>OX411741.1:16518089-17134545 GCA_948252205.1 Orthosia incerta
AACGGGACCCTATTACTAAGACTCCGCGGTCCGTCTGTCTGTCTGTCCGTCTGTCACCAGGCTGTATCTCATGAACCGTGATAGCTAGACATTTGAAATTTTTACAGATGATGTATTTCTGTTGCCGCTATAAAACAGAATAAAATTAATATTTAAGTGGGGCCCCCATACAACAACGTGACTTTTTTGCCGTCTTTTGCGATAACGGTACGGAACCCTTCGTGCGCAAGTCCGACTCGCACTTGGCCGGTTTTTTTTATAAAGTTCTTATCCAAATTTTTAGACCTAGGTTCTTGTGAATGTAAATCGCCTCAGTAATTTCTCTGATGAAAGACGCTAACGACCTCAATAAAAATGTCCGCTAAAGTTAACGCAATTTATAATGCCGATTCTTCCGTAAAATTTCTAAATAAAATACGCGAACATGCAAACTTGCTAGTAAACAAATTGCATCGAAATACCTAGTAATTGTGCAATTACAAATTACTCGTTAGCAATGCAAATTCCAAATATAATGTAATTTCGACACGACGAGACAGGATATGAGTTCTCTTTACATACATTTGTACCAACATTATCAAGATTTTAATTGCAATGAAGTTTCAAGCGATGCATTGTGACTACGTACTGAGAACTGCGCATAGTTCTGAAGTCATTCTTAACTCTTTAAGGCGCTGGGTAAAGTGATGCGCAAATTCCATTCGATTTGGGCGGAATTTCGGGGCTTACGTCTCGTACAAAGTAATAAAAAGGTAGAAAAATCTAAGAAAACTACGGCATTCTTCACAATGAAAGAACATGTTTAATTACAAAATAAGAATGCTAAAGAAATAGACAGAAACGAATTTAAAAAAAATATTCAAAATATTTTTTTCGAGCATGATAACTAATATTCAGAGAAAACCGGAGCCCACAGCCTACTGTGGGCTCCGGTTTTCTCGGAATATTAGTTTAAGTACTTACTGAACTGCACATTTTGTATTTGCAACTGAAAAGGCAAGGGTTTTTGTGCAATCACTTCGTTTTTGTGATTCACTTTGTTAACTTTCGTTACATTTATGATGTTCGTAAAAAATACGAATATGAATCGAATACGAGTGACTGCACGGACCCCATAAAAGAGAAACCAGATTGGAAAATCTTGATTCAGGATACCTAGCGCCTTAAGTTTGATATAAGTAATCAACTATTTAGGATAATTATAATAACTTATGACTAGTAGGATCATGATAAACCAGCAAGGTGAGTAAGTCATCGTAAGACAATAGCACGGAATGTTCCATGATTAGCCAAGCAATAATAATTATTGCTTCATCATTTCAGCCGAAAGACGTCCACTGCTGGACATAGGCCTCCCCCAGGCAACGCCACATTGACCGATCCCGTGCGTCTCGCATCCAGCGCCTTCCCGCAACCTTAACCAGGTCATCGGTCCACCTATTGGGATACTTTCCAACGTATCTTCTTCCGGTTCACGGTCGCCATTGCGGAACAAAAATATTAAGCAATGGATTATCTAAGAATTTCCTTGGAAGTCTGTGATAGAAATTGTGTTACGCAATGGGACTGTTGCCTTAATAACTGAAGTTCAGAAGATATTGTTATATTCAACAATAGGGATGAGTTTGTTTGAGAATTATTAGCTAATGTGTTTTAGATTCTTACCAAACAACTCCTTGTAGGCCGCCTACACTGTAAAGTTTCCTTCCCACAGCTACTTCAATAACATTAATTACAAGAGCCAGTTGCTAATAGTCAAGTTCATAATAGACATTAGACATTAATAAAGCAAGGTAATAATACTTATAAAATGGCGATGGCATAATAGCAAAGAGTCTCGATGACTTAATTACATGATTTAATTCCGCCCAGCCCGTTCCATCATCGGACTACCAGACGTATGGCGATGCATCATCGGTACATGGTGGACATCCCACCCATACGCACAAAACGTTTTGGGGACACTTTTATTATGCGTACAGCTAAAGAGTGGAATTCCCTGCCGGAATCTGTGTTTCCCGATAGCTACGATCTAGGGGTCTTTAAGTCAAGAGTGAATGGGTTTCTTCTAGGTAAGCGTGCCCCATCGTCGACCATATCATCGCTTACCATCAGGTGAGATAGTGGTCAAGCGCAAGCCAACAGACAATAAAAAAAAAAGAACAAATAAGGAGGCTCTCGTTGGGCAACTGAATCAAGGGCTTGTTCCAGAAAGCGGTACTCCTGGACCCGGCGCGTATAGTTAGGAGGTTTCTCTCTCAGGAGCCCTGAACACCGGTAGCTTGGACCCTGTTCCCGATTTCTGTGGGCTACTATTTATATATTTTTAAATGTTTTATAATGAAAAAATGGAATTATAAAACAAAATTAATTAAAAGTGTCACGTTGGTCTAGTGACCCAAGCGCTACTGCACAGCATGTGGTCATGAGTTCGATTCCCGCAGCCTTATTGCGAAATGAATTCGCAAAAGGCAAAGAGAATGATAAATCGACCAATCACATAAGACGGAAATCTACATCGCGTCATTCAGCTCGCTTGTGATTGGTCGATTTTTCATAGTCTTTGCCCTTTGCCTTTTGCGAATTCATTGCGCAATAAGGCTGCTGGATCGAGAAAAGTGTTATTGGGTTGTTTCACCTGGCATGTCCCAGTAGCAGGTTGAAGTCTGGATTAGTGGCGGTTGATGGTAATAATATCCCTACCCCTGTTGCATTGGATATAATTGACGAAATGTGGGTTCACTACTAGCAGGTAGTATAGTAGTCACAGTGAATCTTTTTATCTCTTAAGTTGGCTGCAAGACTGCGCAATTGTTATTTTTGTGATTGAAGTAGAAGATAGCATTGTATAACTGCCTCTTTCACACGCTTACGTTTGTCGCATCGTCCTAACTCGCTTACTCTATGCATGTATATATGTATACTCGATGACAAACGGAGTGTCTCCAAAAATGGAGTTTCTGGTGCGTTCTTCTCCATAACAAGCTACTTTTCCAAATGCACGGTAGAATCAATTTTTATTACTTGTAAATTTTAATTGTTAGCGTTCAATTGTTTTAATGGCCTAGTTGAAATAAATATATTTGACTTTGACTTTGAAACTGTTTATGACGCAATGGTTCGCAGAGCCAACTTCAGAGACACAAAGATCCGCTGTGACTACTGTAGGTACCAAGGTATCTGCCTCCCGAAGAGTAAAAATGCCTAACTTTCGTGGAATTAAAACCGTGGTATTATGTTAATGTTTACTGTAATTAAAAATAATATTTATATTGAGGTCACACACAGATTGCCTTCCTAATGACTTGGAGTTCATTGATCCATTAAAACTACTGGCCACTAGCTAAATTCAAATAAATTAATAATTTAGTCAATAAATCTACTTTTAGAGGCGGTGTATTTAAGGGATATCAATATAACATGTCTATGATATTCTAAATGTTTTTTTTGTGTAAATAATGTCGAGCAACTATAACACTCGTAATTTATGAGAGTGATTAATCTGGGTCATTTTATATGTGACTACGAGGCTCGAACGACTCTATACAAAACGTCTTCGCAAATATTTACATTCGATCAATATTTTATTTAGTTTTACATTTGGATGTGAAGAAGCCTTTAGGACAAAACATAGATTCACGTTCATTTAAGGTAAAGTGCATGTCATCATAAGCTATTCCAAAGAATAATTGTGTATCTGATGCAAATGATACTCTCGGATCTGGAGCACTGACAGTTGAGCATTTAGACGATTTTTTATGTTGCACACGAAAATTCTTAGGTAATCGGATAACATGAATCTTAAAATGCCAATGCATTCCACTATCTTCCTAGACAAATCTTTTACTGTCCAGGCCGCTTGTCTATGGAATGCATTGCCTGTGAAAATAAAACACGCGCTAACACTGAATACTTGTGAAGGATCACTACCTGTCACTGTGATCTTATTATTGTTGAAGCTGTATTGTTTTATTGCCTGTATTTTATATGTATGTATGTATCTATTTTAGTATTTTATATTTAGTGCTTACTATGTTTGTAACTTATTTTTTTATTTAAACTTGCACTATCTTCCTAGACAAATCTTTTACTGTCCAGGCCGCTTGTGTCTGGAATGCATTGCCTGTGACAATAAAACGCGCGCTATCACTACTGATCTTTAAAAGACTTGTAAAGGAGCACTACCTGTCACTGTGACCTTATTCTTGTTGAAGCTGTATTGTTTTATTACCTGTACATTTATATGTATGTATGTATGCCTGTTGTATGTTTGTTTTTATTTTAAGGTTTCCGTATGTATTATTGTTTTTATCTTGGTGTACAATAAAGTATACATAACATCACGCCTGTATTTGTTCATGGGTTGGGCAGAGTGTACACCCTCATTTAGATATTTTCACATCCCATTTGACAAAGGGCGATCCTATTGCCTAATCCAGACTCCGCGGGTATCTACTGATGAGTGCCGGATGGGAAATCAATACCCAACACGTTGCTTAACCCGAGGATCGAACAAAGGACCTCATGCTGCTCATGCACTGGACCAACGAAGCAGACTAGCATTAAAGCCAGCTTTAACAAAAATCAGTAGAGAACCATAACCTTACTTCAACGTGTCAACAGACTAAACGCAAAAACTAAAAAGGTTATTAAACTTATAATAAATATATTAATAACTTTTACTATGGGACCAACCCTGAAATGCGAACTAATAAAAATCAGCTTTTACATTTATGAATGCATAACTCGAGAAACGTATTTAACTGACCCCTTTCAGGTTTTGCGTTTATTCTGTTACACGTTATATATCTTTTTAAGCTTCGACGAAAAAAGAGAGGATTCCTGTGTGTTTGTTTATTTGTGTATATGTGTATTTGTATGTGACATCATAGCACCTAAACGGATGAAACGATTTTGATTTCTTTTTTTTTGTTTGAAAGGTGACTTTATTGAGAGTGTTCTTAGCTATGTTTCATGAAAATCGGTACAGACGTTTAAAACTTATTGGCTTTTTACTGTTTGAATCTGCTCCCGCAAGATACGAGTATCGTGTCATAATTACCGGTTCAATAGATTGTCGATCGCAGCGTTTATACTACTAGATAAATTATGTTTTATGAAATAATAATATGTCAAGGGTTTTTAAATTTTACTTGTTCTAATAAATAATCAAACAGTTTATTGGCCTTTTTGGCGCAAGTGTGGTCTTTTGGTTTCTTTGTCTGTGTTAGCGGATGTCACGAGTTCAGTTTCTATTGTTTCACCACCTCGGTGTTTCCTTCGGGACGACCCGACCGATCTACATGGAATTAGCTTTGTAAGGCTTTCCTTTCATGGGCATTTTAAACAGCGTTGTATTTTTTTATAACTTTGCCCCACACTAGGAATTTGTATAACTCCCTTACACAAGACACCCAGATCCAGCACAATTACATGTAGGTTATACAAATATTTGTTCCGTGAGGGACATTGACCCGCGACACGCAGCACAGCAGCCGATCGCTCAACCACTACGCCAACCATGTCGTCAATATTCTTTGAAGAAAATATTAAAATATTCTTCGATGAAAATATAAGTATTTTCGGATTATGTCGTCAATATTCTTTGAAGAAAATATTAAAATATTCTTCGATGAAAATATAAGTATTTTCGGATTATGTCGTCAATATTCTTTGAAGAAAATATTAAAATATTCTTCGATGAAAATATAAGTATTTTCGGATTATGTCGTCAATATTCTTTGAGGAAATATTTAAAATATTCTTCGATGAAAATATAAGTATTTTCGGATTATGTCGTCAATATTCTTTGAAGAAAATATTAAAATATTCTTCGATGAAAATATAAGTATTTTCGGATTATGTCGTCAATATTCTTTGAAGAAAATATTAAAATATTCTTCGATGAAAATATAAGTATTTTCGGATTATGTCGTCAATATTCTTTGAAGAAAATATTAAAATATTCTTCGATGAAAATATAAGTATTTTCGGATTATGTCGTCAATATTCTTTATAAAAATGAAATAAATAAAGGAAATAAATAAAATAGGAAAATATTAAAATATTCTTCGATGAAAATATCGGATGAGAATCAGTTACAGACAGAAAAATTAAGTTATCAGAATAATGCTACCATTTTATGTCCGAATGATGCTATCAAGTCACATACAATGTACTTTTTACGCAAAGTTTAGACAAAGCCTTCTGGAAACAATCGAAGGCGTGCTATCCGAATATAATAACGATTACGGCCACACCTATTTGCCAGTTTCCATCAATTTGCTGGTTCACGTATTGTTAGGTATTGTATCTAAGCGATTTGGTATTGTTCCGCCCGCGCCCCGTCTGGTACGTCGTCTGGTGACCTCCTTCCAGCCTCACCCCACTTCGCGCAATCAACGGTTTCGAACACTTTACCTATTCCATGTGTAAAACATGCGCGCACGCACACGTCTCAAGTAGTACGACTTCACTAACTCGCCAGCTGTATAATGTAAACGAACTTTCATTAGACCTAAATACCAAAGCCCTGAGAATTCTATAGACGTTTCAAATAAAGAATTGTGCTGTTCAGAACTTATTAAATAAGGCTGCGCACTCACTGAATCGTGTAAGCCAAGAACGTTAATGTAATTGATCAAAAAAGAACTTGCAAACTTTTGTTAGTATTACAAACTCGAAGTATTTGCTTGCTTCCGTTGCACGTCGTTTGCCAACAAAAATCATTCATTAATTTGTGTTTTATAACCACATTACGTAATGCCGCGCAGTTCGATCAAAGGTGTAAATTAAGTTTGTAGGATCGATGATGCGGAACAGATTATGTTACATACACGATACGATACTGATATAACAATTGTGTCTGCAACTGAACGGACTGCGTGTAAACAAAAGGCACGAATTGTTCAGTGAGACGCAGACTGGTGATTGCCGCGTATCGCCGCAGTGCAATATCGGTCCACCGTCACCGTGTGTCAGCGTCAAGTAGAAAGGCATTTAGACAGTTAATGCGGGTAGCCGGTTGTCCTCGGTGGCTCGGTGCGACTCGTCCAGCTGGGTGCCGGCTGCCGGCTCACAGCCTCCAATAACCCAGAGCTACCCGCCGCAGCCTTTGATAGACCTATTCATTACAGCCTGCATCGTATCCGCATTCACCGAGCGAACGATGCGACGCGCGACGCCGTCGACGACAAATATTACGAAACGTTCAATTATGAATGATGAATATTTGCGGTCCAGTAAATTATGGAAACAACTTGCATAAACAAACCGTCAATATTTTACCAAATATTTGCATCGAAATTCGTAACAAAGTTTTATTGATGCTATTACATGTCCGTATGGATTTTACTGTGCAGTGAAATGACTCCTACTGGCACAATGTCGATCGGATTGGACCGACTTCAGCTTTTTATTGTGGTTTTAATAGCCTAAAATCATAATCAAAATTCACAGTTAGTTCCTAGAGAACATTTTGGGACCGTTACTGATTTTATTCACGGGTTGGTTGGACTTGTTTGTCATTCCCATTTTGAATATGATAGTCAATAAAACTACTGAAAGGTGGGTATCTGCTTGTTCGGAAACTTGTTTTTTCGCCTTTTAGTATCGAAAGCGATTTGCTGAAGTGCTAACCCGTTTCGTGCAGGTGTCGCGGTGACTACCTACTAGGCAGTTTTAAGAAAGCCAGCGCAAAAATGCAGGCAAACCCAATCATGGTTCGCAATGAACGTGATGTCATAACTTTAATACTCTAACAATTTTGTTAACTACACACTTCCTGCCGTTTAGTGCTGGTTTACTTGAAACCAGTTGTATTAGTCTGGTGTATTGCTTACTTACTGAGAATGCCAATCGTTATGAAGCATGAGGTAATTCATTCACCAGATATTTTTTTCATCGATGGTGAAATGTTACTTTTAATAATTTACTGCAGAAGATCAGCATTTCTCTAGTCTGTTGCGACATTTGTTTGAGATTTATCAATTCTATTAAAATTTTAGTTATTTTAATTTGTGGACCATTGATTTCTTTAATAATTTGGTTAGAAAATGTAATGTATTTTGCTGTAGTCACATACACACACATACATACATATTTTTACGGCACTTAAAATTTGTTATGCTAATGCAAAATAAAACTTAACCTGAATGCCTAGAGTAGTCTATCGAATATGCCTATCAAATGGTAGAAAAAAAGTGGCTAAATTTGCCGTTACCAAAAATACCGTTGCCATTATTTTTATAGCCTAATGCTGTGTCATATTAATTCAAACAAAAAAAAACAGGAAGTATCAAGTAGCCATGTTTTTAAAGTGGTGTAAAAAATCGAGGTTCCCGTGAACAGGAGTGGTGAGGCTGCAACCCGACGCCAGCGTTCGTGGCTGGACACCCGACACTCGAGAGAACGATTACTTGCCTTGCAGCACACCTGCTTGCTTGCCACTATATACCTGTTATTAACCACAAATACGTAAATAAGACGATACATTATTACAGTATATATCATCAATCAGCAATACATATAATAAATCTGTAAAAAAGTAATTTTTGTACATCGAAAAAAAATCCGATAAATATAGCCAGGGTGTTAAAGGATAACCAACAGAACCCATTTCCAGCATTTTTGGAATTTTTGTCTGTTTGTCTGTTTATTTGTGCACGCATCACGTGAAATGTACGAAATCAATGTAGATAATTTTTATACATAAAAATTGAGCGTAACTTGAAGAATTACTTAGTTTTTGTTTCATCGCAATCAGTTCACGCTATCAAAAGTTGGATGAATTTAAAGTGTTCAAGAAGTAAAATTATCACAACACACGCAATTCAGATAGGTACTCTGACAGTTGAACTGGATATTCGATAGATGGCGTTGTGCATTTGAAGTAATTTTCTAAATGGCGGTGATAAGACCTTAGAAAAATAATTGGTAGGTAGGTATGTAGGGTAGGCAGGAAGGTAAGTAGGGTAGGGTTGGCAAACAGATGACGGGAGCGAAGCCACGGGCACAGCTAGTCAATATATCTAATCTTAAGATCTTTTGTTGGTGGTACACCAATATTGAATCAAGCACCACTTGAGTCACTTTTGGGAGAGGATTGTTCTAGCAAGTGATTAGGATAAGATTCGTTAGTTTCTTATCTAGTAATATTAAAGTCTTGTAGTTCAATAGTGGTGTGTCACACAAATAAAAATAGAAAATTCGCAGGTGGGCAGTTACGACTCACGAACTTTAGAAATTCGAAAAGCATTTACACGCACGTATTTCCCTTCTGATATTCACTAAGGGCTTTCTATACACAACAGTGCATAAATATTGAGTCGCAAATATTTACTCACCAATTACCATTATAATTGCGTAACATGTCATACTTCGTCACCAGCTATCACCAAATACTGCACGTAACTAATGAACTGACGATCGGATTATTATTCATACCAAATTCAAACACACTGCGTTCAACGCAAATCGTATGAAGCGGTTATTATGACAAATATGGACTACATAATTTAACTGGATGAGTTGCAGCCGCAATGGCTGAAATATTGACATTCGTCATTTTAGCATAAGCACTTTGTCATGCATAATTTCTGTTTAGGGATTGTCTTTATTCCCAAATAAAAAATAAGAGTTTTTTTCTTGATTCTAAACGTAAAGATTTGGATTGACAACGAGTGAACGACAAGAATTTGGACACAGATTATAAAAAGAGAATTAAAATTAAAATATGTATAAAAAGAGGAGAGGGGAAGAACTCATTGGACATCAAAAAGTGCCCCGGGCGTTCGCAGCATTGCCACGTTGAATGGAAATGCCGATTCTTTGACTGAGGTAAAGGCTAGCCCTCTGGTCACATGATTCTAAACTATTATTTCTTAAACTGGCATACCCAAAAAGGTCTATTTTAATGGTACGTTATGCTACTATATCATACCTTCATAGAGGATTACTATGTATTATACAACATCAATAACTTCAAACGTTGTGATCACCTGACTGAGACGACTTGTAATTGCACGTAATAACCGTCACGCTCGAGAATGCTTAGGGTTTCATAGAGGTGCGTTTTCTTGCACCTACGTGTACTCATTTATGGAGTTCACCCTTTTTTAACATAGACTCGAATCAGATTACTATTTTTATTCTAATAAATTTTATTGGTGGGTTTTTAGCAGCATTTAGAACACAAGGCATATCAATTTGATCAAATGATAATGCCCATAATTTGAATACGAATTATCTATGAAATGATGGTAATTGGTGAGTTTTATTCGCATTCTAGATTCGGT
Source organism: Orthosia incerta (assembly GCA_948252205.1). Taxonomy (NCBI): domain Eukaryota; kingdom Metazoa; phylum Arthropoda; class Insecta; order Lepidoptera; family Noctuidae; genus Orthosia; species Orthosia incerta. The sequence continues at coordinate 16,528,385 of OX411741.1, forward strand.
CCCTAAAACTCGTAAACATGTTTTATTCATGAGAAATTTGTGAATGTAGGGTTCTTTATAAAAGTGACTAAATTATCATCATCGAAATAATAAATCACACACCAAAACCATCTTCTATTCTTTTGAATAGAAGATGGTTTTGGTGTGTGCTAGATGTATACACGTTCATTAAGCAAATGGGGTTTTGTCGCACGTTTTGCGACACATGGAATTGTATTTAGATGTACGCATTGCAGTAAAAAAATGCGCGGCAATAATACCGCAAGACATCCGTGTTTTGCCACAGAACCCAATGAATATTTTGAGCTCTATGAACAGGTAAAAAGAGACAAAAATTGCACAGCATTTTATCATTCAATACACGAGTAAAAATTCGCACGAATAAAATACGCGCGGCTAAAAATCGCAATGCGTGTTATTAAGGATAGTTGCAAAGGGGGATGGGGAAAAAGGCGTAATTTTATATATCTATACATGTAAGATGGTTTTCTATCAGTCATCAAACCATTTCAGTTCCGAGTTCTGCACACAAATTACATAAGAAGAAAGTGATAGTATCCGCACGTGTGTTATATGTTTGAATATTTAACTTATGCAAGTAAATAACGTTTACGTCTGCCGGTGCTTTCACTAACGTAACGAGATAAAACCGTAGTTTAGGAAATAATGCTAGGCTGCTAAGTTTTATTGTGCCGTGGGCGGAAGGTGGTTACTGTTAACTTGTGATGGGTAACCGGGCGTGAAGTTCTGTTTATGTTCATTGAATATTAAATGTAATAAGAAAGAAGATTCATTTATAAATAATTGAATTGAATAACGGAATGGTTTCAACATGTATTGCTTTTATATTGGTGTACAATAAAGTATATATAAATATTAATAATAATATGAAAAATTTCGTGATACGCCAAAAATTAAATCTTATAATGCAACTTATAAGAATTTGGTTGCCAATTTCTTATAAGTTATAGAATTGTACTTAGGAAATCTAGATAAGAGTACCTACCTGAATCTACATGTCTCCAAGTTATCAAAACCCATTAACCTCATTAACACTTCAGTTAGGAGCAATACAAATTACACCTGCGATTCAATTCAGAACAGATTTGCAGATAACGATCGGGTTTGTGGGTAGTTTTTGCACACAGCTGCTACAGTCACGCAACATCGGAGTGGCGTGCTATCGCTCCGATGACTGTTGTCCATAAAAACTTAACATCCGTTATCTGTTCAAGAGATTTTTACTCGATATACACTAACCTACATAGTATTAAAGTGTGTTTTTCGCTGCGTGTGTCTGGTTTACCGCGAGGGGTGTGCGTGAGAAACGGCCCTTATAAAAGAGTTCAACGCACGGTGTGTGCTTTGTATGTACCCAGTGGTGCGAAACGTAGCCTAGATCCCTAACGGACATAGGTACCTGGCAGGGTGCATCTAACTGTCACTGTGCTAATCGTACTTATCGGGTGCGTAGACTTGAATTTTGATGTGACATGGTCAGGTGTATGAAACCATCGGCTGTTAACAAAACTTTACCTTATGATTAAACTCTGCTCCGTGTGTTACTTCTACTTCTAACATAAACATTTATCTACCAACTACGTCCGTATTCCCAATGTCTAAAACCACCTATGTGGGCGATCGCTTAGTTATTACGAGTACTAAAATTACTTTAATGGAACTTGAAACAGGTTTGTGTATTTGTACTCGTTCCCACGTATAGTTCCCACTCGCTACACTAATATGAGATGAAATCATAACTTTATACAGGGTTTACTAAACTTGTACCCACTGGACGTACCAATTAGTTCAAAAAGGTTGCGCAAAGGTTGCGAATGACGTGTCGCGCCCACACTACAATACGGATGTAAGAATACATTATAGGTATGCAAATAAACTCACTGATCGAGGGCGACACGACCTCCGGAGACAAACCACGTTCCCCTAGCGACAACTATGTAGGGCACTGCAATGACCAGACGAAAAGAAATCACAACAATAACTCTTTCATAGAGCATTCACCACACCATGGAGTCTGTATGAAGACAAGCTCAACTGTTCTTGTTCAACGCTAAGATCAGAGAGGCACTGTGTTACGTGTATTAGTATTTAGCACTTATGCGACAGAATACGCGGCGATAATGCATTTTGATGGCTCGTAGGCATTGCCTCGTTCGGAAGCGAGCACGACGCAAATGTCAGACACAGGCGGTGCGCAGGCGCAGAGTCGCCCGCGCCCAGCTGCGTGACGTCACTGTGGTATTCAAAATGGCGGCTGGAATTCGAGAGCCTACACGTAGTGGTAGCAAAACAACCAGTTTGCCGGCGTCGCGCCGGATTGGGCTAGTCAACACCCACTTGATTATTGTTGTCTGTTTTTCCGAGTGCAATTTTGCTATTATTACAGACATGTACATAAAAATCTCATAGCGAATTAATGTTCTTCGTTTTTATATTATAATAAAGTTTATTTAAGTTACGAATAACTTCAGCAATTTAGTTTTCATCTGAAGCAGTCACAAAAGTACTTTATTTTGTTTTCAACGAAATTAATATTATGTTTCCCCTGTGCAACACAAAGTGTACAGAAACATAAACAAACATAAATAAATGAGCTCGACATGTTTCATCCAACTCTGTTGGCAGTTCCAAGTGTGTCAAGTCGTTGGCAATTTGTATGGATCTCAGGGAATATGGCGGTGACATGACGTCACAGCTCACTAGTTACCGCGCTAAGCGACACCTACTTGCGTTGACAAACGGCAATAAAGTGGGAACTAACCAAACTTGCACAACTTACACGCTAGTTTGTAACACGTACAACTGTTTAATTGTGGTGTTACGTGCATAAACACCTTCATAAGACGGTAATATTACCTAGACGAGAAGTTTGAAATACCTAAGTACTCCTTGAATAAATTCTCAATTTACATTATTTTATTTGGTTTTAGACAGCAGAAACTGCAAAATATCTGTCCTAAGCCATTCGATTCGACTGTTTCCCGAACGCAAATATTTTCCGTCAGTCAAATAACTCAATAAAAATCTTCAACTAACTTTTTAAGATTTTTTACCACTCTGTACAACGGCCCCTTTCACTGTCATATGACGGCTATATACTCTCACTCGCTCACTACCCAAAGAAACGAAAGAGAAAGAGGATAAGGCTTTGTATGCACTTCTATTACCGCATTTAGCGTTCAGTCGACGTCGACTCGAGTCGAGTCGGAACTGGGGCACGGGGCATTTATAAACTCGGGTTTTCTAACGCGTTCACGATTAGTTAGTGATTAACAAGTGATTTTATTGGCAATGCGGTTTTTAGATAGCGTTTTGCACAAAGATAGATTCAATCGTCAACGATTGGGTTAGCGCAGTAAATGAGGGTTAACTTTCTACGCTACCGACCGCGCTGTCGATTCCCGTAAGGTTCAAATATTTGTTTGGTCAACGGATACTGGTTCCGGAACAATACGGAATAGATCTTGTTTATTTTTAGTATCGGTAATTTTATAGCGTTTATAAAAAAAAAACAATATCAGACAAACCTATTTTGGACTATCGCTATAGTAAATATGCCATACATTTGGTGAAATACAAAATATTATAAATATTATATAACATATTATTATAAATATTATAATGAAGTAAATTGCGGTATTGAGCGGAAAAAGGGCTCCAAGGTCTTTGCAAGAGATCTGTCTATTAGGCAGAGCCAGCTTACGAAACTGAAGACCGATGATAGCAGGATCGTTTCCGCCAAACCGGAGCTTCTGAGGGAGATCGAGAGATTCTATGGGCAGTTGTACACGTCAACCAGTAAACCCGTCGCGAATCTAGCGAATGACCCTAGAGCTAGATTGACCCGACACTATACCGAAGACATTCCCGACGTCAGCCTGTATGAGATTAGGATGGCTCTGAAACAGCTTAAGAACAACAAGGCACCGGGGGAAGACGGAATTACGGCCGAACTCCTGAAGGCGGGTGGAAAACCAATACTTAAGGCCCTTCAGACGCTGTTTAGTTCCGTCATACTCGAAGGGAAAACGCCACAAGCATGGTGCAGGGGTGTGGTGGTACTCTTCTTCAAGAAGGGTGACAATGCCCTACTGAAGAACTATAGGCCCATCACACTTCTTAGCCATGTATACAAGCTGTTTTCAAGAGTCATCACGAATCGTCTCGCGCGCAGGTTTGACGATTTCCAGCCTCCCGAACAAGCCGGATTTCGTAAAGGCTTTAGCACCGTAGACCACATACATACGCTGCGGCAGGTTATACAGAAGACTGAAGAGTACAACCTGCCTCTCTGTTTGGCGTTTGTGGACTACGAGAAAGCCTTCGATTCGATCGAGACTTGGGCTGTACTACAGTCTCTACAGCGGTGCCAAATTGACTACAGGTACATCGAAGTGTTGAAGTGTTTGTACAAAAACGCCACCATGTCAGTTCGACTTCAGGATCAGACCTCGGAACCAGTCCGTCTGCAGCGAGGTGTGAGACAGGGAGACGTCATATCTCCGAAGCTGTTTACCGCTGCACTGGAGGATGTCTTTAAGGTTCTGGACTGGAGAGGGCTAGGCATCAACGTCAATGGCGAGTACATCACTCACCTTCGGTTTGCCGACGATATAGTGGTTATGGCTGAGACATTGGAGGACCTCAGTACAATGCTCGATGACCTCAGTAGAGCTTCCGAAAGAGTGGGTCTTAGGATGAACATGGACAAAACCAAGGTGATGTTGAATGCCCATGTTACACCCACTCCTATCAAGGTCGGAGACTCTACACTCGAGTTGTGGACGACTATGTCTACCTGGGACAAACGATCCAGTTGGGTAGGGCCAACTTCGAGAAAGAGGTCAACCGTCGAATCCGACTCGGCTGGGCAGCGTTCGGGAAGTTGCGTGGTATCTTCTCGTCCAACTTACCACAGTGTCTCAAGACGAAAGTCTATGACCAGTGTGTGTTGCCAGTGATGACATATGGCTCTGAGACGTGGTCGCTTACAATGGGCCTCATCAGAAAGCTCAAAGTCACCCAAAGGGCAATGGAGAGGGCTATGCTCGGCGTTTCCTTGCGTGATCGAATCAGAAATTTAGAGATCCGCAAGAGAACCAGGGTAACCGACATAGCCCGAAGAATTGCCAAACTTAAGTGGCAGTGGGCAGGGCACATTGCTCGCAGAACGGATGGCCGATGGGGCAGAAAGGTTCTGGAGTGGCGACCGCGAACCGGAAGACGTTGCGTTGGAAGGCCTCCCACCAGGTGGTCCGATGACCTGGTGAAGGTTGGGGACCTGGCGGGGATCCACTGGTTGCGGGACGCACGAGGCCGGTCAATGTGGCGACGCTTGGGGGAGGCCTATGTCCAGCAGTGGACGTCTTTCGGCTGATATGATGATGATGATGAAATTGCGGCATTGAACTCTCTCAGATACCATATTGCCTAACTTAAATTAGTGAAACAATAACAATTAAAACGTCTTGAATTTATTATTGTAGTTTCAGTGAATCGGGGGAAACGTTGTAGTGTTGTTTCATCCTCGAATTAGTAAAACTAAATTATGTTCAGGGGTTGTTGTGCACAACACAGTATACACAGCTTGAAGGGAGTTTGCGCTGAGTTCAGTTGAGACCGCCCCTTGGCCTGTTTATTTTGTTGCAGTAGATCAAGACTTTGTTGCTAGTAATGGGTACCTGAGAAGTTTGCTTTACAGCGGTTTTGAGATTCTGTTTTCAAATTGGACGCTGGGCGCCGGTTCTGGTATACCTAGTAACTTGGGAATGACATTCGGAGTTTCATCTTCAGAACAATTGCGAATCGTAATCTTTGTCAAGAAGGTTGACAATTTATTGTAGCTTAGGGCTAATTTAAAGTATGAAAATAATTTAAGAAATATTTCTTGTGGTGGCAAATGATCTATCACCCCTCATTGAGCGTCTAATTACAGATGGTCCCGAACGAACAGATGAATACTGACTTATTAGGTACCTACTGCACTGGTGTATGTGGAACTACATGACAATGGTGTCTTCTACAGTCAATTGATTATTATTATATTCATCGACTATAAGAGAAATCACTGATAATAAATTATACCTATTCATTTGGTACTTTCTAGCCGAATCAAAGAATTTCGCTAATCATTCCTCGCATTCACACCGGACATACATATAATTCTAGCCTAGCACTAGTTACATGATTGGTGTAAGTAGGTAAGCAGTTTGGCTGCGACCGCGACACGAAAATGTTTAACTACCCGCGCGGCTAACACGCGATCGTGCCTACGCATTACGAGCTGCGTGGTTTACGTATGTACCTATGTAATGCACATATATGTATGTATTTTGTGATCGATGTAATCGGTGTTCGAGGACCGCCTTTTAATTTGCCACGAATAATATCACCTGCCCTTTAAATCTCATTTAACAACAAAAAAAGACGTTCCAAATTCAAAGTACAAATAAATCTATTATCACATAAAATATAACATCACTCCTGTATGGGGAATACAAGAAGGGTTTGATAGAGTTGCACATTTACTGTACAACCAGAAAAAGAAATACCCACAATATTATTTCACGATGCTACGCACAAAACTACGGCGCTACGCCGTAGCCCAAGAATAACATTTTTGTTTTCAGTTACTTTTTAAACATTTTTATTCAAACTAATCTGGAATTTTCTATATAAGCACTTTCTTCTTCTGATCTATTTCTGCTCATACTATTTATTAATTTGGAAGTAGCTTTATTTCTTTTCACCCGATTGTGCGACGGTCTTATCAGTCTAAGTATGTTTATTCCTATGTGGCGTTATAAAGACAAAACGCATAGGCCATTTTGAAAAATTTCACGTTAATCGATTCGTTTTAATCTTACGAGTATCACTGGCTACATTAAAATTGAAAAAACAAAGAAAAATTGCGGCTGTTGGGCGCCATATTGTGGGGGCCCCAATATTTTTTTCATCCAAACTTATCGTATGGCCATGGGGTATCAAAAAGAAGGATTTTAAGAGGTGATGTAAGATAAATATCATTGAAGTATATGTTTCAAAGTACATTTTGAAAATACAAAATCGAATAAAAATGTTACCTAATTTAGAAAACCCGACTAAAGAGCGAAGCGAACTAAAAATACGTTAACAAGAAGAAAATCATGCTAAGCAGTCGGAGGATGCATTTGGTTTTGGTCAGCCAGCTCGCGAATATTGTATACTCCATAACATGATTTTCTAGTTCGTTTCAGCAGTCGGGTTTATGATTTTATAATTTATTTTTTTATTTATTTCAATGTTGGCATTACTATTATAGTTTCTTGTTGCAAAATAGTATCTAAGAATTATTTCCAATTGACAAAATATGTATACATACTTAAACACCAAACTATACTAACTTATACTAAATTAATGATGAATTGAATTAATTTGTGAATTTATGATGTAAATACACTTTTCATGTTTTTCTAATATATCAACTTCCAATTATGTAAAAGTAGGAGTACGCCTTAGAAATTAGTTCAACGAGTTGTATTATATGAGTGTACCGCAGCCTAGACCTCTGCGGATACCTTCGGGTGATGCAGTCGTGATGCTACGTTATGCGTTATTATGCGAAAGTCAGCGATTAGAAATGTCGAAAGTTGCGTCAAGTTGACACTTTCTTGAGTACTAACGTGGCGCTCTACGGTCGAGCTAGTGTTCTAACTGCATTGTCTCCCTGCCTGGCTTCCCCTGGCTGGGCAGTAATGTCCAAATTACACGCACTATGGAAACACATCACAATACCCGTGTACGTAGAAATAGAAAGCTACAATGCACACAAACTATCACATTATCAGTTATTTATATTTAGATCACTTCACATTATTTTCGTAATAAAATAAGTAAGATTTTTCTATTATTTGTCAACTGCTTTTGAAACGCACGTGTCATTTTACGATATATTCACTAATTCAACGAGGACAGACGAAAAAAGCAAGTAATTATAATAAGAGCAAGCTACAATTCCAGAGAGTCCGAACTAGTTATTATATTTATTATGCTAAAATAATAAAATATTCACCTTATCTGATGATGATACCTATCACTATGAAGATGACAGCCAGTTCTTTTTATGGTTCCGTACCTCGAAAGAAAATAACGGAGCCCTTATTAGGACTTTGTTGTCTATCCGTCTGTCTGTCAAGATCCTTTTTATCAGGAACGCGTGGAGGTATCGAGCGAAATTTATATTAAATACTCAAGTCTACTGTTCCTTAAACTGTGAAAAAATCAAACTTCTATAATCAATCAAAAGATACAGCCGTTTATGCCTCAAATTTTCGACAATCGCAAGGGAATCAAAGCCTACAGGGTACTTCCTGTGAACTCAGAATCTTGAATTTTGGTACGAAGCAACGTCTTATAGCACAGATACAGGAAAAATTGCGAAAACCGTAAACTTTGTGTTACATCATATTATAAAAATATTTTTACTTATGAACGCGTAAAGGTATTAAATTGAAATTCATATCAAATACCCAGGTCTTTAATACCTTTAAGCTGAGGTTTGTACGGAACCCTCGGTACGCGAGTCGGACTTGCACTTGGCCGGTTTTTTTTTCGATAAAAAACAGGTCCCTTTTGCTATCACGTCAACCTAAAAACAAAACCGGCCCACCACACGATAAAAATGATTAAAAGACAAGATATCGTCCGATTCTGTAATTAACTAAAACATATCCGCTGATCGTAATTTGCACGATAACAATATGCAAATGGCCTGAAACCACTAAGTAAGCTGGCCTTTGTAAGATAAAAGAAATCTAAGAAACCGCGTTATTAGATCCTGTAATTATTCACTATAACACCCACTTTGCACAACGGATCAGATCAATTAAGTCTGAACAGTTTAACAGAAAAAACCTCAATGCAACCGAACCGACATCTTAATAACAAGGATTTGATAAATCAATTTCCTTTTCGAGATTTATAAGTCTGCATTAGCATTAAATGATTTGCTATTCATCAACCAACAGGTTTGTAAAAGTCGTACTTCGTGGTTAGTCACTCCTTTTCTAATGTCACTTACTTCGAAGTTCCGTTATTGTGGATACTTTGTTGTCAGATTTTAAGATCCGCTCGGCGATATTCAAAATCTGAATGAATTAACGGGATCCTGATAGCATGAACATGATTCTTATTTGAAAAATGGCCTTTTAAAAGCTGCTAATTATGGTGAGTTATTAAGTTGTCATCAGTTCATTGAAATCAATTTACTATAAACTTTGCAAGGCGAATTTTCTAGTCTCGTAAAGCGTTATCTGTTACTATCGTGTTAATTAATGTTAAGTTCGTTTTGTATTTTTTTTATGAAAAAATAAAGATATTTGAATGAAATATATAAATTGTACCCATTATTTATTTCTGCATGACGTGACGCAATAAATATGCAGTTGAAAATATACTCAGAATTAAAATAGAGAAGAAACGTTTGATATTTCACTCCGAGATGAAAGTAGAAGCTTAAGGCGTTGTAGCTGAAGAAATGTAGTCGTCGAGGTACTACAGCTAGGTATAAACAAAACGTACGTAGGTACTGCATCCGGCAGGCTTATTACGTATCTCTTGCAAAAAGCAAAACGATAGCAATTTAAGCGCAATAATTGCTCTTCAATACAAAAGTTTTAGAAATGTTGGCGGTATTTTTTTTAAATAAGTGCATTTGACAATCAGCGAGCGATTAGCAAACGATTGTGTAGGACCTACCATACCTATACTGCAGGTAATGCCAACGTTTATGACATAAAGCGTTTGATAGCTATCTTTTTGCTCTTGCAAAAGATACGTAATAAGCCTGCGGGTATTGTTGGAATTTTGATTTGTTTCCTACAGTGTTGCCTGCTTCTGCATTTCGCTCGCTCCTTTGTTATAGTATTCCGGTAATCGCATACAATTTGTACAGCGAGCGTGTTCTTAGATAAACCACCCTTCTGCGGGCAGGCTATACGAAATTCTACTCCATATGTCTTCTTTTAATTTATGCAAGCACTGCAGTCTTCTTTTGAAAGGTGATTTTCACGTTGCGCTTCAGTTAGAATTCAGCGCTTTAAATTCGTGTAGTACCTATCTTTTTACAAGCTTTTTATTAGTAACAAGCATTATTTGTATGTATTTTCGGGTCAAATCTTGCAACTGAATTATAAAGCAGTTATCCTCAACTGATTAAGATGAAATTTTGCGTAAAAATTTTTAGTAGTTACCAAATATTAACTTGATATTTCCATTACGTCTGTTCCAGAAATTTCAAGTTAAGTGTACCTGGAATTCTTTAAAAAGGACTTAGTGGTAAACCATTTATCATTGTTAGAATTTCGCATGAGAGATGTCTGGAGTAACAACCTGTTTCCAGAAGGTTAATTAATTGCAAATCTACATTCCTTAACATTTTCTCATTGTCATTAAAATAGCTTAAGCTTGGTCACAACTTGTTTTGTTGCCGGCAAGGCCGACTGCATTCAGTGTGTCTATCAGGTGTCAACTTAAGACTGTATTATACATGTACTTGTAATTTGAGAACAGCTGTCGTTAACCGCTGGTAAGTAGGTATAAAAAAGAGACAGAAACAAAATATATAGCGAACCTAATGGCGCAGTTCTCTACTAGTGAACTTATAATATTGCCATTTCTATCTAACATTGTAGATTGAATTGCAGAATATCTCTTCTGAACTACAAAACTAAAGACCCCGTCACGAGAAGCTAAAAAATTTGTAAACACAGAACTCCTACTAAGTTACATTAGCGACAATTCAAACAACTACAAATAATCCCGAATTCAATCATCTCAAAGTAACATACGTGTAATATGAAACTAACAAGCAATTTCACTCGGTCGGCTTATAATAAGCGCTATCGTATTTAGCGATATAAAGCGCTTTCGTCTAATCGACGGTGTAGTATCAATATCTAATAACTACAAAATCATGATTTTACAGGACGCGAACGTTTCATTTCTATAGTTTTTAACAAATAAGAGGTAACGCTTTTGATGGTGATAACGATTTTGATCAGATATTTCAGGTTAGGGATATAAATTTAGATAGAAGTTATTGTTGCAGATTTATCTGTGAACATGGTATTTATCGCGTAGATACAAGGTATTGGATTTATAAATATAAACAGTTTGAAGAAAATTTACACATCGTATTTATTAAATTTAACAAAAATAACAAGATTCTTCTTTTTATGTCAAGAGACGTACTTGTTTTATTAACAAGTTTGACAAAGCTTACACAATTATAAAATAAAAGTAGTTTCTGATCTCCTAGGTCGATCGTCTGATTTGATCTTTCGAGCGGTGCCTCTGCATTTGACCAAAGAATTGACGTAAAGTTTACGCTGATCCCAAATTAATTAAGTTTTAGGCTTTAAGGTTACACTAGTCGATCAGTCTTCCATACAAACGTAGTCTGGCGATTACTGCACTGTTTGACGATGAACGTTCAAAATAAAAAATTATATCAATTTGTCTCATCATTATCTAGCCCAGTATGGAAGCGAAAAAGTAAAAATGTATATATATTTTAAAGTTATGAGCGTCGAAAGTTCCGTATTTCGACTAATTTTAACGGATTTTTGGGCGCAAATAAATACCGTAAGAAGGCGGAAAAGGCAAAACGGCCACCGTACAGGGATAGATTAGTAGTTCAAAATTAAATTATCTAATTTAATTTTGAACAGATACTTACGTTTAGTAGTTTTTTCATGATTTCCAGACTACCAAAGACCTGTTTATAAAATTTCGCTACAAATTTGCAAAAGTGTGCATTCGTACACGAACTAGCTTCTTACTGCTCATCACAGCATCTATCTCTGCCGCACGTGTTTTCGGTTGATATAGCATGCATTTTAACCCCGCGCACAAAATAGTTCGTGCCGTCGACTAGTGTAACCTTAAGATAATGTTTAATTTGAGAGTTTTGTTATTATTGATAGGGTCGTGTTTGACCGTATTTTAATCTAATGGTAAACGATGATATGGTCGACGGTATTGCAGCAATAACCTATTTACTCTTGTGCTTTAAAGATCTCCAGGTTATACCTATCAGGAAACGGAATTCCACTCCTTATGCTGTAGGCTACAGCCTTTTATAAATTTTCGCTCGTTCCATGTTAATCCATAGGCTGAAAGAAACAAAACGTGTTTACAAAAAAGACTTACCAGGTACATGTTCATCATTAAAGGTGACCCTCACAGTGTGAGGTCTTGTCAGGCGCGGTGTGAACGCGGCTGCGTATCGGTGACCTCCGAGTGGTCGAACTGAGCTGGCCACCAGGGCTCCGTTGCCGCCTGATACCTCCAACTCGAGGTGGCCGGGGCCCGCCATACTTCCGTCCACTGTGTTGAGGAACAACTCATCAATTTTATACAACATTGTGACTTAATTGCGAAAAAGGATTTAAATTCTATTTATAAATATATAGTGATTATAGTAATTGAGCACATTACACCTTGGTAGCCCGCAATGTATTGCAACTCGTGCATGCGAAATGTTTTCTGTTGGTCCAAAGTTGGAAGAAGTCAATACCTACTATCATCTGCCTAGCCTTTTCCCAACTATATTGGGGTCGACTTCCAGTCTTACCGGATTCAGCTAAGTACCAGTTTTTTACATGGAGCGACTGCCTATCTGACCTCTACAACCCAGTAACTGGGTAACACGGTACCCCTTGGCAAGACTGGTGTCAGATCTCAAGATTCTGACTACCCGTAACGACTGTCAAAGATCTTCAAATAACAGCCGGGACCAACGGCTTAACGTGCTTTCCGAGGCACGGAGGAAAGCACGGTCACCCATCCACGGACCGACCTCGTCAAGCGTTGCATAACCTTGATGATCGACCCGTGCAACTGTTATTATTTAGCCACGAGCTCCTCATCCATAAGTCAATACCTACTATAATCAGACGAATTTAAAGAAAGTCAGAAACAGATAAAATTTATTGTGGATGGTTTACAAAATTAATTGTGGGTGGTCCGTCAGGTAGATTAATAAAAAATATTGGACACGTATTTTTCTTTTGACACGTAAACAAAGTGACGACGAATGCGATGAAATATCATATGACTTCACGCCGCTAGTACACTTTATACTGCCTTAGTGACGTCACAAGCCCCCACTCCTGAACTTTGATGCGCTTCAACTTTGTACATTTTTATAGATTCGGTAAAGGAAAAACCGGCCAAGTGCGAGTCAGACTCGCGCACGAAGGGTTCCGTATCATTGTCGCAAAAAACGGCAAAAAAAAACACGTTTGTTCTATGGGAGCCCCCCTCAATTTATTTTATTTTAATTTAATAATTATTATTTTTTGAAGTGAATATACAGCTAAATATTCCGTGAATATTTCAAGCGTCTACCTGTTGCCGTTATTAATATCGAGCAAAAAACGGCAAAAAAATCACGTTTGTTGTATGGGAGCCCCCCTTAAATATGTATTCTCTTCTGTTTTTAGTATTTTTTGTTATAGCGGCAACAGAAATACATCATCTCTGAAAATTTAAACTGTCTAGCTATCACGGTTCACGAGATACAGCCTGGTGACAGACGGACAGACGGATAGACAGACGGATCGCGGAGTCTTAGTAATAGGGTCCCGTTTTTACCCTTTGGGTACGGAACCCTAAAAATATGCGTCTGATATTATTTGATAATGTCACTGACGGATTAAATATGATTATAATTTTTCTACACCGGAAACATCCCTATTATGCCTATTTCTATAAGTGGGTTCCGTAGAAAGAGAGGAAATTGTGGTTAGTATATGTGAAACTCTAGCTCAATAGGTAGATATATGGCCTAAAAGAAGAGCCAAAAATGTATTGCATAATATACCAAAAAGTTATTTAGAAATATTAGATAATAAACATTTCCTTCCATTCTCAAACGTTTACGATAAAAATACCGATAAGATAAGCACTGACACGTGACTTTAAGTAATTTCACTTATTCCACAAATATGACTGTGTCTATGCTAAATGCTGTTGTAATAAAAATTTGTAGAAGATTTTTATCATCACGTCATGCTATCCGATCGACACGCTACAGTTATTTTACTAACGTCGAATATCGAAAGTGTTAACGTTATGAAGGTATTTGCTGTTCATTTAGAGATTCACGTGAAATAAATGGCCATTATAGAACACCAAATAATAAAATTTCACCTCCCTGAAATAAAGCAACGCTCTATATTAATTAAAATTGTGTGTCTGACCTCACTGTGGAATTAAATTGTAGTTAAAATAACCCCAATTCCCAACACTACATCCCTATTGGCAGATACCCAAGACCACCAAACATTGTTGTGCTAAAAACTAAAATCAACTGAACATATTTATCCTCGAGTAAGGATAACAATGCAGTTACCCTTTGTTGGTCTAGACATCTGAGCATGGGGTTTCATTGCAAGACAAGCAATGTGTTAGAATTTTCAGTTGCAGCTCGGAGTTTGGAATTCTGTCCAGTTCATGGAAATAGGGGTTAGCGAGCACACCTTACATCACGAAATTGGGGTGTAGCTAACCCCACACTTCTGCCTCATATTACTGTTCAGTGAATAGAGGCGTTGGGTACCTATGTATGTATGTGCACTTACCTATAAATTCAACTGGTTGTCCAACAACTCCTTTGTACGATGGTTTTACTACTATTCCTTTGGCACCTCTATTATTATCCCTTTGAATAGGTCTGCAAACAAAAAACCGTAGTTTATAACGAGTTACAAAGTAAAAGTTGTTATAAAAACTCTTTAGTAATTAAACAAAAAGTTGGATACAATACACAATTGCAGGTGACGATGAAATGAAAAAGTAAGCGAACTTCTACATTGTTGAAATATAAAATCTTTCTTTGTTGCATAAAATTTAAATTTATTATGAAGAAAAATAGTCTGTGGAGTGAATTTATTTGAAAGTGCAACTGTTATATCGTGAAAAGACTGAAGACTTACTAGTGCGGTCGTCATTGTGATATTTTTGTCTTGTAATAGGACGAAGTGCATTCTTTTAAATATTATAATAGAACGCTATTGTCAGGTACAATCGCTGTCGATTTTTTATTTGATCGTATTGAACTGGTTTAATGCAGTTGCTTATTGAAAGATAAAGGATCTTTGGTATTATTATGACCAAGCTCTGTCACTGACATCAGGGGGGGTGACCATAAGCTCTTAGAGCGGTATCAATTTGATATCGAGTAAGTGACAGATGTATCTGACGTGTATACATCTGTCCCTTGTTCGATATCAAATTGATACCGCTCTAAGAGCTTATGGTCACCCCCCAGTACCTATTTTTGTATTTCAGTTATTTCTTTAACTTATTTCTATGTTAGGTTAAAAGGTAAGGTTAAAACGGGCTGGCAACGCCACGACCAAGTGCGTATTTTGCGTACGAGAAATTATTTATTATTTCTATGTTATGTAGTATTGTACCTTTTTTCTAGGTAGAAATTAATAACTTTTACAAGGGCTTAACAAAGTTGAACTTGAGAATTCATAGACAAGAGAAAGAGAAGAGAAATAATAATACAGTATAGCATCTGAGCTCATTCATGCCTCTAAGAAGAGTAATTTTTTAGTCGGTAGAAGTTCGCTATAACTCTCCGATCTCCCAAGACGGTGGGTGGTACCCATGAAGAGCTCCTCATGAGATAGAAAAGTTAGAAAAAACACATTTTGCTTTGGTAAGTATAATAAAATTGGCATGTTATGAATCATACCTGAAACGTGCGTGTGCGGCGTCCGTTTCAGTGCGGGCCCCCCCGGCAGGGTCGCGGGGGGGCCTATTGGATAAAAAAGACTGCTGTTGTTGCTGCTTCTCTTCCACGCTGCTGTACGAAGAGTCGCGGACCACGTACGTGCTCTCACGTACCTCGCGCTTGCTGAACTCTTGCTGCAACAAAAGAAAATCATTTAGATATAGCTCCAGGACTTTAAGAGCACGAGGAATTCGAGAAAAGTGAATGTCGTGGGAAATAACCCTCCATTCGAGCTTTATCGCTATCAGGCTCAGATCAAATAAAAAGTCAAGATGGAACGTTGCAAAAACTACGGTTTATAATTTGTCAGTCGAGCTTTATTATTTGATCTGTGAGCTCGAATGACAAGCCAAGGCGTAATTTTGTTGTACGTGAGTGCGTGTTATTGTGTATTTGTACGGCATGGCATAGTTTGAACCGGCTTCACTTTGTTGTTTGCAACGTTCCATCTTGACTTTTTATTTGATCTGAGCAATCAGGTAAAATTATTAACCAGTTAGTATGGTTCATAGCAAAGAAACTGTATATGATCCTTAAATCATCTGTGCCTCCGTCTCGGATTTTGCACAATATCGTAAAATAACCTACTGCAATCACAAGTTCTGTAGTTCCTTTTATACCAAGCACTTTGCACTTTTATTGCATGACCGAATTCCGCCAAGCCTGTTTCATCATCCTCCTTACCTATACTTTTTTCGCACTAAACTTTTCGGTAATACATTTATTATGCGTACAGCTAAGGAGTAGAATTTCGAGCCGGAGTCTGTGTTTCCCGATAGCTACAATCTAGGGGTCTTTAAGTCAAGATTGAATAGATTACTTCTAGGCAAGCGTGCTTCACCGTCGACAACATCATCGATTACCAGCAGGTGATATAGAGTTCAAGTGAGATCCACTTTCAAATAAAAAATAATAAAACCACGTGTCTTTGTCAAGATAACTGTGAAAATTTCAAAGTTAACATTTGTATCTACATCTAGCAAGTGCAAGTCTGCAACAAAGAAGCTCGCTAACGAGAACCACTCATATTTTCGTGTACAATGTGCGCAATATTGCCCTGACAACTTTTCCAAGGAATGCTCAAAAGATTGGAGGAGCGTGCTGGCTGCAATTCAAAGAAATCACTATCAAGTGCCTTTCATAAACGGAATGTACATTGCAAAAGGTGCTGCGAAAATTGTCAACGTAATATTATACTAGACTTCTATTTTTATTGTAACAAGTTATGATAACATGAATATTCTGCAGTGCTGTAGTTACGTACGTAAGTGTATTCTTATAGCAGCTTCTGAAATGTTGCCTGAGAGAAATCTAGTATTTTAACGTTGCCCCACACTAGGGATTTCTTCCTGTATCGTGGGTGCGTTTACAAACATATAAACTCACATGCACAACACCCAGAGCCGAAACAACTATCTGTAGGCCATACAAATATTTGTTCCGTGGAAACGAACCCGCGACACGCAGCGCAGCAGTCAATCGCTCAACCACTGCGCCAACAGTGCGCCCAAGTTACAAAGAACTTGGGTTCAGCTAGCTTAGGGTAGAGATTATAGGTAATCTAATTTGGGTATCTATATAGAAATAGCATTACAATGCATCGTAGGTTCTATTTCAAAACAGGGCTGAATTTTTTGTTAACAATTCTTCTTAATGTTCAAAGGATGACAAAGAGAGCTCATCCCGTTATTTGAAAATTCTCAGTAGCAATTTGAAATTTAAATGGGATTCTCTCTTACATAGGTATAAAACATCACCTTCCTGCCCTTGTCGCATGTTACTTGAAGTCGGCTCAATTTTTTTTCTTCTTCCATACCGTCCTGTCCCCCGTCACGCCATCACTGACTCCCTTTTTTTTCATATACTACTCACATAGTCCATACATCTTTTCTTTGGCCGTCCACTCCCTCTCCATCCATCCACATTTATATTCATAACTCATAACAAATGACCACCAATGAATAATCATTTCTCACTTTATCTATTCTGGCCACTCCGCAAATCCATGTCAACATTCTCATCTCTGATACATGCAATCTATTGTTATCCATCTTTTCCACAGTCCAACATTTTGATCCATACAGTACGACAGGTCTAATCACGGAATTGTAAATTTTTACCCTTTAGCTTGAGGGGAATTCGTTCCCATTACATGGGATTAAGTACTAACAACATTTTGGGAAATTTTTTGGATAATTTAGGTACACGTTTGCTTCACCACACAGGTATCATGATATGTGTATATTCGGGATTACGGGATACGAGTATATATAGTATAGGTATATATATTTTCAAGCGTTATATTACCTTGCTTTTGTATGTTTTTTTTTTTTTTATCCTGTAGGCTCGCGCTTGACCACTATCTCACCTGATGAAAAGCGATGTTGTGTTCGACGGTGAATCACGCTTGCCTAGAAAAAACCTATTCACTCTTGACTTAAAGACCCCTAGATTGTAGCCGTCGGGAAACACAGACTCCGGCAGGGAATTCCACTCCTTAGCTGTACGCACAATAAAAGTGTTCCCAAAACGCTTGGTGCGTATGGGTGGGATGTTCACCATGTACCGATGACGCATCGCCGTACGTTTGGTAGTCCGATGATGAAACGGGCTAGGTGGAATTAGATCATGCAATTCCATCGCACACTCGCCGATATGTAACCGATAAAAAACCGACAAACTGGCAACTCGACGACGATGTTCAAGGCTCTGGAGCTTTGTCTTGACCAGTGCTTCATCGCCGATGAGCCTCTTGGCCCGCTTTTCGATCGACTCCAGTGCATCAAGCTGGTATTTGGCAGATCCATCCCAGAGATGAGAACAGTACTCCATGCATGATCGAACTTGCGCTTGATACAAGTTGAGCAGCTGTTCCGGCGTGAAGTACTTTCTCACCTTCGCAAGGATCCCCAACTTTTTGGCAGCCAGCTGAGCCTTTGCCTCAATGTATGGGCCAAAATTGAGAGTCGATGTCAAAGTAACGCCAAGAAGCTCAAGATGGTCCGTTATTGGCACGGTCAGATCTCGGAAAGTTGGAGCCGGGTGAAATTGGCTCTTTTTCGCGGAAAAAAGACACGCCTGGGTTTTAGTAGCATTAAACCTGACCAGATTGGCATCGCCCCATTCGGAGACTGCCTGCAAGGACAGGTTCAAACGCTCCACCATGGCCTCACGAAGAGACTGGATCTGCGGCCCGGTAGCCCGTGCGTTGGACAAGTATCTCTCAGCAACAGTGCTGTCGTCTGCATACCCAATGGTGCCGGGTTTTAGCAGATCGTTAATGTGCAGCAAGAATAATGTTGCTGAGAGTACCGACCCCTGAGGGACCCCGGCATTGATATCCAATTGGTCCGATGAGCAGCCATCGATAACTACTCGAATGGACCGATCTCTCAGGAAGTCTGCTATCCAATCACATAGACCACCGGGCAGACCGAATGAAGGAAGCTTACCAATAAGGCTTTCGTGCCAGACCCTATCAAAAGCCTTCGAGATGTCGAGGGAGACGGCAAGCGCTTCCCCGTGCCTCTCAATGGCCTCACTCCATATGTGAATGGCATACGCTAGAAGATCCCCAGTAGACCGATTTCGGCGGAAGCCGTATTGGTGGTCACTAAGGATATCGTTAGTTTCTAGGTATGCCAGGAGCTTTGTGTTAAGTACAAGTACACGCTCCATACTCTTACAGAGTATGGACGTTACTGAGATGGGTCTGTAGTTGGCCGGGTCAGCTCGACTACCCTTCTTGGGCACGGGCTGTACGTTAGCTTGCTTCCATGCATTCGGCACTTTTCCAGTCTCATACGAAAGGCAAAATAGGCGAGTCAAGATCGGAGACAGTTCAGGCGCACAGGTTTTAAGAACTATTGCTGGTATTCCATCAGGGCCACTAGCCTTGTTCACGTCGAGGTAGCGCAGCACCTTACGGACGTCCTTTTGATGGATGCGAATGTCCGACATACCCGTCTCGCACCCATCAGGAGAAGGAGGGGGCCGCGAATCACCAGGATTCAGACGCGAAGATTCCGCAAAAAGAGAGGCAAACAAGTTTGCTTTCTCCTCAGCGGTGTGAGCCAGTGATCCATCGGGTTTTAGCAGTGGTGGTAGTGAGGGACGGCATAAGTTCGACTCGACCGACTTAGCCAGGAACCAAAACGCTTTACTACCTGCTGGGTAAGAAGCAAGTTTGGCCCCTATTCGGCCAATGTGGTCGGATCGAGCCCCACGCAACACCTTCTTGCAGGACTTGGCAGCCCTGTTGTAGGCTTTCTTCGAATAGGTACTCGTATGTGTACTGTAATCGATTTTTTAAGCACTTCCTTACATCCGATTAAGCTGAAACTTGGCATTCTTATGTAACTCTGAAAACATTAAAAGAATATGTTACTATGGAGCTAGCTCCATAGTATCTCTCTCTCAGTAGTCTCTCCATAGTCGTACCATATTCTTAAGGAAAGGAAGGTTGCCATAGTAACTCCTCAACCAGACGAGACAGCACCATATCGTATTTGGGCTTATCTGACGTGTTTTGACAAGCGATATAACATTTCGTAGTTTTTAGTCCATTGAAAGCTCGTTTTAAAAAGGTTTTTACTCTAAATCATTATATGTATTGGCTCGTATGTGCGACTGCTGATCTAGGGTGGATTGATCCCCGGGTTGGACGTGATTGGATTTATTGATACCCGGATAAAAATAAATTAATCTCATCTTTAACTAGGCCGACCTTATTATGAGGGACTTATATAAAAAAAACCGGCCAAGTGCGAGTCTGAATCGTGCACAGAGGGTTCCCTATAAACAGCTACATTTACCAAAATAAATAGGTAACATTAGTAACGTTCATAAATAATGAAAGCACCGAACATTGCTCTCACGAAGGGACAAAATCAACTTTGCCGTTCGAAAACTGTTGTCATATACATCAATATACAATTTTTTTACTTTTCCATGTACATTTTATAAATTAGTCGACTATTACTCGTAAACTTTCAAAGCCTACTTAGCTGTCATAGTTTTCCTTTGAAATTCGTTATATAAAACTACCACCGTGTATATTTTTTCACTTGACTCTAACAAAAATTGCCTTTAAAAGCTTAATTTTACGCAAACTGATTCATTAATCGAAAAATGGGTTTGGCATACCCGTATTTTTTTTGAATCGTCTATCCAACCATACTCCACAC
Source organism: Orthosia incerta (assembly GCA_948252205.1). Lineage (NCBI taxonomy): Eukaryota > Metazoa > Arthropoda > Insecta > Lepidoptera > Noctuidae > Orthosia > Orthosia incerta. The sequence continues at coordinate 16,549,379 of OX411741.1, forward strand.
CATGGGATAGACGAGCAAATAAATACATCCCCTTTTTACGTGTACAGCAGAAACCCAAAAGAAATTTGCTGTTAATATTTTTATTTTACCACTTTGTCGGCGTGATTAATTTATGTATATGTCGCATCAAGGCTGGCCGATAGATGCAAACCATCGGGAAGTCAGGATGTATTCCCTTAGGTTAAGACATCGTGTGTGGGCAGGTCGGTGGGTACAATCGTGCAAATGAAATCACATAAGTTATTCGATACACTGGGTTTATTCAAATAGACAAGTTACATTCCTGCTTACTAATATTACGGATCGACACTGATTCTACGACGTCTTCGCTCTAAGGCTGTCAGTAATAAAACTGCTCTATTTCCCACCACGCAATGCTTATAAAAAGCGCATCAATGCGTAGTTGCTCTTGTTTGCCACTAGGGGCGTGCCTGTGATTTGACTTTACGTCCGTACTATTGACTAAACCCGACATATATTATGCCAAATTATAGCTTTCTAGTACTAAGAGTCTCTAAGCTAAGCTGCGGACGGACGGACGGACGGACAGATGGTCATGGTGATACTAAAAGGGTTCCTTGTTGACTACGGAATGCCTTGTAGCATTAAGTCCGCCTATGTACCACTATGTACCACTTATGTAACATGAAGTTTAAATAAATAAAATGCGATAAAAAGTGATGTTTGTATTTATCATACACCTCTGTAAGTCTATTTAGGCATAAAGCCGTGACGTTACCTTAAATTATGACTAAGGTTTCTTGTACTACCTCTCTACAGAGTAAGTACCAACTAAAACTGACGGCGAAGTCAATGGTCGCAATCTTAATGACGGGAAGTTACCCCATTGTAGCGGACTGCGCAACCTAAGTGATGCCATAACGTACCATAACCGCGGGAGTCACGCACTCTGTTTACATAGTTCTGACTTGTTCCTAAACTCACATAGCATTATGTAAAGGGGTCAGTTGGTACAAGTTGAGCTTGTAAGGGCGCTCACAGAGCGACTTTATCGGGGCGTTTAGGAGTTGTAAGGTTGTAATTTGCAGACGGGCGTTAGGACCGCAGCTTAGAGTAGTAAGGCTGTTACATGAGCACAGGTTAGAGTACGATCTCCAATACTTGTGCAGACATGTATAGTTAAATGGATTGTAACTGCATCCATACGCATTACACATACATTATGACCACTAGTGCACTACTTTAAAAGAACGAAAAATCGCACCGATGGGTGGGGGCACCCCCCACAACGCGAAGAAAGAAAATTTGGTTGAAATAAATTGCACTAGATGGTGAGATAGGCTTAGATTTGTTATTGAGTTTTGTGAAATATTAAGATTTCCTATTTTGATCTTAATTTTTTAATTTCGGTCGATGAAACTGTTAAGCACATGCAAACATATACTTTAAAACATAACGTCGCTATATTTAAAAAAAGGTTTACATGAACCAAGTCAACCCTTTTAGGCATAGCACGCACTGCGATTTTTATTCGCGCTATTTTTTTCCGCCCATTCTGTGACTTAAGGAAATATATGAAGCTGCACGCATTGCGGAAAAAAGTCGCGCTCAAATAGTACAATAAAAATCGGAGTGCGTGCTATGCCTAACTTGCAAGTCGCTGCTAACACCATCTAGAACGGAACCGAACGCTATCGATGTTCTTAGAAAAATGATCAGTTTAATCAGACGAAAAACGCTAGTTACGTCGGCACGGTTTCTTTGTATGGGATGGGATGGGATGATCTTTATAGGCATCTGTATGCCAGTAGGTATTATATTATCTGTGCTATAGATAGGCTCGCGGTTGACCACTATCTCAACTAATCAACTGGCTAATGAGTAGAGATTTCACATCTAATCAGTCTATTCAGTCGGCACTTAATTAAGATGCTGCAGAATATCCAATGTTATTGTGACGTGTCATGTAAATGTATGGAAATACATACATATTGTCTCAGTTCCAGCGTACTTAGATCAAACAGGAATAGTATCGTGACAAATGTATGAGAATTAGACATACAGAACTGCATGCTTGTGTTAGGGTATTGTTTGCATGTCACGTATAAACGTGATGTTCATTTGAATGCGCTAGCGAAGGTGGTATGTAGGGAGGACCTTAGTTGTGGCATCCAGTGGCGTAGCTATGTAACCAAGGGTCCCGGGGTAAAAATGAAATTGGGGTCAAACATAGTTAAACTAAATTACTAATTAAGAGTTGCTCGTCATAAAATCGTAATGGGAATCAAATAATGTATCCTACTAACACCATACTTTGTGAACCCACTCATAAAATTTCTCACCCCCCTCAACACCACACACACAAACACACACACACAAACACAAACTCACACTCTTCACTACACTTTACATAATGAAAATAAAAAAGATACATAACCCACAAATTAAGTAATTGCACTTAAAAAAATAATTCTTGCTTAATATGTAGTTTTTGTAAATAGTTGATGATATGTATAATTATATTATTTTTAACCTGTAGGGGGGAGTCTGTGGTATCCTGAAATACAGGTTAAGGCTTAGTCCAGGCACCAGTCTCCCGCAAATAACATTGTGGCATATCGTTAACATTATTTATCCGTTTTTAGTTATAAGTGTTATTTGTGGAAGAAAAATAAACATAATTTTGATTTGATTTGATTTTTGATTTAAAGATGTAAAACTCATAAGTGCCTTATCACCCACTGTAGATCAAAAAGCAAGGCTATGTTATATATATGTTATGTTATAACTATAGTTAGATATATTATAGTAGTAAGTACTAATGCAGCAGTCATTCATTAACGCCGACAGACACTTTGAATTTGGGGGCCCTGGGGTACTATCCTACCTAGCCATATCATAGCTATGCCACTGGTAGCATCCCACATCTTAAATATTGTGACTTGTACTCTTGTATGAACTGTACTCTACCTTGAATAGCAAACTTAATTTTAAACTCGGCGCCAGCTGTACGTGAACGCTTCTCGCTCTTACTTTGAGTCTAGTCTATGGTGTGTATTGCAAAGGGCATGTAAAGGAACTACATTACCTACATTGAAATTGCATGTACGAATAAGTTAAAGAATTATCTTTCATTTTTGTCTAATTGCAGTACCACTAAGACCACCCTCGGTTTATTCTTCAATGCATTCCGTTTGCACTGTCAAATAAGCACATGTCTCTACGAAGATTGTCGTTTTATCGCATAGATGTATACCTACCACGATGGAAGGACTTTAAATTCTGGTTCAAGCAGGAACATAACACACATAGGAGTTGGACATTAGCCAACGTCCATACCTAACTAAACGTCCACTCCTACATACTGTACCCTGATCTTCCTGTCCTTGTCCCGTGTGACATGGGGTTGGAGCAACACGTTTTCTTCTTCCATACCTTACTAAACGACCTTACATACTGAACCAAGGATGCTATTTTGCAAAGGCTTTGTCGACTATACTCCGTTTGAAATAACATTAGACATGTTTCCAAATCTTTTTACTGTCCGTTCAACCGATTTTGAGTTCTATGCCGTAAACATAAGGATGACATAAAAAGCATAAATCTGTTACTAAAACCAACTTTTTACTACAGCTACCATTTGTCGTATTGCCAACGCAATAGAAGTCAAAATCGGTTGAACGGGCTGTATGGCAAATGGAGTTTAGGTGACATAAACCACAATCTCAAATACTTATCATCAATACCTGCCAAATCACCTTTTATTTCTCAGTACACAAAATATATACCAAAGCATACATACCCGACTGGTATAGGTGTCAGAGTCTCGATCATCAGCCAACCTGTCTAGTTGTCTGTTGAAGGAATCCCTCGAATAGTCGGTGAACTTGTTCAGCTGCGTGTTGCGCTTCGTCTCTCTTTCCAGGGTGCTCTGCCCGGGTAGCCGCTCCGTAGGGCTTTTGGGAGACTCGAGGCTACACACAAACGGTTATAAAGTATTACGGAAACAGTATTATGGGCGAACAAGAGGTTTGAATGTGGGTTGTTCAGAATTGATTTAAGATATGTTTCGATTATGATTGTTTTTTGTGTTAGCACTTATTTTAAAACTAGCGTCTGCCAGCGGCTTCGCCCGCGTGAAAGTCGAAAATTATCCCGAGGAAACATATTCCCGGGATATAAAGTATCCTATGTGCTATTCCTGACTATAGTCTATCTCTGTGCCAAATTTCATCCGGATCCGTTCAGCCGTTTGATCGAGAAGAAGTAACAAACATACACACACTCACAAACTCTCACCTTTATATTATTATTGTGATAATCTTACTAATATATTAAATGTGAAAGTTTGGATGTATGTTTGTAACTTGATCACGCCACAACTGCTGAACGGACCTGGATGAAATTTGGCACAGAGATACATTATATTCTGGAATAGCATATATTTCTTATATAATGTTCCCATGGGATAAGAAAACACTTTTCACGCGGCCGAAGCCAATGGCAAAAGCTAGTCTAATCTGATTAGCTTAGTGGCTTATCATAACTCACTGCAGGGCAAAGGCCTTTTTTGTATACAATACTAGTAAAATTAGGGCTAGTGCTCATCATCATCATTTCAGCCGAAAGATGTCTACTGCTGGACATAGACCTCCCCCAGGCGTCGCCAAATGACCGATCCCGTGCGTCTCGCATCCAGCGCCAGTGCTAGTGCTCTAGGTTGGTAAATTTAATAACCATTTGGGCCCTAACAAGAGGGACACGCTCATTCAAAACTAGCCTGAGAATTGGCAAAAGAGATCTCCTAAAATGTTCATATTTTATTTCACCACTTCCTAGTGCTCAAGCTGGAAGAGAGAAGTGGCGCATAAAACTGCCTAGTAATTTACCAGGCATTTGTTTCATCCTACGACAATACAATAATATTCTAATTGGCTGTCTGTCCAAGTTCTGGCACTTATTTTGTTGCCCGTAATACTGCGCAAAGTAGACCTACTCCAGCATCATTAATCATGCTCCCATTGTTTCCTTTGCGTGGCATATTATCAATATCTCACCTGTTAGCGCTCATCATTTGTCTTGTTTTTTCTACGCTATCCCAGTCTCTCCGAGGGTGATAGGATTTTCCGCCAGGATCACCTGCGCCTGGGAAAATACTTGTAAATTAATTCAACTTTTATTTGCCATCCGTTTTCTGAAAAGTTCAACACAAATTTGTTGACTACTTGTCAAACTCATGCCAAATTATTTGATTGATCAGCTGTTTTTTTTAATACACCACGGAAAAAGAGGGGTCTTATAAGTTCGACGTGTGTCCTGTGTATTTGTGTATGTGTGTATTGGTGTATTTATGTCTTTGTATATTTGTGTATCTGTCTGTGGCATCATAGCTTTTAAACGTATGAACCGATTTTGATTTAGAAAATGTTTGATAGTTGACTTTATCCAGAGTATTCTTAGTTATGTTTAATGGAAATGGGTTCACCGTTCAAAAGTTATGGGCGTTTTACTGTTTGAATCGTGAAAATTTCGCAAGATATTATGTCATAATTACGCGTTCAATAGATTGTCGATCGAAGCGTGTCACTACTAGATAAATTATGTAGCATGAAATCTAAATGTATTCTGTATGTATTCTAATCTCCTGTAAGGGTATAGTATTTTTTTTAAATTTGTAAGCTATTGCATAGCTTTTATCGCGGGCTTTGAACGCGGCGACCGAATCAAGAAATTCCGTAACAAAAATAAAACCTAACACCCCCGAAGCTAGCACGGATCGAGACGAGCTGCTCCGAAATCGGCCGAATACAAGCAATGGATTCCGAGTGTGTGAGCGGGTGAGGGGGGAGGGGCAGGAGGGGTTTGTTGCGCGATTTTATAGAAGTTCCATTTTGATATTTATAGACTGAATTTAAAAAAAATTGCGGGGTGAAAGGTAACGAGTTTAGGGGGGGGGTTATGCTATCTTGTTTCCGACCTGAAGTGACGGTGGGCAGCAGGGCAATTTTTTTCTCAGAATTGAGCTATCTCCAACCGTTTCCAAGATATGGAGATTTTTAGTTATTATGATTTGGTCACCGGTTCGTTCTTAGTGGCGGCTCGAGGTCGGTTCTCGTAAAGTGTCGCCTCGAGTCAGCCTGTGATGGAGGATTGTGTACGTCTGGCGTTAAATAATATTGGTGTTCAAAGAAAGCGACCTTAATTTACTACGAACAAGGGTCACTTTTGCGTAGCAATTAAAACCGGCCTTATGTCAATGATAATAAGGGTCACTCAGAATCGGTGCCGCGTTTACCAGTTCGGGGGTTCAGTTTCGCTTGACAAGGAGGTTTTTATACTTTTATTTTATTGATGGCTGAAAATTACGTGTATGTTAAAATTTAAATTAGATGGGGGGGTTATACTAGTAAACTAGTATATGTAGATCGGCCTCAAAATCTAGCCCGATTTTGAGGCCGACCTACATATACTAGTAGACAAATAACTCGGAAACGGAGCGAGAATCCGTTTCCGAGTTATTTGAGTTTTTGTAATTTGGAGTTGGATTTCGCTTGGCAAAAGAAGTTTTTATAACTAATGGCTGAGTAATGAAGTGTATGCTAAAATTTAAATTAGATGGGGGGGTTCTGGAGGAGGTGTCCTGAGGGCTATATCGGACACCTCCTCCAGAACCCCCCTCGGCACATATAGTTTACTAGTTTACATATACTAGTTTACTAGTATATGTGTCGAGCCTGAGTGTGAGGACACCTCAAAATCGGGCTATCTCGCTTCGTTTTATTTAGTTATTTGATTTTTTCTAAATTCGAAGCTCAATTTTGCTTAAAAATACGATATTGAAAAAAATTTTGCATAAATAAAAAATTAAAAAAAATATATAATTGCATAAGTTGATAAAAAATGCTACGCTACTCGGGGATTGCCGCGGTAACGGTAAAGCTATTCTTTACCGCGGCACTCCCCGAGTGCCACACGTCTTTTTTTTTGCTTTTTCAGCCGTCCAATCATGAGTTTGACGATGATAACTCCTTCAGAAACCAGAAAAGTAGGTTTCATTAAATATACAAAAACTTTTCAGTCAAAAAAGGTTACTAGAGATTCAGGTAGAGTACGAATTTGCATACCATTGCTATTCTATTGGTCAGCTGTCACATACAAATTCCGGGTCGCTGATTTATAAGGAATACGTTATTCTCATGCAGAGAAAGTGCTTTACTTTGCTTATAATAAAAAAAGCTCTCATACAAATATTACGATAACAACTTAAATAGCAGTTATTAATTATTTCGCTGTTTGCATAACACAAGAGGTTAATTAACTATTAATTCTGAGAAATATTTAGTTTATAACATACACGTATTCGTGGTAAACTTAGTGTTGGAAAACGCAAATTTTATGCAAATTCAGTCATGTGTCTTACTGGGGCTGCCGAGTCTCCTCGCGCGGTCGCTCTCTAGAGAGGAGAGAGGGCTTGCTTGGTCCAGGTTGTCTTGCGACCCACTGAAGGAGCTGTACATCTTGTAATTCGACCGTTTTTCGACCACACGCTTTGTTGTCGTCACAGGGCTGTACCGATCCGTTGGACTGCTCACTCTGAAAATATTTTAGGAAATAAATTTATACTAATAATATATAAAGAGGAAAGATTTTTTTGTTTGTTTGTTTGTACCGAATAGGCTCCGAAACTACTGGACCGATTTGAAAAATTCTTTCTCCAATAGAAAGCTACATTATTCCTGAGTGATATATGATATTTTTTAAGCCCGAAATTGGGTCCTGTGGGGTGGTCCACAGGAACGAAGCCGCGGGCAACACCTAGTTACACAATAAAATGCAACAACAATGTGTGTAATATGGAATAATAGGTATATGCTGTGGAGTGAGTATCATCCGATATAAATCCGTTTTAGTTAAATATTTGCGGTTATACTAACCGCTTATTCAAATTTATTTATTTTAATTATCGGACTAATAGAATACCTACCAATAAAATATGAATTGGTTACATATACATGTGGTTATCGATAAGCAGGCTAGTGATTCGTACCGGCTTAGTTCCGGTGGTTGAATAAAATTAATGTACGTATTATAAGTACTTAGTGTTCATCTTACAAATCTCTAAAAGATGTAGTGTTAATCAAAATCTATAATATATAACCTATAGAAAACTGCATTTACCACATTTATTAACTAGTTATTTCACAGCAAATAAATTAAAACAGATTATAACACATAATAAAATAATGTGGCTTTCTGACAATTATTATTTCACACCCAAATACATTTATTAAAATTAAGCGGGGAAATGTTATGGCGCTGATCAATGAACTATTTCACAGTACAAATTGTTTACTGAACTGTGTTTAATCAGCGTTGTACCTACACATGTACTAATAAAGCCACTAAGTGTTAACACATTGAAATTTTATTTATAGCAATACCGCAATACGGCGCTGAAAACTATATGAAAATTAATTCACGTCGTAAATACGAGCCAGTTCCGTGCAAGCTTTAAATATAAATTAATTTATTAGCATACGTGATACATAGCGAGGTATTGAGGCCCATTGTTGCGTGTGACTGAATACAACGCACCTGTTAATTGGACTGGCGGTCCTGTTCAAAGGGCTGTCTTTTCTGGCGAGAGGGCTCGTGGTCCGCCCGACCGGACTGGTGGCGCGGTACGGCGAGCTCGCTCGATACGGGCTGGCAGCCCTATTGACGTCCAACCGAGAGCCATTCCCCAAATGTTTTGTCGTTATCGGACTGGCTGTCCTGTTCCGCGGACTCTCGGAGCCGTATCTCGTGTACGTTTCCTTTTTCGTCGCTTTTGATGTCGAGTAAGCGGAATCGGTCACGTCGTAATTTTTCTCCTTGGGCTCGGATCCGTAGGAGGACTTGTAATAATCGCTGGAATCACGTCTCTCCTCGCGCCGGTCCACTGAGCTCGTACTGTGCTTAGCGTTGGTTTCGTATAGATTGTATTGGTTCATTGGGCTCTCTGATCTTAGACGAGTGACTGTAACAAAGGAAATGAAGAAATGTGTAAGTTTACGTTCACAGCAATATTTTTCAGAGTTCTGCCTTTATTTGTATTAACAACTTAGACAGATGTATCACATGAACACCCAGTTCATGTGATACATCTGTCTAAGTGTTTAAATAGGTTACACATTTATAAGTTCACAGCTTTTTTTAGTTTTACTTTACATTAAATACATGCATAGATAATGGTACCTGGACTTGATATCCTCGCGTAAGCCGGAGACGGACTGGAACTTTCACGTGGCTTCTTGGAGCGGGAGCCGACACGGAACATGTGAGGCGAGCCGTGCACGTCGTACCCGTTGAAGTAGATGTACAGCTGTAATTACACGACACTGTATTTAAGAAGCCAGTTAGTTCTAGCAGGCCAGTTTAGGGAGTGGTTTGTGGATACAGTTTTAGCTCTTTCATGGCGTAAGTACATTTAACTTGGACCTTGTAGATAATTATGTCATGCCCGTTCAAGAATATGTACTGTATAGATATACATAGAATTACAATGACAGTGTACTTGAGAAACTAGCGAGGTCCTGAACAGTGTAGGAGGTGATTTGTTGACACAGCTTTAGTTCATTTACAGTGTAAGAATCTCTTGACTTGAGCCGTGTAGATCGAAGTCGAACCCGTTGAAGTACATGTAGGAATTCATCCGCGGCTAAACGTTACCCTTTTAAAATTGTAAGGCGACGAAGGGCAGTGTAATAGGTGGTTTATGGTCACAGATTAAATTTACAGTGTAATGATGTAGACTGGCCGTGTAGATAGTCGTTGTACCCGTTGAAGTAGATAATTCCACGACAGTGCAGTTGACTAGTTGAGCTCGCTGGCCAGTGTTATAAGTGGTTTGCGATTACACCCATTCATTTAAATCGAGATTTAAATGAATAGGTGTAATCGCGATTAGGATCGAGAGGGTTATATATACTGTCAGATGTGTTTTGGAGCTTAGTTTACGTGTTGCTATTCGATTAGATTATAGTTTTATAATAGATTCTTTATAGTCTTCTATAAGTCAGACACCCGTCATCATCTTCCTGGCCTTGTCTCATGTTACTTGGGGTCAGCGCAACACGTTTTCGTCTTCCATACCGTCCTGTCCCCCGTCACGTCATCACTGACTCTTTTTCCTTTCATATCACTCCTTACACAGTACATCTGTCTTTTCTTTGGCCGTCACCTTTCTCTTCATCCATCCACATTTATATTCATAATTGTTTTAGTAACATGCGTTTCATTCTTCATCATCACAAACCGTACCAGGACAAACGGTTTCCTTTCAACTTGGGCGCACGGTTGGCGCAGTGGTTGAGCGATTGACTGCTTCGATGCGTGTCGCGGGTTCGATTCCCGCACGTTACAAATATTTGTATGACCTACAAATAGTTTTTCCAGCTCTGGGTGTTTTTGTAGGTGAGTGTATATGTTTGTAAACGCATCCACTATACAGGAAGAAAATCCTAATGTGGGGCAAAGTTAAAAAAAAAAATAACTTTACTGTCACAGGCGCCACTTTCAAATTTCCTCTAATATACTCATTTCTCACTTTATCCATTCTCGTCACTCCGCACATCCACCTCAATATGCTCCTCTCTGCTAAATGCGATCTCTTTTCATCCATCTTTTTCATAGCCCAACAATCTAATCCATAAAATACGACAGGTCTAATCAAGGACTTGGGGATTAACCCAAGATCTAACTTGAGGGGCATCCGTGGGTCGCAAGTTGTTCCAGTGACCTGTCCCGAGTTGATCCGGTGCGTTATGTCTCGGTCAACCTCACCATCTCCTTGGACAAGCGACCCTAGGTACCGGAAGTTGGAGCAGCAGCCTAATTGCGTAAGTCAATTCGGCAGGGCAAAGGGTTTTGACCCCATCAATCGACCAATCACAAGCGAGATGAAAGACGCGATGTGGATTTCCGTGTATGCGATTGATGGGGTTAAAAACCCTTTGATTTGCCGAATTCACTTACGCAATTAGGCTGCCGACCAGTATGGGCGTTCCAGTGAGGGCTATGGGCACGGAACTGGAGAGACCGCCAAAACTGCAGAACAAGTACTCAGTTTTAGTTCTGCACAATTTCAGGGCAACAGTTTCCAGTCTGTGCCACCATGCCACACCTCCAATCTGCTCTGGACCTCTATGCCAATCTCGGCTCTCTCTCTACAAATCAGACAGTCTGCTATTTTATATTAATTTTCCATAAAAATCTTACCCTATGTTTTCCAGGTGCCTTAGGCATAAAGGTAGCGCGATACTTGGTGGCCGACAGTTTCTCCAGAGCGCACATAACGCTCCGTTTGTCGTGGACTATGTCGAGTTGAAGATCGCCCCTGACCCCGCAGCCACTGGTGTCTAGCTCGAAGGAGTGAGGCTTGAGTGGTTCAGCTCCTTCTAGAGCTCCAGGGCTCAACCGAACTCCGTGGGGATCAAAGACTTCACATGTGAAGGGACCACCCTGAAATAGAGAAAGAAATGCTGTAGGACTATTAGGTACTAAAGAAACTTATGTTTGTATAGTTTTTTTTTGGGGAAATTAAACTAGTAATGAAAAATTCCTTTACTCACATAGAACGATTTTACTTATTTGAGAAAATTCGGGAACTGAAGCCTGCTGTTGTAAATCACATCCAATATTAAATTATAAAAAAAATGATTAAGGGATTTTGAGGTTCGATTAGTAAGAAAAAATTATATATCTATTTAAGAAACAAGTCAAAGATGTAATGTGATGATGATGAAGATGATGATGTGATGATCTTATGTATGATCTATGTTGACCTCTCCACCATATTGTAATTATTATATATTATTATGTATGTATTTTTATCTTCTATATATTTAGTTAAGGTATATGTGTTATTTATACATAATTAGTTAAGTTATATAGTTGTTATTCTATTGTAAGTTTCCTTATTGCCTTCTACACACTGTGTCTTCGTATTTCATCCATCTTTCCTGTCGCAGGTCTGCTGGAAGAAATTTCTTTAGAAATAAGCAGTACCTTTGTGCTCTTCTATCTGTATTATTTATTTTCTCTGTTAAGTGTTTTGTGTGTACATAAATAAATAAAATAAAATAAAAAATAAAAAATTGTGTGATCTACTACTAAATATTTGTTTAAACGTACATAAGATACAGTTAAAAATTGGTACGAAGGATATTTTTTTACCAGAGATACTCCTTTTCAGCCCTCACCTGTATATGATCACCCTTATAAGTAATTGCTATGGTCCAGGTTCCTGCCTCATCAGGCTGGAAGGTGGCACTAGAGGCGGTGGTGCCAGGAGCTGATGGAGGTGGATGACGAGGCTCCAGCGGCACTGCACGACCGCTCGGCGAGTGAGCTGTGACATCTACGTCTTCTCTTCTTGGTGCTCCTGCAACGAATCAGGACAAAGAGTTTCAATTTTGTAATGGAAGAGAAGCTGAAATAATCAGACAAGGGCGTTCGGTTGGCTGGCAAGACTTTGGTAAAACCACCCCTTAGCATTTGGAGTATCTGATGATGCTGATTGGGAGTATCAGACGTCTACCTTTTGGGAATTTGCGCAAAACGAACGTATTTATAGGATTTCGTTCCTAAACATGAAAAAAAAGGAACCTTTATAGGATCACTTCGTTGTCTGTCTGTGTGTCAAGACCATTTTATCTGGAACGCCTGGAGGTATCATATAGTGGTGAAATTTGTATTTAATACCCAGGGCTGCAATCTTTTGGAGCTTTGAAAAAAACAAACTTCTGGATTAACGGAATCAAAAATATCGTCGCTTATATCGCAAATTTGGCGAATCGCAAGGAAACAAAACCAATAGAATAATTCTCGTTGCCCCATAATCATGAAATTTCGCAAGGAGCAATATCCTACATTTTAATATGTTTTATATTTGTATAATACTTACACATACTCTGACCCACTTTCTTTGTTTATTTTATTTTGTTTGTTATTTATATATTCTATTTTATTGTATTATTTAAGTATTTTCCGTTTCCGTAAGCGTGTCCGTGGCACCAACAGTTGGTCTTATCAGAATATCAGCGCAGCCTTTTTTCTTTTTTTGGATATCGCTGCACATGCTGAGATGGGAGCCTTTTTGGTCTCGCACGGGGTTTTTATTTTTAATTTTGTTTAATTTTAAGCTGATTTCTCGTGTCTCCTGTGCGGGTCACAAATAAATACTTTTTCTTTCTTTTCTTTCTTTCTTTATAGCACAAGTAAAGGAAAAGTCCGAAAACCGTAAATTTGTGGCTAAGTAAAAAAAAAGATTATTAACTTATTTATATTTGGTAAACTGTCCGTGACTTAAGTACTTTACCACTTTATATTTTTGTTAGAGAAATATTTGGCGCTTTCATTGTAATGTGCTAGCTTCAGTAATGTTACCTAACATTTTGGTGAATGTATCTATTTGTACGGAACCCTCAGAGCGCGAGCCCGGCTCGCACTTGGCCGGTTTTTTTTGAAGCAATCAGATATGTTTGCCAGTATTCCCGTCAAGAGAGCAATGGTGGCCCAGTGATATCGGCAGCGACTTACAAGTTGTAGGTCGTGGGTTCGAGCCCAGCCAGGCGCTTTACTTTGTGTAAATTATTTCATCACCACTGCTCACAAAACGGTCGATCGGCGATGAGGCATTGGTTAAGTCAAAGCTCCAGCCTTGAACATCGTCGCCAAGTTGCCGGCTTGTCGGTTTTTTATCGATTACATTTCGGGGAATGTGCGATGGAATTGCATAATCTAATTCCGCCCAGCCCGTTTCATCATCGGACTACCAGACGTACGGCGATGCGCCATCGGTACATGGTGGACATTACACCCATACGCACTAAACGTTTTGAAAATACTTTTATTATGCGTACAGCTAAGGAGTGGAATTCCCTGCCGGAGTCTGTGTTTCCCGATAGCTACAACCTAGGGGTCTTTAAGTCAAGAGTGAATAGGTTACTTCTAGGCAAGCGTGCTCCATCATCGGCCACATCATCGCTTACCATCAGGTGAGATGGTGGTCAAGCGCGAGCCTATATAAGATAAAAAAAAAAAGTAAAACATCGTGAGGAAACTGGCACGTCCTAGAACCAAACATTCGAAGACATGTGACATCCGCCTGGTGGATTACAAAACTAAAACTTTACTATCAGCTAAAAATCTTAATTGTAAACAGCTAAAAATACACTGCTACAGTTATCATTCTACGTAGTATTTATCCTATCTACATGTCACAGCCACAACTACAAACCATGTTCGTAGCATTACCGTTTGGCGTCCAAAGGTCAATTACACGTAAGGAGCGGCTACATGCATAAGCTAAGGACATTGTGATGTTATCGTGTTTACTCTGCCCGCCTGTAGAGCCATGTACTATGTCGTACTTGTACCTACGTACTACCCGAATCGTGACTAAATTATAAGTCAAATGGGTTGAAGTTTAAGGTTAAGTAAGACTTGCTGAGGTCGGTCCGTGGATGGGTGACCATTCATTATATACGTAGATTGATCCTTGTCCCGGAAATAACGTTTAACCATTGGTTCCATCCAACTAGAATTTGTAGATTTTTGATTATAGAATAGAATATACTTTATCTACACTCACAACGTAATGTTCCAATTATGAATTCAAAAAATATTGCATAAACACATACTTTATATTCGTGGATAGGTAAAATTAAAAAAAAAAGACCATTATAGTTCAACATTTTCCTTCGATTTTCAAACAACTGCATCATAAAATAACTTTTTTTCTATTATGATACAGGATAAATCAAAAGAAGTTAATCACTAAGGAGATTCCAACAATTATTATTAATTTTTTGAAATGCCGTTCTTATACCTAATAAAAAAAAATTATTCCAATTTTAACTTGTCTGTAACAATGCCCGCTTTAGGCTTATTACGCACTGCCATTTTTATTTGCGCGAACTTTTGTCTCTTTCCACCTGTTCATAGCGGTCAAAATATTCGCGCTGCGATGCGGTGGATTCTGTTGCAAAACACGGATTTCATGCGGTATTATCGCCGTACGATTTTTTTACCGCAATTTAATGCGGTGATGTGCTGGGATTTGGCGCCATTCATACGTTTTGCAGGTTTCGTTGTACTGAATTTCATGACTTTTTAAAATTCTTGCATAAAATGTCTGTTATTAGTGAATGTGAAGAAAAATTGACGCCGCCAAATATTTATATGCGGCGAAGGAAATTACTTATAATCTCTTACCAGCAAAGTCGAGATTATTATATGATGCATTTATCACGACTTTATGGCATGGAAAATGCAAAAAATAAGATTAAGTAGGTTCAATCCCAAAATGTATGAGTGTAGATAAAGTAGTGTATGAAACTGCACTTATCTAGCTATTAAAACATTCGTGTGAATACTATTAAAAACCTCGCCTACGGCTCGGTTTTTAAACTCACACTCATGTTTTAATACCCCTTATTATGCAACAGTATCATAAACTACTATTATTGTACACCATAAAAGTTATACACATTTACAAGAAAAAATATTTCTACGGGAACAAGGGCGGTCTTATCGCTGACAGCGATATGTACCAGACAACCTTTGGATGGACTGAACAAACTTAGAATTAAAAACCGGCCAAGTGCGTGTCAGGCCACGCGCTGTAATAGGGTTCCGAAGTTGCATAATAATGCGGTCTAAAAACGGGCCCACATAATATGATGTTTATTTAACTATTCACTCTTGACTTAAACTAAAGAAATCCAACTTTGCAACTGAATTTAGTGAAATTAGTAGATGTAGTTGGGTCGAATATTGACTTTATAGATGGATATCGACAAAAGAAAATAATTAATTTACTTGGCAATCGAATCTAATTTGACTTTAGATTACAAAACGTCGAAAATACTTTTGCGCTAACACAAAATAGACTCCCCCGCGCGCATGCGCCGTATGGACTACGGACCGCTACTGCCAACGACTCCGGCTACTCCAATGCGTTATTCGAGCTTAAACATTATTAATTTAGAAATCATTACTATTAATGATGTTATGATTTTATTTTTGTATATTTTACATGGTTCATAAGCATACATTTACTATCTGTTTTACACAGCTAACAACTCTATTAAAGAAATTTCTGTGCCAAGTACATTTTATACGTTGGTCGACTATTACTCGTAAACTTGTAAAGCCTGTTATGTTTTTATTTTTGTATATTTTTACATGTTTCATAAGCATATATTTACTCTGTTTTACACAGCTAACAACGTTATTTAAGTAATTTTTCAATGGCATTTGTACAAAATTTTTACTGTTTCAAGTACATTTTATAAGTTGGTCGACTATTACTCGTAAACTTGTAAAGCCTACTCATCTGTGATAGTTTTCCTTTTCATTTCGTTATATTTACTACTGCCGTGTATTTTTTCACATACCTAGAACACCATTTCACTAGCAGGGGGGGGGGGGGAACTTGACTCTAACATAAATTTGCAATTTAAAGCTTAATTTTACGAAAACTGACCCCAAATATTTTTGAATGGCCTATTCAACGATACCCCACACCATGGATAGACGAGAAAAAAAAAACCACTTTACGTCTATAGGAGCAACTATAAAAAAAATAACATTATTTTATTTTACCACTTTGTCGGAATTATTAACATGTATATCCATGCCAAATTATAGCTTTCTAGTACTTAGATTCTCTGAGCTAAGCTGCGGACAGACAGACGGACAGAGCGAAACTATAAGGGTTCCTTGTTGACTTCGGAACCCTAAAAAGGGGGTTGTCTGCGGTGTACTGCTATTACATTAAAACATAAATATATAAAACATTATAGATATTACTATATTAATACTATACATAAACTTATATATAAACATACAAATATAATAATATGACATAAAATTCATAGAAAGAGAGAGAAAAAGAAAAAGGGTTGAATAATAATAATAATTCTCTTCCTGTTCTCACACACTATTTGTCTACATTTCTTCTTCATTTCTCCTTTTCGCGGGTCTGCTGGTATAAATTTCTTAAGAAATAAGCAGTACCTTTGTACTCCTATGTCATGATGTGTTTTCTGTATGTATTTTCTGTGTGTACATTAATAATAAAATAAATAAATAAATGAAAGAGATTAGATCGAAATAGAAAAGCGTTAGAGAGAAAGGAAATGGTTTTTAACCAGGTAATCAGAATAATCTTTACAGGTAGGTAATGTGATCTTGCTATGGGATACCTATTGTATTAGCCAGTTACAGGGTTTACAAAGTCAGGCCTCCACGTAAAATACTTGATAACTGACCGATCTTGCGGTCAGTTCATGTAGCGAAACAGCTACGCAGATTGACCTACCTGTAGCACTGACTAGTACTTCGACAATGCTTCCTATGGCACACGGCGCCATGCCTGGTGGTGGGACGGTCACAAGCCTTGGGAGAACGCGGAAGAAGTATCTGCCATCCACCCTGCAATAAAAATGTATATATAAGTTATTATTGTAATAGGGATGACAGCATTTTTTTTTATTTTTCATCACGTAAACAAAGAATGACGAAGATGTGCATAGAAATTACGCCTAACGTCACGTCTTTGTATAGGTTTTACTTAGAAGTGACGTCACAGTGCCTCACTCTTCAGCTTTAATGCTCTTTATCGTTGTATTTTTATATAGATAATCTAACCGACGGACTAAATATATTTTATACCCAGATATCATACCTATTGTAACTAAGTAAGTAAGCTACTGTTGGGCAAAAAACTCCCTCCATTCTAACTCCAACCTCCAATAACCCCCGACGAAAAATGAGAGGTATTATAAGTTTGAAGTGTGTACCTGTGTGTTTGTGTATGATATCATAACCCTTAAACGCATGAACCGATTTTGATTTCGTTCGTATATGTTTGAAAGGAGACTTTATAGAGAGTGTTCTTTGCTATGTTTGATGAAAATCGGTTCAACCGTTCAATGGTTATAGGCGTTTTACTGTTTGAATCGGGATGTTTTCGCAAGATATCGTGTCATAATTACGTGTTCAATAGATTATCGATCGAAGCGTGTTTACTACTAGATAAAATATGTAGCAAGAAATGTGTAGGGGCATTTTTAAATTTTACTTGACTCAATATTTCCCTGTCGTGCGTCACTGGTTGTTTTGTAGAACATTTTCATGTTTCTGTGTATAACATGTTGTTCCAGAATGTTAAATACACAGACACGTTATTAAATAAATACACGAAAAACCGTAACTCTAAACGCTGAACAGAATAATAGCTACTGTTAAAATGTCACACGTTCGCATTGTACTTCGCAAGGGCGTGATAGATGATTCAATAGCATGACTATGTAGTACACAATAAGCACTTTATTACCTTTGCTATAAAATTATAATAGTACTTACCTGATGTCATCAACGGTGAGGATTATTTCATGCATGCCAGCATGTTCGGGTACAAATTCACCGGCTCCCCGGGCATCGAGTTTCAACCTTGATTCTTGCTCCAGAGGGTTCACTATCGATACTTTAACTTCAGAAATGGATAACTCGTTGGATATGCTTTCGATCTTGATGTACGTCTGAAAGGGAAGCGAGTGAGCGTTCAGTTCGATGTATGTTTGGCCAGCTGTTTGACGAAAATTCAAAGTCAAAAAAGTAGTTCAATGCCTTTTAACTGTTTGTAGCGTCGTTAGTCGATTTTTTTGAAGGAAAATTGAACTTGAAGTTAAACTAAGTAGGCATGATTTGCTAATGGACTTATTAAATATTAGATATATGGAATTTGCGAGGCTGTTATAATCAACACGTGTAACTATAAATAAAGAAAAAATTTATACTTTCTTTCTTTTTAATTTGCCATACTTAAACATTATGATTAGAATCTCCTTTGAGTACCAATTTTCTCCTTAATCTTAACTTGTGCCGGATAAATCAGCTGAGGCACTTCCGCCTGTGATAGACAGTATCTCGCAGGGGGAATTTCATAAGGCTTCCGCCTTCCCGTTTGATGTCGACTCATAAAAACCATGAATTAGCTATCTACTCTTGAAGACCGACTTTTTAAACTC
This sequence comes from Orthosia incerta, assembly GCA_948252205.1. NCBI lineage: Eukaryota > Metazoa > Arthropoda > Insecta > Lepidoptera > Noctuidae > Orthosia > Orthosia incerta. The sequence continues at coordinate 16,568,419 of OX411741.1, forward strand.
AAAAGTTATTTTCATTGGGGAGGACGACTAAATGGAAACAATTTTTAAAATTAAATAAGTTGCGATCAGAGTTGATGTTTCTTTTGCCGTTTTTAACAGCGTTACCAAATGGTAATATAATGTTTTCACTTATGAGGACTTTAGGGGCCTTTCCGAAAATAAATGAAATCAGTAGCCATTTAGGAAGAAATATCAGCAAGGATACGAAATACAAATGCATAATCAGCAGATAAAAAACAATTCGCAATTGAGTTGTTGTAATCGCAATTTTAAAATTTTCAATATCATCACTTTGTTGTATGGTCACACAACGTAGACATAAACATTCGATACCTATTGTGCATTGAAAAGTTGGAGACAGTGTTGTACTTACGGTTTCTCCAACTCTGCCAGAAGTGGAGTCTAGAGCCACTCTCAGCATGTCATGGACAGGTGGTCTGGGCGGCACGTTCCGAAGCTGAGTTGCCCAGGCCATCACGCCAAGGTGTTCAACGTCACTCTGACTCAGGTCGCGAGCTGATAATACTGGATGAATACCTGGACAACACAGATGAAATGTTGAAAGGCTTATTTGGATTTGATATTGTTAATAATGTTCTATGTTTTAATGTGTTTCAAGGCTCTGCTCACTGCTAGGTGTAACAAAAACGACGCAATTTTTGAAAAACGGTCTTTTGGGTCATTTTAGGATTGGTGCCATATTAAAACTTGTTTAGAAGAGAGAGATTTCGAAAACCACCTTTCAGAATTTCTTTCAAATTCATTTAGATTCAGTTTTTTTTGCCGAATTTAAGTTTTATTTATTTAAACAAACTATTTATTATTTACCAACTGAAAAAATCTTGTAGGCCCATTTTCAACGGAGTATTTCAATGGAATATTTCAGTGCTCAATGCAGTTTGTTTGTTCCTTCAAATATATTTAGATTGTAATGAATTGCTGTAATTCATTAGGTGCCGTGTTATAAATCAGGCAATCACTGTGATTAATAACTACCACTTCTATGACAAATGTACAGAATTATTTAAATAACCACTGAAACACAATGAAATGAAACTTGATCTTTAAACATTGTCATGGTAATTCGACGGTTTTATTACGCTAGGACTGTTGTAAGGTATAAACCAGGGATTCCTGAGGTCGATATCGACCGCTTGGGGTCGAAATCGGTTTCCCAGGGATCAACATAACCATTGTGTGGATCGCCCGGAGGACACGATGGAGCATACGGTGGAGGTCTGCCTCGCTTGGGTGGAGCACCGCCGTGTCCTGTTGGAGGCGATCAGCGGTGGCGACCCTTCACGTCCGGCCCTGGTTCGGGCCATGGTACGGAGCGAGCTAGGGCATGGGAAGCTGTCGCCTCCTTCTGCGAAGCAGTAATGCTCACGAAGGAGGAGACGGAACGCGTGAGGGAGACGCAACTGAGACGCCCTCACGCCCCTAGCCACCGCAGGAGACGCCCTGGGCGTCGGGAGTCGCAAGCCGAGTAATGGTTAGCACGCCGTCCGACAAGGACCAGGCCCGAGTCGGCGGCGTGTTGTGTTCCACTTGCGCCTCAAAGAGATGTCAGCAGGACAGAGGTCCGCAAGGGCCGATGCCTGTCTGGGTCGCGGATAAATTTGAAAGAGAGTTACCGCGGCCCTGGCACAAGCAACTGAAGAAACACGGGTGGGTTTTTGTCAGTAAAAGTCTGACACGCCCTTCCGCTTCACCCAGAGCGGGAGAAGTCACTGGATGATCCCCCACCGAAAAAAAAGGGATCGACATAAATTAAAACTACACTCGGTTCCAAAAATTACGGGTCAGTCACAAAAATTGAAATACCTCCAGAACTGTAAAAGTTAGATCAATGAAATAAAAAACAGAATAAAGACTTTTTAGTTGCGCTTCTAATAGCATATTATTTAAACTGGTTGATGAAAAAAAGATCATTAGAAAACCAAAATTTAAAAAAATGACTATTTTTAAAAACAATATTTTTGTTTCATCTCATTATGGATGCTTTCCATTTCTATTCTGTCACAAAAAAAATGATCGTGAACGTCTTCCACGTGCATAATTATTATTCTGTGAGGTGAAGCATGGCAGTCACGCTAGGGGAATGTACCAGAATTCTAACTTTTTTGGAACTTGGGGGGAGCCAGCGTGAAACAGCCAGAAACATTGGTGTATCTTTGTCGACTGTTCAGCGGGTAGTCCAACGGTACCAAGAGACCGGATCACACCTTAGAAGACCAGGAAATGGCAGACCAAGATGCACAACGGCCAGGGAAGACAGACAACTGGTGGCTACAATGCTCCGAAATCGTTTTCAAACTGCTGTTGGTCTAAAAACTCACTTTATTCGCTTTGGAGGTGGCAATTTAAGCGCTCAAACAGTAAGAAGACGTCTTGCTGAAGCAAATTTGAAACCATTGAGGCCCGCAAATGGCCCCAAACTGGAACGAGGACATCGAATTGCAAGACAGAGATACGTACGCGAGCACCTAAACTGGACACTAGACGATTGGTCTAGGGTAATGTTCACGGACGAGTCTAAATTCATGCTTTATAAGCATGATGGTAGGCAGTTGGTGTACAGAAGACCAGGGGAGCGCTTCCATCAAGCGTGTGTGGAGGAAAAAGTGGCGTACGGTGGAGGCTCCGTACAAGTTTGGGCTGGGATTTCTGCTGAGGCCCGTACCGAGCTGGTACTCATTCAAAATGGAACTCTAAATGAGAGAGGTACGTGGAAGAGATCCTCAATGAACATGTAGGTCCTTTCATGGCCAGGATGGACCGGCATGGCATATTAATGCATGATAATGCGCGTCCCCATACCGCCAGAATTGTACATGACGACCTTGAAGAGGTCGGTATCGAACTCATGCAGTGGCCAGCGCGAAGCCCGGACTTAAACCCCATCGAGCACGCCTGGGACGAGCTTCAGAGATGCGTGAAAGGTCGAAACCCCCCACCAATCACGCTTCCCGAGCTCAAACAAGCAATGGTGGAGGAATGGGAAGGTATTCCTCAGCACCGGCTCCGAAATTTGGTGTACAGCATGCCTAATCGCCTGGAAGCTGTCAGAAGAGCTCGTGGAGGCAATACAAAGTATTAAATGAAGAAAGTGATGAAAAACAGCAAAAAAAACAATCATAAAAAAAAAAAATCTTAAGAAAAATATGACTACTTTATTTTTTTTTTAATTTAGAGATTAATATTGTGGGTGCAACTAAGTTTTATTTTATTTTTATCTGTATAATTAAATTCTCAATTGAACAGTCTTCGTTTCATTAGGATGGCATACGTAGTTCGGGAGATATTCGGGTTTATGTGACTGACCCGTTATTTTTGGAACAGAGTGTAGTTTTGGGGGTCCACGACATCTAAAAATCGACCCCTATTAATTAACACAAGTTCTTATTTTTAAAAATTATTTAAAACTTTCAAGATACTGTATAAGTAGTGTTACTGTTATAATAATGACTAATATTTTAGTAGGAAGTACTATTTTTGTACTTTTAAAAAACTCCACAGGTCGATAAGCGTGCTCAAGTTCATACAAAATGAAAAACTCGGCAAGTCAGTAAGCGGATTTTTAAAGTAATTTGGCTATGGGGGTGTAAGGTATCAGTTCATTTTGGAAAAGGGATTTTTGCCCAAAATAGTTTATGTCCGTAAGGATTGAGGAGCCACTTTTCGTATCTTAATGAAATTAATATACTTATTTAGTAGTAGGTTTAGAAATTTTGTAGGTTCGATCCTCGATTTTGTAGCATAATACTTCAAAAGTTACATGAACATAAAGGTGGCTCCTCAATCTAAATGTTTGGATTGAGGAGCCACGTCAGAACTAGGAACATCATGGAATAATATTTACCATCATTTGGTATGATTTTGTAGCATTTGAGAGTATTTAGTAGACAAAAAATCTGAGCTCGGTTGCATTCAAATTAAAAAAGTTACCATACATTATATGTGGCTCCTCAGACCATACATACGACTCGTCAGTTTTCAAAGAAGCAGTAGTTTAATTAATGCGAGATTTCTTCGTCATTTAGTAGTTAGTGTGTTAGAATTTGTAGCATATGGACAAAGTAATTTAACTGAGTGAATTTAGTAAATAAACGCATTTTATTTGGCTCCTCAATCCTGACGTTACTGTACCTAACTGAGATCACAACGTTACTGTACCTTCCTGAGATCACAACGGAATCAAAAACCAGAGACACTAAAATTTAGTATGAATGTCTTCTAAATACTTAAGTAGAGATCAACATTGTATATATTCGGTATCTGAAAAACAAATTACTTTTCGATATTCCTTTAGAATTCGCTATTAAGGGTGACCATGTTATATGAATGAAACCAGGATGACTAGTTTTTGAAATTTAATATTTAACAAATTGACAATATCGAAATATAGGTATGTACTATTCTCCACATGTTTTAAGTATTTAGTAGTCAAGATCGACATAAATCATCATCATCTTCCTGCCCTTGTCCCATGTTACTTAGGGTCGGCGCAACACGTTTTCTTCTTTCATACCGTCCTGTCCCCCGTCACGCTATCACTGACTCCCTTTTCTTTCATATCACTCCTCACACAGTCCATCCATCTTGTTTTTGGCCGTCCCCTCCCTCTCCATCCATCCACATTTATATTCATAACTCTTCTAGTAACATGCGTTTCATCCCTCATCAGATGACCATACCAGGACAAACGGTTTCCTTTCAACTTTTCTATCACTGGCGCCACTTTCAAACTTCCTCTAATATACTCATTTCTCACTTTATCCATTCTCGTCACTCTGCACATCTATCTCAACATTCTTATCTCTGCTACATGCAATCTCTTTTCATCCATCTTTTTCACAGCCCAACGTTCTGATCCATACAGTACGACAGGTCTTATCACGGACTTGTAAATTTTACCCTTTAACTTGAGGGGCATCCGTGGGTCGCAAGTTGTGCCAGTGACCTGTCGCCATTTCATCCATCCCGAGTTGATCCGGTGCGTTACGTCTCGGTCTACCTCGCCATCCCCTTGGACAAGCGACCCTAGGTACCGGAAGTCGGAGCAGATTGGTATGGGCGTTCCAGCGAGAGCTATGGGCACGGAAAGATCGACATAAATCAATGAATGAATTTGTTATTATTGGTTGTTTTAACGAATTTTACAGTGAGCATATTTTGCTGTGTGACTTATATAGTTAGTGAGAGCCTGAAATAGCCAAGTCAGAGGCCTGTTGGGTTCCCAGAGGTGGCTAAAGCAACTCTGATATGGTTGATCTGATGGCTATACATCCTCACACGAAAAAAAGTGAGACTCATAGTCGTCGTAACAAAATATCTCATCCTTCCAGTAGCAAATAGTACACCCAAAAGTCAACAATTATGACGTGATACAGTTCACTAGTGGAACTGTAAGTTATATATAATAAATATAATTTTTACGTTAAAATTTATTTATAACAATGTGGGCGATGTGTAGAAAAATTAAATTATGTTTTAAATGTTACAATAATAAAATATATTTCGTCCTAATCTTTCTGACCGTCCATGACATCCATCCAAGTGAAAAACTAAAAACAAATAAATATCTGAAACTTGTTTAGGTTGAGGTTGCTACAAATATATGTGTGCAAATAAGTGAGCTTTATCCCTAATGAATGTCAGGTTTCTAAATAAATGTTATAGAGGGTAGGTATGTAAACGATATTAATTTGCAGTTACCCCCGCATAATGAGATGAAATAAATAAAATATATTTGTTTGTTTTGAAAGAGACGAAAGGATTTTTTTAATATACTTTATTCATGGACACCCTTCAAAACTAAATGTTAGGAAATTAAAGAATAGTTAATAACTTTGTAGATTTTTTTTTTTTATGGCAGATTATACGTACAATTAGTATAAATTTATACAAAATAAGATGCTTTTTTGTTCCAAATTTCGTCACAAATATAAGTAGATTACAGGCAAATCTATTTACCGAAGCATCTCAATTGAGGAGCCAGTTAAAATGTGCCATATCTCCCAATTCATTCATTTTTATTTACTGATTTTTGTCCTACAAATCTTTGATACTTACTACTGAATGACGAAGAAATTGCGCATTAATTGAACTACTGCTTCTTTGAAAACTGACGAATCGTATGTATGGTCTGAGGAGCCACATATAATGTATGGTAACTTTTTTTGGCGCTCAGATTTTGTCTACTAAATACTCGCAAATGCTACAAAATCATACCAAATGATGGTAAATATTAATCCATGATGTTCCTAGTTCTGACGTGGCTCCTCAATCCAAACATTTAGATTGAGGAGCCACCTTTATGTTCATGTAACTTTTGAAGTATTATACTACAAAATCGAGGATCGAACCTACAAAATTTCTAAACCTACTACTAAATAAGTATATTAATTTCATTAAGAAACGAAAAGTGGCTCCTCAATCCTTACGGACATAAATAGTTTAAGAATCCCTGGTGTAAACTAATCGAGGTTAGGTCACCTGATCCGAATTAAGGGTGAATAGAAACACCTTTACAACTGTATGTAGTTCCCTTATACTAGGGCACCATCAGTAAACGAAAAATGGAGAGCTATCATTCACCACTCGACTCAACCTCGAACGAGCCTCTCCCTCAATCATATTGACAGCACTTTTAGCTTATTACACTCATGAGCTTTTCGTTATCATGGTGACAGAATCGAGTAGAATAGAAGAAGGTTACTTTAAAAGGAATTAAAGAGTTCATAGCGAAAAATTATTCAATCTTTATACTTTAATCGAATCGATATAAAATGTAATTGTTTACCAATTTTCTTAGCAGCATCGATGGCCATTTGGTTGTTCTCCTCCCAGCGGGCAGGATCTCTTCGCAAACGGCTCGGAGGTGGCGCTGGACCACCGATAGATCTGACCAGCTCGTTAGATACACGGCCATCGTTCCAGTCCGTCTAGAAGAATATGATAAAAATTAAATTGGACCGTTAAAACCCAAGATTTATGACTCAAATCGGGGCAATTCTCTATCTGTGCAATTTAGTAATAATAGAAGCAGAGAGAAAAGTGGAGTATGTGAACACTACCTAAGTGTACACCATTGTGCATCATATCTTTCAATCAACAGGCAGATTGTCGTGAGACACAGGCCTTGCTTAACTTGACGAGCCATCGTAAATTTTATAATAAACGTGACTGAATAACTCAGGTATTTGCTAAATTATTTGCACTAAACATTGCAGCAACGTAAATATGCGCAAAATATGCGTTAGCTACCTTCACCTATTGGGTTTACGTAATCTTGTGTTAACATGAATGAGAAAAACATTGCCTTTGGCAACGATATCTAAATACATCAAACGCCTACTTTAATCGTTCTTTTAAAAATGTTATCTTTCGTAATTATCATGCCTATTTCCCCTAGAGGGGTATGCAATAATTAAACACCTTTAGACGTAGTTTACCGGCGGCAATATTTAGTTCCCACATAAATAAAACCGCATATAGGAAACTTGCCGTAAAATTGGTGATCCCTCTCTCCAACCGTGAGTTGACCCATTCGAGAGTGGCCTTGAACCCTGTGGATTCAGGCTTCATGAAGTAGGAGAGGTAGGTCATGCCGGACAGCTCATCCAGCCAGGGTGAGGCCAGGTACTCTGGCTCCAGGACCATGGGGACCTCGAGCTCTCGGTGAGCCAGCCTCATCGCGCGGCGACAGTTCTCCACGGCTTCGTGACGATCTGAAGGAAAATTTTTAAATGAGTCTGTGTATGTAATACTTTATATTGAGTAGATAACTCTTTAAAAATAACATGTTTAAGGAAACATTCCAAAATAAAGGTACTTGAATGGATACACAAAGGGAGGTTACTAAAAAGTGATCTTTGACAGACTGATTTAGGACGGACTCAATTTTACCTACGCTAGTTTGCTTCGCTTTTGTTCATCTTAACTAAGCTGTTCAAAAGTCTATTCTTGATAAGATTGCAAATTGCTGTGGTACCTACCAACAGTTTACAAAGTAAACACGGCTGGCTATTAATTTTTATAAAATCAATTTGCGCCCTTACAAAATTTCCAATTACTTTTATAGACTGCTCGGGACGTTGTACGGTGTAATGAAATCTGTCATAATCAATACTGACTGAGTTCGCGCCAGTGCGGGAAAATGCCGGGCTTGCAGTAGTCGAGTAAGGCGGAGAGCAGCACCCCGCTGTTCCAATCCGTCGTCAAGTTGTTGACGCGGCACTCCGGCATGGCCGCCTGCAGCCACGATAGCATCAACTTTCTGCAATCAAACACCAATAAACCTGCAATTTGCCAGTCACTTGCCGCCAGTTCCGCAGGGCACGCAACTATCCAGTTTCGATCTCAGTTACTACTTTAGAACGATCTAGTCAGTATTTTACATCGAACCTCCATAAAAGCGAGATATATTGAGCAACTTACATTTTATATTAGGAATTTCTAATATTCGCCGCGCATAGCGAAGATGGCATGAATTCTTTCGTCACCGCTAGAGCTTTATGCCTTCCTTTGATTGCGTACGAATATTTGAACGGAAATGAATTATTGAAGATATCCTTTTCCACTTGGTAAGTTGACACATACGTGTGTGTACTTACGTAATAAGAACGTGTATGGGATAAGCCGTAAGATAAACTAGAGACTTAAATGGAATAAATTATGTAAAGCTGTGAAAAACTAGACACAGCCGGTATTTCTAAACACCGGGACTGTTAGGCAAGCTCAGTGAGCGTATCTTAGGTGCGTTTATTTTAAATGCAGTCTCGAGACATGGGCCGCTGCGCCGGCGCAGGCGTGTCGCGCTAATTGCTATTACACCAAATAAACGTTTTGTTGTTTAGATACAGTTAGTTTTTTCCCAAGGTTTATTGATTCAAACGATCGAATTACATCAGCGTCGTCGCGTGATTGCATCGCTCGCTGAATTTATCACATCGGTTGGGTACTGCATCATGTTTATTATTATGCATTGTTATTTTTTGTTTGATGTCTAGTGAAGATTTTGCTTTGTTATCTAAGTTTTTATTGTGCTCTAGGATCCGGATATACATATATTCATTTTGAGTTGGTAATTACATGCTATACTTAATTTGAATTTATGCAGATTGGAATTATTGGGGATCAAAATCTAGATAGATAAGCGAGAAAATGAATGGAAAATGCTTTATAAAAACAAATGTAACCGTTAAGTAAACATACCTAAAAACCATTTAACTATAAAAACTAAATCTTACCTTGGAGGGAATTTGCTGCGCCCGATCTGGTACCGCACAATGAGTGACCAAATCAATCCCAATATGAGTTTCAAATTCCCATTCACTATGTCCACGTTACCTAAAACAAAACATGATTGTAAGACTGCAATATTTCAACAAAATGTTTAGCCTTATTTACTAGCCATATAAACTGAATAGCAGATTCTAAATTCAAAGTCTTCATAAAAAAATTGAATTGAGAATATGTTTGTCAGTGTTTAAATTAATCATAATTATGGTTAGATATTTTTTATAAATATGGCCCCTCCGATATCTAAGGATTGTTGGAGGTTTGGCTCTTTAACAAATTTAAGTTAAAGATTTCCTTACCGAAGTGAAGTACGTTCCCTTGTAGGTCATTAATTAGGGGTAAATGGATCACAAGTTTAAGTGGGGTTAGGAAAGACATTTGGGAATACCGAAAGGCAAAGATGATTGATGATTTTCAATTGGTATGGCCAAAAGACTAAAGGCCTTGAAGTCAGATCAAAAACATCTGAGAGAATCTTTGTATTGTATTTGTATTTCTAATCCGATTCAGTTCGATGTCAGCGATGGCGATGGTCGAAGTGTCAACATAATAAGGGATTGTTCACGTGATATTTCGATAGGGCTTGACAATCTCATAAATTTTCATTCGTCAGTCGGTCATTTTGTCAATCGTTATCCCGACGCACTCGTTGATAGAATATCATTTGTCTAGAGATATTGGTGACCGACTGACAGACGTAAATAAAAAGAAAATCATGCTGTGCAGTCGGAGGATACATAATCGTGAGCTGGCTGACCAAAACTAGATGTATCCTCCAACTGCACAGCATGATTTTCTTCTTGTTTACCTCTTTTTAGTCCGCTTCTTTAGCAGTCGCGTTTTTTGATTTTTTGAATTTTTTTATTTTATTTAAACCATTTTAGATTACATTTTTTTTCTCGTTTTTCGACATTTAAACATATAAGTGTTATATATTTATGAAATCAACTTTTAAAATTATTTATTTTAATATCCCACACGATAGGTCAAGAAGCAAAAAAAAATTGGGCGCCCACAAACCGCCATTTTTCTTTTTTCGAATCTTAAGAGGAGTCTCTATTGGTCCTTTCTCCATACAAAAACATTCCGCGGTTTTCTTCGTGGATAATGCCTCCAGAGCAATGATTTTTTCCCATAAAATCAAGGTCTAATTCATACGTGCCCCTATCATTTCCTTTTTTCGAAAACATAATCTCTAAAAGAAATATGACAATCCAAAAACCAGAAAAAAATGCCCGTTTTTACCGCCATGTTCAGACGACTTTCAGACAAAATTGATAAGTTTTTAACAAAAATGAAAATGATACAAGCATAGATATACTTTTCCTCTAAATTTTTATATAAGAGTTTTTAAGATCAGGCCAGTTTTGAAGAAGAAAACAGCAGAATACGAAACGCCTTTTGGTCGAGGTTTTTGTAGGTAAAATCAGCCTGAGCTGCAGTTGTCCCTTTCGCACTTTACGGGGGGAGGTTGGAGGTGAGGGAGGGTAAGGCTTACACGTACACTAATAGGGAAGTGGTAGTTGGCGATATTTTTATCGATACTCTAGTGATATACACCGATGTCGATATTTACACTATACAATGATTTTATTTAATAAATCGTGTGATTGTGAGTATTACTTATTATTGTTGAAGGCACTTGTCGAATTAACTTAGGTATGCATAAGATCTGGAAAGTGCACTTGCAAATACACGATCAAAAGTTGTTAAGAAAATTAAGCCAAGATCCAGAATAATGCTTGGTACAGACCAACCGAACGAACTAACAAATGTTGTTGAAAAGAAATCGCTGATTTTTGTTATTATAGATAGGCTCGCTCTTGACCACTATCTCACCTGATGGTAAGCGATGATGTGATCTACGGTGTAGCAAACTTGCCCAGAAGTAACTTCACTCTTGACTTAAAGACCCCGAGGTTGAAGCTATCGGGCAACACAGACGCAAGGCATTCCACTCCTTGCTGTACGCAAAATTAAAGTATTTCCAAAATGTTTAGTGCCTATGGGCGGGATGTCCACCTTGTACCGATGGCGCATCGCCGTACGTCTTGTAGTCCGATGATGAAACGGGCTATATGGAATTAGATCATGCAATTCCATCGCAAAATCCCCGAAATGCAATCGATAAAAAACCGACAAGCTGGCAACTCTGCGACGATGTTCAAAATTCTGGAGCTTTGACTCGACCTCATTGCCGATGAGCCTGCTGACCCGTTTTTTGATCAAATCTAGTGCATCAAGCTGGTATTTTGCAGATCCGTCCCAGAGATGAGAACAGTACTTCATGCAAGATCGAACTTGCGCTTGATACAACTTAAGCACCTGTTCTGGCGTGAAGTACCGTCTCAACTTCTTAGCAGCATGTTGAGGCATTCCTCAATATAATGGTCAAAAATTGAGTATCGATGTTGACATCGACACTCAATTTTTGACCATATCGGCACGGTTACACCACGGAAAGATGGAGCCGGATGAAATTGGCTCTTTTTAGTGAACAAAAGACGCTCGCCGTATATTATATATATAATATTTTTTTTTTCCAAAGGTTCCCTTCTAGAAATAGTATTTGACCTTTTCCGGTGCAATAACTTGCAAATAAAATGTTACTTTAAAATTGCAATATAAATTTACAAATTCATAATACGAATCGTATATTGCATCTTATTTTTTAAAGTGGCTGCGTACGTGCTCACTGCCCTCTGCGACCAGTCTCCCGATACATCCATAACAGCGTGAGTCTGGCCAGCCTGCCATCAGTGGAACAGCTATCTCGACCCAACTCCTCTAATGGCTGCACCGGGCATCGTAACCGGATCACGGCTAGGCCACGTGGCGGTATGTCTTTGCCCGCTATGTGGTCACAAGCCCTTCGGTCGAAACCTACCACCAGTATGTTACATGATTAGCACCATCCGGGGACCACGTATAGGGATTCAAAACGCTTATTTTCCTACGGACGCGGGTGACCCGGCCCTCAAAATGATGGCTCTCATGAACTGAATCGTTCGCTCACCTTACGTCCTGTCTGCTGATTTGCGTTCTTTCGGTTGGTCTTACACCCAGTATCATGCAAACTAAATTTTGATTTCTTATAAAGCAGATACTTATAAAAATGTTTGGAGAAGTAGGGTTTTTGGATATTTAAATTAAAATATAGAATTTAATTAAATCATATTAAAAAAAAAAAAACACGCTTATTAATTAAAAGCACTTTTTGACAAGGTAGCTTGTCGAAAAGAGAGTGAAAAAATTGAACAAAAAAATTAAAAACAAGCGAAATTATTTTTACAATGCATGTCCTCGAAAAGAGCGTTTTCCAAGCAGCCAAACTGTGCGCAAAGTGTCACTTTTTTTTACTAGTGCTTTTTACTTTCCTGTACTTTTTTAATTTTTAACTCCAACGTCAGCCCGCCGCATAGAGTTTTTATTATTTGAGAAAAGTTTTAAAATTAGTTAAGTACAGATTATCATTCATATAAAAAGTAAAACAAAACTAATACGCCATTTAAGGCGTTTTTAATTACTCTAGATTTAGATTTTGATCAATAAATTAATTTTAATTATTCATTAAATATGTTTGGCAGAATTAATATTTTGCTCGTGCCTTTTTGCGTTATGACGTGACAGCTATTGCACATGCGCAGTAGAACTATGAACTATTAGTTAATCTGTGGTTATGCTGAGCGCCCTTGAATAAGCGCCATTTTATTAATTTCTTGCTTGGTTAAGATATATTTTTTTATTTCCTCGCACAATGCATAGTAAAATGTTGTATGATACACGTGCGTAAGATGATTTCCGACTCGTGTCGATTTATCCACTCACTCGCTTCGCTCGCTCGTGAATAAAAATGCCACTCATCGGGAATCACCTACTTCCCGCACTTGTAGCATAAATAACTATTACAATGCATGTCCTCGAAAAGAGCGTTTTCCAAGCAGCCAAACTGTGCGGAAAGTGTAACTTTTTTTACTAGTGCTTTTTACTTTCCTGTACTTTTTTAATTTTTAACTCCAACGTCAGCCCGCCGCATAGAGTTTTTATTATTTGAGAAAAGTTTAAAAAATAGTTAAGTACAGAATATCATTCATATAAAAGGTAAAACCAAACTAATACTTCATTTAAGGCGTTTTAATTACTCTAGATTTAGATTTTGATCAATAAATTAATTTTAAATATGTTTGGCAGAATTAATATTTTGCTCGTGCCTTTTTGCGTTACAACGTGACAGCTATTTGCACATGCGCAGTAGATATGCCCGAGGAACTATGAACTATTAGTTAATCTGTGGATATGCTGAGCGCCCTTGAATAAGCGCCATTTTATTAATTTCTTGCTTGGTTCATTATATTTTTTTATTTCCCCGCACAATGCATAGTAAAATGTTGTATGATACACGTGCGTAAGATGATTTCCGCACTTGTATCATAAATAACTATTGTGTTGAATGGGCTCAACTAAAAACCAACTTTTTCAACGAAGTCGGGGGACCTGTAAAAACTGATCCAAGGAACCGTCCCCCGACTGCAAGGCAGGCCTGTTTTAAATTATTTTTAATGATTTATTTTTTATATCATACCTCTTTTAGTAATAAAACGAAATTTTTGCAAAAACAAATTATTTTATAAGTTTTCTATGGCATATTGAATAGAGACGATGATAGAATAGGTAGTATCATTTTTATGTTTTTTGTTGCCCATTAGATTTTTTAAATTTTTAATAACGTTAAGCTTCTAAAGATACCACATAAATTGATACCGGTTAAGCCGTTTAGAAGTTATGGTGGAATAAAGAAACTCACAAACATACATGAGCCCTATTTTTTTTTTTTTTTTTTTTTTATTATTGATAGGCTCGCGCTTGACCACTATCTCACCTGATGGTAAGTGATGATGTGGTCGACGATGTAGCGCGCTTACCTAGAAGAAACCTATTCACTCTTGACTTAAAGACTCCCAGGTTGTAGCTCTCAGGAAACATAATAACCCTCCGTTTATGGGCAGTCGTGTAAAAATGTGGATTATCTATCGAAATTTCAATCCTTTCACTTGCCGGTAAATTTCGTAGTATACGACCATCAATTATTTCTGGCGGAAAGCTTTTAAAAAAAAACAACATTTCTCCAAAATACATCGTCTCTTGAAATTTTTTCGTAAAGTGTAAAGCGGCTCGGAACTCGCGGTGAGGGCGCGTGCACCGGAGTCGATCGGCCGCTGCGGCGCGCTCTTACACACACAGATACACTACTCGTTCACACATTGATAGCTCGCTTGGTCGGGCGCAGCGCGACGGCAATAGTTTCTTCAAATACCTATTTTTCAAATTCTTGTTGACTAGAGTCCGCTCTTAATGTAGCCAGTGACACTCGCAAGGTTAAGACGAATCTATTGACGTAAGAATCATCAGAATCGGCCAACGCGTTTGGTCTCTTGAACGCTACATAGGAACATACATACATAGACTGATAAACACATTATCCTCCTTCGGCAGTCGGGTAAAGGCTTCGACATAGCTTGTGGATAATGTAAGGCTAAATTGGTAGTACCTTCCTTGGTACAACATTTAAGTACTTACAATCGTAAGTTCTTACCAATATTAACAAGTTTGACGCCATCATCTTCTATGGCTTGCAGCGCTGTGGTGACATTCTCCAGCTTGTGGTGCTGGTTCGTTGGGTTGCGACTCCAGCCCTTTAACTTTCGACCCTGAAGGGCTTCCACTAACGCACACAGTACGGTCCCATCTCGGAGGTCTTCTACTAAATCTGCAACCTATAGAGAAGGATTAAAAACTACTTTTACAGCGTCGGTAGCAATAAAGTTACTTGCAATTAAATATATAAATAAATTGTAGTTCTAAAAACTAAAAAACACGCTTTATTGGTAAGGATAATGGGACAAACTGTTTAAATTATTGCATTGTCATCGGTCCTTGATAAGTGTGCAAAGTTTCAAATCAATCCAACGTTTTGAAGTGGGTGAAAATCACGTTCAAAGATTCCGTTACATTGATACATTGTTACATTGATACATAGATACATAGATACATACATACCAAGTTAATAAAAAAAAAAAAAAAAAAAAAGCGTGTTAAAAAAACTTTACTTTGTTTTGTCTTCATGAGCTATTTATAATATACGGGCTTTTGGCTATATAATTTAATTTGACACTAATTTAAAAAAAAAAACTTTTTTGCAAAAAAATACAACCGACTTCCAAATAAAAAACTACAAAGTGAAAAATAACTTTATTTTTGGAAGTCGGTGTCTTTCGTAGGTACCAATTCTTTGCGATATAGACACCGACTTCCAAAAATAAAGTTATTTTTCACTTTGTAGTTTTTTATTTGGAAGTCGGTTGTATTTTTTTGCAAAAAAGTTTTTTATTTTACCCTTTTTAGTTGTACCTATAGGCAAGTTGTTTAGTAACGCCAGAATAGATTACCCGAATAACATGAATCTCAAAACATAATCGGTGAAATGAGAGTTCTGCGTACCACTTTTGAGCGTACTGGCGTGATGTTATGTTATGAAATGGTATAAACAATAAACAGACATGCGATTGCAGCAATCCCGAGAGATTTTCCGTTATTTATTGAAGAGTTCTGTTGTATATCTCCGAAGTTCTTCATCAGATCTTCACCAAAGTAAAATGGGACCAATTTCGGAATTTGACCTTTCAAACAAAAAAAGAATTTTCAAAATCGGTCCATAATTGACGGAGATATCGGTGAACATACACAAAAAAAAAAAAAAAAAAACATACATAAAGTCGAACATAGAACCTCCTCCTTTTTGGTAAGTCGGTTAATGAGTTAGATACGTAAGAAGCATTAGAATGTCATGGTCGATGCTCAAAGTGTAAGCATTTGAAACAACAAAGTCACAGCGATTATGACTAAAATTAAACAAATCAGCGTTTATAATACGATATTCATAAAACACTGCCCACTAATCAGCGTAGCAGGTTGTGTGAAACAGTTAACTCAATTAATACGGTGTTTACCTTTATGTTCATTGGTTTCAGGGTCTCATTGACCCAATTCCTGAAGGTGTTGGCTTGTATCTCCACCCAGAGGTCCTCGTGGCCTTTGATGGCCATGCCCTTGGCGGCCGTCCCTGCAGGGCTGCGGGCCGCGAGGCCGGCCTGCGTGATGCGACCCGCCGACCCCTCGGCTGAATGCGCCCGCACCCCCTGGTGCGACACTCTCACTCCCTCCATGATCACGTATTATCACTTATTTAAGTTTCATCTATTTAATATCACTTTATTTTCATTGGCACTGCACATCGTTGTCATCTGTAAAGATCAGAAAGATGGTTATATCATAAGTTTGGAATTCATTTATGTAAATGTATGTTAGGAATTGTAAAATAAATGTGTCTGTATGACTAGAATTGTGTGTAAAATTGTCATTTTCTAGAATTGATCATATAAACATTGTATGTTATTTTTTAGGGTTCCGTACCCAAAGGGTAAAAACGGGACCCTATTACTGAGACTCCGCGATCCGTCTGTCTACCTGTCTGTCTGTCTGTCTGTCCATCTGTCACTAGGCTGTATCTCATGAACCGTGATAGCTAGACAGTTGA
This sequence comes from Orthosia incerta, assembly GCA_948252205.1. Taxonomy (NCBI): domain Eukaryota; kingdom Metazoa; phylum Arthropoda; class Insecta; order Lepidoptera; family Noctuidae; genus Orthosia; species Orthosia incerta. The sequence goes on from OX411741.1 coordinate 16,585,319, forward strand.
AATTTTCACAGATGATGTATTTCTGTTGCCGCTATAACAACAAATACTAAAAACAGAATAAATTAAATATTTAAGTAGGGCTCCCATACAACAACGTGATTTTTTGGCCGGATTTTGCGATAATGGTATGGAACCCTTCGTGCGCGAGTCCGACTCGCACTTGGCCGATTTTTAATGAACTCTCCTAAGCAAAATATTATGGAATGTTGGACTGATTAGTATGGATCATTTAAAATTGATTCCAATAGATAGCGAGGTTTTAAATTCTGAGGCATGCCACTTGATTTTTGAAATTTCTAATGTATTTTGGTACAATGAAACTGTAAAAAGGTGCGAAAAAATACTATAAAACAAACCGTCACTGTATTTAAAGAAAAAATATTCACGAGCCGAGAAAACCCTTTTACTGGCAAGTCGCTGCTAACAACATCTATAGCCGTGGAAGAGAACCGAAAGCGATAAAAAAGTACTTATAAAACTAATCAGCATAATCAGACGAAAAACGCAAGTTACGTCAGCACGGTTTCTTAAAAAAAAATATTACGATATTTTCGTTACTTTTGTATATTCCTCCAAACCGACTTGGATGTTTAAAAATATATTTACACAGTAAAATTGGTGGCTACAATTTCTTCAATAACTGAAACAGCATGTAAATCAACGAATATTGTGCAAACAAAACTGTCAAAAAGAAGGTTCAATATTGATATTACGGCGAGCGGGCGCACGGCCAGTACTGCGTTAACATTGGGCAATATATATGTTACCGCTAATTTGTGTGAATCAGTTAGAGTGCAGATTAACTCGTAAATCTGCAGATTATCTGGTCGAGTCCGTTAAAATGGAAAACAATATTTAAGTTCTTATATTAACTAGATAATCTGCAGACTTCCTAGGTAATCTGCATACTAATGGTTAAGCATACGGTTACGTTCATAAAACAGGTTCTTTGCTTGAATAAAACTTTTGAATTCTCATTTGTCCGGTAATCTCTTGGTCGGTTCTAATCGGTTGTTCTCGCAAAACAACCGACGAGGTAACATCGCTGTGCAGAGCGAGCGAAGCGAGCTCCGGAACTTAGGACCGACACGGACCCCTTCATGTTAGGTTACTTTAAACCCTGCAGACAGAAATCCGTCGACTTTGTCTGTACTGTATTCCGCGATTTAACGATGTAGCATCCATTAATATGCAGATTAACTAGGTAAAGTGGAGATAACTGCTACTTTCAGTCAAATTTCACACTTTAACGGATTGTACCCGGTAATTTGCAGATTATCTAGTTAATGCGCATATTAACGTATTCTAACGGTAACATATATATATATACACCTTTGGATTGAAAATCTACTCGTACAGATGTCATTATGTAATTGCCACGAGTTCTTCAAAAATATAATTTTATATTAGTACCTAAGTATATCATACAGCAATATTGATGGGTCTAAGTCAAAAAGTAGTCATGACCGCCGAGTATAGCACATTACTCGTTGTTCGCGCCAGTCCGGACGGATCTAGAGTTATAAGTAGATTGATGACGCATTGTCACTTCGCCTTTGATTGATCACTGTTCAGTGTTCCCGGTAAAACCTGACGAGACTGTAGCGTTAGAGTTACTTTATGATCGCACTAGCTTCTGCCAGCAGCTTCGCCCGCTTGTAAATTTTCCTCTACGTACGTACTTCCTTAGATAAAATGTATCCTCTCTCCTAATTCAGGACATGGTCTACCCGTATGCCAAGTTTCATCCAAATCCGTTCTGGCGTTAAAACGTCAACATGCAACAAACGGACAGACAGAGTTCCGAATTTTTATATTTAGTACATCGATACACTTGGCTGTGCCAGCGAATGTACTCGTCTTTAAAGTCTATATGTTTTCGGGCTGAATACTTAATTTCCTTTTCGGGGTACCTACAATTTACTTTATTATAAAATAGAGTCTGGTTTGCACGGATTTTACGACATGACAAAACATCAAGATTTCTTTGTTATTAAGTTCGTTTAACATTACACATACCTTTAGGATAAATGCTTTAAATGATGGTGGAATCCATTGCAGAGTTTAGGAGATCTAAGGAGTGACACACACACAAAGTCACGAAAAATGACTTGATATTCATAATATATACCAGCCTGGTAGTGTCCCACTGTAGGGCAAAGGTCTCTTTGTTTTATCGTAGATAGGCTTGCGCTTGACCACTACGAGTATCTCACCTGATGGCGCATGATGTGGTCGAAGGTGTAGCACGCTTGCCTAGAAGTAACCTATTCACTCTTAACTTAAAGACCCCTGATTGTAGCTATCGGGAAAAACAGACTCAGGCAAGGAATGCCACTCCTTAGCTGTACGCATTATGTAAGTATTTCCAAAACGTTTAGTGCGTATGTCTCTTGTCACACAGAGAAGGCACCAGCCCGTTGAGCGCGGCCCACTGTGACAGTCTTGAGTCACACATTTTTGTCACAGTTTGGGCGCAAAAACCGTGATAAAATGCCTGACTCAAGCCTATCACAGTGGCCGTGCTCGCCCGGCTGCATTAATCATTACGCTTGCTCAAGACGGGTTGGCGATTTCAAAACTATTTTTATAGATATCAACAGAATTCACAAAGTACAAAGAACCACAAAAAGAGTGGTCTTTGGCACCTCAGTTTTATTTTGGCATGTAATAACCATCAGACCGTTTGAATAAAGAACGTAGGTAATGGATTAAATTATGCTGATTTTTATATATTTTTCAAAACAAAGTCGTAATTTAATGATTATATTATTACGCTCGCGTTACGTGTTCGGACATACTGAAATATTATTAATGTGGTGTAAATTGTATGTTACTCGAATCCGTTATGTATATATATAGGCCTTCATTACCTATCTAAATATAACATGAACGTATTGTTGACAAAGTTTTTGATGTTTGTTTATCTTAAGGTCCTACCTTCTATGTTCTATGTTAGAGGGGGTTGGTTTCCGCACTTAGTCCCTCAAATGGACCTTTGTACGTGGGCCATGGCGGCCGTTAGGTGGTCATTCCAACCAAACCACCTCCCTCCAGAAGTCAATTAGAGCTCCTGGTTTCCTCAAAACATCCGTGTAAGATCTGGGTGACCCGAGGGTTCGTGTTCTTATATGTGTAACACCTGTGCACTCAAAGAGAACGTGCGCGATGGTTTCCTCGACCTCCATGCATGCCCTGCACAGAGGACTGTCCGTTATGCCTATTGTGTGGAAGTGTTTGTTGAGTGAGCAGTGTCCCGTGATGGTCCCCGTCACCAGGTGCAGGCCATACCTGTCCAGGCGTAAAAGACGCCTGGTAAGCCTACTGTCCAAGGATGGCAGAGCTTCTATGGATTGCCTACAGCCCGGTGTCGAGGCCCACCAGTTCTCCGCCTGTGTCTGTGTGAATTCCTGTAGCCACCTGCGTATTTGGTTGAATGGGATGGGGACAACAGGCTCGGGCATACCCTCCTTCGGCAGTCGGGTGAAAACAATATTTTTGTTTTCCATATTGTGTTTTATTCTGGGGGGTGACCATAAGCTCTTAGAGCGGTATCAATTTGAGATCGAATAAGGAACAGATGTATCTGACTTGTATACATCTGTCACTTACTCGATATCAAATTGATACCGCTCTAAGAGCTTATGGTCACACCCCAGATGTATTTCTCGGCAGTATGCCTAGGACCAGTCAGTCCTAAATACGCAACATCACGGCGCAATCACGGGTAAGTTAAGAATTAAAAGTAATCTGTTGCACAACCTAAAACACAGCTTGTACTTACTTGTTCATAATTTAGTACTAGGTAGATACTAAATTATAATTTAGTATTAGTTAGATAATAATTGTATACTTTCCCTGTCTAGATTTATTTTTATTGGAACAGGAAAATGCTAAAGTTATCGTGTTATATTTTACCAGTTTTATTGTGCCAATTATAACTTCGGGTGTGGTCAATAAATTCCTTCGTTGAAGTAATTATAGCTGACTTCGGTAATTAATTAGAAAACAATGTAACATAATGGCCCGGTAAAAGATTGTCAGTCAAGCCTTATCTATAGTTGTTTCATTTTAGCATGGCAATGACAAATAGCGGTCGTTTACCTGCCAAAATATTGATAAATAAAATAAAGCAGTTATGAATCGACATCTAAAACGATACATTCCTATTCCTTTATGTTTCGGGTTCCTACGACGAGATAGTAGTGCAATGAACGCTATTGGCAAGCTGAAAATACAAGCAGTTGTATTTTCTCGTTCATTGTTTCGTATCTTAACTGCTGTCCGTCAATTGTTTCAAGATAAAGGTCGGGCAAGGTAAGGAACACAATAACCTTTTTATTTCGCAATTTTGTACGACCTCAAAATAATCAATGAAAGTTTTGTAAGACCGTAAGTAGAAGGTAAATTATTGAGAAAACCGTGGTGTGATTTTATTTGATTTTATAGAACTCAGGCCCACTTGCACGAAAAGCTTAACGCTACGCTAGTAAATTGACAGTTTGTTATTCAATATTGTCAATTTAACGTCGTGTAAGCAACTAACTCTAAGTTAAGTTAAGTTAAGTAAACAAAATAGCTCTACTTTTGACGTTTTAGTATTTTTAAAGATTTTGTATGGAACATGATCATCTCATCAAACATTCTGAGTCCAATTCTCATTACGAATGCACAGTAAATAAGTACGGACGATTACATTTTGTGTTACCTATTTGACTACCATGTTATAACGCTGATATAACCGTCATAAATGTTTATGACATTGGCTAACATAAACGATAGTTATTGACATTATTTATTTTCGGCTCAAATACTAGGAAGACGTGAAGGGCGTTTTGGGAAGTGGGTTTTCTAACAACCTTTAGAACAGTGCTGCTCCTTAGCTTGATTTAATTAAATGTAGCTAGTATTAAGAAGTTTTGATATGGAATTTATCTTATATCGCAAGTTATTTTGAAGCCCCTTTTAATAGGGAGCGAGTCTGAAACTATCAACTGGGCACATATTCCAACTTCGGGCTGCCACTGAAAAAATAGGGATGTTACGGAAGTGATGATATCGGAACCGAACTCGGAACCGAAATCGGAATCGGAGGCGGAGGCTGAAGAAAGATATGTTATGTAAGAGAAAGCAGCAGCCGTATTGCGTAAGTGAATAAGCAACGCAAAGGGTTTGACCGCTATCAATCGACCAATCACACAGATGGCAATCCACATCGTATCTTGCATCTCGCATGTGATTTGTCGATTTGATAGCGGTCAAAACCTACGCCTTGCCGAATTCGCTTGCGCAATTCGGCTGCAGGTTTAATGAAATAATGGCTGTTTAACAATAAAGTTAATCAGCCTTTTTAAACCTCGACGGAAAAAGAGGGGTGTTATAAGTTTGACGTGTGTTGCTGTGTGTCTATGTGTCTGTCTGCGGCATCATAGCTCCTAAACGGATGAACCGATTTTGATTTAATTGATTGATAAGATGTTTGAAAGGTGACTTTGTCGAGAGTGTTCTTAGCTACGTTTGAATAAAATATGTTCAGCCTTTCAAAAGTTATTCGCATTTTACTCTTGAATCTGTTTTTTTTTTCGCAAGATATTGTGTGATTATTACTTGTTGCGATATATTGTCGATTGAAGCGTGTCTACTACTAGATAAATTAGGTAGTTAAAAATTATGAAATAAAATAGGATTGTCGGGCGTTTTGAAAAATTTGAATTTTTACTTGTTAAGTTCAGGTCTAAAACAATACACCTAACTAGGTGTTGTAAAAAAAAACAAACATGTTTGCTAAAAACGTAATCAATATTAATAGTTTCTTAAATAAAATGTGTGTAGTAGTTAATAAAATCAACTCAGTGACTCCAAATCGACCTACGATAACCTCCTATTTAACAGTTTCTGAATCGAAATCGAAATCAGTGGTTTATAAACAATCGACAGCTCCGACTAATCGAAATCGAACCTCCGTAAAATCCCTAGAAAAAATCCAGATGGCAAAACCCAAAAACACTTAGTTAAAAGAGATTAGTTCAACTAGTACTCAGTTTGTGCAAATACATCGTTCTGATTGGTTGTGACCGCTGAGAAACTACCAATCAGGGGTGTGACCATAAGTTCTTAGAGCGGTATCAATTTGAGATCGAATAAGGGACAGATGTATCTGACTTGTATACATCTATCACTTAATCGATATCAAATTGATACTGCTCTAAGAGCTTATGGTCACCCCCCTGAACGCTGTATTTGCATAAACTGAGTTTAGTAGAACTAATCGCGATTAGTTTCATTGGTGAAATCGACTCTTTGTGGGTGGGAATACTGTGGGTAAAATCAGAAGCCCTTTCAGAAATAAGAGCGTGCTGTTGTTGTTTATCACATTTGATGTAGAATTTTTCTAACATGCCTTTACCGTAAACATACCTATAGCTACCTACCGTCCTCAGGTATGTCATTGTGTACCTATACGTTCCTATCTCAGGACCTTTGCAGGGCAGCAGCAATTATTCGAACTAGAATAACATCGCAAAGCTCTGGCACGCACTAATTAGTCCCAGCGTCCTTATTCAGAGAACGTGTTCAAAGAAAAATGTCGTTCTGTTTTATTTATTTGACAGCGCGAATCTTCGAGTATGTGAATGTGACACTACCTTTTTTCGGCTCTTTATATCGCTAGTCGCTTTGACGAGATAAAATGATCCAGAAAGTTGTTTTTTTACTGGAAATGGGTTATTTATTATTGATAAATTAACTACTGTAAATAAACAGACGTTTTAGCGAAAACATTTCAAATGGATTCCATGAAAATAATATTAATGAGTTGCGAGAAAATTGCTAGCTGAATAAATTTCCATTTCGCCATGAATGTTAATTCTTCTTATGTATACAGCAGTGATTTTGTAAAGGTATTTTATTGGGTTCTTTTGTATTGAATTGAAGGCATACTAAATAAAATTATGTGTTAAATTAAAAGTGCTACACAATGTTTTAACCTTTCTTCTGTTCCATCACAATGGTCTTTGTAAAACATTTGCAGACCAAACTCATTCATTGTTCGAAATCAAATCGCTTCCTAATATTGTTACACATACACAAAATTATTCTTTGAAAAGAAACTGTGCAAAAACCGAATATATTATGGACAAATAAAACGGTGGCATAAATGTATAAATTCGTGGTATATTTGTTCTGAAATTAGAAGAGATTCAAAGCTAAAAGGAGCAATCAATGAGAGGGCAGGGAGAGGATTATTCCTTTTTATTCATTGTTCATTTTTGTCATCTGTTTACCAGGCGAGCATAAGTAGTGCTTCATTTGTTTGTTTATAATTTCCAGTTCCCTATTCAAACTTATGTCATTATTACTTGAGATAAAGTCGAGCCATCTCTCTACAGAATTCACTTATTTGTGTGAATTCTGTAGAGAGATAATAATCATGTTTTGGAACCACAAAGTCTTTCATACATGCCACAGTTAAAATTCTATTGCAGTAGGTATAATTTATTTTTAGGACCTTCGCTTAAAAACCAAGTTAAAAAGTTGATACTTTATGCGATAGCGTTGGATTGAAATTTTCACAAGTAGCCAATGAATTCAAGACTAACATTTTTTTTTAAGGAAAACCATGGACTCAAAGAGACTTGTTTTCGGAACTAAAGTTGACGGAAATGAGTTTAAGGAATCCTTGTTGCATCGTTGTCTTGAATAACGTGCGGAAAATGACATTGTTAAGAAAAATATACATTGTCCCATTATGCAAATAGTAAATATGTGGGTAACCTGCTATTTACCTATTTACATAAACAATGCTAGGAAGAAAACGACACATGTAACACTAGAGTGAATGGCATTCATAATTATGGCTTTATTCACGAGATTATATTGGATACCTTTAGCCAATGATATTCTAGTATACAGATATGTTATGAGAGCGTGCATTGTGAAGACTCGAATAGGTCCTAATTCGAGTCTTTAGTCTATGTCACCCATGGCGAAGAGCGTTAGGCTTCGTTGAAACAAAAACAAAATTTAAAAATGCCATCGTGTGTATTTATAGAAAGTGTGCCAATTATGATACCAAAGTACATAAAACAGAAGGTATCTCATACCAAAAGTGTGTAGATATCTGTGCTGCCGCTGCTTTGCGGAACACTTTTTTCGGTTGTTTTGTGAGTGTATAACGTATCTGTTTATTAGAATATCATTGCCTTTAGCCAACTAATTTACCCAACACAATATTTCCGACTATACTTCATAAAAGATAGCTTGATATCTGCGACATATGTCAAACTAACGTATACGTTATTGTTAGCCTGTCAATCGCTATTGTTACTGTATTGATACTAATAGCTGTCGCAGAGATCCAGCTATCTTATATGAAGTATAGTGAATATTTATTATCATAATAGTTCCAAACTAACACAGCTGCTCAGCTTGTATAAAGCGCAAGTTCGATCATGCATGGAGTGCTGTTCTCATCTCTGGGACGGATCTGCCAAATACCAGCTTGATTCACTAGAGTCGATCGAAAAGCGGGTCAAGAGGCTCATCGGCGATGAGGCACTGGTTAAGTCAAAGCTCCAGAGCCTTGAACATCGTCGCCGAGTTGCCAGCTTGTCGGTCTTTTATCATCGATCACTAATTAGTGATCGATGTCTTTTATCGATTACATTTCGGGGAGTGTGCGATGGAATTGCATGATCTAATTCCGCCCAGCCCGTTTCATCATACCAGACGAACGGCGATGCGCCATCGGTACATGGTGGACATCCCACCCATACGAACTAAACGTTTTGAGAATACTTTTATTATGCGTACAGCTAAGGAGTAGAATTCCCTGCCGGAGTGTGTTTCCCGATAGCTACAACCTAGGGGTATTTAAGTCAAGAGTGAATAGGTTACTTCTAGGCAAGCGTGCTCCATCGTCGACCACATCATCGCTTACCATCAGGTGAGATAGTGGTCAAGAGCGAGCCATAAGAGATAAAAAAAAACCTAGAGGCTTTCGATATGCTTTTTAATGTCGGCTATTGGTTTTAATAATACCATTTTTTTGTTTATACATTAAATAATTTGAAATTGTTTTAATGTATAAACAAAACAGTTGAGAAAATAATAAGTAAAATGTTTGACATGTTTGTGCATGGGTGTATTTGGTTTTTGTATAAAATAAACCTCTTCTCATGTTTCAGCTTCATCTGCGTAAAAAATGTTATATATTACCTACAATCTCACAAACTTTACCTCTTTATAATATTAGTATAGATAAGTATAGATTTTTGTGACAGTAAAGGAGACACTGTGAAAAGCTTTTTTATGGTTTATTTACCTACTATTTTTTGCTCCAGCGAATAGAGTATAAGTAAAGATAGGTTTTTCTACAGACTCATCTCATCATTATCAACTGCCTAACCTTTTATTTACTAAGTTCCAGACTAACCGACTACATCAATTGTAGCCGGTTACAATTGAATACTAGTTACTTACATAGAAAATCGGCATTTCCTAGAACCAAAAATTCGAAGACATGTGACAGCCACCAACACGCACTGGGCCCGCGTGGTGGTTTACTGCCCATTCCCTCTCACAGAGAGGAGGCCTGTGTCCCAGCAGTGGAAACATTAATAGTGTGATGATAAACTTATATAGAGCGACTGCCTATGTGACCATCACAATCCAGTTTATTGGTACAGGGCAAAACGATACTAAGGGATTCAATTGTCGAGTTTCTGACTAAAGGTCGTAGCTCATTTACACGATCCCGCTACAACACTGCTCCTGCATAACACCCCCTCAAACGGAGATGACTGCTTGTTGTTCACGCGCTCACAGCTAGCAGTCTGCGGCGTGCGTACAGCGCGCGGGCTGCCCGCTTGAAGCGCGTGGTAAGCATGCGGTAAGCGAAACGAGTCTAATTTGTGTTGTCAATGTAAAGTATGTCTACAGAGGAAGCCCTGAAGCTCACATTTCAATGAACTTTTTACAATATAAATTTATGTACTATGTGTATTAATACTTTTAAATATAAGTATATTACGTTTTTATGCATAAAATATTTATTTACACGAATTAATAAAATTTTATTTAGGAATCATGTCACATTGTGTTGGCGACTGGCTGGTGCAGCCTTTTTGTTTATATTTAAACCTTGTAGTTTTGTTTTGTACTGGCAATGTTTTTTGACATGTTCTATGTGTCAGGCTTTGGAGCCGGTCGATTTAGGTAATTTATAAACGAGTAACTATCTGAAGTGTTTTCATTTCACATTATCATACAGTCCACCGATCGTCCGTAACACATTGATTCGATGAATCACTTAAGATTGAGCCTTACCTACAACACTATTCTGCGCTTGCATTTTTTTTTTTAAACCGATCATTGGCAGATGTCAGTTTATGATTTACAAATGACAGCCGCCACAAACGCGCAACGGACGGCGCGGCGTAAGACTGTTTCTCAATATAATCTCTAGCACATTGCTTGCCATTGCTTGCTTGCACATTCCGTGCCAATCACAGTATGATATTGTACAAATATACAGCTACACACGTAATAACTTCGTGTATTAATCAAACATATCACTTTTATGATGAAGTTTTTCGTTCAATTTTCATAGAGTATTCAAAACAAATATTTTCGTAATAAATTTAAAACGTTCACTTTTTTAATTTTACTCATATGAAACGTAAAAAAATGCGTTCGCAAAAATACGTTGCACAGGATACGATAGTATGACGACATGCGTAGATACCGGCGATACCTACATATTTTTGATATTTGTTTTACGTGAACATACAAATCACTTCTGTTTTTATTTTGGAACAATTTCGGATATTCCTGAATATTGATATGGATATTATGCGGGCCGGTCTGCATTGAGTAGGAGTACTATTTGGAGTTTAGAAGCATTTCAAACCTTGGGTATTTAGATTAGGTTTAGGGATTTTTAGGTTAAAGTAGAGTTTGACAAACACTCAACTTCAAATTCTTAATTCAGAAATTTACCAATTTGTAAAATCTTGCAATTTGTATAGGTCAAAGTTATTTAACTTACAATCGAGGTGTATAATTTTTATGTTTTAGCATAGGCGACCCTTTATCCTTAAGGTTACACTAGTCGAAAATTCTTCCATACAAACGTAGTCTAGGGATTATTCCACTGTTCGACGATTTACGTTCAAAATAAAAAGTGATATCAATTTGTCTCATCATTATTTAGCCCTGTATGGAAGCAAAAAAGTAAAAAAAGAAAATATTTGAAAGTTATGAGCGTCGAAAGTTCCACATTTCGACACTAATTTTAACGCATTTTTGGGCGCAAATAAATACCATAAGAAGACGGAAAATTATCCATTTCGCTACAAATTTGCAAAAGTGTGTATTCATACGCGAACTAGCTTCCTACTGCTCATCACAGCATCTATCTCTTCCCCACGTGTTGTCGGGTGATATAAAATGCATTTTAATCCCGCACACAAAATAGTTCGTGCCGTCGACTAGTACACCCTTAAAAAAGCTTTACAGCTCTTCAGGATTAGCTGCAAGTGTTAGGAGCACAAAAATAATAGTTTTGACAACAGGTTTCATTTTTTTGTAATGAGCTGTAACGTTTCAGGACACACACCCCCGATTTTAAACATAATAATTTGAAGTTGAGTATTTATCAAACACTACTATAGCCTGAAAACCTATCAAACTTTGTCACTTGACACGTTCTAACTTCAAATAGATACTACGTCAATTAAATATCAATGCAAGCGTCCACCCGAAAAATTCCAATCAACTCATCATAAATCTCTCATTAAGTATTGATTCAGCACAATACATAATAAACGGACATAATAATCAAGAACGAAGCCTAACAAAAGAGAACAATGAGTGTATAGGAGGCTGCTAGGCGTGGGCCGCACGTTTAAACCGGACCGACGATATTATGTAAGATATTCTATTATAACATAATGTGGGCTGTGTTTGCTACCGCCTGTACAACCACAGCTGATCTATCGTCACCTCTATTTTAAATGATCCACCAATCGTAACACTTACGTCACTAGGTATACAACCTTATTAACTCAAAACTCAGAAATGTAAGATCGTAAACGCAACAGAGAATTTATACAAAATCGTTGATTGCTATTCTTGAGATGAGCTAAACTTGTTCTTGAAGAACACTGATTCATCTAATTGAAGGCACCTTATAACAGGTACCTACTTTAGTTATTAATTGAATGTTAGTCATTCTTGCGTTTTAGCATCAGCTATTCTAGTAGTTCAGGTACATATTTTGATTCAATCATTTAGTAGCGGGTAAGGAGCATCGCAATTACTTTAGTTATTCATAGAAGGCGTTCTTTTCTTAGAACAATTAGTACTATTAGTACTGTCCTGCATTACGTGACTCATTTTAAGAACGAAGAAGAGGGTTCAGATAATCATGCAAGAAACTGCATAGAGATAAGCAACTTACAATTCAAAAGAGTATAACCCAGACTTACAACTAATCCAATGATAATAAATATCCACAAATATCAAAATCATTCATTATATTTCGTCAGCATCGTAAAGATCAATAGTGTAATTTTGATATTTTAAGAAAACAAACATCAGTTTATCTGAAGTAAACAACCAACTATAAAACGAATGAATTTATAATGGCAAGAACCAGTTTGTTTCTATTTATTATATTATCAAGTCAAGGCTCAATTTAATTAGCTATTTTACTTTATTGATTCTTATAAACTTAGTGATGATTTTGAAGCATCCCGCTTGGGCTTTATAAAAAACCAATATCTGAATGTCTGTGTTGAGACATGGAATTTTCTTTGTTTCGGTATCTAGTGGTAGGGGAGCATAAAATCTTTGGGTTTCACAGGAGGTTGGATAGTACGTAAGATTATTTTATTGTGACATAGGTACACTCACATTCTATCACTAATTAATAAATCGAGTCCACCTTATTGCTCTTTTCGTTTCATCCTAATTGAAAAGTAATCTGCAAATATGTTTCGCTCTTTTTTTATCTTATATAGGCTCGCGCTTGACCACCATCTCACCTGATGGTAAGCGATGATGTGGTCGACAATGGAGCACGCTTGGCTAGAAGTAACCTATTCACTCTTGACTTAAAGACCCCTAGATTGTAGCTATCGGGAAACACAGACTCCGGCAGAGAAATCCACTCCTTAGCTGTACGCATAATAAAAATATTAAAAATGTCCATTACCAAGAGAGCAGTGGTGGCGCAGTGGTAACGGCCGGGACTTACAAGTTATAGGTCGTGGGTTCGAACCCAGGCAGACGCTTTACTTTATGTAAATTATTGCATCACCATTGCTCTCAAAAGGGTAAAGGAAAACATAGTGAGAGAAAAAAATCGAAGACGTGGGGCATACACTAACCCGCACTGGGCCCGCGTGGTGGATTACGGTCCATTCCCTCTCACAGAGAGGAGGCATGTACGCACAACGGACCAAATGGGAATCTAAGTGCGGCAAAGGGGTCCATCTATCCTATAACCATTACCAATAGGTAGAAATTCACATCGTTGTTTTGCTGTGCACTGTGAGACTATAGTGCGCGCGGAACTAGTTGGCCGCGCCTTAGGTATGTGTGCGATGGGACGGAGAGTGGGGAGCGCCAGTCAAACCCGGGATGACCCATTGACAATGGGTGTGATGACCCATTGACCCAATGACATTATCATTGTCCATTGTCCTAACCCGCCCCTTCAGCCCTGTCGCCACCTAAGGCGCGGCCAACTAGTTCCGCGCGTAGTCATATCTGCTATTTAGTGTTAACGAGGGGTAGTCATAACGCTTCTAACCCAATGTAAGGTTTATCAGTTGACATTTCGGTAGCGCATGTCAATTCTGCCTTTTTGACAATCGTCATCGCCGATAATAGAATGGCGTCTTCCCTAGGGCACAAAGTATGTAAGCGGAGGCGCGCTATTTTGTGTCTAGGGCCTTTGTTCATCCGGACTTATATTATTCGCAATAATTCAATTAATTTGAGTCATGTGCCGCACACACATTCCACATCTAATGATTACTAATTAAATGATACCTACCGACCACAAGGACAGTCATGAGGTGACACGACTTACCTACTTCGCCCACTATGGATAGATTTAAATAAATCACTCGTGATGACTGAAGCTTATCTTAATTCGTATAAAAAATAAGACGTTCTGCTAGTTATGGAGTTCGAAAGAGGTTTAATATTGAGATGTAATAAAATCATAGGTCAAAAAAAAATTGGAATCATAGACATCTCACTTGATGAGTCGTTAGCTAAGAGCTTGCAATATCAAGAGGACAATACAGCATAGATAAAGGGAGCGAAGAAACGAGAAAAAGAAAAACTAGTATGCATGTAAGGTTCTAATGAGGACGTATGAATTCGCCGCTAGAGGCGCTGGTGTGGCGTGAGTTCTCCGATATGTCAAATGTCATAGATTTTTGCGCATGTTTATTTAACATTTTTTTATTGTTGTAAGTATTTTCCAAATATGGCAGATTAAGATAGGTACCAACCACTGCTTTAATAGAGTTTTTTGTTTTGGAAAGGGGCTGCGCAAAACTGGTTTTATAATTATCGCACTTCTACGGCAATAAAAATGATTTAAATTCAAACTTTGCTTCCGTGTGCGTTATAACAACATTTAACAGCTATATTTATGGACCTTAGTCAACGTTCTAAGTTTAAACTGACGTTCATCCTCATTCCCAGTTGCCTGAATGCACTTTTTCAGAACTAAATCTGAGAATCTCCTAAAGTTTTCCTATAAATAAACCCGTATGATTGATGGCATTGCAAATACTGGGCAATTGTTATTTATTTATTGGCCTATCTACAATTGTTATACTAATAATAACTTTTTATGACAAGCAATAATATAAACTAAGTGTCCAATATGATGCGATGGGCCCAGCATGCAATCACCGTTAATTATGCTAGTCTGCTGTAATTCTACGCAGCTTTTTCCTTGTGGTGATGAAGTCTTTTAATATATTGTGTATATGCATTTTGCTCATTTTCAAAATTTTAATAGTCGACTGTAACGCAGTTTTTCTTTGAGAAACTTTAGTTGGTTTGCTGTTACGTACATTGGTGTGTTAGATCTACTGATTAATTATTTGTCTGGCTTATGTAACTATATTTTTTATCAAAAAAAAATCTTACATTTTGATTTTACATAGGCCAACATGGGCACTTATAAAACGTCGACAAAAGGAGCACGGTTCGGGTTAGTCGTTTCCTATGGAGAAGAACCGGCAAGAAACTCCATGGTTACTCTTTTAAAAATATGGTTTGGTTTTACAATATTTTCATGTTACAGCGGGGGGACAACTTAGGCCCGACAATAAGTCGTAAGAAATAAAAAAAAGTAAAACGAGATAAAAAGTTAACAAATGTTAACAAGCATCTAGAAGGCCTACAATGTTCACACATTCACAAAACAATCGGTAAAATGTGTTTATGTAATGATTATAACAGAAATAAGTTGCGTTACTCATGTGAAACGCTCTTAAAGTCAAAGGTATTCTACCGTTCCTACACAAGATTATTCAGACACAGACGTGCCACGTGTTTCCTTTATTGGGGCTTGATCTCTTCTGTTTGGGTCCTGTACGTATGCTGTATATATCTATGTACATATATGCAGGTATTCCAGAAAAATTCTTTGGGCGAATGCGATTCGTTTTCCAGATACCTACCACAACTCTGGAACATTTCATTTCTGCACCCACTTCGGACGAAGTTTTTCAAAACGGAAATCTCTTCGAATACCTATTCTAACTCCCGGAACTTGCAATTAGTTGTAAATTCCTCCGAGTGGATTGATTGCATGTTTATTACAAAAAGGTTAGCTGTGGGCCGATTGCTATTGGGTGTCGATGAGGCTCGCCACCCACTGCGCTGATTTAAATCGGATTATGGCACGCATACAGATCTTAAACTTAATAGAATAGTGTGCGTGCTACACTGAATTAGCATTTACTGGGTAACAAAGGTACTTTGATATGGTAATCAATTTTGGAAAGGTTAATCGTGTTTTCACAATTTTTAACATTATCATTAGTTATGGGATCGTCATAATGCTTTCTAAAAAAATCTTCATTTTCAACCGTTAATTTTTATGCAATTTAATAATCATGTTTGTAATAACGCAAAGAAGCGAGATTTCTGCCGAATATTGTTCCAAAAACAACAATATTTGATACATTTTCTTTTAAAAGAGTAACCATGGAGTTTCTTGCCGGTTCTTCTCCATAGGAAACGACTAACCCGAACCGTGCACCTTTCATCGACGTTTTATAAGTGCCCATGTAGGCCTATGTAAAATAAAACTAAATTGATTTTGATTTTTGATTGATATTAAACTATAATTTTCGTGTAAGTAAATCTCTGAGTGATTATTATGACGATACGTGTCAGAATGATATCATTTATTCGTCAATAACAGATAATTGTCGGAGTACTTACATCTCCTTCCTTTACATACATAATGTTATTTATTCGCTCTGTACACCTACGAGTACGACGCGACGTAGATTGATCACATGTCGTGATACACTAACAAAGTATCTACCTACCGATCTATGTATCAATAGAACTTACTTAGCGAATCCTCGAATAAACTGATTTGTGAGTTCGATTTAAACCTTCGATCCTTGTTTACATGTTGAGATCAACCTGAGTGATTAAGCTACTTCATCATCGCATTCCATCATGTGAGATAGTGGTCAAACGCGAGCCTATCCTACTATTTAGAGTTGAGAAACAGACAAACCTTACAACTTTGATATCAGAATTACACCAGTTTTCAGGTTAGTTTGACAGTTATATGTACTTAAACCACTATACCTACCTACCTAGCTATTTATTTATTTGTTTAAGTAAGGCACACCAACAACATATTTGTAATTTTATTTAAGTATTAGAAAATGGTCCTGTGCAAACAGGTCAGTTACAGGCGTGCACATCGCTCACAGTCTTGTGTTCGCGATTACAAAATTTGTCAAAAAAAATCTACTGGTTAAATTTGGAATTGAATTAAAATTGTGCAAAAACAAAATTTAAATTAGATTTCAAAATACAAATTAAGATAAAATATTATTAGCTATACTATCTATGTATCAGTTGTCAATGTTAAGATCTAGGTATATTCCTATTTATTTCTTGTTTCAGGATTAACTCAGCATTGGCTTATTATAGCTCCAGACATAGGTTGGTAGCTGAATGGTCTGCTTAGATGCATCGGTTGCTATATGCTGCCATCGTAATTGAAAGGACAGTAACTTCACTTAAACAGTAACCTAAATTCTGTGTTTTCAATGACTGCTGTATGGTATTGTTACTTTAAAAAAAACATACTCTTTGTTTGTTTCGGCTAACCCATAAAGATTTGCCACTGTTTCAAAATATGGCACTTCATCCACTCGTTATTGGGTGGGTAACACACCAACGGCAATTTCTCTCAGTAAATATTTGACATAGCAAGTCTTAATTTTAGCATTTATGGCACCTAGCTTTATACATTGATTGGTATAAGGTTTTATGTTGATTTTGCCACTGTCGAGGTAAACGGGATATAGTTCCATAAACAAAGGTAAAACGGTAAAGAATGCCCTCGATAGAATAGATTTCAAAGGCTAAACCAGTTATTATATTTGTTTTTTCCTATTTTAATCCAAGACTAAGAAGCCAGCGTTTAAAGTAATCCTGAATAACTTTTCCTTTTACAAATAAAGTAAGATGATTCATAAAGTTCGTTTTTCCTTGTCTTCTCAATGTCGCTTAGTTAGACCTTAGGACCAGGGGCCCCTACCATGAGTTCTTAGAACAAGGTTATTATTATGTCACCCGATAATTGTGAATTTCGTTAGATTATGCATAATTTGTAACTCCATGGCATTAACTTGAGCTGTTGGTGCCAGACACCAAACCGCTCATTGAGGAGCGTGTTTAAAATATCACTGTCACACCAAAACAGATAGATGCTGCACTGATTGGTCGTATTGTTCTATTCGAAATGACACATTATCGATAGTTTATAGAATCACGAGATAGTTCATAATCTAACGAGCTTTAGAATTATCCGGTGACATATACATCTGTCCCTTACGCACAATGGTCTAACCATGGCTAACCATGCATGCACTAAGAGCTCATGGTAGGGCCCCAACCATATTTATATGGAAATGTGGCAGTTAAAGAGGGGTCTAAACAGTTTGAACTTGTTGTAAACAACCCTTATTTCAGAGTTTGTTGATGAAATGAAGAACTTTTTGACAACTTTCTGCTAGACAACGATGAATATCGTTATTGTTTAGACTGAAGAGAAATACTAGGCTGCTTGAAATGTCCCACATTTATTTAAAATTTGGCTGTTCCCCATCGCCATCTTACTCATTTTGATCCACTCATAGGTTTTGGTCGGTACCGACAGTATGCAGGTAATTTATGAATGCTATGTGTAAAGTTAAACTGCAACATTGTCCTGGGGACCTGCATAAGTAATTGATTTTCATTTTGGCAATAGAGGAAGAAGAATTGAGTACTAAGGCCGATTTTTTAACTAAATATTTGAAGTTAAAAATGTGCCCAACCCTATTTTCTTGCCAAAGTTTTCAGGATAAGGTAGAGTTTGACAAATACTCAACTACAACTTCTTAACTCAGAAATCGGGGATTTTGTGTTGTTTTCATAGTTGGTTGTTTGAGAGGGCCGATCCCACTCGGAGAAGAAGGCGTCGTTGAGGCAACCACTGCGACGCCTAAAACGCCGAATCCCCACCTGCATCATAGGCAGGCGGGACTCTGGGGTCATGGGCAATCAAATTGGGGACTCTGTCCGCCAACCAAATGACTCCATGTAAGACGATGGCACTGTGATCCCGTGCTACCGTGCACAGCGAGGCTCAGATGGTGATTACCGGGGTCATTTTAGTCAGGTAAAAATCTCACACTCCCTGGTATTTATCCCACAATTCCAGGCGCCTTTTGATGGGATCCCCCAATAAAAAAACAAAAAAAAGGTGTTCTTTTTCAAATAAAAAGCTTTGTCGGTCTCTAGGAATTTCTTCCTGCATCGTGGGTGCGTTAACAAACATATAAACTCACATACACAAGACACCCAGAGCCGAAACAACTATCTGTAGGTCATACAAATATTTGTTCCGTGCGGGAATCGAATCCGCGACACGCAGCGCAGCAGTCAATTGCTCAACCACTGCGCCATTTGTTAGATTGGTCTAATCAATCAATGTGGGTACTTAAGTACTTTTTCTTCCTGTCATACTATTATTAGTAGTACATGCATTGTATAATGGCGTCATGCGTTATAGAACAGTATATGCACCTCGTGAACTGCTATGCACATCCATCGAGCGACGAGGAGGAAGCGAGGTTCTGTTCCGTTCCGTTGTCGTCATTATGCGCGCTACTCAGGCGCACGCGCACATCACGCACTCTTCCTACGCGCACCACGTACTAATTGTACTGCGCTATGTATATTGTGGGAAGATTGAATATTGAACGGTTGTATACTTGAATGATTTTTATAATTTTAGAACCGTTTTACTCCAATGGGTAGGAGACATTGTGGTTGGCTACTAAGGGATGATATAGCTAAATTCATTAGGTATTTGTTTCGAATAACGATCACAAGGCAAATGCCTTGCATGACATATATATCTCGGGTACATGCATGTACCTACTGCCAGTTCACTTGCATTGTACCTATCTTAAGGCAATGTAATCTCCTGTAATACAGTTTATAACTAGCTCAGGACAAAGGGAATATTTTTTTTTCATGTAAGTCAATGAAGAATTGATATATTATGTGATTGAACATAACAGGAGGTAGAAATAATAGAACACTGCCAATTTATTGTTGTATTTTAATTACCATTGTAACAAGTTCATTGCAAAATTTTCTCATATTCTATCAATCAGTCAACAATAAATTATAACCTTTACATGTCCATCTTGATTTAGACAACATCTAGATGTTAAAAACTAGATTGAGCATCTAGATGCTTAATCTAGTTTTTGTCTAAATCTACAATCTAGCTATATGTAATTATCAGATGTGGGCTATTATTTTAATACAAGCCCATTTGTTCTCAGGTCACGCTAGGTAATCTTCAATGTCTTCAAAGAACTCTTTGCGGCGCACCCACCCGTGTAGCGGACATTGTTATTAATAATAAAACCTGGCTTGTTTACGTGCTAGATCTACAATAGAGGTTAGACCGGTGTAAACCTAGACTTGGAGTGTTAAGGGGACGCTCTCCTTGCTGTTCCACAGTCTCGTATTTAAGTTCAATCAAAGTGAAATCGGTGAAATGTTTGCTAGACAAATAATAGAAACAGGGTATTGCTTAAGTTTTAATTTCATTTATAATGTCTAAGGGTTCTCTGCGAGTTGGGTTCAGCCCCTCATGCGCCTTCAAAAGGTCCTGGACTCTTGGGACCCGAGATATAATATGTCAAATACATAAAGAAGGGTAAAACAGTTTGTTTGTATGTAGGAGGTAATCTCTGAAAGTGTTGATTCAGTTATAGAAATTCTTTCACAGAAAAAGCTACACTGTAGCTGAGTGCCATAAGATATTTTTTTACAAAACATAACATATTTTCAAGCCTGTATTTCTCGAAGGATTAGGATGAGATGCACAGATGTGTATAGACACAGATAATATAATACTAGCATAGTATAGTACACTTTTTGTCCAGAAAATTGACAGCGAACGAAGATATATGGGAGAAGAGTTAGGTATTATTCATGAGGGCGCACGGTTGGCGCAATCGTTGAGCGATTGACTGCTGCGCTTCGTGTCGTGGGTTCGATTCCCGCACGGAACATTTGTATGACCTGCAGATGGTTGTTCCGGCTCTGGGTGTTGTGTATGTGAGTTTATATGTTTGTAAACGCACCCACGATACATGAAGAAATTCCTAGTGTGGGGCAAAGTTTAAAAAAAAATATATATTATCCACACATTTTGGTCAGTTCGGTTGTATCTAACTTTTGATCATAATTTGCATCAACAATTAAGTCACTCACGGACAACTAATTAAATGGCGTTCAACGCAAAATATCTAGTCATATGTCAATATTTTGATCGATTGCTGCAATTACATAATTTACTATCTTAATATGCAACTGTGGCTAGACACATTACCTTAAAAGGAGTTAAACACAGATTAAAGTGTCCACTATGCTCGTTATGTTCTTGTCATATTACACTGAAATGTCCTTTATTTATTTGATGTAATTTCGCAATTCTGAGAAATATGTAACTTGTAATTTAACAGGTTTAGGACTGCCCAAATTCAGCTTAAGTTAAAAAATTCTGAGTCCAAATTACTTACATTACAGGTACTGTGGCAACCACCAAAGCTAAGCTGAATTACTCCAACTGTGGCATGACAACCATCAGAGGCAACAAACTTTCAACGGTGGTGAAAATTATCTTATTCTCGGGAATTTTGGAAGCAATCTTTCTGGGGGTCATGACATTAGTAATTATTTTTCTCCGAGAAATCCGTATCTGAGAATCCATGATACATGTTTTGTTTATTAATTAATGCCTGCTCCTAATACTCGTATAAGACTATTTGGGTTACTGTATTTTTAACACGCTTTCATTAGCTTGGTATGTATCTATGTAACTATGTATCTATGTATCAATGTAACGGAATCTTTGAACGTGATTTTCACCCACTTCAAAACGTCGGATTGATTTGAAACTTTGCACACCTATCAAGGACCGATGACAAAGCAATAATTTAGTCAAAGTCAAAGTACTTTTGAAAGTCAAACAAAAATTTAAATTTACAAGCAATAAAAGTTGATTCTGCCGTGCGCGTTTAAATTGTTGGTCCCATTAGCCTTACCAAGATCTTCAGGATTAGCGACTTTTTAGTTCAATTTACCATTAAAGCGTGTTTTTAGTTTTTAGAACTACATTTTATTCATGTATCTAAGGAGCGGACTTCAGAATCGTATTGCTTTAACCCTGTCAGTTTAAGAAAATCATGAATAGGATCCACAGTCTCAAATGACAGACCTTCAATTTATTTGGATGTTAGACGTTAGTTACACGTTTACAAGTGAATCTACCGTTTCATCTTTTTCATTTAATTCCAACTCAATTTTTACGTTATTTTATTATTTATATATGTTGCTAGTGCTAGTTAGTTGTTAGTAATCAATCTTGCAGATATTCGGCGATATGTGTAAGATTTTAATTAAATTTCTTGCACGGAAGCGGTCCAGTTACTCCTCCGTTTATTCATAATGCCTAAAATCTTGAGGTATCTTTCTTTTTAGTATTCAGGCGAATGTTTGGATGTTTATCAAATTCACTGCCACCCAGTTTGGATGAGTCACGATCCGCTTTTTCTTAGTTATTTACCTATCCGAGATTTCTTCCGTTTTTGATGCAAAAGTCGTGCAATTTAGGCACGTAATTTAGAAATTACCCACCTTATCGATGCAATCGAACGACTGTTTTTGCCAATATGTTAAGATTGTTCTGTTAGTTTATCACATGACCGGTTCAAATGTGACGCAATAGTATATACCAACGACAGTTCTGGGCAGTTTGTAATGCTAGCCACGCTAGGTAGATAGACTCTCGTTGATTTGACCACCGCTGCCCACAAAATATTCATCCAGTGACATGCGGACTGATTTAATATGGTGACCAAGCATAAATTACGAGCGTCCCTGTTGATTTTGTAACAAAAGTGTGACCAAATATTTTGTTGATAAGGGAAAATAATAGGAATGCGTATACAATCAATATTTAAACAGACCTTAATTAGTTTTTCAATAGTGCAGATTGACAATTTATTAGGAAATTTTTCTCACTGTATCAATTACTAGATCAATGACGATATCGGTTCAAAACAAGAATGAAAATCTTAAAGAGCAACCGAAACCTCAAATATAAATACTTATTGTTCATTATATTTTCCAAACTTGCCAACAATACAAAGCCTAAAGGTAACGTACACGCCCTTAGTTAGGTGTTTTTTCTTGAATTGCAGACGAAGTGTGTGTACAAAAGGAATAAAGCCGAAGGGGTGCTAAAATTGTATAATTTTATTTTTAACAAGCGCCTGGCTAACAGCGTGGTTCGTGCTTGGCTGCGTCCGATAATGTGCCGGCCATCCACGTAGAAAGAAACACCTATCTATACTGCAGACTATAATAGCGTCCCGCCCCGGCTGTCTCTTTACGACTTTATTTTTGTTTTTATTGTTCGTATTTGAATACCTGATGGTAAGCGATGTGGTCAATAGAGGTCTTGATAAAATATTAAGATAAGTACTTTTATTATATATACTAGATTCTGCCAGCGGCTTCATCCGTGTGAATGTCAAAAATTATCCCAAGGGCACAGATGAAAAGTATCCTACGAGTATATGCTATAATCTACCTCTGTGCCAAATTTCACCCGGATCCGTTCAGCCGTTTGAGCGTAAAGATGTACCAAACATACAAACACACACAGACTTTCGCCTTTATAATATTAGTAGGCTTAGTTTAATATTAATTTATTTACTCATAGTTTTCACGAATAGCTCAAAATGGTAAAAACCGGGTCAAAATCCATCGCGAATTTTGGAAGAGCAACGTAGACATACAAACAGACACGAATGTCGATTTTATTTAGAAATATGTGCAGATATAGAGATGATAAATACTAGGTACTTTTCACTTATAAAAATATGCCTGGCATTTAGTGGCGATATCGGTAAATAGGGATATGAAATGAAACATTTTGACAGCGTTATGCCAACCAGTCGGGGAGAAGGATTTTGTGAATTTCGCTACACAAATAGTTGAATGAAAATGTAATGAAAATTCTCATTCATTTTCGCACTCCCTGCCACAATTTATACTTGGTTTGCTTTGTATGCAACGTTAATTATTTTAACGGTGTTTTGTAGCAGTAACCTAAGAATATCTTGAGAAGAATATAGATAATAATATCTAAGTAAAATGCTAGCTCATTTACGTTTAATGTTAGGTTAAATACTTAACTATACCCAATTATAATGTGTGGCCTACATGACAGTAGGGACAAACATTATGTTTGTAATGTGACTCGACATTATAATGTAATTCACATCAATGTTAAGAAAAACTTAAAATCAAAACCATTTTTGTATTTTTTGCCCTTCGTGTGAATAAAGTTGTTCGTTTGCTTAAGTCTCTAGTAAGACAATCATTTGCAAGAACACAGTGTAAGGTTTTTTCCTCAACTTTAGCTCATTGTCGTATTGTTTAATTGTCATAAATCACTGCTTGTTATAACCTCACGACACGTGCGCTGTGGGAGGAGTGCGGACATATTATACAGCATGATGTCATTAACGCGACACTCCGTAATATTTGTCACTTTCTGTACTTGGCCAACTTGGGCAATGCTCAATGCTCAGAATGCGCAGGCTTCGATGACACACTACTCCATTTAACATGTTATGCAAGCAACGAACCGGTCCCTCGCAATTAAGCAAAGCCATTCACAAAATCAGATGCACCTGTTTTGAATATTACTACGATGTCATAGTACTCAAGAGCTCCATAGTAAAAACACATTTACGACAACCTAAATTTTGGTATAGATATGATAAGTATGTATATAAATGCAAAACTGGATGGCTAACTTACAAATGCCCTTGTTGGTCGCAAAACAGTGGAATAATGTACAAAACAAAGCATTGAGTGCACTGTTTACCTTTTATGTAAATAACTAGAGGCACATCACAAGATCTTTCTGTCACTTCACTGTGTTAGCACTGGTATTTCGTTTGTTTTGAAGGTTTAGAGTCTCACAAGTGTCGTGTGGAGTGTTGTTTGTGCGCGTATGTGCGCTTACTCGCCGAGCATGCGCGGGCGAGGCACTGGCCGCGAGGTTTGACGGAGGCAGCAGGTTGCGCGGGAGTGCCGCTCCCCCTCTCCGCGCGCGGCAAGGCTGCCCCTGCGCCCGCGCCACTCGCACAGGTATTCCGACTGTGACGACAACGTGCCCATTTATGTCTTTGGACATGGTTGATGGCCATAACGGCCATATGGTGTCTTGCACTCGGCGCGATTATGTTTTTTCAATGGAATTTAGTAATAGTTGTGAATTACCTCTGTGTGGGAAACGGCAAAAACTGGAAAATTACTTTCCTTGTGCTGTAATTTCTTGAGTTTTCTTGAACATTTACGTTTGTATTTTATAGTACCTCCATGTATGGTGGTAGATTGATAGGTTGTACGACGATTTGTAGGTACGTTGTGTTATGCTGAAGATCGTAAAATCTATCTAATCCTACTTCCTTCTATATCACACTAATATAATAAAGGCGAATGTTTGTAAGTGTGTGTGTTTGTATGTTTGTTACATCTTCACGCTCAAACAGCTGGACGGATCTGGATGAAATTTGGCTCAGAGATAGATTATAGTCTGGCATAGCACATACGGTAATGTTCGTTATAATGTTACCTTGGGATAAGATAACACTTTTCACGCGGGAGAAGCCGCTGGCAGAAGCTTGTAATATAATAAATGCTAAAGTTTGGATGAATGGATCTATGTTTGTTATACTCAATCATATCAGAACGGCTGAACGGATCTAGACGAAACTTGGCACAGAGATAGATTATAATCTGGAATAGCACATAGGGTACCTAATGTTGGGATCATCATCATCATCATTTCAGCCGAAAGACTTCCACTGCTGAACATAGGCCTCCATTGGGATAAGAGAATACTTTCCACGCGGGCGAAGCCACTGGCAGGCTAGTGTTATTATAAAAAAAATAAACGTCTGATAGGTAGGTCAGGAAAAATTAAACGTTTGAGAAGTAGGTCAGGAAGAGTCCTTTCGAATTTTCGATTTATGTCCATTCACTGTGTTGTTTACGATCCATGTATAAGTGACACCTATTAATATTAACATCTATCGATAACTTTCAGTTTCTTGTCGATGCTCACCATTTTCGTTCTATATTACCGTATACATTGAGGTGTAGGTAGATAACTGATTTCATTACACATTATGTCTCTGATGATGAATCCTTTTACGTAAAATTTCATTTCGGCATCTTTCTTAGAAAACTTTTATCATGCAATATATTTTAAAAAGGTTAAGTGCTTGTTATTTCGCTCAGTTGGCTTCTTGTTCGGTGACATTTACAAAACAACAAGTTTCGCGTAGGTACACTTACACCCTTTTATTTTAGGCGCGGGCCACGTAGAAATGGCGTCGAGCACGGACATGGCACGGGCGGCGTCCTATTCCATTCAAATTTCAAACATAATGCATGGAAATAAAGCGCAATTTAGGACACAGGGTATGTCGTCATAACCGCGTCCGAGCAACCCCATTTCTGTGTGGCCTGCGCCTTAGGAATCCATTTATATTTTTTATGAAATTGACATAACGTTACATTAATTTGAAAGCTGAAAATCACCCGTTACATAATCCAGTATCATTTAAATTTATCATTATCTAAGAGGTAATTCATCATATGTATGGGCCAATGCTTGAGCAGTTTGTTGGTAGAACATACATAATATTATTGTAATGTATGTATCTGTATTCTGTACATCAATAAACTGCGGAACATGTCACCGCTACGCATTTACGACGTACGACGTCCACTCTGTACATATGTACTGTATAATTTATTAGTGTTTGTTGTGAAAGGCAAATGTTTTCCTAATTTATGCAGGTATACATTATACATCTGTACTATCTATACTAATATTATAAAAGAGGAAAGATTTGTTTATTTGTTTGTTTGCATTGAATAGGCTCCGAAACTACTGAACCGATTTGAAAAAGTTCTCACTCTGTTGGAAAGCTACACTATCCCCGGGTGACATAGGCTATATAATATTTTCAAAAAAAAAATAGGATCCTTACTAAAACTCCAATAATGTAACCCAAGGTGTAAAAAAAATACCTAAAATATTCTTTACATCGCGTGCGCTGCGAAAACTATTGACGATAGAATAAAATAATGTACTACGACTTTGCAGAACACATATTATTTACAAAAAATGTCGCGACAGCATATGTCTATCTATTATAGTTATGCCACAATAAGTGTTCTTTTATTCTAAAATATAATTGAAATGCCGCCGCTAGAAAAGGCTCTTAATTTGTATCTTGGTATTAATCCTTATCAAAATAAATTAATTCATATTCAAGACTGCTTCAATACTTTTATAATTTATGCATTTGCTGGTTTTCGGAAATTCTACCTCTAATAGGGTAAAAAAAGGGGTTGAAAGTTTGTATGAAATTTTAATAGTTTGTAAATAGGACATATGAAATTATTGGTTTACGATCTTGGTTGGTAAAAAGAAATCATGTATTTATTGGTTTTTGGAAATTCTACCCCTAAGGGGTAAAACAGAGGTTGAAACTTTATGTGCAATTTCTTTGGTTTGGAAGGTAAATCATCTGAAATTGTTGGTTTACGCTCTTGGTTAATAAAACAACAATGAGTTTTTTTTAATTTCGGAGGTAAAAAGTCGGTTGAAAGTTTGTGTGAAACTTTTACGCTTTAAAGATTGACACGAGAAATTAAAGATTTACGCTTTTGGTTGATAAAATTCATGGTTTTTGGAAATTCTAACACTTGATGAAAAGGTGGGTTGGGCTTATATATTTATAACTTGGCATAAATACTAACCTAAGTAAATAGTAAAAGTTTTCATTATTAGTTTTTCAAAACTACTCCTAAAAGAAGATTTAGGGGGTGTTAAAGATTGTTGATGAATTTTACTGTACAGGGCTTCTTTTTATAATGTAGGGGAGCACTAAGAAGGGATTTAGGATTGATACTAAAAAGTCATCTGTAGGATTGAATACGGATCACGCGATCGAAGTCGCGGGCGAAGTGCTAGTATTTTATATGTACGTACAGTCTCCAGCCTACAACTATCTGTAGAACAGTTAAATAGGATTCAAGGGTCGCACAAGGTTTAATTTGATGCGGGTCTGCTCAAGCGAGACCCTTTATGTTAAAGAGAATTTGTCGATTTTAAGTTCACCATATTTTTGATCTTTTATATTACTGGTCGTACAAAAAGCTGGTGAAAAATAAATGTTCCAATAAATCACTGATTTGTTAAGATTCTATGTGGGTGATTCTGCGTGGTAATATCGTGAACCTTGGCATTTAAAGAGAAAACAATCCGGCCTAGCACTCGACGTGCTCATAAATATCGATCACCCATTGCCTCCCAGGCGCAGTGATACGATACACTGTTGTTTCAAATTATAGACCACTGCAGAGCACGGATGTTGAGAATTGTCAAGCGAGGGAGAAACCCGCGGCATCCTAACTCGTGAATAAATTTGAATGACTGAACAGGGGAACAACGACGACATTTGGCCTACACGCCTACAGGCCACAGGTGCCGACGGCCGATGTTTCCATAAAATCGCCCGTCGAAGGCACGGGAGGGAATCTGTGCAACTTTTGGAAAAATACTCTCCGCTTCGCTTGAATGACTTTCTTTCCCAGTGTTATTCTCTGTAATATATTCGAACTGATTGTGCGGGAGTTCGGGCGCAGATAGCTTTAACTACGGTTCCGATATTTTAGAGAAATGTCTATCACAAATAAAATCATGCATGGTTACATCGTAAATTGAATGTTACGACGTTATCGTACAGATACGAGGTAGGTACAATCTAACTTGGGAATGCTGAAGCTCGGATTGAATTTTCGTGTTTACTGGGCGCAGGTGAAATGTTTCAAGAAAATTTTCCAATAAATGAAAAATGGAATTGGTTTGCTGCCGGGAAACGTATGTAGTTGTAGACATTTTTCTGTTTACTGTTGTCCCGGAACAAGTGTCTTCACTTGCTGTAATCTAAGTAAAATACATTACGAATTTTCTTGTAAATTCAATTATTGGAGCGGGCTATCTTTTATTTGTGTTTTAATTAAACGCGTTGCGGGTTTTCCAACAACGTAGCTTTTGAGAGGCGTGTTCTTACTGCAATGAGCTCGGGGTCAGTATGTGGTCAATAGTATATAAAAATTTAAATTTACACTTCGAATAATTTGATAAATTTTGCCAGGAAGGCTTTATTGAAACTCTGCCGTGTATCGAGTTCAAGTGTTGGTTTCATTTCACACAAAGATGAATCAGTGGGGTCAGTCATCGGATGTCGAGCTCATGGCCGGTCGGAGTGTGATGTCACCGGTATTTTTACGGGCGAGTGAATATTTCAAAAAAGACCACATCACCGAACAAATAAGCTTTTACATATTTTAGTGACTACAAAGGAAGTCAAGTGAGTTTATCGGTCGTTGCGCGTCACATTTGGTACACGTTTCATTACTAAAGCAAAACACAAATATAGGTAAACTAGCTGTTGCCCGCCATTTACTACGCGAAGAAATTAAAAAAAATTAGCCCACTTGCTATTCCTGAGTATAATCTATCTATGTGCCAAATTTCATACAAATCGCTTCAGCAGTTCTGGCGTGATTGAGTAACAAACATCCTGCATGCAATGTTGCCCTTTTGCCCTTTGGATGACTTTAAGCTTTCTGATGAGGCCCATTGTGAGCGACCAAGTCTCGGTCCCATAAGTAATCACTGGCAAATTGGACGAGAAGATACCGCCGCCCAGCCGAGTCGGGTTCGACGGTTGACCTCTTTCTTGAAGTTAGACCTAACCAACTGGACCGTTTGTCATAATTGTCTATATCTTTGAGTGTAGAGTCTCCGATCTTGATAGGAGAGGGTGTTACATGGGCATTCACCATGACCTTGGTTTTGTCCATGTTAATTTTAAGATTCTCTTTTGGAAGCTCTGCTGAGGTCATGGAGCATTGTACTGAGGATCTCCATGGTCTCAGCCATGACCCTATGTCGTCGGCAAGCTGAAAGTGAGTGATGTACTCGCCATTAACGTTTATGCCTAGCCCCCTCCTGTCCGGAACCTTGAATACATCCTCCTGATCCTGAAAACGGACTGACTTGGTGGCGTTTTTTGTAGAAACACTTCAACACTTCGATGTTTGCCTCCTTTGGACTGCTGTACAGCCCAATTCTCGATCGGCTTTCTTGTAGTCTACAAACGCTAAGCAGAGAAGCAGGTTATACTCTTCGTTCATCTTCTTCTGTATAACCTGCCGCAGCGCATGTATGTGGTCTACGGTGCCTTTTCAGAATCCGGCTTGTTCGGGAGGCTGAAAATCTTCAAACCTGCGCGCGAGACGATTTCTGATGACTCTTGAAAACAACTTATAGGCATGGCTAAAAAGTGAGATGGGCCAATAGCTCTCCAGCCGGGTATTATCGCTCTTCTTGAAGAAGAGTACCACCATACCCCTGCACCATTCCTGTGGCTTTTCACCCTCGAGTATGACGGAATCAAACAGCTTCTGAATAAGGTTCTTCGGGTCTAAGTTCTTCAAGACCCGAAGAACTTAGACCCAACCGTATGGTTAGTTTCCACGAACCCATCGTTGTAATCGTCCACGGCACTTGCTAGACACTCGAAACAATTCTGAAGTTCAAGCTGAAAGCTCTCGGGGTTTTGGACCTGGATCTGTGCTGGACGAAGCGTAGACTTTATCAGTCGAGACCTTTTAAGCCTAATATTGAATAGGTTACTTCTAGGCAAGCGTGTAACACCGTCGACCACATCATCGCTTACCATCAGGTGAGATAGTGGTCAAGCGCGAGCCAACCTATAATAAAAAAAAAAAAATATTGTGCAATGGGCCTCTTACCATGCGGTGATCGCACCCGGTTTTCACCAAATTTATCACAGAGACATCATTGAACATTTGCTTCTTGGTTGACATGATGTAGGCCTTTTTTTTTCGTTGTGCCTCTGCCAAATCCACATCCTGTACTCACGCTTTTTGAAGAAGAAGTTCATCATATAGAAGCTCTCCTTCTCCATAAAACTGGCAAATATGTGACCCCGGTGGTTTCGACGTCCAACTCCAAAATGTCCTACTTGCAGCTCATCATCTTCTCGTTTGCCCAGTTTCACGTTGAAGTTTCCCATGGCAACGGTGAAGTGAGTTTTGAAACAATGCATGGCTCTAGAGATATCCTCATAAACGGTCTCCACTTCGTCGGACGTCGTCTGGGTGTGCCGAGGTCCGGGTGTAGAGCTGTACGACCTTCAGCGAATATCTCGAGGACATATTGAGTATAAGATACGCCACCCTGGGCGACACACTCTCTATCTTCACCACGTTATTCGCAATGGACTTGTGGACGATAAACCCGACACCACCCTGGGACTACCGGTCACCCTCTCGGAAATGGAGCAAGTTACCGGAGCGGAGGATCATCGAGTCCATCAAACTTCAGATAACCCTATAATAAACCATCGTAACCTGCTCAATTCATCTTCGACTTCGGTGATCTTCTCGTCGGTCCGGAATGTGCGTGTGTTGTACGTTGCCATGTCCAGTCGTCCACTATCGTCCAGAGATTCTTTAGCACCCCTTGCCGTGCTGTAAACTTACCGCTACCGTAGTCGAGGGTCGGCAGGCTGCCGGGCACTATACCTGGCACTTAATATCAGTATGAAGTAGATTAAATACATACACTACGGGCCTTACTAAAAATCTCAGGTGTTTAGAAACTGCTTAGCAATTTTAAATTCTAATTCTATATTGAAAATCGGAATATACCTACTAAGCAATTGCTAAACAGGGTTATTTAAATAAGTTTGAATGTCTACGTAAAGAGAAGGTATAGCCACATTTAAAAACTTAAAAACCCCATATTATCTCTGTAAACACAATAGTACCAAACTAATTTAATAACCGTCATCTACATTTGTAACGTCTACAGAGAAACCTCAGGTTGGCGAACAAATGACGTCTAACAAAGTTAAGCTTTTAACAATACCGAAATAAACTTCAGAGCAGAATAGTCTAGACTCGAAATAGATTTTATAAAGTTCTTCGTACCTGTTCAACTTACTGACATTTAAGACTGAGGTGTAAAATGAAGAGAATCAATATTATAATGAATACAATATGCTGAAATAAATAAGTGAATCTGAATTTGCACGTATTGATTATGATCATCATATTAATATTGATTTCAGGCTGGAATCACTGGCCCTGGGGGGTGACCATAAGCTCTTAGAGCGGTATCAATTTAATAAGGGACGGATGTATCTGACTTGTATACATCTGTCACTTACTCGATATCAAATTGATACCGCTCTAAGAGCTTATGGTCACTCCCCTGGTTTCTTTAACTCAACCCTAGCCACTATTTGGTCAAAATATTGGGCATCGCCATGTCCAGGCAGATGTCCTGTCCAACTCCGTTTGAAGTGTCCCATTTCTAGACAGATCTCCTGCTCAACTCCAAAGCTTGGGTGGCAGCGACAAATTTGAGTGTTATACTCGGTCTATTAGGAATATGCATGCAGTAGGAGCCTGTTCGCTCCGTGTCCCTTTGTGCTTTTCGTATCCGAATAGCCTACTTTTAGAGCGTCCATATCCACATCTGTTGATGATTACCTAATTAGATACTAAATGGCGATCATAGGGTCTCCTGTGATCATCGTTGAGTTGATTTACAAAATTCCAATTCGCCCAAATCGGCTTCTTGAAAATCGACTACCTACTTATATAAACTTTCGTATACGTATGGTATGGGTGCATTCATTTTGCCATTACAAGCACTTTTTTACAGACAACTGTTTATACAGATTATCAGGAAATGAGGAGTAAGAAAAAAAAACGGCAAAAGTTTGTTGTATGGGTGCTCCACTTAAATATTTATTAAGAAAAAAAACGGCATATTTTGTTGTATGGGTACTCCACTTAAGTATTTATTAAGAAAAAAACGGCATAAGTTTGTTGTATGGGTGCTCCACTTAAATATTTATTAAGAAAAAAAATGGCATAAGTTTGTTGTATGGGTACTCCACTTAAGTATTTACTAAGAAAAAAACGGCATAAGTTTGTTGTATGGGTGCTCCACTTAAATATTTATTAAGAAAAAAAACGGCATAAGTTTGTTGTATGGGTACTCCACTTAAGTATTTATTAAGAAAAAAACGGCATAAGTTTGTTGTATGGGTACTCCACTTAAGTATTTATTAAGAAAAAAACGGCATAAGTTTGTTGTATGGGTGCTCCACTGAAGTATTTATTAAGAAAAAAAACGGCATAAGTTAGTTGTATGGGTACACCACTTAAGTATTTATTAAGAAAAAAACGGCATAAGTTTGTTGTATGGGTGCTCCACTTAAATATTTATTAAGAAAAAAAACGGCATAAGTTTGTTGTATGGGTACTCCACTTAAGTATTTATTAAGAAAAAAACGGCATAAGTTTGTTGTATGGGTACTCCACTTAAGTATTTACTAAGAAATAAACGGCATAAGTTTGTTGTATGGGTGCTCCACTTAAATATTTATTAAGAAAAAAAACGGCATAAGTTTGTTGTATGGGTACTCCACTTAAGTATTTATTAAGAAAAAAAAGGCATAAGTTTGTTGTATGGGTGCTCCACTTAAATAATTATTAAGAAAAAAAAAGGCATAAGTTTGTTGTATGGGTGCTCCACTTAAGTATTTATTTTATTCTGTTTTTAATATTTGTTGTTATAGCGGCAACAGAAATACATCATTGTGAAAATTTCAACTACCTAGCTATCACGGTTCATGAGATACAGCCTGGTGACAGACGGACAGACAAACAGACGGATCGCGGAGTCTTAGTAGGGTCCCGTTTTTAGCCTTTGGGTACGGAACCCTAAAAATGGAGTTTTTAACTGGTGCCTATGGCGCTTCTTGCACGTTCTCTATAGACATCTACATAACGGAGACAGCTTCTCATGGTTTCTGACTGGCAAAAAGTGCCTGTAAATATTTTATTTGAAATAAATGCTTTGAGTTTGTGTTTATTTAAAATATTATACAAACAATATGTGAATACACTAAGTTCATCAACCAATCCAATTTCCTCGCCTGCATTATAATGAAAACCGGTTTTGTATTCGCGTTGCGGCCACCGTTGGGCCGGAACTGAATTAAAAGTTGCGCCGTCGGCAACCGATGCGCCCGTAAACTGATAAACGCACAGTTACATGTTCCGTTCACGTAATGTAGTTAGCCGTAACGATGCTTTACGGGCTCGCTAGTGAACCTACCGAGCGGTTTAAAAGGATGGTTCAATAAAGTAAATTGTTTAATGAAAGATAGATAGGGCGAAAACTCGGTGACTTGTATTGTATGTCTTGGTCATCATCATTCCTCAGCCCTTATTCCAAATTATTTGGAACTGGCACAGCATATTTAATGGTATTTACTGAATATTTAGTAATAATATAGGACTTAAAAAAAAGTGTTTTTTACTGGATTTTCCAGCATCGTAAGTGCGTTTAAGACACAAATCTTACTAGCACGACACCTACAAAATTTTGACGTTTCGCCAGTAAAACACAACTTCACATCATCACATAACATCATCAGCTTATTAATGTTTCCACTGCTGGGACACAAGCCTCCTCTCTGTGAAAGGGGATGGGCCGTGTAATCCACCACGCGGGCCCAGTGCGGATTGGTGGATGACACATGTCTTGGAATTTTGGTTCTAGGACATGCCGGTTTCCTCACGATGTTTACCTTCACCGTTTTTGTGAGTAGTGGTGATGAAATAATTTACACAAAGTAAAGCGCCTACCTGGGTTCGAACTCACAACTTAAATACATCTAAATTAATTAAATAAAAAACAATCCTTCCTCACCGCTGTTATTCTAAATACTGCGGATACCGTTTGTTAATTTGGTTTAAAATAATGAATAACGAAATGATTCCCAAACGGTAACTAAAACAATAACATAGCCAGAAAGGTACGTTATCAAAGCCCCGAAATAAAGGGAATAAAACATGGGTGTGTTTATTAAGACAATAGTGATAGTATGAGATCCCACTGCAAAAATATGTATCTACTTTGTTTTTGTACAAACTTGATTTTTGATTGTAGAATCAGCCGCATTTAGCAGCTGATTAGTAGATTTTCTTTTTATTAGGATTTTTTTTCTTTGCCCTGCACAAGGAATTTATCCTAAATCGTGGGTACGTATGCAACATCATCTAGCTCTCAGTTAGACGCCCGTTATTGGTTGCAAGATTTGGCAGTTTTTGCTTAATATTTTCCATGCCAACTTATGACAAAATGTGTCATTGTGCTAATAATTTATTTATACCATCTTTTGTGCCGCATTTAATGCAAATAAATGGCATTGACTTTGCACGTAAACTGGCAACCTACAGATTGCGGCTAACTGAGAGCTGGCAAAATCATTTTTCCTATTTTCTACACTAGTTTTTTTTATTTTTAGGGTTAAAAATAAATTCTTATTTGTTTAACTAATTAAGGTTAGTGCGGTTAAATATTGCCGGGCAACCATGCACCGATGTATTCTACTATCAAGCATAATTCATGAAAATGCAGTTTAGTCCAAAACAATTGCCACTCTGAATGCCAATGATCCCACTGCAATTTTATGCAGGGGGATCTTAGACTATGAGGGGTGAGCGAGTGGCGTGGCGAACTAGCCGCTAGTGAAGCCCGCTTGTTACGATGCCGGGTCGGGTAACAGAATTGCAATTTATAGCTTTCTCGTTGTTTTTCATAATTTATAAGATTAGCAGCGGCGGCGTCGCGATACCATTATAAATTTTAAATAAGCTTGATTTATATTGTTACTGTAAAAACTAATGTTTAATTACAAGTTAAATTAATTACAAATGTATTAAGCTAACTTGTTTGTCACTGAGTTTGCCATTATACACTGAAAATAGTTAAGAACGAATGGTTATGGCTTTGGAAATTAATCTATCAAAGGTTTGTATTTGATAGTATTTTTAAAATTACGTAAGAATACATTCCTTAGGTATTCACAGGATGAATATACAATGATAAATTCATCTACATGTTCAGTTATAGTTAATAAAACTTTGTCCTGCCAGGGTATCAAACCCAGACATGACTCCCAGCAGTCGCACTTTCAAGTCTTGCAAAATAATGCAAACAAAACAGAGGCTATTTCATCAAATGGTAAATATAACGTAGAAGATTTGAAATTAGTTGAATGCTTGCCAAAACACATTCGAGCTAACACAAAAATCGAAGTAGAAAATCAAACAGAGTTTGAAACACCAGAAAATTTCTTAATTCAAAGAAATTCATATTATGTTCAGGAGAGTTGGCTTCCCGTGCTAGCGTTAAGTTTAAACATTTTGTTTTATAACTATGCGCCCACTAGACTGTGGAATGGAAACTACTTTCAGTTAATTTACTAAGTAGTGCAGCTAGCCTGACTCCTGTGCTAAATGCAGCGTCTATTTATTTTGTTATTGCTTATTAATTTTAACATCCATTTCTTGCTTGCTCTATGACTAATAAAATTACTTTTAGTTTTGTTATGGTTTTGTTACTTTTTTCTGCTTCCC
This sequence comes from Orthosia incerta, assembly GCA_948252205.1. Taxonomy (NCBI): domain Eukaryota; kingdom Metazoa; phylum Arthropoda; class Insecta; order Lepidoptera; family Noctuidae; genus Orthosia; species Orthosia incerta. The sequence continues at coordinate 16,621,811 of OX411741.1, forward strand.
CTGTACTATATTTTATTTTTAAATGTTCTTCTATACTAATATTATAAAGAGGAAAGATTTTTTTGTTTGGTTGTTTGTACCGAAACTACTGGACCGACTTAAAAAATTCTTTCACCAATAGAAAGCTATATTATTCCTCAGTGATATAGGCTATTTATCAATCCCGAAAATGGGTCCTGTGGGGTGGTGCACGGGAGCGAAGCCGCGGGCAACAGCTAGCTAAAAAATAAAAGTGTTGTTATTGTAGAAAATATCTATTTACCTACAAAATATAGATACATAGATTTTGGTATACTTAAGTATGTAAAGGGTGTCGCAGAATATTTTATCGTTTCAGGCACTTGAAAATTAAACTAGAATTAGGTCAAACTCGGTTTTTTTACTGTTAAATTAAAGAGCAGTTTATCAATTTCTCAATTAATTTCAATATTGTAGGTACCTAAATAGATTTTTGCCTTAAATGTAATATGTTGGTTTGTATATCCAGGCTTTTAACGGCTGAACGGAGACCCGTGAGATTTTGCGAGAACAGTTATTGTTTTTTCTTGAACCTTGTTTCAGCTACAGTTTTGGTGGCATCCCGTCACCAAAACTGAATGTCTTACTGAACGTTTTTCCTAAAGCATGTTTTTTTTTTATTTGTCCCACCGCACTACAACTCCTAAAAGCCATAATCAACAGTGGCGACCACCAGAAAAGCGCCAAGGCAATGAAGCTCTACGATGTCCCGGAGAATGAATTTAACTGTCTTAGATCCCGCAACGAATTGAATAGCATTTTTAGTGTACTATTGATAGTTACTCATGTGTTCCGTACGTACGACAAGTAGTTTCTTTAACCAGTTAATGGACGGCGAGTGTCTCCGGAATAGCTAAGGACCAGTCCATAGCTATTCCGGAGGCACGCGACGTCCACTCCGGGTTCCTACGTGATCCGCTTTGAGAAAATCTACGTCCAATACTTCCGTGGTTTGTTTATATACATGTCCTGTGTGACTATTAAACCTACAGAGTTTCTGATTGGCTTTTACATGTATAAACTCACGACTTTTTCCATTAGGTGTAGGCAGAAACTACAGAATGCCATAACCAACAATCCTTATACGTAATTATACTGGCTTTTAATGGAAATTCACCAAACCATCTGTTTTTGAATTCAGAATTTTAAATTCAGAACCTGTCAAACTCTACTTTCAAACTTTTGCATTCAAGTAAGGTTTGACACGTTCTTAAATTGAAATTTTAATCTATAATACGAGTAAAGCACCCGCAACCTTATTGCGTAAGTGGATTCGGCAAGGCAAAGGGCAAAGAGTGTGAACAGTCGACCAATCACATACACGGAAATCCACATCGCGTCTTTCATTTCGCATGTGATTGATTGGTCTTACTTAAGGCTAATAAGGCTGCCGTTATCCAAACGGCTCATAACCAAACAACTCGCCGATTTGAATGCTCGGATTTCTCGAACACAGTTGAAAGGGATTTTATCTGGTCCCAATAAGTCATTTAGAATACTTCTGATACCTTCTGAATGGTCTAGTCTTTCTCATAAATAAACACAGATATATTCAAAGTTTTCAGTAAAACGAAGAATTGTGTCTACACATTGAAATTATATATTAGCATGTTACTGTCCCTATGCAGGCTAAAGGCCACTTGTCATACCAAAAAGACACACGCATAATTCTTTGGTGGTGAATAAGCGGGCTGGCGATTACAAACTTATATCAAGTCCGGCAGCCTAATTGAAACCGGCAAGGCGAAGGATTTGATCCCATCAATCGACCAATCACATGCGAGATGACAGACACGTTGTGGATTTCCGTCTTTGTGATTTGTCGATTGATGGGGTTATATCCTTCGCCTTGCCGAATTCATTTACGGAATTTGGCTGCAGATGTCCTCACTATACAACACACAATAATATTTACCCATAATGAGGCAAGTTTCGAGTGTCTAATGAATGTTCACGGCAGAGTATCAGTGTCACGTAGACGGAGCATAAGTCCTAACTAGATTCTACCAACTGTGAACTGTGACACAAGGAACATGACAACTATGTCCCGATCATTATAACTTGCTCTACCGTTAGCCGAGACACCGGATTCGATATTAGCCTACTTGAACTGAATACAATATGTTCCGTTGTGAATGCACATGTAGTATTGAGCATTGCGATATTTACGTTATGGCTGCAATAAGTGTATCTCATGTTTTATTTATTTATTTTGAACTAGTGATCCACCCCGGCTTTGCATGGGACAAATTATATACAAAATCCGTCGTCGTTTATTGCTCTTTCTATTAATCAAAAAAGTTAGCGTAGAAACAGAAATGACGTTGACAAACACGGATAGCGGCTTTTATTACTATTTAGAGATGAATATTAACTTTAGTTTCCATTTTGAGATTAGTTTGGTAAGCTAGCATGTTGAAATTGCCAAATTTATGTCTCTTTAATTTTGGCGTCAGCGCAATTTAGACATCAGCTTATACGTGTCTTGGTTTTACAAACTAGTGAAAGCTAGATATTCGCGATATATATTAAAAAAAACGTTGCACAAAGTAAGTCCACAGAGCTATTATAGAATAAAGTCCATTGCGCTTCGTAAATTCGAAGCACAAATATCAAAGGAGACGTAAGCTGCATGCTAATGTCACAAGACAACAAGAAAGTCAGTATTTTCTGACTGATCGTGGTGAGGGCGCTGCTAGCGAAGGGAAACGTCAACTATACGTCAAATGCAGTATATTGCAGTCAAGTTCCATATTTCGCCGCCAAATGGGATTTAGTAGATGACTTTTACGTATAAACTGTCTGTCACAAATTCTTATCGTCCCTGTCTTGACTTTACCTAGGGCTGTCTGCTATAAGCTCTGTCCACACATTTCCCAAACACGTCACACGATCCGGATCCCCTGATACGGAGATATGTGAACAAGTTCGTACAAATCGTATATAACCGATTTTTCTCCGTTTCTGCCGTGTTCCGTCACGGACGTGAACCCGGAAATGTATGGATATCGCTTTATTGTAAAAAGAAACGTCCCTCTGATTGTCTGCCAGTGTCAACCACGACTCGCTCTTGGCCAGGTTTTTATTAATTAATTTATTTCCTTTTGGTGTGAGCATGCCCAGCGCAGCTCTTCTTGAACCTTGTTTGTATTTTTTTTACTATTCTTCCCTATTACTTTGTAATTGTTGCTGTTGTGTTGTTTCTGTGTCGAATAAATGTTTTATATTCTTCAAATTGGGTCAGTGGAAACGAAACGTACTGGCACTATGAAAAGAAGACTTAGACAAATTTCACCAAAAATATCGCCTATTCAAGCCTTCAGGACCCTGTGGGATGTGGGAGTAATAGGGTGGGAACACCATGTGTCACCTTAAGGTTATTGACCTTGACTTTGGTCACATAAATTTTGAGGTCTAGGTTAAAATTTCGAAAGTCAATAGCTGCTTTTTATCTAAGTTCACTGACCTTGACGTCAGAGTCATTGACCTTAAAGTATTTTTGTGGTCAAGGTCAAAAGTCTGATAGTCAAGTTTCGCGATTCTCAGTAGCAGTAACAGTTCAATATTCATGAATAGTGACCTTGAGGTCAAGTTCAAGGGGCCTTAGGGTCAAGGTCAACTGTACTTGTATGTCAATATCGAGTGACCTTGGAGGTCAAGGTCAAGGGATTTTGGGTGGCTAAATTTGCTTATATCTCGAAAACGGTGTGTCCAATCGCAAAAACAATGAAAAAAATGACCCCCTTAATGACCCACTATCACGTAATTCTCAACATGTAGGTATTGTTTCACTTTAAAGTTGTTTCTGCATCGTCGCCGGTGCTGTGGGAAGTGCGACCCCTTCGCCCCTACGTAACAAACGATAGGCACCGATGCTCACCTCCGCAGCTTGGGCTTGCTGGTCACCTCCCGCGACCGCGCGCGGCGCTACGGCTCGCACGGGTGCCTATGCATTGTTACAGCGGGCGGGGGTTGCTCTCCATTCGCGCCTCCGGGTTTTATATATACTCTCGGGATACCAGCCAAAATACTACATGAAGGCAGGCTGCCCCGATTCGGTTATGGAACCGATTCGACCTACTTCTTCGACATCATTTTCAGGACAAACAGCTTAAATCGAGAAAATAAACGATTTGCGGAAATATTTTTCTATGACAAAAATATTGTCTTTTTTCCTCTGTGCCGTTAGTATAATGTAAATTTTATAAAACTACGTTTTATTTTATATTAGTCTATGCGACTGCTGCGAGTGGAGCCAGGGGTAAAAAAACTAGCTATACAATTTGCTTATATTTGAAACACACCAGTTTCAGTGTCGTGAAAGTCGCATTTGTATTTACGACGTTTTTCTTTTCTTCGGCATAGTTGAATTAACATTTTTATGGTTCGGCAGCAAACGGCATAAAACCTTTTCGGATTCCGCATCAAAACTCGAAAATTCAGTGACGGGGAAATTTTTCTTGACTTCTCTTTTTGTATTTTGTTTTCCTGCGAAACGTTCCCAATAACGAAGGAAAATGAAATGTATTAGCGCTTGAAATTAAGAACTTAAGAGTGCTTCTTTTACGAAACATTTTCATGTACAATCTTCAACTTTGCTGTAGATTCTCGTAAATGGTACCTATAACAAATGATTCGCTGTTCATATTGATTGATGTATAGACTTCAATCAATATGAACAGGACATGAATAATACCCTTAAGGACATTGTAAATTGGCTTGACGAAAATTAATTAGCAATTAACCGGCAAAAAACGTATGTTTTGCATTTTTATCAACGCACATCAGTAGCAAATACAAAAATTGAATGTAATAACTGTATTATAGACCGTACAAGTTGCAAAATTTTTAGGTATAGTGATAGACAGTCAGGAACAGTCAGGACTTGGAAACCTCAAGCAGAAGACTTTTGTAAAAATAATTGCTTATCCGCGTTTGTCTACATACTAGCGAAAAAGGTCAACATCACCACAACTGTGGTTTCATACCATGGACTAGTATAATCTTTTGGGGCGACTGCTCTATGAGAACAAGTGTTCAAGGCCCAAAAGCGATGCTTAAGGGCAATGCTTAATATGAAATTGACGGATAGTTGCGTTCCTGTGTTTAAGGCCCACAAACTATTAACTTGCCCGGCTATGTACATTTTAGAAGTCGCTATTTTCGTTAAATGTAACATTAACCATTTCACTGCAGTGTCAAGAGATAGAAAGAGACCTTTAAGAAGTCAGTATCAGTATTTATCTATTACATGTAGAGAGTTTTAATTACAGAAAAAAGTGTTATAAGTATAGGCCCAATAATATATAATAAATAATCTATACTAATATTATAAAGAGGTAAAGTTTGTGACGTTGTAAGGGGTAATCTCTGGATCTACTGAACCGATTTTGAAAATTCTTTCACCAGTAGAAAGCTACATTATTCTTGAGTGTCATAGGCTATGAAAAAAAAACTAAAAAATTAGAGACTCTTATGAAAATTGCAATTATGTAAGCCAAGGTAGCAAAAAGTTACCCATAAAACTCATTCTTTGACGTGCGCTGAGAAAACTATTGATGATAGATAAAAATATTAGGTAGGGTAGGCAGGTTAGGCAGGGTAGGCAGGGTAGGCAGGGTAGGCAGGGTAGGCAGGGTAGGCAGGGTAGGCAGGGTAGGCAGGGTAGGCAGGGTAGGCAGGGTAGGCAGGGTAGGCAGGGCAGGCAGGGTAGGCAGGGCAGGCAGGGTAGGCAGGGCAGGCAGGGTAGGCTGGGTGGGCAGAGTAGACAGGATAGGCAGGGTAGGCAGGGTAGGCAGGGTAGGCAGGGTAGGCAGGGTAGGCAGGGTAGGCAGGGTAGGCAGGGTAGGCAGGGTAGGCAGGGTAGGCAGGGTAGGCAGGGTAGGCAGGGTAGGCAGGGTAGGCAGGGTAGGCAGGGCAGGCAGGGTATGCAGGGCAGGCAGGGTAGGCAAGGTAGGCAGGGTAGGCAGGGTAGCTAGTTGACGGGAGTGAAGCCCCGCGGGTCAGCTAGTAATATAATATCTAACATAGGGTAAACTGCTCTAATCTTGACACCCTGCCAAATATTGACACTTTACCAGATAAATTAAAATTATAAGATTCACGTTGAATTTAAAGCAAAGTTGTTTAAAGTCAACGCATCTGTATTTTTTTATTTTGTTATGGCTACACAGTTTGAGATCTTTTACGAATATGGCTGAACATAACTAGTCGATTTACTAAACGTCTCAGTGTTCATGTCAAAAAATTGCCATTTTTTTGGCAAATCGGAAAGGTAAGTGTATACAATTTAGAACAGTTTTTCGTCTTTAATATTAACATGTTTGCTGATGTTAACATTTTGTGCATTGATGAAAAATCGATAATCATTTCTATAACCTCACTTTTTCGCCGTCTTATTTATTTTTAATTAAAATAGTACCTATAACAAATGATTCGCTGTTCATATTGATTGATGTATAGACTTCAATCAATATGAACAGGACATGAATAATACTCTTAAGGACATTGTAAATTGGCTTGACGAAAATTAATTAGCAATTAACCTGCAAAAAACGTATGTTTTGCATTTTTATCAACGCACATCAGTAGCAAATACAAAAATTTAATGTAATAACTGTATTATAGACCGTACAAGTTGCAAATTTTTTAGGTATAGTGATAGACAGTCAGGAACAGTCAGGACTTGGAAACCTCAAGCAGAAGAGTATTGTAAAAATAATTGCTTATCCGCGTTTGTCTACATTCTAGCGAAAAAGGTCAACATCACCACAACTGTGGTTTCATACCATGGTCTAGTATAATCTTTTGGGGCGACTCTATGAGAACAAGTGTTCAAGGCCCAAAAGCGATGCTTAAGGGCAATGCTTAATATGAAAGTGACGGATAGTTTGAGATCTTTTACGAATATGGCTGAACATAACTAGTCGATTTACTAAACGTCTCAGTGTTCATGTCAAAAAATTGCCATTTTTTTGGCAAATCGGAAAGGTAAGTATACAATTTAGAACAGTTTTTCGTCTTTAATATTAACATGTTTGCTGATGTTAACATTTTGTGCATTGATGAAAAATCGATAATCATTTCTATAACCTCACTTTTTCGCATTCTTATTTATTTTTAATTAAAAAAGGGTTGTCAATAATTGGCAAAATAGACACACTGCCTATTATTGACATTGGATGTCAATGTTTGGATTCATGTTATTATTTATGTACATTTTATACAAAAAATATAAGTTTTAACGACAGTGATCATTTTGAACATGAATTAAAAGACGTCTGGCATACTTTTTAATTTTTTTACACAATGTCAATAACTTAAAATCCTATTAAGGACACCTTGTCATTGATAGAAAATATATAAGTATGTCAATAATAAGTTTTTCTCAAAAATGGTATGTAATGTTATCATAACATCTCTAAAAAGTATCCAGAAAGTGAACTTTACCGGACACTTATTCACAACTGTCCAGTAAGAAGCGAGATTTTAAATTTGGAATCTCCTAGTGTCCAGTAAGTAGGTAAGTATGTAATTTACTTACTGGACAGTAGTAGGGATTGGTCCGATATATCAAAAGTTAACTTATATCGGATATGTGTTAGATATCATATCATATCGATATCTTTATCAAAATAACCGATATTACAAAAACTGTATCTAATAAAAACCTTACTAGCGTGCGAGAACGAATAAGTCAAAACTTAAATCCGTAACAATGCGAAAACTTACGAACTACGAACAAAACGCAAACTTCACAAACGATAGGAACCATAATTATGCGCTACCTCTCTTTCTAAGTATTATTTCGCGTTCGTTGTTAGTTTGCTCATCTGAACAACATTTTAAATTATGAAAACTGTACTAAATGATATCGATATCTGAAAACCGTTTTCGATATCGATATGAAATCTGTATATTGGTTACATAATCGTTTGTGCAAAAAACCGAAAACACCCATCTCTAGACAGTATGTCATCCACTTCAGATCTGCTTAGAAAAATAAACATAGTACCAGCCAGACACATATTAGAGTTTAGCCATTATAACATGGTTATAGGAGGGAGGCTCCAAATATATATCTATCTCTCTTTTTGGTATGACATTTTATGAGATAGATATATTTTTGAGTCCGTTAATCAAGACGTACGACAAACAAATATACATGCCCCCGGTAAATCGATCACAATATCTATCAGTAATTGCCCTAATATGAATGTAACCTTCAATATTAATTAAACGAATTTGTTGTTAAACTTTCTTTCATTTTTGAGAAAAGCATTATACAAGCCTCAACCAGTAAGAAAGCCATCCTGGCCTCGTATATAACCGGACCTCACCTGCGGTTCGGTCCGGTTAACTCATACTTGGCCAGGAAAGCTTACTTACTGGATTCTGCAGTAATGTACTATTTTTACTATAATTTAAAACGATAATTTCAGTCAATTATTTTACCAATAACTTATACAAATATTTAATGGTATTAAGTCAAAAATATAATAAATTCTGATTTTCATCCTGTTATTTACAGTATGGCCAAATAAAAAGCACATCCTGTTTTAAAGAAAGGCAAAGCCACGTTTGCACTGATTTTAGAAAATGCCATAATATTCTTCCGAAAATATTGCAAAATGTTTTTAGGGCTGTTGGACTTTTCCCGTGGAATCCTGATAAAAAAGTCAATTTCTCAATATGATTAAAGAATGTAAAAATGAACAAGAACGAATTTTGAAAGAAGTTTTTGACTTCTTTAAAGTTTGACCCTCCCTCCTTAAGTCCACTACATTTGAGATTTAATATAACTACTGCATGTATATTAAAAGACATTACATCCACTGAATCTGAAGACGTCTTTAATGAGACTATATTAGCTGAACAAAGGATATCTAACGCGCCTGAAGAACCAGAAACCGTAATTTTATGTGATTCTGTTGAAGATTGGAATGTTTTACAAGAAGGGTTATCTTGCTTTGAAATTTCACATGAAGTTCTAATCTATACTTCACCAGTAATTTCAAACACATTATTACAACTTACACTGAATAGAAAGAAGACTCTCATATTAACAACGACGATTTAGTTGTAAATATCGATGTTTTTACTGATTGCTCACAACAAAATATTATTACGCTTGCACGTTCTGCACTCAAGATCATGCCAATGCCAACTAATTTAAGTGACAGAATAATAAGATCAACGAAAAATAAACATCTTAAAGACACTTTACTTTAGTTTTAGCAAAAACTCCGGTCAACAAAGGGGTGAGAAACACAGAAAGAATTTCATTTGTATTGACATCTGAAGAATGGCTAAAATAAGAGAAGTCAAAGGCTGATAAGAAACAAAAAAGGTAGAAGAAGTAAAGAAAAGAAAAGAAGAGAGAATATTGAAAAAAATCAAACTAAGAAAACTAAAAACATTTTAACCAAAAAAAAGACAGACCAAAAACAACAGTAAAAAATAATTGTTAAATTTACTTTAAATTAAACTTATAATGTTGATTATAGTTGATACTTTTATAGTGATTAATAGGAGAAAATTTAAATTTTTGATGCAACTATTTTTTTCTCAGATTTCTGCTATAAATTTCTAAACTAAAGAGTTAATTTTATTTACTATTTTTCAAAAAAAAAAGTTAAAATTAACGATCTACGGACGTAAGAACCAGGGTGTCAATATTTAGTTAATATAGTGTCATTAATAGGAAATTGTATGTCAATAATAGGCAAAGTCAAAGTCAAAGTCAAAGATTTATTTGCAGATAAATATGGTTACAAAAGTTCTTACAATGGTAGTATAATAGTAGCTTAACATATTTAATCATAGCATAATGACATGCAAATTTTTGTTAGTATACAATTAGGTCATTTAAATTTAAACTGAAAGAATTCTTCTAAAGTATAGAAGGAATTCTCTATTAACCACCTGCGCAAAACCCTTTTGAAGCGGACCATTGGAAGTTCTTTTATTTCTTTAGGAATCTTGTTATAAATCTGAATACACATTGGATAGCAACTTCGTCTATATAGCTCGGTTTTCATTCTAGGGATAATTAATCTATTAGGATATCTAGTTCTGAATTTACATTTATCTCCCAGTTTTTCAAACATCTCAGGGTGAGATTTTGTAAATTTACATATTTCCTCAATGTATATACCAGTCAATGTAAGTACTCTAAGTTTCCTAAACAGTGGTTTACAGGATGTAAGTGGGTCTACATTACAAATTGCACGTATACACCTCTTCTGCGCGATGAAAGCTCTTTCGAGATGCACCGAGTTGCCCCATACCAGTATACCATAACGCAGAATTGACCCAACATATGCATGATAAGCCTGTAATGTGGCTTGTCTACTTATTAGGTTAGATATACGCCATAGAACATAAGCAGACTTACTGAGTTTACCACATATCTTATCAATATGATTAATCCAGGAACACCTCTCGTCTAGATCTATCCCAAGAAAAGTCATAGTATCTGATTGCTGTATTTGTTTATCTTTATAAGTAATGTTTAAATCGATTTTATTCCAGTTCTTGTTATGAAATTGTACAAATTTGGTTTTATCTATATTAGGTTTAAGGTTATTCTTTTCCATCCAAGTTATGACTTTGCTTACGGTACTATTTATTTCCTCATTATAGTTTTCTTTATTTTTAGGGATAATTACGGCCACATCGTCTGCAAAGAGTATGCAAGGATGATCAGTCGCTTCTGTCAGGTCATTGATATAAATCAGAAATAGTGGGGGGCCTAAAATACTGCCCTGGGGAACGCCTGTGCAATTGTAGCCTAATTTAGATTTAAATGTCAGTTCACCGTTTTGATTTGGTTTATCCACAGTAATTTCTACAAATTGCGATCTGTTTGCAAGGTAACTTTTTAACCAGGTATTTGCTTTACCGCGTATTCCATATTTATCACATTTTTTTAGTAGTAGCTCGTGCGATACAAAGTCAAATGCTTTTGACATGTCAAAAAATTAAACAGTTGTCGGGATTTTCTGGTCAATATTTTTAGTAACTAGGTTAATTAAATTAAATGCCGCTGTGGTTGTCGATTTCCTTTTTTGGAATCCATGCTGTTCATGTTTTAAAATTTGGAACTTTTCAATAAAATTTATTAATCGCGTATGCATGACTTTTTCGTAAACTTTCGCTAATATAGGCAAGAGGGCTATCGGTCTGTAATTATCAACAAGCTTTTTATCACCTTTTTTATGTATTGGTTTAATAGCTGTCATTTTCAATTTCTCAGGAAACACTCCCGTGAATAATGATAAGTCTATTAGATGTACTAGTACCGGAGTAATAATAGGGCTTATGGATTTTAAAATTTTTGTAGGTATTTGATCAAAACCTGTTGAATTTGTATCCCTGAGTGTTTTTATTACTTTTTGTATTTCGTCATCATTAGTGGGCATTAAAAAAATACTAGAATTTACAGGATGAATGTCATAATCATTAGTGCTTAAGTCAAAATCGTTGTTCGCCGAATTGATAAAATAGTCATTTACATAATTGGCAATGTCCGTGGGGCTTGTTAGTGGCCCGGTTTCAGTATCTATTTCCTTAATATTTGATTCCTGTATTTGATTATTGTTGGAATTATATTTTATTAAGTCCCATGACGCCTTGCATTTATTCTTAGCCCTGGTTATGTAACTTGTATTATCAATTTTTTGTGCCCTTTGTATACATTTTTTAAGTAATTTGTTATAATTTAGGTATTTTACTCTACTTTTTAATTTACTGTCTTTGTCAGATGAGAAATAGTATTTAAAGCGCAAGTTCCTTTTGGTTTTAGTTGATTTTTTAAAACCTTTGGAAGTCCATTTCGTATATTTTTTGACTAGGTTGATTTTGATCTCAATTTTAGGGAAGCACAAATCAAAGAACAAGACAAGTGTATCGTGAAAGTGGTTAAACGCACTGTCAGCTTCCTGATTAGAAAATATTTCTGTCCATCTTAATATTGACATACAGCTAAAGAACTTTTCTTTATTTTCGGAGCTAAAATCACGCTTATGAATTGTGCGAAAGCGTAGAGGTGGAACTTTATTCACTAATTGTATGGATATCATCTGAGCCGTTTCATGATCTGATAGTCCCAATGGTATAACCTCACATAATGCATCCTTACAGTTACTTATAATTTGGTCTAGACATGAATTTCTTCTCGTTGGTTGTTTTATATGTAGTGTCAATCCGAAATTATTTATAATCCTAGTTAATTCGTCTACGCATTTTTTATTTCTATGGGTTTTTGTACTCAATGTGATTCAGGCAGTATATACAAACTCCACCTCGCTTTTTTGACTTTCTTGAGTACCAGTCGCCTAATTTGTAACCATTTAAGATATTGCTACTCTCCTCCCCTGCTCTAATAAAAGTCTCCGTCAAGCATACTACATCGATAACTAACCCTTCATTGGAAAACGAGTCGAACGTAATTTCTAAAAGTTCTTTTTTACTTCTGAAGCCGGCAATATTTTGATGAAGAACATTTAATGAGTGGCAATTATTTCCGTCAATGGAATTTACGCCTTTAGCCTTACTTAACTCATTATCATACAGGTTTTTTAATGGTTGATCACAGGGCGTTTTAGGTAAAGCATTACTATTATTTGCGAAAAAACGTATTATTTTGGGTGCTTTTATAGTTATAAGATTTTATTGGTCGGTAATTAAGCTTTGTGTCTAAGTTTCTAGAATATGTGGACAAATCGGAGCATTTCGACTGAACGGTTGGTTTTTTGCTGAAGTTCAGATATTGATTTTTATAATCAATAGTGCCGATCAGAACGTTCAGTTTATAACAAGTATTGCTAAGAGTCCGTAGGAAGAAACAATTTTCATTATTATTACATATTAATTCTAAATTATTGTTCAGTAACTTTTCATTTAGATATTTACTTTCCAATACACTTAACACAATAATTGGACAGCTATTATATTTTTTTATAAACATATATAATTCATTTAGCATAGTAGTAGGGTTATAGTCATTTTCTCCTACACAAATAATAATTTTATCACAAGGCTTACATGTCAACTCCGTGTTTAACAGTTGCTTAGCGGTTGCATAATATTTTAACATTCCTTCTGCGCAATACCTTTCGTATAAGCTATTAGATCTCAAGTCAAGTAGGCGTGTAGTTACCGAGTTAACCCGTAATTTGCTGAGTTCCAAGAACATGTATTTTCCTCTTCAGATATTTATTTTTGCTTCCATGATATGAAATATCAGTTGCTTTAGCAAAAGCTTTTTTCTTACTATGTTGCATGGTAGTTTGGGTACATTCCAAGTTGAACTTCTTAGGTTTTGGTTGCCCCTCTGTATTTAGTGTAGTAGTACCAGTAGTTTTTTGAATTTCATTATGTAGTGTGTTGCTAGGTTTCCCTCTCATTCCTGGTTCATATTGCAGTTTGGTGGTTAAAGTTTTTGACTCGTTTAAGTTTCTAGATTTTCGCTTTGGAGTATTAATTTTTGGTGAAAATATTTTAGTTAAACTATTAATTTTGGTTTCTCGATTCTGTAGTCTTTTTTCTAAATCAATTTTTTCTAGTATCAAGTTTTCAATTTCCTTATGCGCACTTTCTAACTTTTCCTTTAAATCTCTGACAGTTTCCTGTAAATCGGTAATTTCTTGGCAATTCCATGTAGATAAATCGGGTATACTTCTGCCCAGGGCATGAGAATCAGTGGATAAGAAAGAATGATCTTCAAAACTGGTTGTCGAGGCATTTAAATTAGTAGTTCTTCTTCTAAATGTAATATTATCATTCAAGTTTTCCATGATAGTAGTGCTAGCGCCCTCCTGTGCTAACTTGCAAAATTATTAAGTTTTGGTTAACTTAATTTCTGTCCATTACTTATTTCAATTCAAAGTACTATTCCTTTTTCTAGCCGTAGCGTGCTTTTCTTATTTATATCTTGTAATAACTTATTGTTTTGTAATTTATATTATAAGCAACAAATCTCAAATATTACAAAAGTCAAATGTCGAACACTGGATTCGAACTCGAGACCTCTTGATTAGGAGGGCGTCGTCGAAACCATTCAGCCAACTCGTCATTACAATATAGGTTGAAATAGGCGTTGTGAATGAACTCAGTTTCTTAGAGACAAAAACTGCTCGTTAAATACGTTTTTGAATTATTGTATTTTTCCGCTACCGTCACCTTTTTATTATGAATACAATTAAAACATTTTAAAACACTTTGTTTTGATAATATACATAGTTCACTTTTCCACTTAGATTTGTTGTTATTTGTTGCACTGCACTAGTTGTTTTATTGTTTAAAGTCAAACATAGATATTGTTCCAAATGTAAACTGTCTTTGCACTGTATTTTGAAAACAGTAATTAGAGCACTTTACTTGCATATAACGCCAAGATAACAGTAGCACTTCGTTATAATGCTATTTTATTTCTATTTCACTATTTATTTTCGGCTTAACTTTGTTTTAACAATTTTTTGTAATTAAATTGCGCGGCGCTGTTGCAAAGCGTGGCACTAGCGCCATCTTCCTGCTCTGAATTCAGGCAGTTAGAGGTATCTTCACAAAAACGGGCTTTTTTCATAAATAGTTATCATAATTTGCACAATATTGCCAATTTTTTAGAGATTGTTAATTACTGAAAATTAATAATTAAATTTAAATTACAAAAATTGTTTATTTACCTCTTTTCTGATAAAGGTTTTGTGACGAACGTCTTAAAGTGTCAATAATTGGGGAGTTTACCCTAATTCAAAATGACACAATGAGAAACTATAAAAAGAAACTGACAGAATTATTGATTGTAAAATGCTACTACGAGTATCTTGCAAAAGTATATTGACATTCTTACCAAATTATGACATTGTTCCAATTTATTAATTCTATGCCTATTATATTGTACTTAGACAATATTGTTATGTGAATGCACCCATGCCGACTATTGTTATATAGAAAATAATCTAACTATAATATCATTGCATATCATTAAATAATGTTTACATGCCTAATATAAGGTAGATTGTACAAGGATCACCCATATTTTAACTGTCACATCTTATTTACTGTACCTACAGTCTATGCAAACAAACGTTTACTTTACTTGACTTTGCAAAAAAGGGTACAAACAATTGGAAAACAATTTCAGATTGTCAATGAAAATAATAAAACATGTTGATATTGAAGTTGAATACTTCATATATTAGCGACTCATATTAATCTCGACGAACATCGAAATGGAAAACATTCAACAAACAATTGCGTATCAATGTGAAAAAATATCATTTGTATATTTTAAAAGACAGCTCGCTTTTTCGTAAATGGGAAGGTACTTGTTGAATTTCTTGCACTTGAGCCGGTAATTAGTTTTCGATTGGTGGCAGATAGACCGGTGGACGGAGGAAAAATCACAAAGTCGACTATTATAACGGATTTAGGGAGGCATTGTCGCTTCTGTCCGGACGCCGGATTCCCGGACACTTGAATTAATGAGACTACTTCACAAATCCTAAAAGCTGGCGACTGTATTCGCCGGGTAATAACTTATTTGCAGTCACAGTTTTAATCTGACTTTAAAAAGACTTGAGTTGTAATGAAAATCTTTTACGTTTCCTTGGTTGAGGCGGTGATAGCTTTAGGGAAAAGATTCTGTCGTTTTTTTGAATAAAAAGTAAATCTCTGGTCTATACAATATTATGTTCAGTTTTTCGACTTTTCAAGACTACTGTGGCGAATATATTAGTCAACTTGAGTTCGGTTCTAGTTTTGTGATAACAGTAGATACTTATCATCTAACGTTTAACCTTGTTATTCATTTTAATTAATAATATATTAATTATAAGGTCAAACAAGTTGATAGATTTATTTGTTTATTTTTTATTCATTTATTTATAGTTGATTAAAACGATACAAAGACCAATTACAATAATTAACATAGAAATATAATATAACAATGTTGACAATAGTGTCACATAAAATCACAAACAATACAATTAACAGTGCCAATATAATCTTAATAAAATTCTAAAATTACAATACAATTACATAACATAGCACAGCGGAATGGCAAATATTAAGCAATTCAAATATAACAATATAAACAACATGACACAGTGGAATGGCAAAACATAATCAATATAATCAATAATTCAAATATAAAAATACAATTAACATGGAACAGTGGACACCCTCGCATACTTTCTCTCACAGAACACCAGACATGCACGCATCAGTTTATTCCATTCATCCGCAAACACATCACATTCAGGATTGGCAGTCAAGAGGGCATTGAGCATCCTTAAAGCACGACACACTGGGGATTCAGCCCTGGAGACAGTTCTGGATGGTGGTGGTGCGAACAGGTCGTGACGGCGATTCTGACGGTGCCCAACGTATTTGCTGGGAGCAAACAGTCGACAGTAAAGGCCGTGGAGCTCAGGGCAGTCAATCCGGCCACTTAGGATCTTACATGCTACTGCGATCTGGGGGGTGACCATAAGCTCTTAGAGTGGTATCAATTTGATATCGAGTAAGTGACAGATGTATACACGTCAGATACATCTGTCCCTTATTCGATATCAAATTGATACCACTCCAAGAGCTTATGGTCACCCCCCTGATCAGATAATCATTTGGCCATCATTATATAGATAATAATAGTATATAATGATGGCCAAATGATTTGCACTATTTCTTATTTTCGTCACTTTTATTTGCATACTAGAGGAACTATTCTACTGGCCCTAATAAGGAATTCATTTTAATAGTGGTATATTCACATAATAATTCAGTGAGTGTATTATGAAAGTATTTTATATGTAATTTAATAATTAATTTAATGTAATATTGTATTGACTCAGCATTGCAATTTGTAATTTAATTTAAAATAAACGGCTCGCCATCACACAGTTATGCCCTGTGAGGTTTTCGTTGTGTGGCTAAAACCAATTGTAAAATAGGTTAAGTATTTTGGAAATAAAATAAATGAATGAATGAATATTAATTGTTCAGTCTTTTTACCGAATTACTGTGGGCATTATTTGTCACCAAGACAAGCTCAAATATGTAGATGGTCCTTTAATCCTTGAGTGCTCGAGACGTGGGTCCATGCGAGACACAATATCTTTAATTATTTTTGGTAATTGAACGCAACCAGTTAAGGTAAGATAGAATGTAATATACCTGCAATACCTCAAACGCCTGTCGCGTTACTTCGGCTTGACACTTGGAGGCAACAATTTGCCTCTAGTTGGCCGCAGTAGGCAACTTGACTCACATTTTCACGTTTCATTTGTCAAACTGTCACATTGCGCCCCACCTTGCTACAACGTTATTAAATAATAATTTATTTATTTATTTATTTATTTAGGTTAACCAACAATTGTTTACACACATAAAATACATTGCGATTGACAAACATACATTTGCAAGTGTAACAATCACTTAAAGGCTAACACCGCATGTACAGTAAACGGGTTAATTATACAAAATATTGTTTTTTTTTTCTTTAACATTTAGGTTAGTTTTGTTCTTAAAGTTAGGTTATTATTAGTAGTATTAATTCATTCAAATTCTCTAAGAACACATCCAAATGAAAAATGCAATCATAAATTCAATTCCTGAACAATAAAAGTGCTAATAAAATTAATTATACAAAAAAAAAAAACATCAATTAAAATCATCATAATCAAATTAAAAAATATATATATAAATAAATAATTATAGTAGGTACATATTGGTAATTAATTATAAAAATAATAAACATCAATTAAAATCATATTCAAATTAATAAAAGTGTATACTTAATTAGTTATAGTAGGCGCATATTGGTAAATTAATTAATATGTTTGGTACAATAAATTAAATTAAATTAAAAATTAAATATGAATTAAATACTGTGCTGGATGAATCAAGCTTTTGTGATTGAATCATTTACAATTACTTTAATAATTTTATTAATATTGTCCAGGTTTATATCCACTAAATCACTGCAGCTATTGAAAATTCTACATAATCTTGGTATAGGCGAATTTGTGCCAAGTACAGTCCTTCGTTGTGGTGGGCATAGTGGTGTAATGATATTTCTCGGATATCTTGATGGGGCATGGAATCTAATAAGACTCAATAGTTTAGAGCAATCAATTCGGTTTCTTATTATTTTGTATAAGAATATGGCGTCGGTGATTTGCATGCGTGTGGATAGGGTATGCATTCTGAAATGAAGCAGGCGTGATTTATAGGAGGGTAGCAGCTTAGTTTTCATTTCAAAAAAAGATAAGTGCCACACAAAACGTTTCTGCACTCGTTCTAACCGCAGCATATGAGTGGCGTAGTGAGGTCTCCATACCACGCTGCAATACTCCAAGATGCTTCGCACGAGACTGTTGTACAACATTATCTTGGTGTTGCTTTTACGAAAACCCCTAGTATTACGAAGCAAGAAGCCTAACATTTTAGATGATTTATTATTGATGTGTTCAATGTGAGGTATAAAGCTTACTTTCCTATCGAAGAGTACTCCTAGGTCCTTGATTATTTCGAGTTCTTTTACTTTAACTTGGTTTATGGAGTATTCCGTACTTATGTAGTTATTTTTTCTCGTAAATTTAACATGATAACATTTGTCAGCGTTAAGTTGCATTCTATTACTTATACACCATTCAACTACACTGTTAAGGTCGTTCTGTAGAAGCTCGTTATCTTTTGGGGATTCAATCATGCGTGCAAACTTCAGATCATCGGCATACAAAAAAGGTTCTGAATAACGGAAGCATTGGGGAAGGTCGTTAATAAATATATTAAACAATATTGGGGCTAAAGGCGATCCTTGAGGAGCGCCAGAGGTTATTATATGTTCTGAAGATTTAAATCCGTTCACAACAACGTAGAATTCGCGTTCGATTAGATATGATTTGAACCATTCCAGAAAAGACCCTGATACACCATAAGCTGCAAGTTTGTAGATTAGTATGTCATGTGACATTTTGTCAAATGCCTTACTGAAGTCCGTATATATTACGTCAAATTGTTTATTTTTATCTACTGCCTGAATTAATGATTCCGTGAAAGTTGCTTAGTTCGTAGTTGTAGATCTCGCAGTTACAAAACCATGTTGGTGGTCACTTAGGTAGATCTTAAAATGATGTTATAAATGTTCAAATTGACTTTTAAGTAATAATGCGAATCGTTTGTATGGGAGTACAGAAAAGTGTTGTTTTAAGACTTTTTCAGGCAATTTTTTATCTGTTTCTCTCCGTAAGAACCTTCTCCTAACAATAACAACACAACAAAAAAAGAATTAGCGAAATCGGTTCAGTGGTTCTCGAGATTTGCGCTTAGCAACACATTTAGCGATTCATTATTATATTATAGATGACCGTTGAGGTCCGTAAGGTTTGAAGCCACCTACACCTGCCCCCTGGTCTTTACATCGTCACGTGTACTTACTTTGTTAAAATTAAAATAATAAACTTAAATATGTCAATACACACGCCGGCAAAATAAGCGGAACAAAATGAAAAAGTGGTTTTGTTTAAATGCATTTAAATTTTTTAAACTTAGATTAAGACAGGACTCCTAATTTAAAAATAGACCTTTCAAATTATAAATCAGTTCGCATTTAGTACATTTAGTGTAAGTAACATGATTTTATGTTTATGATTTTTAAGGTGAGTTTTAAGAATGGTAAAAATAATCATTTTTACAATAAAAATAATGTCACTTTATATTGAGTGTTTCATCCACGTTCTTTTAAAATTTTCACCCGCCTAGACATGTTGAGAATAATGTTATCCGTTAACTCATGTGGTAGTCTCAATCTTTCCTATACAACGGCACTTCGCAGTTCACCCACATTGGCAGGTGTAGGCAGGTGATGAATATCATGTGATCTCGCCGGCTATTCCAAAATTGCGATATTGACATTTTTTTGATAGACTGAAGTTGAAAAAGTGGTATGCGGACGAGCATTATCCTGGATCAAAACGAAGCGACCCCTGACAAAGGGGAAAATGGTATCTAATTTTATTCTTAAATAACACTTCTATAGCGATCTGCAATAAGATCTCCTCCATCGACCACCACCAAATCCGTACATAATCCCAAACATATCCTACCTGAATCCAATATTGTTCCTCTACCATATGCTACAGTTTTTTTTGTATAGATTATCTTGTTCTTGTTCATGATAACACATTTGTTGCCACCCGTCAATTCAATTTAAATGACTTCCCCACTCATCACTGAACAATATTTCACTCCATTAGTCCACCACCAAAGTCGATGTTTTCTAGCAAAAGTTTTACTGTTTCTAAGGAGGTGTGCCTCAATTTATGGACCTTTGGCGGTCAAGACCGAACTAAAACCAGCTTTCTTCAACCTCCTTCGTAACATAAGCTCACTTACTATTGCACCTTAAACTTCCTCCAGCTCATTTCTGACACTTGACGAGTTTTCTGCATTGTCCTGATCATCTCACAAAAACAATTAGTCTCTCTAAATCATTGGGAAATGCAATAAATGGTTGAAACAGGTAAACGATGAATTACGCACATCATATGTAGGTTTGATCATTTCTATTCATCTCAAATGCCTTGGCCCTCTCAGTTTGAATTAAGTTGGGCACAATGACGTTCTAAACTTCGGAAAAGTTAAAACATAACCTCAATATGATATAAATCGCGTCGTCCGGATCCGGTCCGGTGCGCGTCCGGATCCGGAACGCGGTCCGCCATTCGTTGACCCCTGCGTTAGACTATTTATATGACAGAAGCAAGTTCTTTGACAGACACCACCAATAAGGAGTTGATATTCTAGTACGTACCTACCTGCTTAGTAACAACCTGCCCCCGTACCCTGACGTGTCACAACTATCATAGTTCGTCTGTGAAAAAACGCACATTCAAAATAACAATGCTCTAAGAGCTTATGGTCGACCCGCTATAAGCTAAAGACGTTCATGACGTTCATGCCTGAAGAATAGTAAGTTTGAGCCCTATTCTCTGCCCCATTTATTTTGAAATAGATATACCTATTCTGACTTACTACATCCCATAACTTTGTCTACAAACCATTTACGCTAAAGCCCGTTACAGTTCTGTTAAAGCTTAATTCTATTTTAATAGCTTCAAATTCTGCGCAACATCGCTTCGTCTACTAGCAAACTCACATAATGCTATAACAATACCAATGTACCACACTGACAGCTTATCCCCGTCAAATATACTCGAACACAATTACTGAACCACAATTAGTTTATCAAATTAATTCGTAGGTACAGACAGACAACGTATAATTACCTTGTATGTAGCCTTACGCTATACATCCTATTTGTAACCACAACATTGCGATGTTAAATGTGTTTACGTAATTCAAATTTTGAATGAAAACAATAGATTAGTTTTGAAATTGGAATAAATGTCATTTGTAGATTGTGTTTTATTTTAATGTTGGTATAGTTCTCGCCAAACTTCTGTCCGCCCTGAAGTTGGCTTCCGATGCGCAAGACACGAATCGGTGCTGTATGACATTTACTACTGCATGCTAGTATTACAACATCTATATCAGTGCTACTGCGCAGCCATAGAAGCCAACAAAAAAACTGTGGCCTCTGAGTTTTCTCGGCCTTTCTTCTCAGTGTAGTCAGATAGGAAACGCCGAACTCATCTAGTTTAAAAAAATATTATCGACAAGTAAAAGTGTTTGTGTAAAAAAACTTACAGAAATAATAGTACATTATGGTACAAGTTTGCAATGTTGGTGATTACCGCTGAGGCGCCATTGAGACCCGAGCCGTAGGTGAGGGTCTTAAGAGAGCCGAGGACGGTAATCATCAATACACACGTGTATCATACGACGTTTTTCAACACACTTGTGAAGAAAATTAAACCAAAAATTCATTTTCAACAGTAAAAATGAGTTGTGAAAATTTTATCGCAATGGCGGGCAAAATTAATCAGATTTCCTATGCGCATGTAACAATAGCGATCGGCCATAGACCAAAACAATAAGGTTATTAACTTTTTTTTTTAGCTTTTCGCGGATAGCGTTTTAGCCACGTACAAAATGGGGAATTACAAGTTTTCTTTATTGCAGAGAAACAAAAGTTATATTTGAGGGCAAGTTTTATTTATTAAACACGTACAAGTTGAAATTATCTAGTTGAATACGAAGTTGCATGAAATGAGCAAACAATATGTTAGGTTCTAGCATTTTGCTAAATTGTTTGACTAGAAGCTATGCCACATTTTATGGATATCATGGAAATAGTAATTACTATCCATATCATATTATGGATATAGTAAGTACTACTTCCATGACAGGAATAGAAAGGGATTAATGTCGAATGGAACACTTTTAATTGATGAACAGTGTTACATTTTATTATATTGAAAATACTTCATTTTAACTGGATTAGAATTAATGACTTATTTTATTACTTTTCATTGGATTGATTTGGGACACTTTTAAAATTAGTTTAATTTAAAAGTATTTAAAATGAAGGCAGGAAACCATTTAAGAAAAACAACACTCACTTGTGAATAATAGCAATTAAAAAGTCACAGTTTGATTACAGATATCATTATATGCCTAATTGCGGTGAAATTAGAGCCACTTTATGAGCAAGTGTGTTGAAAAATCATTTATCATGTATTTTATCATTTATCAATGGTCCGGTCATCTTCCATCAGCGTCTAACCTTACGTGGTCAACCTGGAATACCCTGAACCGCCTCAGAATCTAAGTAGGAAGGTTTAACGCAAAACTCGCAAAATGGGGCTAAGTTGAAGGAACAGCGGTGTGCATGTGGTGCCAAGTCGCAAACCATGTCCCACCTCTTGTCCTGTCTCCTGTGCTCCAAAATATGCAACCAGAGTAATTTATGCGCTGCCACCGAAGACACCGTGGAAGTGGCTAAGTTTTGGGCACAACAAATTTGAACGACTGTCGTGCCAGCGATACGAAGAGAAGATTATATCTGATATATTTACTGACGGATTGAATTGTCGTGAAGAACAAATCGAATATTTATTTGCGGAAAAAAAATCCCATGCGTCCATTTTGTAAGGCCACAATGCGGTCACTGTCGGATTGTGCCGGATGGAAAAAAAATAACGATTTTCGGATTTAACTTTTTTTATTGATAAACATTTTTTTTAGAATTAGGTACCTTTAAACATATAAGTGTTAAATATTTTTGAAATCACCTCTTAAAACCCTTTATTTTGATACCGTACATGATGGGCCTGGAAGAAAAATAATTGGGGCGGCCAAAAGCCGCCATTTATCTATCATACAATTTTAATGTTAGGCCACATTAAAATTGCCAGTGACACTTGCAATGTTAAGACGAATCAATTGAGGAAATAATCATCAAAATCGCCAACACGTTTGGTTTCTAGAACGACACTTAGGAACAAACATACATACATAGACTGATAAACACATTACCCTTCTTCGACAGTGGGATAATAAATAGAGGAGTAGCTGTGATTTAGGTATATAAACTCCTTGCTGTATGAAAGAGACATCGACCAACCCGCACTGGGCCCACGTGATCTATTACGGCCCAGTTCCTCTCCCAGAACCGGGCTACTTTTTTGATGATTTGTTTATGAAACGATGGTAACTCTGTTAAAACATTAGAACAACGGAGGAAATACCGTTATTCTATATTTTTATATGGAAAGCAAAGCCGATGTCGCTATTTCGGCAATGTCGAAAGTAAATTGGAAGAGCAAGTATGTTATATTCGTAATCAAAAGCAGGAACTGTAGACACAAACTAAATTCTTCGATTGATACAAACATCCCTAAACTTGGATGTTAAATTAATGGATATCACGTGTTTTTCATCAACATTCAATCATCAAAGGTCACACAAATACAGTTGTATATAACAAGTTATCACCAACCAAAGTCAGAAGCAGGTCCCTGCTCAAAGTGTCACCCTTCAAAACTTGATCTAACAATCTCTTTGATAACAAATTAGGCTGTTACCTTCGTCATCTAAAATTAGGCGCGCGTCACACGGAAGGCGGAGTGGGAAGGATTAGGAACACCCCTTTCCATCAGGTGCCACCTTCCTTTTGTCTGTCAAACCCTTAAACTATTGTTCGAGAATTACTTATTTTATTTGAGCGTTTAAAGCGATCGTAAAAGGCTTGTCATTTATATTTGTGGATGTGGGAGACTATTATTGGAGCTCGTGGCTAAATTATAACAGCCGCACGGGTCGATCATCAAGGTTAAGCAACGCTTGACGAGGTCGGTCAGTGGATGGGTGACCATTTCAACATACCGAGTTTCCTCCGTGCCTCGGAAAGCACGTTAAGCCGTTGGTCCCGGCTGTCATTTGAAGATCTTTGACAGTCGTTACAGGGAGTCAGAAGCTTGAGATCTGACACCAGTCTCGCCAAGGTGTACCGTGTTACCCAGTTACTGGGTTGTGGAGGTCAGATAGGCAGTCGCTCCATGTAAAACACTGGTACTTAGCTGAATCCGGTAAGACTGGAAGCCGACCCCAATATAGTTGGGAAAAAGGCTAGGCAGATGATATGTGGGAGACTATTATTGGCAATGTCTTTGGCAAATGAACATCCTAAATAGTCAGAGTGAAGGTGTCATGAACAATGTTAAAATGATTTCGAATTTTAAGATGTTATTTAGCTTAAAATGCCAGATCCGATAGAGTAGTAGTTGGTACCTACCTAAATATACGCTTGTTATTTGAGCGTACATTTTGAAAATTAAAAACACTACTCTCACTGCAAGTGCGAGTTGTTTGCGGAACTGTCTGACAAATTTCATAGAACTTTTAAAAAGCCGAGTTGGGACTACACTTCGGACCATAAATAAATGCCACTAACATTAGACACGTTATATTTTCTACCGATATCAGTTAGAAAGAACTTTATAGAAACTTACCTAATGGAAAAAAACTGAAACCCATTCAGCCACTCACGGTATAGGGATGATATAGTGCATTTGAATGATCGGTGAATGGCTTCGCACCAAGCTGCCGGAGACTGCCTCGCTTTGTGCCACCAATAACTTGTCACTGGGTTGCCACGCTCTATGAAAATAGCAGCGAGGTGCTATTGTATCAGTGTGGCACTGCTTTGTGTTGCCATTTATGACGTGGTTTGTCAAAGCCGGTGGCGTTTTTAAGACAAAATGGCGCAATTGGCCATTTAAGGCGCAGAAGTTGATAATAAGGCTTTCTTGAAAACATTTTTTTAGCCAAATCTATAGAAAATGTGGCAGTGGAAAAATATATGTTGATACTGATTTTATTCATTTTTCACCAATCGTATTAGTTTAGTATCATCTATAAAATAAGTATTTATGCATTTACATTTTTGGGGGTATTCAAATACCCTTTTATGAACATTAGTATTGCCCGGGCCGGGGTCTCGGGGACCGTCAAATATGCCTCCCCGGGTAAGTTATGATACTGACGTTATGCTAATGCGCTCTCATCACGGCGCAAATTTGCACATCATTTGCCGACTTGTTATATATATTTAACAAAGTTTTCTCTACTTTTGTACTTAAACAGGCATTTAGGATGGATTTGAAATGTAAATATTATTGATACTAAGCACAGAACTTGGTTATGAGATACATTTATTGTGAATTATTTGCAATTTCTTGAATTAGTAGACTTTCTTGAATTAATATCATAAAAGGTTTGAAAACATCATCCATTTAAAAATAAAACAATTTACTTGGAAGTACAGCAAAAAAAGGTTATTGAACACGGAAAATAGAAACAGAAATGTACAACACGTCTTGCCCAGGGCGATATCTAACGATGCCCAAAATAATACACGAAAACATCAGACTACGCGCGTAGGGGTTCGTAGCGCGTAGCACTTCGTAGTATTTTCGTAGAGGTTGAATACTTATGTCACTGAATATACCTTTAAGGAAACTTAGTTTCTATTTATACTTCTTATAAGTGCGATATCCAATTAGCACCTTTAATTCTATGATATGAAGTATACTTGCTTTATTTCTTTAAATACTGATGTGCTACGAGCTACGAGATTTCCCTCGTAGACTCTGCCTTCAGTATAAACTATCTTAAGAATCGTTAAATGAGATGATATAGTTCGCATGTCAGAGTAAGGTATGCATGTTAATCCAAAACACATTTAGACAATACATAGTTAACGCGGCGCTTACAGAATTTTACTACGTCTAATGTCCTCTTGAGTTGCATCCACCAGTCGTGTTCGCCTAATTTTGGTGTATAAGCATGTAGCTAAACTTCTAACAACCAACTTTTTATTCTTTATTTTTTTTTAAACGTTGCATCACACTAGTAATTTCTTCCTGTATCTTGGGTGCGTTTACAAATCTATAAACTCACATAAACAACACCCAGAGCCGGAACAACTATCTTTAGGTTATAAAAATTTTAGTTTCGTGCGGGAATCAAACTCGCGACACGCAGCGCAGCATTCAATAGCTCAACCACTGCGCCAACTGTGTGCTCAAAACTTATAAAAGTATAGGTCCAAATTACAGTAACAGCTGTCAATAATATTGAGAAAACAATAAATATATTGGTAATTACAGCATCATTCATCTCTGTAGTAAAGCGGTGCGATCAATACTGGCGTGTCATCCATTATGGCTCTCGTTGTGAAATATATTGAAGTATAGCGTACACCGGCTGTAATTACTGTGTAACTCTGCCACTTAATAAGTACCTGCAGTTGAACATTGCAGGTGTTAAAGCTTGTTCCTAGTAAATGTAGTGATGAGCTCT
This sequence comes from Orthosia incerta, assembly GCA_948252205.1. Classification (NCBI taxonomy): domain Eukaryota; kingdom Metazoa; phylum Arthropoda; class Insecta; order Lepidoptera; family Noctuidae; genus Orthosia; species Orthosia incerta. The sequence goes on from OX411741.1 coordinate 16,648,604, forward strand.
TAAAAATGTTGCTGTTTTTTTGTTGATTCGAGGACGGGTTTTTTGACGAGCAAAGTAACTATAATAGTTGCTGACTGACCGTTTGGATGACAGACAACGTAGCATACACATATCAGCCTTTACTGTTCCCACTACTGGTAACCTCCTCTCTGTGAGACTGACTGGACAGTAATTCACCACAGGCCCAGGTTAGTGAATGGCACATGTCTTCGAATTTTCGTTTCTAGGACGTGCCGATTTCCTCGCAATGTTTTTCGTCACTGTTTTGAGAGTTGATGAAATAATAATTTACAAAAAGTAAACCGTCGTTCTGCGTTCGAACCTACCATATAAAACACCGTACCAACATAGGTTGAATGAAAGCTACTGGATTTTAATTTATTTTTTATTACGAAAACTCATTTGCAGGTAGTAAAATATGTAATAAAATATTCCCAATAGTAGTTAAATGAAAATAAATAGCGTCATACATAAAATGAGCATGAGAATCAATATCCGAAAAAACAGCCATAATAAAATGCCGCGAAATGCATGCTCTTTTATAAAAAATAAAAATTCAACTGGATTCAAATAAAGAAATTGATTAAACCAGAGTGTTCATTTATATGCCAGTACTTTTTCACTAGTCCAGTTTGTAAATGATAAAAACCATTTCTATTCTATCGCCCAATTTATACTAGGACTTTATTCGGGCGGGTAACGTTAAAATCATTTTGGAACGTTCAAAACCATGCTGCCGTTTTATTTTGTTCCTACCGATCGTTTTTTAGACATTTAAATTTCTTTTTTAATGTAAATCCCCTTTTTTATTGTAGGTGTTACAATGACGGGCGATTGGTTATACACAGCTATCAGTAAAATACTACGGGATGGGGTCAACCCTTTATGTCCTCTTCCGCCTTTTGTCACTGATAATGACGGTTCGACCTTTATTTCTCGAATCGGTGTGAAAATTGTGGCAATTCCTGTCGTGGTTACATAATTTTGTTTGAGGTGCCTCGAGTTTTGTGTATTGATCGGAGAATTTACGTGTGATTTCGCAAATTACAAATTTTTATCGGATGATTACAACGTGATTATAGGACGAACATAACGTCCAGTCAATGTCTTCAATAAAGGCCCTTACCCTATCTAATTAAAACTTGATGTAGGAACAATATTATTTTCCAAAATTGGTTGCCATCATTGGTTATGGTACCACAACATTATTCAGTTACATAGACATTACGCAAAAAACAGCTCTTTTCATGCACTAAACGAGCTAAAGAATGCGAATTAGCAATTCGTCGCGATTACTTGCCGTCTGGACTAAGTTGCGCGGTCAGCCGACAGATAGCGAGCAAGCCGGCCACTCTTTATCGTCCCGCCGTGGTTACACGAGACGCGACAAATAGCCCAGCGTCCGTCTTCCCACTGATAACGCCACGCTTTTTGTGTCCTCGAGCATTCGCTGTCGAGATAATACTCATTTATATTGAATTTAGCAAAAATAAAAGGAGGAAACAATAAAATGTTCAACGATTCATCTTTGTTTTTTCCTTTGTTATTTTTTCGTTTTATTTGAACGAAGACGTAATATTAAGCGTTTGTAATGTTGTAATTATAAGGGACTCTATTTTCATGGTAACGCAAGGCTTGCCGAGGAAGCATGTTTAACCGATGGTTCTGGCAGTCATTTGTAGCTACTGGGTTTAGACGTCGGGTAGGCAATTGTTACTATGTAAAATATGTACAATAGTTTGACCGATACCGCTGTACCGCGCCTTAGCTAAATGCGCGGCGAGAGGGCGGAGGGCAACGCAGGCCGCTCCGCTGTCAGTCCGCCATCAAATATTTAACACAATATAAGTTTGTGTACTATGGTGTATGAATAATGTCGAAAATATCGATCGAAACTTTAATAATAAATTTGCAGTACAACTCTGATTAAAGTAGCGATGGCGAAACGGAAGATGAAGCGAAGCAGTATCTATGGCAGAATAACTGTATTTAATTTAATAATTATTTGTTTTAATCGAGAGCAGTTGTGGCCCAGTGGCATCGGCCGCGACTTAGAAGTTGCAGGTCGTGGGTTCGAGCCCAGGTAGGCGCTTTACTTTGTGTAAATTATTTCATCACCACTACTCTCAAAACGGTGAAGGAAAACATCGTGAGGAAACCGGCAAGTTCTAGAACCAAAAATTCGAAGACATGTGACATCCACCAACCTGCAATGGGCTTGCGTGCAGAGAGGAGGCCTGTGTCCCAGCAATGGGAACATTAATAGGCTGATGCTGTGATGTGATTTAATTTGTTTAATTTTGGTTGTGACAGTATCTAATAATATGAAACAAAAAATATTGAAATAAGAATCAAAACGTACCTAATTACTTATTTCACTTATCTTTACAGTAGTCGTATAATATTCCCTATTATTTTTACGAAGCTACATCTGTATAGCTTTATAATATCATAAGATCTGTCCGACAATATCGATGTTATGTGAACTCATGCTCTTTCCTTCCCGTCCCCCGCCTCGCCGTGCCTACCTAAGATACGGTACAGCGTTTACGGTCAGCAAAGTGTACTATACCGCTGCATCTGAGTCCAACCATATAGTTGGGCATCTGGGCAAATTGATTTTTGTAATGCTTGTAATTTTGTTATTTTTCCGCTGAAAGATGTCGGCTACACGCTGTCGTGCTGCAACAAACATTTCGGTTTACCATTGACGGATTAAAACGTGGAGTGGATTAACTATTCGTAGAAACGATATTTCATAAGCGAACATTGATGAGGCTAGTCGGTGTTGAAATATGCTACTGTGTATGTAGACAGTATTTTACACTTTTATTTTAAGGTTGCCCTAATCGACGGCACGAACTATTTTGTGCGCGGGGTTAAAATTCACCCGACAAAACGTGTGAAAGACAAAGATGCTGTGATAGGCGGTAAGAAGCTTGTTCGCGTACGAATACACACTTTTGCGTAGCGAAATGGATGATGATTTAGGTCGAAAACGAGCCCGCGAAATTTTATAAACAGACCTTTGGGAATATGGATATCATGAAAAAACTACATATGTATCAGTTCAAAATAATAGTACATTATGGTACAAGTGTGCAATGTTGGTGATTACCGCTGAGGCGCCATTGAGACCCGAGCCGTAGGTTAGGGTCTTAAGAGAGCCGAGGACGGTAATCATCAATACACACGTGTATCATACGACGTTTTTCAACACACTTGTGAAGGAAATAATACTAAAAAATCATTTTCAACAGTAAAAACGAGTTGTGAATTTTTTTCACAATGGCGGGCAAAATGAATCAGTTTTCCTATGCGCGCATTTAACAATGGCGATCGGCCATAGACTAAAATAATGAGGTTTCTTTTTATTGGCTTTTCGTGGATAGTGTTTTAGCCACGTACAAAATAGGGAATTACAATTTTTCTTAATTTCAGTGCAAATAAAATGTATATTTGAGTGAAAGTTTTATTTATTAAGCACGTACAAGTTGAAATTATCTATTTAAATATGAAGTTGCATGAAATGAGCAAGCTTTAGGTACATTAATTTATTTGTACTATTGAGCACGATCTTTTTTGTATCGAAACTTTTTTAAGAACAAATCAACTCAACCAATAAATTTAAAAAAAACTCTATAACTCACTTGTGAATAATAACAACACACTTGCACATAAAGTGGCTCTAATTTCACCGCAATTATGCACATAATGATACCTGTTATCAAACTGTGACTTTTTCATTGCTATTATTCACAAGTGAGTTATAGAGGTTTTTTATTTTATTTTTGGTTGAGTTGCTTTTTTCTTAAAAAAGTTTCGATGCAAAAAAGATCGTGCTCAATAGTACAAATAAATTAATGTACCTATTGCTTGTTCATTTCATGCAACTTAATTAAACTTTCACTCAAATATAAATTTTATTTGCTCTGTAATTAATAAAAAATTAAATTCCCTATTTTGTACGTGGCTAAAACACTATCCACAAAAAGCCAAAAAAAAGAAACGTCTTTCGTCGAAAGAAACGTCGTCTATGGCCGATCGCCATTGTTAAATGCGCGCGCATAGGAAAACCACGGAGCACGAAACCAGTGGAGAGAGCATCGGCACGTTTTTGTTCTAAACCAAAGTCACCAAATAACGGCGGGGGCAGAGGTAAGCTTCCTCCGCTGTGATTGGGTGACAGATTGACAATCAAATGACAGCTGATTCTTTAGGGATTCCAAACAAGTAATTAAAAAAATATCGATATCGATAGTTGTTTAACTTATTAATAGTGTAAGGATTTCTTTAGGATACAGAGATTACGGGTTCGAATTTGAAATAAAACAAGTGTTTATTAAATTAAAGGGATAGTTAAAAATAATTATGAATTAACTGGTTTTTAAAATGGATTAGGTTTGAATATGTTTTTCTTATGTAATCTTTTGGACTTGTATTATTTTTCGTAATGACCCGACAAACTTTTTTTTGTCATAAATACACCAAATACCCTACCTACCCAACTTACCCTACCCTATTATGAATCTAAACCATCCGGGGCGCCACCCAAACGCATACAAAAATTTCATTCAAATCGTTCCAGTCGTTTAGGAGGAGTGCAGTGACATACACGTACAGTAGAATTATATATATAAAGATACATATATACATGAACTGCTCGATTAAAGGTTAGATTTATGATATGGTAAATACGGGCATGACAATGAATAACAAAAGAACGTACACAGCTGCAGTTCTTATTAATTTCAGCAACAGAGTATTGTGTAATGCTTAATAATAAACAATGCATTCTGAGTATTTTTTCGCTCGACGAGCTTTTTCCGTCTTGGAGCCTAACATATCGATATAATCGTCGTGATGCTGCGATGCAGCACTATCGAGAAAAAAAGAGACGACGACTAACGCGCGAATCAGTGTACCAGAAAGAGACAGCAGCGGAACCATCCAGAAATAAAAATATTTGATTTTACGTAATGAAATTGATTAAATGGAGTAGAAAAACACTTACCTGTGAAATGTTATCCCATCTTTTGTGTAACTTGAAGTATTAGAACACTTTCCACACCATTTAATTGCACAACTAGGCATTACTTTTCAGTTTATTTGTTTAAAGACGGAAGCGCGTGACGTTCGTACGTCCTACCTACGAATGTTGCGACTGACTAAAATTTCGCCGCATATGATTGATATTGCATACGCTTGGCGCCCGCGGTAATCCTGGCACGCTCTCTCCACTGGTTTCGTGCTCCGTGAGGAAAACTGATTAATTTTGCCCGCCATTGCGAAAAAATTATCACAACTCGTTTTTACTGTTGTAAATGATTTTTTAGTATGTGTATTGATGATTACCATCCTCGGCTCTCTTAAGACCCTCACCTACGGTTCGGGTCTCAATGGCCCCTCAGCGGTAATCACCAACATTGCACACTTGTACCATAATGTACTATTATTTTGAACGTGCACCGCCAAACAGTGGAGTAACCGCCAGACTATGTTTGTATGGAGGAATAGTCGACTAGGGCAACCTTAAATTGCCATACCTACCTATTTCTGAGATCCGCCTAATTTGTCTCGTGGTTGCAAGCACTATATACTGCTGACCATGAGGTAATATTCTGAGATCTGCCTCATTTGTCTCGTAGTTGCAAGCACTATATACTGCTGACCATGAGGTAAGATTCTGAGATCTGCCTCATTTGTCTCGTGGTTGCAAGCACTATATACGGCTGACCATGAGGTAAGATTCTGAGATCCGCCTCATTTGTCTCGTGAGGTAAGAATCTGAGATCTGCCTCATTTGTCTCGTGGTTGCAAGCACTATATACGGCTGACCATGAGGTAAGATTCTGAGATCCGCCTCGTTTGTCTCGTGGTTTCAAGCACTATATACTGCTGACCATGAGGTAAGATTCTGAGATCTGCTTCATTTGTCTCGTGGTTGCAAGCACTATATACTGCTGACCATGAGGTAAGATTCTGAGATCTGCTTCATTTGTCTCGTGGTTGCAAGCACTATATACGGCTGACCATGAGGTAAGATTCTGAGATCCGCCTCGTTTGTCTCGTGGTTTCAAGCACTGTATACTGCTGACCATGAGGTAAGAATCTGAGATCTGCCTTGTTTCGTGGTTGCAAGCACTATATGGTGCTGACCGGATCGGGAGAAGTGTTATTGCCTTTTTCCACCGGGATTTTCTTAGTTGCAGCCCGGAGGTCTCAGCTAATAATTATAGAGAGCAGCGGCGGTGGTGGCCCAGTGGTAACGGCTGCGACTTACAAGCTGTAATCGCGGGTTCTAATCCAGACAGGTGCTTTACTTTGCGTAAATTATTTCATCACCACTGCTCTCAAAACGGTGAAGGAAAACATCGTTCGTGAGGAAACCGTCGTGCCACTCCACGGTGACGGCACCGCGCCGTGGTGATGTGTCCAAGCCCTTACATCTATAAATATCATAGACCTGTTTCGAAGTTTATTTACTTTTTAAACAGTACTTGTTCCCTTCTTTCTGCTTGCAGAAACCATCGGTTTAGATCAGTGGGCGAACAAATCCTCTCCCTACATTGAAAAGGAAAAGAGCCTACAATTATTGGTATCTCCATAATAAAATATAAAAAAAGACGTGTGGCACTCGGGGACTGCCGCGGTAAAGCTATTGCATAGCATTTTTAACAAAACAAAAAAAAAAAAAATTGCTCATTAAATTTTTATCAAACCTCCTTGAAACTGAACCTCCGAATTGGTAAACGCGGCACCAATTCTGAGTGACCCTTATTATTACTGCCATAAGGCCGCTTTTAATTGCTACGCAAAAGTGACCCTTATTTGTAGTGACATAAGGTCACTTTCTTTGAACACCAATATTTTTTAACGCCAGACGTACACAATCCTCCATCACAGGCTGACTCGAAGCGACACTTTACGAGAACCGACCTCGAGCCGCCACTAAGAACGAACCGGCGACCAAATCATAAAAACTAATAACCTGCATATCTTGGAAACGGTTGGAGCTAGCTCAATTCTGAGAAAAAATTTGACCCGCTGCCCACCGTCACTTCAGGCCGGAGAACAAGATGGCTGACCCCCCCCCACCCCTCCCTAAACTCGTTAACTTCCGCCCCGCAATTTTTTTTACTTCAGTCTAAAAATATCAAAATGAAACTTCTATAAAATCACGCAACAAATTCCTCCTGCCCCTCCCCCCTCACTCCTCACCCGCTCACACACTCGGAATCCATTCAATAAAAAAATAATTTTAGCAAAAAGGTGAGGATCGAAAATATGTTGTTTATTTATTTTTTATTTATGCAGTATTTTTTTTCAATATCACCCATCCCTAGAGTGTGCATCCCAGCTACATTATAAAGAAATGATAGATACCTATACACCTATTTTCTCACAAACAGCTGCTTACGTTTTCGTCCGATTATTCATAATAAAGGGTGTCTCAGTAAGAGTGCACTTTTTAAAATTGGATATTTTTATTTCCGTGCAAGTGGCAACTCTAAAATTTTACAGCTGTCACCTCTGTTTATTCCGATTACTAAAAATGGAGCGCTTTTCGAAAGAACAACGCGTTATAATTGTGAAAACTCATTACGAAATTGCAATGACTGTGAACGGCATTCGTTACAGGAATATTATAACGGACTTCTTGTGGCCTCAACTGGACGGCGTGAATCTGGACAACATGTGGTTTCAGCAGGACGGCGCAACCTGCCACAAAGCGCATGAGTGAATCGACTTATTGCAGCAACGATTTCCAGAACACATTATCTCACGAAATTCTGATGTCAACTGGCCACCAAGATCGTGCGATTTAACGCCGTGCGATTTTTTTCTTTGGGGTTTTGTGAAATCTTTTGTTTGTTTCGGGTTTATGCGAATAAAAACAATTCCTGAGCTCAAATCGGAAATCCAACGCGTCATCGATGAGATACAGCCACATCTCTGTGCAAAAGTCATGGAAAATTTCATGAAAAGAGTAATGGCCTGCCATCGGAGCCGTGGGGGTCATTTGACGGATATTTTATTCCATACTTAATCGGCACATGTCTTCTTTACAATACAATAAAAATATCACAAATCTGTCATAAAATACTTGTTTTTATTTTAAAATGAAAAAGTGCACTCTTACTGGGACACCCTTTATATACATATTCGCTCGTCTCGATCCGTGCGAGCTTCGGGAGTGTTAGGTTTTATTTTTGTTACGGCATTTCTTGATTCGGTCGCCGCGCTCAAAGCCCGCGATAAAAGCTATGCAATAGCTTAAAAACCAATACTCCGTAATGGGTTACTCTAAGACCGTTTAGTCTAAACCCACCTTATCTTTTCAAGGATGTCTTAATAGCGATTAAAGTATTGTAACAAAAGGACGACAGTAGCATCCTCGCGTTACAATAAACCACACGCTGCATGACTAATGAGTGTGTGTTAATTATGTCACTCTCCCTTGTGACAACGTTGAATAAAAGAGAAGCGGTTTCATTTATTAAACTTCAGGAAAACAAACCTTTTTTTTTGTTATTAAAATGAAAATGTCGGAGCTATTGGGAGCGTGCCGCTATCTTTTCATTTCATACGTCAGCAAAGTGTACTTTTCTGAAGCGCGCGTGTGTCATCACGGTTCTTTTGTATATCCTTCAGTGAACGCAACATCGAAATGATATTTCTCAAAAACAATTTACGGTTAAAATGTTAATGTGAAATTGTGTCATCGGACGTGTTTCGTCAACATGGCGGACCACCGGATTATTTTGTGTATCCTGTATCCTGTCCAATTGCCTTCAATCATAGCTTGGCATATAATTTATGGTAATTAACTTGTGTAGTTAATTGCAGTAAATCATTACGGATTCCCAAACACTGTCATTATGTATCGGTGTCGGTCAGTCACAATGAACTGCATAGCTAATGAGATATCAGTTTGATTGTCTTGAGCAGGAAGGTAATACTGCTATTATGGTGAATATTATCGATGGCAGGAATACTGTTCTTGATCTGTAAAATATTTTTTTGAACAATACTAATTTAAAAACGTAGCAATCATGGTGAATCTCTTTTTACGCTAGTGAATAACTGAGAACGCCATCCAAGCTTCACTATAACAAGAGTAATATAAGTAAGTTTCATCAGCCTCCTCCAAACGGCACGCGCTGCAGGGGAACAGCGTCACATAACCGTGTTCCTATTACATTCATCAAATTCTAATCCACCGTTCCAGCGACCAGCGACTATGTGTGATTGGTCGATTGATGGCGGACAATCGAATCACAAAGTCCATTTCCTTGCCTAATTCACAATTAGGTCTGCTGTTCACATTCAGTCGGACGCGCTATTTATGGATTTGTTGAATAAAAGGGTCATTCTCAGACGGCTCAAATGCGAGTGTCCGGGTCTAAAATCAGAACGAAATGGATAACTAACACCTTGATATTTTTTTCTACAACAGGTATGATCAAAATATTAGGAGGGGCCTGCATTGTTTTTTAAATAAATTAATTATAAGTTAGTTAAAAAAAATAAAAACCTCGAAAATATTAACCCCGGTGCCGCGTCCGGGCCCGTCTTGCAGCGGCAATTATTTTTTTATATTTTTTACTACAATACATGGCGCTATTTTGTATGTGTTCACAAACAACTAGATAGTTATTAACTCAATTTATAATATTTCTACGCCATAATATGCTTAGTTGATAAGTTACAACTGGTTGTCATCACGTCCGACGTTTCGAATTGATATCAGTGGCGCGCACCCACCCGTTCATATAGCCTGTATTTTAGTGACTGCGAGAATAGTTGTTCGAGTAATACAAACTGTCAGTCTCGCCGCATCGGTGGTAAGGATTAACACATCTGTGCGTCTCCGTGCTACTCTTTTATTAAGGTACGTAATCGTTTTCGGTGGCTTGGTATACCCTTAAAATTGATTTCGGTGAATCCATTTTATCCACAAATACTTGAATTAATATTATTAAATTATAATAAAAGTATGTCTTATATGTATGCGATTTCAATAAAAGAGATAAATATTAAAAATACGGGTTACTTTTGAAAATATCTAGGATTTTACTAATTATTTTGATTTCAGTGGCATTGGTTTCGGTGTTTTCGGTGGAAATAGGTGCACCGAAATCAATTTTCAATTCACCGAAATCAATCAATAGTTATTTATTTACATTTAAAGGTCGTTTATTTAACTTTCGCATCATCTCGTTTCAGTATTGTGATTATGGCAGATTCGAAAGCAGATCTGTTTAGAAGTTTTTGTAAGTTTTTGATGAGCAGAAAAGTTCTGAACTGTGTTGTATAACTCAAATTATTTTAGTATTATTATAACTACACAGCACATATGTGAGTAGTATGTACCAACTGTAATTCTACCATTTACTGTACCTATATGTCGTTCGTTGACTTTAGTGTGCCCTTGCAGTTGATAGCGTGTCATGCTCTCTCTAATGTCTCTCTGATGGTGGCACATATGTTGGATCATTCGGTTCCCTTCATGATGGTTGAGCTAAGTGGTGCCGATCCATGTGTCTTGTTCGTGAACGGGCGCCATCAGTTGGGATTGGTCATACTTAGCTGCCTCGGCCTGTTTTTAATTACCTATTTATTGTATTTTTTAATTGTTTGTTTTACTCTAGACGCTTTTACGTGCACGTCTTTTTACATCGTTCTCACATATATGTATTTTTTCAACAATAATGATGTAACCAAATACTTGTAAAACACTTTTTATTTTAAAAGAGTAAGTGTGGCGTTTCTTGTCCATTCTTCTCCATAACATGCTACATTGCCGAATGGACGGTAGAATCAATTATTACTATTTTTAATTATTATTTTTTTGAAGATCAAAAGTGCCGCTTTAATAAATAAAGAATAAAGAAATTTTGATTTTGATTTTTTATTGCATTGGTAATTTAATGCTGGTTACTTAATATACCTAAGTGCTTATTTAATTGTGTTAAAATCAACAGGCAAAGTAATATTTTTAATAAAATTACAAGTGTTATTAGTTAAGTAAGTGCCTTCTATAATTGTTGTTGAAGAGACTGATTTTTAAGTGATTTTTGTAGTGATTTTTTATCAATAAGTAAATTGTCTGTGATGCTAGATCTCAACTAATGCTTAATTTTTTTTACAATTTCTTTTATTGTTAGTTTAAGACTGCCTACTATTTTTAATTACTAACATGAAATAATTTAACGCTACCTTCCTAAGTTGATTATTGAATATTTTCCTATAATGTAATGAACGGGACATAATTCTTCATAAAATAAGATGTTTTATTGTAAAATTAACTTGCAACTTTTTACAGACATTAAATGTTCATAGTAGTACTTAGGAAATTAATGTACATAAAAAATGTCTTTGAAATATACATTATTTGTTATATTTGATTTCGGTGATAAGAATACTGATTTCGGTGGAGACCATATTTAAAACATTAAATATCTTCATATCCATTTGATCTATACAACTCCCTTTATTATTAAAATGTTTTAAATTAACTCTAGATTTGATATTGCATGTTAGTGATGGATAAACAAAAAAAAAAATCCACCGATGTCAACCAAATAATGAGTGTCCTGAGAATGACCGAAAATATAGTGCATTCACATTTCAGCACGAACAAGGCTTGTACGAGTGACATCTAGACAGCGGAGTCGGCAAGCGGGCAGGCGAGCAGTCAGGGTTGGCGCGGACGTGGGCAGGCACGAGCATACACGGGCAGGCTCGCCGCACACCGCGACCGTCGGCGCGCAATTCGTCAAGAGACCGCTCTTCCGTAACTAGAACCCAGCTACTCTTTCGTAGCTTTTTGTTCACAAGCAAAATAAAGAACAAAAAATGCAAAACAAGCGAGCTATACGATACCCTGATACACAGCGAACGTTATTGATAGTGCCTGAAATATGCTCCGTCATTTTGTCTGCAGTTGAAACGAGCTACGTTGTTAGTACAAGATGTATTGTACAGATAAATTCGGATGAATTATTTCTTAAGTACTTTTCGTTTGTTTTGTGAATAGAGCGAGCCAACACCGGCACGGTGGGTTGCAGACCGCACGAATAAAAAGGGCGGCGCGCTTATGTGTTTTTAACAAAGTTGCCACTACGGAAATAAAATGAGATTTTAGGAGCACATGGTAGCGCTGGCTGTCTGCCACGAGACGGACTTAAAGAAAATTTACTGGCCACAAAAATTTAGCCTCGCTACAGCGTGGCACCCCCTCTGGGAATCACCGGTTATATTAAAGTTTTGATAATATGGAAAGGTTGCTGCGGCGTACGATTTCCCGTGAGATTAAAATAAACACATTTTAGATTACCGAACTCGACCCTACTTTGAGTAGTTCGACGCAACAATGGTCCGCTGTGATAAGAGTGTTCGCAGTCATGTGTGGACATATATCACCCGGCCCTGTTCGAGTAACACTTGACACGAGAACCGCTATTAAATTTGGGCAATTGAAACGGCATCGGAAAATTGTAGTATCCTCCCACAATATGTTGTAGTATACTTTGTTCGCACGAACTTATTCATTGCTTTGTAATATGCAGTTTAGGATGCATCATTCAAGTACCAATAGCGAACAACTGGTTTGTTTAATCACGAGCAAAAATTCCTAACATCAATGCGAAAGTTATCGTAGATCGGCGGCAGTTTTCGAGTCAATCTTATGTAAGTGAGTGCCAATAAGTATAGTTAGCGACCGCCTTAGAGGCTTGCAGACAATCTCGGTAAATGGTGCCATTAGCTGAGTGCGTAGCAGCCCACGCCTCACGCCGCGCTCAACGCCGCCCGCCGGGTAACGAGCGGCTTAGTCGCCGAGCCCGCGATCATTGAACAATTTGAATAATACATGGAAGTTGAAACATTCACCGCGGATCGGCGAAGTTGCGATGCCGAAGTTAGATAGTAGGCTGCGTTTAAATAACATGCTGCAGCAAGCCGATGATGGATAAAATTATTCACGCTCTTCCGCAAGTTGAATTATCAGTGTGTGCGCTTACCATACTCTACAGGAATAGAGCATGTGAAAATAATCATTTAAAGTTGTAGGTAATGATAATTTTTTATAGGTAGTTAAAATAGAAATTCAAATTTTTTGTATGTATCAAATTATTTGATCACCAAATGTTGGTAGATATATCATTTGGTATACCATCGATACATCGGGCACTATTAAGAGCTGTCCACACATTTTCGGTTGCCCGTCCCTGACGGAACACGGCAGGACTCAGTTACATACGATTTGTACGAACTTGTTCACACATCTCCGTATCAGGGGGATCGTTCATACAAATTGTATTATATGTAAGTGTTCCGTCAGGGACGGGCACACGGAAATGTGTAGATCTAGCGCTTAAGGTCGAAAGTGAACTAGAAACATTATATTCTAAGGTGGAATATGTGACAGGATGATAACCGCACTTACTATTGTTTTGTTAAGCTATAAAATTCTAGTCTAATAAAGACATGCTCCATTCCTATTAAACCTACACTTGCACCATGCACCAACTAATGATTAATATAAGTTCGATAAGCTCGGTACAAATGAAGTGACAGGGACAGGGCGATAGTTTTCTCACGGGGGGCAATTAATCACAGGACAGGAGCTGCCTGCCACAGACTATAAATCATCCGAGCTGGACTGTAACGAGCGTATCCTCTGCCGGAGCTGTGCATTTACCCAGTCCCTAACTGCTGCCAGCTACTTATGATTGAGTTGCCGTTCGGTGCATTGGTTGGTGTAGATTTATATGAGAATCTATAAGATCTGTATGTTAGATGACCAAACAACTAACAAACAATGCTACACAATTGTAAGTGAAATTTTTGGCTTGTTCTTTGCGGAGTGAAAATTAAATGATGTCGAATTATATTTAAATTAGATGGTAAAATCTGTTGAATTATCTAGAACAAAAAAAATTACAAATACTCATCATCTGCCTAGCCTTTTCCCAACTATATTGGGGTCGGTTTCCAGTCTTACCGGACTCAGCTAAGTCCCAGTGTTTTACATGGAGCGACTGCCTATCTGATCTCCACAACCCAGTAACTGGGTAACACGGTACCCCTTGGCAAGAGTGGTGTCAGATCTCAAGCTTCTGACTACTCGTAACAACTGTCAAAGATCTTCAAATAACAACCGGGACCAACGGCTTAACGTGCTTTCCGTGGCACGGAGGAAACTCAGTATGTTGAAATGGTCACCCAACCACGGACCGACCTCGTCAAGCATTACTTAACCTTGATGATCGACCAGTGCGGCTGTTATTATTTAGCCACGAGCTCCTCTAAATAATTACAAATACTGGCATACAATAAGAATGAAACTCTTTTAATTTACCTGTTAGATCTTGGTAAAATTGTTCCAGCAAGGAAAAACACTGTTCAAACTCGAGACTCCTTAGGTCGGAGCGTCAAGGACACGTCATCACACGCTGTCGCCTACCTGCTCTGACAATTGCCCGCTCCAAATCTGTTAAAAAGTGTCCGTTGCAAACTATTTTAATTAGCTCACCGGGAACGTTTGGTTTTACCCAGCGACCCGTCCGAGAAGTTAAACAAATTAAATTAAAAATTTCTGCAGCGAATTTTTTTTTTTTTTTAAAATCCGCTACGCGTGCTCGTTCTGAAATTGAATTTAATTATCTTGTGCCAATTGTCGATTACTACAATGTACACTAAGCTCAATAGGTCGGCTCAGTGAGACCCTAGCCATGTATCATAAAAGTGACAAGCGCGACAAGTGCTCCGGAATAAATGAAAAGCTTGGGATTTTGAATACGGAACAAAGTTTCAGTGGATAGTTTTAAAACATGTTTTTTGGTTCGTCGAAATTCCGTACCCGTTTAGCAAATAGTTATAGCTCACCGAATGGCGTGCTGCACTTCATTCGGTGAGCTACAACTATTTGAGTACAAGGCACCTATTATGTAAAAACGTATGCTTAATTTCCGCGATCATTTTCAAATGTGTATAAAACAAATACTAAAAATCGAGAAAAAAAGACACACAGCAAATGTTCCGTTGGCACTTTTCGTGATTATGCCGAACAGACGTCCACTTCAAAATCTTCCTACTTTTACAGCATATTTTATTTATAGCAACTATGTCAGCGGTGTCAACTGAAGAATTCTGGCCGTATATAATTTGGAGCACATTCCTTTTTCACAGAGGCATATTAGATGTGGTGCAGGTAGAGCTGGCCCGTCGATGGGCCGGTCGGGCGCCGCAGTGCGGCTGACCGCACGCCGCGGACGCGCCTTCCAAATGTTGCGCCATACACGACCCACCATGGGCCCTGAATTCTTTATGCACGACGCACACTTTGTGAAATTTGTGTACATTTCCTCTTATAATTAGACAAGCAGGACTCGAGCATAGTTAGAGTTGTTAATTTATAATTTTTAGCACAAGTTTTCTGATTCTGTTGGCTGCTGCAAGGCATTCAATTAATTTTATTTTTAAAACAAAAACATATGGTTGGTAGTTTTTCTAGATTTCGTCTTATTACAAGCTACTCGACTCTTTTTCAAGTGACGGTATGGCCGTTTCTTTCAGCTAAAAATGAGAATGGCCTTCCAACGCAGAATAACGGTAGCGATACGGATGAGTATTTTGATGTCTCTATGGAGTATTGTAGAAGAATAAACGGATGTTAGTAGATACTGTTTTCCTATAGTATATAGAATATAACTGAACTAAGTTCATATTCAATTCAAACCATAGTAGATATAGGAAGGAGGAGTAAAAGTAACTTCAGACTTTTTATCAGAAACACTGAAACTGTAACTGCGACTAATTCAATTAACTTGAATACTCGCTTCATGAGCCAGAATGTTTGAGCCAACTTCAAACAGATTACATAAAAACTTTCAAATTTTTTAATCTCAACTTCAGAATTTTTTCGTCCTGAATTAATGTGCTTTTAATTGGGTGTGACGGTTTCTGAAAGCTGTAAAGTAGACAGCAAACATTAACTTTTTAATTTACCCTCTAAAAGTCTGAAACAATCGATAAATGACTTTTAACAGAAAAGTTTTTCGAGTGTTTTTGGAAAATTCTCATTAGGAGAACATTGTAGAAAAACAATCTGCAAATCTCTGACCCAACTTATAAGTATGGGGACTTTGATGATTAGCATCTAACATATTTTATATTTTAGCCCATCTTGGGCAAAAAGAAAACGTGCAAACACATCAGTGACATGTGACCGGCCTCAATTCGGAAGCAGGTGTTCCTCCGAGAACAAATAATCTAACGATCAGGATTCTACCGGTGGCCCTTAGTACGGACTACGAGCTACGCCTCGTACGAGTAGCCACACGATGCTGCACCACCACTGAATTATTTAACCCCACACGTGCCTTGTTTCAGTTACCCGTGGTTTAGTTTAAACACAGTGCGGCAATCGCGAGGCGGCCACTCACAACTCAACACTTTACAAGATAAATTATATTACGCGGTTCTAGTTTTTCGAACCGTTTATGGACTACGAGCACTTACTTTAATGGTTTTAGGGGAAAACGATGAGACAACGGAAAGGTTTCGTACAGTAGATAACAAATTAAAGATAATGTGCTGAGTGGGATGTGGAAGCGTGACCGCGTGGAGCTACTCGTCAGCGGAGTGAGGTTTTACGGTTTACAAGCGGAAATCGTGAAAATTTTATTGATAGTGTGGTTTAAGTGAATTTGCTCTTTTATTCTTACTTTGTACCTACCTAGTTATGTACAAGTATAAGACGACCAGAAAGAATGATTTATTTCAGGCAGGTCTTTTAAGCAATACGGTTATAACTTACTTTATTCGATAAAAAAGTAAAGTAACCCTGGACAGCTTCTTGAAAACATTTGAAATATTTTTTACATGCATGTCCTCGAAAAGAGCGTTTTCCAAGCAGACAAACTGTGCGGAAAGTGTCAGTTTTTTTACTAGTGCTTTTTACTTTCCTGTACTTTTTTAATTTGTAACTCCAACGTCAGCCCTCCGCATAGAGTTTTTATTATTTGAGAAAAGTTTTAAAAATTAGTTAAGTTCAGATTACCATTCATATAAAAGGTAAAACCAAAGTAATACTTCATTTAAGGCGTTTTTAATTACTCTAGCTTTAGATTTTGATCAATAAATTAATTTGAAATATTCATTAAATATGTTTGGCAGAGTGAATATTTTGCTCGTTCCTTTTTGCGTTACGACGTGACAGCTATTAGCACATAAACTATTAGTTAATCTGTGGATATGCTGAGCGCCCTTGAATAAGCGATATTTTATTAAGCTCTTGCTTGGTTCAGATATATTTTATTATTTCCTCGCACAATGCATAGTAAAATGTTGTATGATACACGTGCCGACACGAGTTGGAAATCATCTTGCGCACGTGTATCATCATCCACTCACTCGCTTCGCTCGCTCGTGAATAAAAATACTACTCATCGGAAATCACCTACTTTCCGCACTTGTAGCATAAATAACTATTTCCTATTAAAAATACTTTAAGTTGCAAGATTTGATCCGAACACACATACATACTTACATACATAAATACATTGTAAGTTAATACTAGACAGCTTAATAAATACGAAACAACCGCACAAATACAAATGAACATCGCGTTTTGAAATTGGAATATAATCATAATTGGTTGGATATCAAAACGAGCACAAACATGGAGGATGGTGGTGAAGCAGTAACAAATGTCCTCCATTTATTGTCTCCGCGGTTCCCTTTGGCACTAATGAGCCTGAGAATCACATTTTCAACCAAATCGTGGTAATTTCGATAAATGTACACAAACGTAGGCCTGTTTGAATATATTCGAGGGTAATTTGTCATGATGAATTGTTTAATGTGTTTACTTTCGATGTTGCATTTTGTGGTAGAAACATGTTTAATGTCGCTTGTAGAGGATACTTAGCTGGGTTCTATGTTTTGATTTATTTTCAAGCATTGTGATTATCTCCTCTTTTATAGACATATCATTTAATTACTTGAAAATGATTAAATGATATGCCTCCCGAACGAATAAATCAATCATCTAGATATTTGTATGCAGACACCAAAAGCTCGGGCGGCCGAGCAATCACGAAAAATAAATGTATCAAAATTAAAACGTTCCGATTAGCTTCATAATATTTTAGTGAACCATACACGATATTGAATGCTCCAATCACAACAAATTGCCGCATTCAACACAAAATACATTTTCCTATTTATAACGAAGTGAGGATTGAATGCTATATGGAAAGGAACAAAGGAAACCACCGCTCGATGCCAATTTAGCAGCTGAATTTTTGTGAGTAGAGGATAAAAATTGTACGCGACATGAAACAAGCATTACAGTACGTTAATATGAAATGCGCTGCTTTTGTGCTCTGATAAATATTTAGCCGAGTTCGAGTGACGTGGGATTAAAAATAAATAAGCTTTTGCTTTATGGAGGTTCTACGAATGTTTTTATAATTAAAGTGAACTGAATTAAGCGGTTGGTCGACTCTTCACGAGACCAGAGGGCTGGCCTTTTTTTTGGCCAAAGAATCCATCCAACGTGGCAATGCTGCCAGCCTTCTAGGCACTTTTCCTGTTGACAGCGATGTGGACGAATTTTTTGACGCCCCGTAATTGTACATACGTTTATTCTTATTTTAGTTCTAATATTAGTTTGTAAATAATAATGTACATATGTAAATAAATAACAACTGTATTGAAAAAAAATTATAATATAGATGTGCAGGCTATAAAAAAGTTGATCAATATAGAAAAATTGATGCACGTTACGTTTGGTGACCAATATGTTTCTTTTTTAACACGCTTTTACTAGCTTGGTATGTATGTATCTATGTATCAATGTAACAATGTATCAATGTAACGGAATCTTTGAACGTGATTTTCACCCACTTCAAAACGTTGGATTGATTTGAAACTTTGCACACTTATCAAGGACCGATGACAATGCAATAATTTAAACAGTTTGTCCCATTATCCTTACCATTAAAGCGTGTTTTTTAGTTTTTAGAACTACAATTTTTTACTTTGAAAACCTGGTTGCGATTAAGTTATCTAGTGCGATAATAAGAAAAAAGCTTCAGTGAGGAGAGGATAGACTGTGAATGGCTGCCGGGATAAAATATTTTATTTATCGATAGGCCTGCGTTTGACCACTATCTCGCTTGATGGTAAGTGATGATGTGGTCGACGGTGAAGCACGCTTGTCTAGAAGTAACCTATTCAGTCTTGACTTAAAGACCCCAAGGTTGTAGTTATCAGGAAACAAAGACTCCGGCAGGGAATTCCACTCCTTAGACAGCAGCTACAATGAAAGTATTCGCAAAATAAAAAATATAGCCTTTGTGTTATTCCAGACTACAACCTATCTCTGTACCAAATTTAATCCAGATCCGTTCAGCCGTTCTGGTGTGATAATCAAACACATCTATCAATCCATCCTAACTTCCACATTTATAATATTAATAACATAACAGTAGCTGATACTTACTAACCGTACCTGCAACTTACAAACTGTATACTATTTGCACGATTTCATTAATTTAAAAACAGTTGGGTGGTTCCATTTTAATATCCTATGAATTCAATATTGAATTATATGAATTCATAGCCAATGAATTCCTCCCTCAAAGTGTACTGACAGAATAAAATTTAATATAAAATATTGAGTTGGTCCTGTGTAGCTGGCCGGAAACATAGAGTTGCGAACTTGTGACTAAACTTTTAAGAACGCAATTAAAAACAAAAGCTCGACAGGGTGCGAGCGTGGTACCTTAATTTACTACCTTTTTAATTATAATTAATATACAATTATTTTAAAACGATGACACATTTCAATTAATAATAATGTATTTTAAATTTTCTCGTCTACCAGCTTTAACCGTATCTATGAAAATGTCATAATTAAATTCTTATAACTCGATTATAATATCAAAGGTACGAATATCAATTGTTGGACAGCGCTGTTTATTTGTAAAATTTTAATTAACTTGACCATAGACGACAATGGTCAAGTTAATGTGAACATTGCAGGCTTTCTAGATTTCTAGATGATTGTTAACGTTTGTTAACTTTTTATTTTGTTTTACATTATTTTTTTTGTTTGTTTTTTTTTAATTTCGTACGACTTATTGTCGGGCTTACGTTGTCCCCCCATGTCCAAGTACTATGCTGTAACATGGAAATATTGTAAACACAAAAAAAAAAGAGTAACCATGGAGTTTCTTGCCGGTTCTTCTCCATAGGAAACGACTAACCCGAACCCTGCACCTTTTGTCGACGTTTTATAAGTGTCCATGTAGGCCTATGTAAAATAAAAATATTTGATTTTGATTTTGAATTAAAATCTTCGTTCTACAGTTAAACTCATTGTTTAATTATCAGTGATTTTAACTGGAGAACGCAGTTGACAATGGTCAAGTTTATTAAAATTTAACAAATAAACATCAGTTTTGTTCTTATTCTTTTTTTAATTCCGTACAAAAATCAAGAGATTAATTTAAGACTATATAAGTAATCGCGCGAAGATAATAATTTATGGGGGAGTCACCGGCCTAACGATATAATTTAGAGCGACCTCCGTGACGCTTGATAAATGAAACTACAGCGGAGAATTTCGCTTTTCGACACATTTATTTTCTCGGACTGGGCACGCCTCCTGAGTCCTGTGACTGAGTTATTGTTACAAAAACTAGGTCAACTAATGATTTTCAGGTACTTGTTTGATATGTGTGATAATTAGTGCTCTTCATAGAACAGTGGTGGGCAGCAGTGGTGGCCCAGTGTTATCGGCCGCAACTTACAAGTTGTAGGTCGTGGGTTCGAACCCAGGCAGGCGCTTTACTTTGTGTAACATTATTTCATCACCACTGCTCTCAAAACGGCGAAGGAAAACATCGTGAGGAAACCGGCATGTCCTAGAATCAAAAATTCGAAGACATGTGACATCCACCAACCCGCACTGGGCCCGCGTGGTGGATTACGGCCCATTCCCTCTCACAGAGAGGAGGCCTGTGTCCCAGCAGTGGAAACATTAATAGGCTGATGATGTGATAGAACAGTAGCCGGCTGTACACGCCCGCGCGGTGGCCCGCGACGATGATGTACATTTCTCTCAGTACTGAGTTCAATCATGAAGTATTTTGTTTAAAAACTCAATGTACAGCGTTTCCTTGTACTCTCGCGCGGGAGTGTACAGCCGGCATAACAATATCGATGCCAATTTCGACTCAACCGAAATGCCAATACTACACAACATGAAACCGTTTTCATTATTCATGCAGTGGAAATTCTCCATCGAAGGCTCCATCAAAAGTGAATACCAATCGTATTGCATTTTCTTTTGCTGCCAGCTTTATATATAGTAGTTAATCTTACTATCTTACTATATAATATTATAAATATGAAAGGTTGGATAGAAGTGTGTGTGGATGTATGTTTGTTACTCAATCACGCTAGAACAGCTGAACGGATCTGAATGAAATTTGGCACAGATATAGATGATAGTCAGAAATAGCACATAGGATACTTTTTATTCCAAGAATATGTTCCTTCGGGATAATCTTCGACACTCACGCGAGCGAAGCCGCCGGCAGAAGTTTGTATCAATATGAATCGCTGGAAGTTATTAGCTCAAAGCGAGGAATTTCCAGGAGTAGTGTTATACCAGCCCGCGTCATACCTCTTTGTGCTGTTCTCAAGTTATAGTGACGTTATCTCACAATTGGCCGAATTTAGATTTTTGATGTCTTCGTAATCAACAATAAATTCTCTATCGATCTGCCTATTTAAGGACTATCAACAGATGCCGAAAAAAATAGGACTGTTTCATCATCATCATCATCTTCATCATTTCAAAGACGTCCACTGCTGGACATTGGCCTCCCCCCAAGCGTCGCCACACTGATCGGTCGAATTACTGTTTACAAACCTATTTTTAAATTATTTTAATTTTCAGAAATAGGTACTTACAATGTGCCTAACCGAAAGAGCGAGATAAATTTTTTGACACCGGCAACTCTCGCACGTTGTTATCTATACTTTTTATTATCTATACTAATTTATTTTTAATATTATAAAGCTGAAGAGTTTGTTTGTTTGAACGCGCTTATCTGAGGAACTACTGGTTGGAATTGAAAAATTATTTTTGTGTTGGATAGTCTATTTATCGAGAAATGTTATATGCTATATAAAATCACGCTACGAGCAATAGGTGCAGAGTATATATGCAAAAATCATGTAGGTAGGGTAGGTAGATATGTAGGGTAGGATAGGTTAGGGTAGGTAGGTATGAAGGGTAGAGTATGTAGGTAGCTAGGATAGGGTAGGTGGGTAGGCAGGGTAAGTGGGTAGATAGGTAGCCAGTTGACGGGAGCGTAGCCGCGGGGTATAGCTAGTAGTGATGAACAGCATCAATTTGTATTATTTCGCAGTTTTGTTGTTTCGTCTAACTCAAAATAATGTTTTTGTCAGATAGCGGTACTCTAGCTTGAGGACGCCAGCTTTGTGCAGCTGCCGCTTATTCTCGAAGCTACTCAATATTTTCTATCTTCGATTTTTTCAGATCATTGAATAGTTACTAATTCGCCTCGAGTTTGCATGATTTCATTATTGCAGGGGTTTATTCTACTGCTTAATGATTTTAAGTTTGAAGTGAGTGCTGTATTTGCACTTTTTGTATCTTTATTTAGCATCTTGACGTAGGTAATAAAATAATTTTATAAATCTGCCGCTGGCTGCAATTTTTTTTTTGATAACACTTAGGCCAACTTGCACGTATAGTTGGGTTAAATAAATAAATATATAGTTAGTACACTCGGAGTTAATTCGTAAACATTTTAACTTATTATTCACGTTGCATCATAAAAAGTAATTCCGGTTTACTAAGCCGGTATTTAACCTGACATTTGTCAATGTCTGTGCCCTGAAATGTAATCCGACCAAAAATAAATGAATGAACTATGAACGGAACTTATATTGTGTGTCCCTTTTATTACACTTTATTACGATACGTAATACTTTACATTTTTAACCTAACATTTTTTTAATCGTATTGTACTTGCATCATTCGTTCACTGCCGCCATGGGGCGGCCGCACTGCGATTTTTATTCATGCGATTTCATTAAATTTTATTGTTGAGGTTCAAAATAGGAAAGAAATCGCGTTTTCATGCCCTTAATTTGACATCTGGTGATATTTTACTTCTATGTGAATTAAACTCACAAAATATAGATATTTCACAGAAGTTGTTTTCGTTATCATCAGAAAACAACATTTCCCTTTCACTGATTTATCTCATAAACGCGTGGACCGATTTTCACTATTTAAACGGATCAAATGGTTCTACGTCTAGACCTTTCATTTAAAACTGATTAAAATATCTCCATAAACAAAAAAACATGTTGTCCAGTTACGTAATTTGACTTACACTAACTAACCCAGGACTTAGCGCGCCCACATCATTGGGTTAAATGTTAAATTTATAAGTTTAACTCGAGATTTACCTCTAATTCTTGGTGGCGCTAGATGATTTATCTGATTAACACTGACGTAGCTGTTAACTCCGGGTTATTTAGGATAACCCAGGAACGCACAAGTGGCCTTTATTAGTTTAAAAGTGAATTGCACTATGTTTTGTAGTTTTGACTGGGTGTATTTCCTTTTCAGCAGCTCCTTAATGCCAGTTTACCTTGCGTGAGCTTATCAATAATTTGTTTAACTTTCAACCATAAGACAAGGAGACGTAGAGCGTGCTCTACGCTTGTCGAAAGCCGTCCAGTGCCGTACCGTCCGGCAATTTGATATGAAGTCCGGTCCATTAGCTGCGAGCCGGTAAGCCGGCGGCTGACCGCGATGTAAATGTTGTCGATTTGTTCAGCACGCCGCTGGCCCGCATACGATCCACTAAGCTAATGAGCCCCTTACAGGGGTAGTAGGATCATTTCTCTTACACCTGAAATTGGTTGATATCTAACAAAGTTTTTTCACTCTGTTGACAACCTATATTTAGGTTGACTGGCCTGACTTTTAGAATTGTAAGTGACTCAAAAATGCCCTAGTATTATGCTCTATTTAAAACGAAAATGATTTCAGTCAATATTAAATATTATTATGGAAACGATCTTTCAGTCATCATTCTCTTGCAACTAACTCATCATTATTTTTTGCTCTTGTGGCATGCTCACCCCTGGGTCAACACGCCATGGCAACCATGTCGTCTGTCCAGCAGTCTCTTGCCAATTTATTTGGTGTCAGTGCAATGTGTTTTCTTTCATATTACTTCTCTATATTGTGGTATTCTGCTGTACGGAACCACATATTTTAGGCTTATTACGTTTTTATAAACACTATACAAACCACACCTTCATTTCTTTTGATATTGTATCAACTCATATAACTCATTTTTATGTATTCTTAAAAGCATACATTTTATCCTGACATATCTGTCTGTATATTTTATTTTCTAAGGCCATAGACATGACATCATAAATAATATAATATATATATATATAATCATACATACGTAGTATCTCTAAGTAGTCTGTGCATGCCATTCAAACAAGAAGTGAAGTGAAGTGACATAACATACCATGGACTAGCTGGAACTTCCTTAAGCTAGTTATACATTATTATAAGGGCAGCGGCAGACAGCCCCACCTTTGTAAACCGACTTTATTCGTTCTGGGCTTTATTTTTTAATTGAGATTTTGAGTTGGAAATTCAGAAGGAATGTTAGAACGAGGAAAAAACCTGCGTCAGTTTCTTAGTTTTGAATCTGAACTGAACTCGAAAATTCGGTGGATTACTTAATACTACCAAGTGTACTATTGTATCTGAAAACACTTTAAACTATAATATATACGGCCTGTGAATGTTAACAAATCTTTGAGGTGCAATAAATATAATTTATTAAGTTAGTGTGGAACTTAAATGTGAGCATTTTTACCGGTTCATTAACCTCGTCGGTAACCGCTTTATATTAAAGGGCTCGTTTAATCGGCGTATGAAGCCACAGCCCGGCCTCCACACCCCTTGCTGTCTGTGCCTGCACCTGTGCTACTGCCTACCTGCCCGTTATCCTGACTATTAATTCAGCTGCCTTGACCATCTATCTGTGTGCCTGCCTATCCGTCCTGCTGCCTACTCTACAGCCTGCCTATCCGATTGCCTGTTTGTCCTTCGTGGTGCCTGCTCAACTGCTGCCTACCTCGGGCATTCCACGTCTTCCTGCCCAACCTGCTGCCTGGTTATCTGCCCACGTCGTGCGAAGCCTATAGATTCTATACTCTATATCTTTTTTATTTATATTAAATTTAAGTTTATAATTATTTATTTTAATTAACGTAGCATACGTTTAGCCCAACTGAGCTACACGTAACGCTACAATATGTATCTGATGTTATTGGGAATCTGATAAAACTGCATCGAAATTCATTCTATTCATTCAAAATTATCTATCTAGCGTCAACTACCTACCCTATCCTTCCTTCCTACTAATTTATCTTCTAGGGTCTTTCTTCTGCGGAGAATCTTAACACTGCCGTTCAGAAAATGACTACAAATGCCCAACGCCATCTATTGAATATTGAGTTCAACTGTCCGAGTATGATGTGATATTTTACTTCTTGAACAATTTAAATTCATAAATATTTTGTTTGAATGAACCGATTGCGATGAAACAAAACCTTAGCAATACTTCAAAATACGCACAATTTTTATATATAAAAGTCACCTACATTGGTTTCGTACATTTAACGTGATGCGTGCACAACTAAACAGACAAAAAAGCCGGAAATGGGTTATGTTGGTTATCCTTTAACATCCTGGTTATTTATTTAGGAAAAAAAATTAATGTACAAAAACGACTTTTCTACAGATTTATTATATGTATTGATTTAGTCTTATCATAAATATCATTATAGTTCTGTAAATGGTTGCGTCTTTACAAGAGTTTAATGCCGGAAGGCCTTTTAATTTAATGTCACTCTCCTAAATATGCCCAAATATAAATAATAGGTCCGTAACCAACACATAATTTCGCAGTTTCAGGATAGAGATAAGGAATGTAATACCTTCATAAATTTTCAAGGGTTTAAGATAGTGAAGAGATGTCCAAGAGAAAATAAACCGAAACCTCATGTGGGTTTAAAACCTCTAGTGATGTTATCTGATGAAATTCTGGGCTGAGATGTGATCGTAAAATAGATAGTGTGTAATAAAAGTGGCTACCTTTGCGGGTATTGAATGTAGGAATTTCACAACAATAGGTTTAATTAAATAGTAGATTGTGTATCTAGGAAGCAAACAACTACTTTAAAAGTGAGAGTGTTTTTTTAATCCAGAGCTCAGCGAGGGATTTAAAGTACGTCACTCGAGCTTAAAATAGTGTTGCTCCTGAGGGGGACACTACTTTTTATCACCCTCTAAGACAATAAGTCACTTGTTTAGTACAATGTTCCCGTGCGATTTGAAATAGAATTACAATCGCTCATTAGCCATTCACCTCATGCATTCGTCGTTATCGATTTTAGCGATGTAATCCTATGTTTGGACCGCATGTGTTTGAGATTCATCTTGTGAGATTGAGATTCATGTTTGAGATTTATGGGGGCTGAGTCACCCTCGTCCGTAGGAGAGAACCCCATACGAATCCCTACACGTGGCCCCCGGGTGGTGCAAATCAGGTGACATCAATTAACTGGTGGTAGGTTACGGCCGAAGGCTTGCGACCACCCACCGGGCAAAGACGTACCGCCAAGCGGCCTAGCCGTGTTCCTGTACGATGCCCGGTGTAGCCAACTAGAGGAGTTGGGTCGAGATAGCTGTTCCACTGCAGGCGTTCCAGCCTGACGCGCGCTGTTATGGGCCTATCGGGAGACTGGTCGCGGAGGGTAGCGGGATCCGAGGCACGGTGCGCCGCTGGCCGACCGCAGGTAGTTGGGGGCCCAAGTAGTGTGCTAGCCACACACGAAAGGCTGCCCCGCCAACTGTCGAAAAATCCCGGAATGCACCATCGTGCTGGTTGGCGACCAGAAGACAGGGCCCGATGGACATTACCGGGGGGGCTCGGGCGTCCCCGCGGTCTCCAGATCAGTTCCCCATTGATAGCGTCCTGTCAGTGCGTGTCTGTAGGTTGCCAGCGTGGAGCCTCATCTCACTGCCTTCTCCTCACCTTTTTCACTCAAGTATGCAAGGGAAAAATAAAATAAAAGCTGTACAGCGGCAGCACTCCCTGTCACTCAAAGTGCACCTCAGCAACATAAGAGGGCTGCACTCTAATCTCGAAGCAGTCCATCACCACCTGGAGACTGATAGACCAGCTCTTCTTTTCCTTTCGGAGACGCAGATCGGATGTCCGTCAGACGTGTCGTACTTATCATACCCAGGGTTTACCCTGGAGCACAATTTTAAACCACGCGCGGGTGTATGCATGTACGCCCGAGACGACATCTGTTATCGGCGTCTCCGTAACCTTGAGGACTCCAGGTTTTCTGTGCTCTGGTCACTGGTGGACACAGGCCTGGATAAAATTATCTACGCCTGTGTCTACCGATCGCACAGTGGAGATCAGGAGACAACCAGGCTCACGGAACATCTGTGTGAGGCGGCTGATATGGCACAGCAGCGGTACCCTTCTGCCCAATTAGTGATACTGGGGGATTTCAATGCCCACCACCAGGAGTGGCTCTTCCCATACCAGTGCACTGATCATGCTGGGCGAGAGACGCGAAAGCTTGCGCTTGCGTTAAATCTCGCCCAGCTGGTCCAGGGAGCAACAAGGGTGCCGGATGTTCATTCGCACACTGCCAATTGCTTGGACCTTCTGCTGACAACAGATCCAGACCGCTACTCTGTGTCGGTATCTTCACCTTTGGGTAGCTCCGACCATTGTCTGGTGAAGTCTGTATCCGTCTACTCCCCGCCCGATCCCAGCCCAAGAGGCACTCGGCGGGTTTGGCGGTACAGGTCAGCAGATTGGGATGGGATGCGTTCTTTCTTCGCATCTTATCCTTGGCAGCCCATTTGCTTTTCTTCGGCTGATCCTTCGTCGTGCGCGGACGCCGTGACGGACGTGTTGCGTCAGGGAATGGAGTACTTCATTCCGTTCTCTGACGTAGCAATGTCTAGTGTTGACCGGCCATGGTTTGGCGCCGAGTGCAATCGTGCCAACACGCTGAAACATGAGGCGTACCTGGCTTGGGTCGACGCTCGGACGCGCAAAGCTAGCGACGTGAGCCAGTGGAAGAGAGCCTTCAATAGGGCTGCCAAGTCCTGCAAGAGGGTATTGCGAAGGGCTCGGTTCGACCATATAAGCCGTATTGGGTCCAAACTTGCTTCCTATCCAGCCGGTAGTAAAGCGTTCTGGTCCCTGGCTAAGTCGGTCGAATCGAACTTCTGCCGGCCCTCACTACCACCACTGCTGAAACCCGACGGAACGCTGGCCCACTCCGCTGAGGAGAAAGCAAACTTGTTTGCCTCTCTTTTTGCGGAATCCTCACGCCTGGATTCTGGTAACGCGCGGCCCCCTCCATCTCCTGATGGATGCGAGACGAGTATGTCGGACATTCGCATCCATCAAAAAGACGTCCGTAGGGTGCTGCGGAATCTTGACGTGAACAAGGCTAGTGGCCCCGACGGGGTACCGGCAATTGTTCTAAGAACTTGTGCGCCTGAACTGTCTCCGATCCTGACTCGCCTGTTTTGCCTTTCATATGAGACTGGAAAAGTACCGAACGCTTGGAAGCAAGCTAACGTTCAGCCTGTGCCCAAGAAGGTCAGTCGGGCTGACCCGGCCAACTATAGACCCATCTCAGTAACGTCCATCCTCTGTAAGAGTATGGAACGGGTGCTCAACTCCAAGCTCCTGGCATACCTAGAAGCTAACGACATCCTCAGTGACCGCCAATATGGCTTCCGCCGAAATCGGTCAACTGGGGATCTTCTAGCGTATGCCATTCACATATGGAGTGAAGCCATCGAGAGGCACGGGGAAGCGCTTGCCGTCTCCCTCGACATCTCGAAGGCTTTTGACAGGGTCTGGCATGAGAGCCTTATTGGTAAGCTTCCGTCATTCGGTCTGCCCGGTGGTCTGTGCGATTGGATCGCAGACTTCCTGAGGGACCGGTCTATACGAGTGGTTATTGATGGCCGCTCGTCTGACCAACTGGATATCAACGCCGGGGTCCCTCAGGGGTCGGTACTCTCAGCAACATTGTTCTTGTTGCACATAAATGATCTGCTAAAACCCGGCACTTTTGGGTATGCAGACGACAGCACTGTTGCTGAGAGATACTTGTCCAACGCGCGTGCTACCGGGCCTCAGGTCCAGTCTCTCCGGGAGGCCATGGTGGAGCGCTTGAACTTGTCCTTGCAGGCAGTCTCCGAATGGGGCGATGCCAATCTGGTCAGGTTTAAGGCTGCTAAAACCCAGGCGTGTCTTTTTTCCGCTAAAAGGAGCCAATTCCACCCGGCTCCTACTTTCCGCGGTGTGACCGTGCCGATAACGGACCATCTCGAGCTTCTTGGCGTTACGTTGACATCGACCCTCAATTTTGGTCCATTCATTGAGGCAAAAGCTCAGCTGGCTGCCAAAAAGTTGGGGATCCTTGCAAAGGTGAGACGGTACTTCACGCCAGAACAGCTGCTCAACTTGTATCAAGCGCAAGTTCGGTCATGCATGGAGTACTGCTCTCACCTCTGGGACGGATCTGCCAAGTACCAGCTGGATGCACTAGAGTCGATCGAAAAGCGGGCCAAGAGGCTCATCGGCAATGAGATATTGGTCGAGTCTAGGCTCCAGAGCCTTGAACATCGGCGCCAAGTTGCCAGTCTATCGGTTTTTTATCGGTTACATTTCGGGGAGTGTGCGTTGGAATTGCATGAACTAATTCCTCCTAGCCCTTTCCATCATCGGACTACAAGACGTACGGCGATGTGTCATCGGTACATGGTGGACATCCCACCCATACGCACCAAACGTTTTGGGAATACTTTCATTATGCGTACAGCTAAGGAGTGGAATTCCCTGCCGGAGTCTGTATTTCCTGAGAGCTACAACCTGGGAGTCTTTAAGTCAAGAGTGAATAGGTTTCTTCTAGGTAAGCGCGCTACATCGTCGACCACATCATCACTTACCATCAGGTGAGATAGTGGTCAAGCGCGAGCCTATCAATAATAAAAAAAAAAAAAAAAAATCTCTTTGCTGATTGAAACATTTACAAACAATATCCACATTACAAATTCAAATCACTTTTATTCCCTAGGGATTAGTGAGCTATCTTAATAAACTAGCTCTTTTTGAATAGATGTGATAAAAACAATATTTCCTAAGTGTCATAATGCTTTACACTTCGGGATGTACATATTTAAAATAAACTTTAATCATAGTTAAATTTTACTCAAAATCTTCTTACGCTGAATCCATATAACAAATACCTCATTATATCACAGCTACAAGCAAGTTAATCTTCCATATTAAACATTTATCTCTGAAATACTGTAAACAATAATAAAACCACAAAGGGCTTATTATTTACCTCATTATATTTGAAGTGTAACGGAAAGTTCTACCTGTAGGTATTTAATTTCAAACAGCGACCTCGGATCGGTTTTATACAAATATTTTTTTTTACGGAAAAATGTTAACGGATTTACAAAGGGTCGGCCGTCGGCTCGTATATTACAGTTATGTTTGGGTCATTCGTAACAATTATAACTTCATTTTTATGCTTTTAAACATATAGTCAACAATTTTTGTAAATAGATACCTATACCTAGGTACCTGCCAAGTGCCAGGATAGAACTGGCGGTACCAAATACCTAGTAAATTAAATTAAGATTTTTCTTTTTCATTTGCTTACGTCAAATTAACTAAGTATTTAGTATTTGGAGAGTTTTTTTCATTCATACTTCAACACTAAAGGTCGCAACTAAGGAAATAACTTGTTTTCTCTCATAGTAAAATGTCAAGCATTTCGTTGTCAACGAAAGATAGATCAAGGAACAAAAAATGCTAAAACAATAGACACGAGATCGTGGCAATTATAGCGAGAGGATGATGTTCCATCAAAGATGTGCTATGCTACGTTGCTATATGTGGATGAGAGCTATGTATGCGCGAGTGGGTTAGCTATTTGCCTCTTGCGCCGCAGCCACTCCCCGTGCCTTTCCTACTGACGATGCATCGCATAGCTCGAGCTGCGCATTACCCTCGCATAACTACCTCGCGGCGACGCATTCTCAGAGCACAACTTACTCGCTCCGCTTCACAGCTAAGCGTGGAAAAGGTCACACAGTGTCGTAGCTTAGCTTTCATATCCTCGCAGCATAACTGCATAGCACATCTCTGTTGGAAAACCAGCCTGTTTCCGACACCTTTATATGTATATTAATATGAACAATACAGTGTGCATATTGAACAGTGTGAGGTGTTGCATTGTGCTGGTCAGTCCGAGCGTGATTTCCTGACACGATTCACCGCTCGAATAAAGAAAATAATATATAAAGAAAATATGCAAAATCATTTTGCATATTTTTTATGGAACTACATAAAATATGTGATACAGTTTCGACTAGTACGGAGGACAGTGTGAATCGAATGCTACAACCTAAATAACAATATCAGTGTAAGTAATTATTAGTGGGTGGTTAGTGCCTCAATACGTACTAAATAATTATCAGTGTGATGTAAGTACTAAACGAGCAACACTTATAAAATGTTCGAAAGGTGAGAAATATCGCATTGAAAGCTAGTGTTTAAATACAGGAATCTCTTTGTTTATGGATGTAATGTCTACCTACAAAATGTCAAAAACACCTAATTACATGGTTGTACTATTTTATGATGCAAATAAAGTTATATGTATGCATATTTTTAAACATATATTTTTAGTGCATATTATTCTATACTTTCTGCCAGTGGCTTTGCCCGTGTGAAAGTTGCAGGTTGTCTTATTTCCTAATACAGGAAACGATCTACTCGTGTGCCATTAAACTTATTTCCTTGAAACTCGGAAAGACGTTGAGGCGTGATTGATTAACAAACATCCAGACATAGTCACTTATATAATTATACCTTTAAACGAGCAATTCTTGTATATATGTATGTATGCATATATAATCTGAATCTCGGAAACGGCTCCAACGATTTTCGTGAAATTTAGTATGCAGGAGATTTCGGGGGCGATAAATCGATCTAGCCAGGTTTAATTTTTAAAAAGCGTCGTCTTCTCTATTTTCAACCGTGCAGAGCTATTTCGCCCAAGTACTAATATGAATAGGATAAACCAAACATGGCTTACAACGTACGGTGCGTAGGTACGTCAATTGTCGAGTCCCAGGAAGGGACCACTTCCTCGAGAGATGATGTGGGGTGAATGAAAAGAGCCTTCACAAGCAAATTTATAGTAGGAATGTACGTCCCGGTGCGTCTCTTCAGCCTCTTGACATTTAGCAGTCAGCTCCGTTACGAAATTTGCTAACTTGTTATAACTTGAGATAAGGAGAAGTTTATTTAATGACTGAAATGAATTTTAACCTCCTTTTTATCTAAAAAAGACTGCAAAAAGTTTTGGCTTATCCGATCATAATCGCACTTTTACGGCATTAGAAAAGATTTTAATTAAAATTTTGCTTCCGTGCGCATATTAACATCGTATCATCATCTGCCTGCCCTTGTCCCATGTTACTTGGGATCGGCGCAACACGTTTTCTTCTTCCATACCGTCCTGCCCCCGTCACGCTATCACTGACTCCCTTTTCTTTCATATCACTCTTCACACAGTCCATCCATCTTTTATTTAGCCGTTCCCTCCCTCTCCATCCATCCACATTTATATTCATAACTATTTTAGTAACATGCGTTTCATCCCTCCTTATTCCATATCCATATTAACATCGTATAGCAGCTATATTTAAGGAAAATACTCGCCAGTGGCGCCAACTGGTGAGCACAACCACATTAGCCCTCATTACATAGCGCTTAGATATAATAGTACCTGGGCGACCGAGCTCTGCTCGACGAAAATAGAGAAAACGACGTTTTCTAAAAGTGAAACCTAGCTAGATCGATCCTGAAACCCCTGCATACTAAATTAAATGAAATCGTTGCAGCCGCTGCCGAGATTCAGATTATATATATACATACACATAAGAATTGCTCGTTTATAGGTATTAGATATATACATATTTCTTTTTATCATATATATATATATATGATAAAAAA
The DNA here is from genome assembly GCA_948252205.1 of Orthosia incerta. Classification (NCBI taxonomy): domain Eukaryota; kingdom Metazoa; phylum Arthropoda; class Insecta; order Lepidoptera; family Noctuidae; genus Orthosia; species Orthosia incerta. The sequence continues at coordinate 16,681,855 of OX411741.1, forward strand.
AACGAGAAATTATTGTATATATATATATGTTCAATAATTTCTCGTTTAAGGGTATTAAAGAAAGATAAAGTATGTATTTGTGACCCGCACAGGAGATACGAGATAAGCAATGTATAACATAAAGTAAAAAAATAACCCCGAGCGAGACGAAAAAGGCTCCTATCTCAGCATGTGTAACGATATTAAAAACAAAATAACGCTAACAACACAGGCAACTTGTAAAATGTGGGTAACCTGCCTTACCTTTCAGGGGATACATGCGTAATGTTGTGTTATGTTTACTAGGTACATTATTTACTGTGATCACCGTCCACTATTTTATTAGTGCACGAATTATTACCTAAAATCACAGCAACTACTTTAAGACAATACGCTGACAGTTTACGATCAAGTGTAAAGATAAGCGCATTGTCATAACAAATAATTTAATCATAACTGCATTTTGTTACTCGATTTATGTTACTAGAGAAAACGGTGAATCGATTTTCCGCAACGGTAGTAATAAGTACCTGCGGTTGCAACAGAACGCTGGAGAAAATATGTGGAGGCACCATCGCGGCATCGCTAGAAACGATCGTAACTTGGACCACAGATATTGAATATTTTGTATCGGTTTGTGCAACATTGTTTGTGAATTTTTGATCCGTTACCGAGATCTATATTTAATAGAATTCGCAGTTACATTTGGTTTTGGTTATTTATTGCGTTTTCGAGGTATTGGACGTAGCTATGAGAATGGAAAAGCGAATCATGTGTATGGTTCATTCCGCCCACAGCTATTGTTCTATAAACAGTTGTGGTATTTCTAATGCGTTCCTGTGGGTAGACAAATTGTACTGTACTAAGGTAAATATCTACTCTTCTGCCTTAGAGAAATATAGACATGATTTAATGGTTTGTTATAAATCTAAACTCGTATCATTTAATTATAACATGTTGTTTCCCAGAGGTTTAGTAGTAGATTATTGCATCGAGCACAAAGTAATTTATTATTGCACCGAGTGCCTGATTTAGAGCCCGAGCGTTAGCGAGGGTTCTAATCTAACAGGCACGAGGGCTATATAAATTACTTAAAGCGAGGTGCATAATCTGTTTTTCTTTCAACTATTACCTATAGGAATAGTAGATAAAAGAAACTCATATCAAACAGTTAAAATAGAAGTTTAATTATTGAAATTAAAAGTTATACTTGAGCAATTATTAAACGTAAGGTCAAGAGTTTTATTGGGCAAATTTATATTTGTTTGTTTAACTTGGGACTGAATAATATTATCAGACGAGGTAGATGGGCCTGGCTGATTTGTTACAATGAAGTCGTTATCACGGGAAGTAGATGGGCACGGCGATGTCGAAAATCACTTTTTTAAATTTCTTTCATTTTTAAATCAGAGTTAGCAGCAATCATTTTTTAAATTTGGAACAAGTAGGATAGAAACGAATAATACGTACGTAACAAAAAAAGTATTGATATCGGCTGGCTGAATAGAGCTAATCCACTGAGGTTGGCACCTTTTGGTGCGATTAAAAAAAAAACTGTGCAATAATGAAATTTCATACATTTTTATTGCTCTAGAGCATTAAAAACTCGCTTTGTACTGAGTTTTTAGTGTGATTGTGATGAAATTAAAGCATAGTTGGAAGAAAAAATAGTACTTTAAGTAGTACTCTCACTTTTCGTTAGTTATGTTCCCAAGTAATAGAGGCGAGCTAATTGCGATCAACCGGGCAGATAATGATATGTAGACTCCGAGCTGCTACTGAATAATACTCCAACAACAGTCTGCTCGGCCTGGTATCATAACAAGGACCGCATGCCGAACAGTAGAACTTGGAACTTATAAGTCTAGACCAATGATGTATTTAATTGCACCATTTCCACTGCAGACATACTCGAAATGTAATGCCTATCCTAAAGGTCAGTTTACCTGTCTCTATATAAAGTGTGTCTACATAGTGTTCGTACATAAGTGTTGCCCAACTGGGACCCAGTTGTTGCTTTGCGGATTGCGGTGCGGAGTAATAAAACTTGTAAAGAGCCCTGGCGTACTCCACAATAATATATTGTACGGTATATCTGTAAATAATTGTGTATATCTGTAAATATATAAGATTTTTGTTCGATTGCTCATTCATATCAATGTTATCAAGAAGTTATGAAATGATAAAAAACACAAAACTCAAAAAGCCCGACAAGACGTAAATAATAAGAAAATATTAGTTATTAATAATTGAATTCGTACTCTTTAGGCAATCATCCTAAGTATGCATAATCTGCCTAGCCTTTTCCCAACTATATTGGGGTCGGATTCCAGTCTTACCAGATTCAGCTAAGTACCAGTGTTTTACATGGGGCGACTGCCTATCTGACCTCCACAACCCAGTAACTGGGTAACGCGGTACCCCTTGGCAAGACTGATGTCAGATCTCAAGCTTCTGACTACCCGTAACGACTGTCAAAGATCTCCAAATGACAGCCGGGACCAACGGCTTAATGTGCTTTCCGAGGCACGGAGTAAACTCGGTATGTTGAAATGGTCACCCATCCACGGACCGACCTAATCCTCCTATCTAATAATAATAATCCTAATCATCCTAAGTATGCAAGATAAACTAATAACTAATATATCACTCAAAACTAGCTCCAACTTTTACATTTACGTTACTAATTCCTGAAAAACCAGACAATTTGTACGTTTAAATACGAAAAACGCTGACGAAGAATTCTGATTCGTGTCTTATATCAAAGCTTCTAAAACCTTTGACCTTTGTGGAAAGCTAGAAATTGTGTGTCGTGTCCGTGTTATATAAAGCGCCGACTATTTCAGGTCCCAGTGCCACGAGGGTAGTGTGTACTAAATATACCGACTCCCCCCGGCGCGACGTGACGTCAGAGCGCAACCCGTCCCTTTAGGACAGGGACACATGCTGAGAAATGCACGCTGTTTTCATGTGGTTGATTGCTTTGACTTTTAGAGCTATAACGACGTATAATTGATACACGGAAAGTGTTGATAATTGTTAGCTATTATGACATGTAAAGATTTATTAAACAACGTTCATGCAATTTCCCATAAAATGATACTTTTGACTTGTTCAAAGAAACTTGTAATTGTTGAGAAAATTGCATCCAAATTCTTGTTTTTTTACAAGTTGCTGTAACATCCTAAGTATGAAGTTTTTGAAAGGCTTGTTACAAATTGTTCTTATACAGGCTTGTTAAATTTGATAGCTGCTCGGAGTTTAGTCTAATAATATGCTACAATCGAGGTAGGAAAGCACTCAGAATAGACAACAAAACACTGACCTTAAAAGTGATGTCCTTCAGAAAGGTCAGGTTCGAGTACGTACTCGTATCCGACGCACATGTATAGAAAGATCCATGAATGTGAAAGTGTCAAAAGGAGTACTTTTTGTTAGGGTTAACACGTGAATCGTGGGGTTGTGTAGCCTCTGCCACCCCCACTGGGAATCGACACGATGTAACTGTGTCACACTTGCACGTGTGTTCCAAGCCTTACTTACGGATGCAACATATATCGCTGTTGTTATTTATCTAACAAAATATGTGAAAACAAAAGAGCGCTGACAAAGGCTGGATTTATTGTTAAAAAATATCTATACCCTTTGGTACAGTTTGGAGAAAATTACACAATAATTAAAACCGTACAAAGTGTCCTTTGTATATGGAAAACCAGAAAAAAATAGTTTTAGATAAAGACTATTGTCGCACTAAATTGGCCTTTTTGCAAGTTGGAAGACAGATATGATACGCCTTCGTACTCAAATCGCAACTAAACGAACGTCTGTAGTTAATACGTAGGAATTTGTAAGGTAGAAATGGACTAAATAAGACCAATAACATCGCTAGTAAGATCACAACTATTGGTTTCATATAATTCATATCAGTTTTAGAAGACTATAGTACCGTGGAGGTTGGTATCTAGTTCTGCACCAGACGGACAAAACTGAACTCTTAGAGAACCCTAGCAGCTATTCACAAAGAATATCCTTTATACCTACTTCATCAAAGAAAATTTAAATTCAAAGCAAATCGTGCTCTTGACAGCTTTGTGCCGTAAAAACGATTAACTCTTGGTTCATAAAATCGTGAAACGCGAACACAACGTACTCGACTCGATTACGCTCCTGTCGAGTGCTATCGAAAACGGATCGATTTTAGCTGTAAAGGCTCACTCGATCCCTATCGAAAACAACGCCACCCCTATTACATATTAGATATATACATACATTCAATATGCTAGTCATAACAATCATAATTAGTCGAATTATTTTACGCGTATAGTTTTGCGTTTTGTTTCGTCAGGGTGAACTAAGTACACCAGTTGTATTGTGTGACTCTGATTATATTAACCCATAAACCACTTCTGAAGAAGTTACTTTATGAGATCACTCAAGTGCTAAAATTAAATTAATCAACCTATGTTTATCCCGACAAGGTGTTTTTTAATCAAATCAGCTTATCAAGAGGTATTCAATCCAAAAGGGATCCCTCACGTGAGAGTGTTTCATTAATACGGCTCCTAAATTACTTACCGTGGAGAAAAACCGCTTCACAAATTAAACATGAAAGTTGTACATGTTTTCCCTATTACGCGCCCCTCAGAATCCCCAAAAATGTGGAGCTGGCAACACACTCGGCTACATATAATTCGCAGAGCAAACAATCAATATTTACAGAAGCATTAGTTCTAGCCAACTGAGTGTAGCTTTAAGTAATTTTGTTTGAGCAAAGACTTTTTACTGCTTTATTACGACATTCTCGCTCTTTCTCCCTACCGCTGGGAGAATTAAAATTTTAATGGATTTTCAATGGCGGCAAGTGAAATAAAACCACCGGCACGGTGATTACACCGCTTCCGCTAGGAAAACAGTACGTACTGCCTCAACACTGCCAATTTAATTGCGGTATTAAGGAAATTAATTCAAAACAAATGCAAATTGTTTTCGAAAACAAGCGCTCCTTAAGAGCGACGCAAATTGATTTATTTATGTCACGTTAGACATTCAACATTGCCGCTCTTGTGATTTTATTTGAAAACGATTGATCTCGGTAAAGCTTTTTAGAGATATTCATTCAAATGAAACCTGGATACAATTCTATCAAAACCGTGCCGGCAGCAAGTTTATTCTTATTTACATCGGCGCACTAGTATAGGTACATACTTTACGGATTTACATCTCGCATGATATGGAAAGCTCGAATTCGTTCAGAAGTCGTTCATCGCTGAATTAATGGAAAGGATTATTTAAATATTTCGACGATACGGTATTCAATCATTCATTTTTATTTATTGCAGTACATTCATTAAAGTCCTTATTATGCGCAAAATTAATCTCCTACGAAATTATTTTCGCAATTCGTTATGGCAAAAGTGTGCTTACTTAAGAAGATTATAATTCGTCCGAATTTAAAAGAATACTTATCATAAAGAAAATTCAAGACACCCGAACTGGAAGGTTATATTTCAACGGTTTTAGTGTGGGAGGAGAGGGGTACTACCGGCCTTTGTTAGCGCGAGTGAAGAAACAAACAAGATTGGGCTGTAATCAGGTTCAATAGGTGAGTAACAGCGTCGTGTGAAGTTGTGAAGCTGCCCCTCTGAGGCTCGACCCACGTAGCGCCGACGATGTTACTGACTTTTTATTGTCTATCGTATAATATTGATCGATGCTGAAACGAGTTTTGAATTAGATTTAGGCGGTATAAAATCCAGAAAACTAAGCCCACATAAAGGGCAGAAAAATAGGAGTTGTTTGAAAGAATATCTTGGCGGGCGCGGGCGGATCGGTGCGGTGACTCGGTGTCTAAGCAGTTCCCTAAAGCAATTTCTTTTTTTGTTATGAATAAAGTAGCAGCTCATGTTTTAATCTAAAATTAACAGTTTGGGGCGTGATTTACGCGGGTTACGTAATATTGTTTAGGTTACTTTTAACGTTTGCTAAAAGTGGCTTACGGTTTCTCGTTTTTTTTTTAATTATCGCCATACTCTGGTACAAACGTTTCCAATACGGGTTGTGTTAATACCTCTGCAGATTTTATTTCCTGCTAAAGAAAACAAGAAATAAAATCTCTGCTGTTCCGTAGCCTACGTTTTGTCAGCTAAACATTTTACCTTTTTTTTAAATCGCATTTTAAATGAGCGCTATAATTGCACAAAGAGCCGAGTGCTGCAAATATCCGTAAATATATGGCGCAGGTGTCAGCACAGCGCACAGCGCAGGCTCTGCGGTACAGATTTAATCGCAGCCGAGCGGAAGGAATGCAGACGAATGATATTCCTTAACAGCCGAGCAAGGGATTAAGAAAGCTCCAAGTGACATATATTCCTGTACGAGGCACGGAATCACCAATTAAGTGTAAGACTCGGCAGGAATTTAGTAATGAATGTGCCTCTGCAATGTTTTCAACAATATTTTGGCTTTTGTACTAAAGGCACTTGCGTTATATACTGGGTATACAGTGCCATCGTGGCATTTTCTTTAAAATATTGTAGCGGTTTTAAAATCGTTGGTCGGCAACGACTGGTTGCTACTTAAGACTTGTAAGTACTCTCACTTGCGGAATTGTACCTAATTAGTTTGCATGATTAAGTATATGTAGCGCGGAACTGTAGTATAGGTGTATTGATTTGTTTAATTAATTAGATCTCATGTTTTCGTAAAGTATTCGCACTTTCTATTGAGGATAGTATTGAGCTTATTAAAAGTTGCAGAGCAATCAGTTTTCCTACTCTAGTAGGTGTTCTTTGAGTATAAAATATGTAGTAGTAACGCCCGGTCTATACAATATGTATACGTTTGGGATCTTAATCCAGTGGGGATCGTTCTCACTGTCCTTTGTTTATGTTGACGCTTAAAGAATATTGGATCTTCTGGAAATTCGATCAAGTACAAATATTGGCGATCAACATATTATACTGCGCAGTTCTATGATTGAAGATCTATTGAAGTGTTGAAATTTTATATTTTATTTATTCGTGATTTATTGCCAAAGACTGAAGGATTCTTTCAGTTTATGGGTCTTTTACCAGGCAATATCAGACAGTGAGATTTGCCAACTATGCTCTAAAAAGCGATAACAGTTAGGATCTTTGTTAACGATGCCATTGCCAATATTCTTATTAAAATGTTATAATTTTAATGTATAGAAACTCAAGCACTGAATTGAATAAGAATATTGGCATATTGGGCTATTGCCCTTCATCGCAAAGTCGGCAGAGGTTGTCCTAGTCGACGGCACGAACTATTTTGTGTGCGGGGTTAAAATGCATGCTATCTCATCCGTCAACACGTGCGTAAGATATAGAAGCTGTGATGACCAGTAGCAGTAGCTGGTTCACACAAATATGAATACACATTGTTGCAAATTTATAGCGAAAAATAAAACATAAACAACAAAACTTGCCGAGTTTATAACAAAAAGTTATTCTGTCTTAAATACGGGTGGGTAAATAAAAATACATGAACAAACGGCAACGCAGAGGATTGCGCGTTAGAACCAAATAAAATATTAAGAGAGAGTGGGAATCCCGGTAACCTCACAAAGTAGGCACCCTCTCAAGAGTGTTGCTTCCTATTGAATAGCTGCCCGCCTGTACATATATGTACATTCATATTTAGATCTTTCATCTACAGAGGGAATGCTTGCGAAACCTATATCAATATTTAATTCTCATGATACAATAACTCTTGCGTCGTTTTTAAATCGAAGTTGAAAAGATTATTAGGTAGAAACGTGAATTGTATATATAAGATTGTTTATTTAGATGGTATGTAGGAAGATAAGGCTGTATTGCGAGAAGAAGACTGATACACACCTCAAAAGTATCTAGGGATCACGTACATTTTTAACTATAAAAAAATATGCATTTCATATTTACCATACTGGTTTATCTTACTTTAATTCCTATGTTTAAGTTAAAAACGTATCCCTATATTTTAGAAAAATTAAGAATAATTGCAACTTTTGCAAATGGTAGGATTTTAACCTAAGTTAATGTCGTCAATTAAATGGAAAAAATAGGCAAACAATAAGGTTTTTTTTATTTTTATTGAATTTTTTTTTGATTGACTTGAATCACACATTAACAGTGATTTGACACCCTATGAGCGTCATCAGTTAATCAAAATCACTTTGGAGGAATGACTGCCGTTCTTTCTAACAAGTCATAAAGTTGTTGAGCTCTGCAGAGTATGGATGCGGTACTCGGCAGAGTTCTTCTTTGGTGCATATCCCATGCGTGCTCTATTGGGTTGAGGTTTGGCGATTGAGCAGGCCACAGCAGAACGGTGATGCGAGCTTCGGCAAGAGTGCGTGTTACGACTCTAGCCGTGTGTGGACGTGAATTGTCGTGCATTAGTCGAAACGAATCCCCCAACCGGCGTCGCAAAGGGATGATCACGTCTGAAACAATCCTCGCCGCATAAATCTGAGCATTGAGGTTGGCTTCTGATACAAATGAGTTCGGTTCTTCCACAGAACCAAATACCGACCCAAACCAAACCACCTTCTCCATATAAATGGACTTCCGGACAAAAATTTAAACGTTCTTGACGTCCAAAGGTCCTCCGTTTGGAGGACCTCTGGACGTCAAGAACGTTTACATCTTACATATCTCGAGTACGTCTTGTATCCAGCCTCATACTGAAACGAAAGCCATCGGAAAAGCAAATACAACGCCAGTCTTCTTTCTCCCAATTTCTGTGTTCGCGAGCCCATTGTAAACGGACCCTACGATTGCGGGGTGCTATAGGCTGAACTCTCAGCGGCCTTCGGGAACGCAGACACACTTCACGTAAACGACTTCGGATGGTTTGGTCGCTTATCAGCAAGCCTGAAGAGCTGTGGCCTCGTAGCCAACATCATGGCGCTCATGTTACGATTCCGTCGAGCAGTATTTTGAATGTACTTGTCCTGTCTGCGAGTGGCGATGCGAGATCGTCCTCCATATTACTCGGCTACACTGCCTGTGATACGATAGCGTGTCACAAAACCTAAAGAAAATTCTTTATTCAAAATCAAGATCCAGTTAAAATAATAATCCTCAATTGCGGCGATACTCTTAAACGCGATTCCTTGACATTTTTGATGTGTGTAGTTATAAGTTCCATTTACTACAAGTGCTTCATCATTAATAGTCTACCTACTGCTAAACATTTCTGTGCAGAATTCACTCTATTCATCTCGTTCTTGGCAAATTTAATCCATCTGTTAAGAGAACTTGTAGTTAAGAAATATTTACTCAGAAACGCCGTTTACGTGCACAAGGGACTAACATTTCGTAGGTATGAACATGCTTACCAATTTCCCAAAGCCTACGTTTCTTTGTTCAATATTCAGATCAGCACCGTTATATGTCCGTTCAAAGGTCACTGATATACCAGATTTTTATTCAAACAAACGTACCCACATAACATCATCTATGCATATCCTTTGTTAGGCAGACAAAGCGTGTAGATCACCAGTCGCTGTACGGTCTACAGTAAAATATTCTTACGTATTCAAGTGCCATAGATCTTTATTCAAACTTTTGAAATAATCTCCCACTTTCCTTTCTGCGAGTGTCAGTACCTATAACCCTATTTAATCGTGATATATTAATATTTATCTTATGTCCTTTTATCGTTTGCTTCCGACGTTTCGTTTATATCTCTAGTTTTATCCTCTCCAGTATTGTTACGATATGTTTCAGCTATTGGAGCATGCGCTTCTTCATTTAATTTAATACAAATATATACCTTACCTATAAACACCAGTATGAATGATTTCTCTCCTTCCGGGCCGTGTTTTGAATGCGGTTAACCTTAAATATATTTGGGTTTGTGAGAAATAAAAAGGCACGAATCGTATTATCATAATCTTTTTAATAACAATAAAATGAATCATGTGCGATACATAATTGAATTTCCAATTTAAGATGCACAAGCCTGGTTACTGCAAAACTACTGAACCGCGTTTCGATTTCCATCCAAATAATACGATCACCGCATTCGAACATGTCTGCTTCGTGTGAAGGAAAAGAATTAGCACTTATAATAATTATTACAAAAGGAATCGGTTCGAGCAAAGTCGTGAGCGAGCGATGCCGCCCACTGATGTCACAGGACACTCATATTCCTACTAGTTATTATGATAAAAAGCACTTTCGTTTTTCGTTAAAGATAAGTATTCAATTGCATAATGCATCTCTCTTACCATTTTATAATCGAGAAATATGTAAGAAGAAAAATTTATGGAATATAATAACAATAAATAAATATTTTATTTACAGTTTAAAAATTTTATCGCCTATCTATTATATTCTTCGGGCGTTTGGGAAATAAAAAATACGATTGGAACTAACTAATAAGTGATCGACGCATGAACTGAACCTGACGAGACGAGCGGCAGTTCACCCTACGGCGCGACACATGACACGCGAGCGCGAGCCGAGCGCAAGTGTACTGTGAACACAAACAGAGAGCCTACAACAACGCCACGCTAATTACCTTCAACAATACACATCGGGTCGCTTTGCTTCCAAATCAATCGTTTATCATTGAAAACAGCTTATATAAACATTTTATATTAATTATTTACAAATTTTCTTAGAGCTGAGTTAAGTTAGTTTGTTCTCATATTTTTGGTACCACTCTAAATTGTGTATTGGTCTATTTCAAAACCCATATCCAAAGTAAAGACTGAAATACATATTATTGTAAAAGCTTCAACAGTAAAATTAATTTATGTAGACACATCGATGTTAAATAACGACTGCATAAAGCAAAATAAAAAGAATTCAAGTACAAAACATTGTTAGTCGATTGTCAATATCATTACATTAAAACTTTGTATCTACTTAAATCTTATTTGGCAGTATTGATCTTATATTACCTACCAAAACTGATGTTAATACCAGTTATAAGCTACTTCTCTTAATTCATAGGTATTAAATCCATTTTATATAACAAATTACAACGTACTGTGGTCGTTTTATGTTTTTAAAACTGACAAAACTGCTTCTGAATGTAATAATACTATTCCGCGAATATACATAGATTACACCAAATATAGTGACGAATGAACTATCCCCTAGACTGGTACGATATATCAAAGATCAGGTTAATTGAAACGTAACACTTAAAATGGGTAATGATCAAGTCTTCCGGGATTTTTATAATAATTAAAGCTCAAATTTAATGGATAAGAAAATATCCATTACATTTTCTATTTATGAGATAACACAAAAATCTTATCGATAGCACATTCACTTTGGCCTTAATTTGGCACACAGCATCAGTTATTGATTATTACGATACACAATAACAATGTACACAAACTGCCGAATTCTACAAGGAAAACATTTCGCCATTACTAGATAGCATTTGCGGAAACAGACAGAATCACGATATTGAACATGAATCATAGAGAAACTCAGTGGTAAGATTGTACAGATATAGTTGGTTACACAGAGCTTACACCGGGCACAAGAGAAAGAACAGAAGTAGTCGTACCGCCCTCGCCCGGACGCAGGACGCAGCAACACAACGAAACGGTACAAACCGCGCGCACGCACTTCACGCACTCTTACACCTCGATACCTAAACGATATTTAAGATAATATTGTCTCGGCAAAATCTCACTCCACGACACTCGTCAAATATTAGCGAGTCGTATATACTACGTATATATAAATTTGATAAAGTTAATTCGTATTTAAATATTCCATAATAATATTTATTCATAAAAACACTAATTCATCGTACTTTCGAAGTTCACAAGGTCACAAGAGGAGGCGGGTGGGTTAGGGGTAGGGGTTAGGGTTGGGTATACATTGGTCAGTTGTTCAGTAGACGGCAGCGAGATGCATCGTCTGCATGGGCACCAGGCACGCTCGCTCGTTCGAGGCGCGCTGTTAAATGATGCTCTCGCGGTTCCGCTCGTTCTCCTCCAAGGAGCTCACCGAGCTGCCGCCGCAGATCTGCATCTCTATTTCTTGCAGCCTGGACACACAATTTCTTCAAGTAAATATACAGTCTAGCCTAGGTTAGCAGGATAGCCTAGTTTAGTAGAATTGCCTCCAGGCAATTTAATCCATTAAATCAAATACCGGAATAACTGCAGCAGAAAAACTTAAAAGTATTGCTGGACTAATCAAGCATCTGACCCGTTTTTCTGACGAAAGTATCAGCACTTACCGTTGATCTACCTCCCACTGCTGCTGGCTAAGTTTGGCTGACATGGCAGCGTTCTCCGTCTCGACGGTGTAGAGCCGCTCACGCAGCCGCTTGATCTCGCACTCGAGCACGTCGTGCGAGTCGAGAATGACGCGCGGCGCGGTGGCCACGCTGCCACCGCCCGCGCCGCTGCTGCGCGCGCTCGACGCTAACGATGCGACCGGTGATGCTACACGTAGGGGGCTTACTGACGAACTGCGACATAATAAACAACAATTACATTTTCTGTAGTAAGATCATTAAACAGCAACAACAACTTTAAACTTTCTTAAGCATTCGATATGGTTGATCACAGCTTTTTACACCACAATATTGGGACATGCTGGTGAAAGTTATTCTGTACTACCATGGTGAAAAAACAAACCCTGCAATCGGTTGTAGTATATTTTAATTTGTAGTGTTCAGCCCCGTGGCAAACCATTGGCTTAGGTGTACCTCAAGGGCCTGGCATGGGTACTTATCTATTATTCTTGCTTACCAAGAACGACATTTTAAATAAAACTTTGTGACATAGAAGGAACCACAATATTGAAAAGATGATAGCACCTATAAAGCTGGTCCCGATAGGTAGGCGGGTGTGAGGGGTGTGGGGGCGGCAGCACGGGCGCAGGCGGCAGGTTCATGTCCTCGATGGGCACGCGCCCGCTCGTCTCCACCAGCCCGGGCGTCGACTGGCAACGACCCATGGCCACTGTAACACAATCACTCGTTAACATCCATGAACTTTGTCGTCAGCAGTAAGTGAAAATACAGTAAAATAAAAATACTAACAAAAGGTAACTCAGTCAATGACCAATACACATAGAAAAGGGATGTTGCAAGCTACAGGAAGCAATAATTCAGCATGTCCGTACCAGCAATAAAGGTTTGTTTTAGGAAACAATCTATTGATTCGGAGAATGTTCAGCTTCATCAAACGCACATTTATTATAGTGAATAATGTATTAGCAAAATATTACCTTTTTCTAGCGGCGCTTTCTTATATTTTTCGAGTCTCTTGACGGCGATTGCCTCGAGGCGCACCCTAGCAGCGGGATACTCCTTGAGCACGTCCCACATGTCCTTCTTGCTGAGCACGAACAAGTCCGAGTAACCCACAGACCGCACCGACGCTGTCCGGCGGTTGCCTGTCGACGTGTCATCCACACACTCCATGCCAACCGGCGTCCGGTCCCCCCCTTATGAGCTGTTCTGATCCCTCATTCCACACGACACACACATAGACAGAACAGGTCATAAGAAAAACCAGACCAGGACAACCGATATTAGTGGCAGGGAAAACATGACAGTAGAAGTTCAATCACAGGTTCAAGAACTAAAATAAAGCTTGTTTAATAAAAAAGATCAAAAACTACCTTGAAATTTAGACAACACGAAGGGTAGGTAAACGGATCCGGAGTCACATTGCTTTCACAATTTGAAAAAAAAAATAACTGACCGTAAAAAAAGAGTAAGAAGCCATCTCTCTAGGATTCTTATTGTGCTCCATTACCAAGACAAAGCTTTAAAATACAAAATACGAATGCTAAATATTAATAAAATTAGTAGATCCGTAAAAGAACTAAGCAGTTCTACGAGTCAGATTGCATAGGATATCGAAGATAGAAAAATAAAGAATTTTGATAACCGATTGGATGGTATAAGATTTTACGCGGGTGACACTTAAAATATTGGGGTATCATGCACCAAGAAGTCACGCCAAGTATATGAGGTAATCAGGGAGGATGCAAAGCGATCGGGGACACTGCCTTCAATACAACCAAAGGAGATGTTACTAAGATGCAAATAAACCACATGACACAAGACGCTACAAATCCTTGATGAGGATCTAAGATGAAGCCATTGAAGTCCGATTCGAAACAAATAAAAGTAGTTAAGCTTACCACACAACAATATCTCTTCTTTTGAAGTATGTATCAATATGAAAAGGAATATTTTAAGAGCATATAAAAAAACTGAAATCATATCTAAAATGCGTAATTGTAAATTAATTTAAATTTTAAAGCATTCCCTAATACAATTGGCACGAACTAGTTAGCGCTAGTCGGGTGCGTGCTTGCGAGACAGTCGTCGAGTGACGTTAGTTATAGGTACGAGTAGAGTGTAGTCGCAGCCGACAGCGGTAACAGTCGTCACAATGATGTCCCAGAACCTGTTGGTATCGTCGCGGCCGCTCCCTCGGCCTGAGTGCAGCGTCTCCTCGAAACGTTTGCTTTTCAAAACTTTTCAAGAATACAGAGTAGTGTAATAATGGCGTGGCGTCTCGGGCCCTGGCGATATTTACCAAGTTGTTTACCTGCCGTGCCCATGTTCAGAATGGAAATTTCGCCAAAATAAGAACCAGCCTTGAGTGTAGCGAGGACAGTCTTCCCGTTGTCGCCTACCACCTGGAGTTTCCCTCGGTTGACTATGTACATTTCCTTTCCGACTTCGCCTAGGGAAAATATATACATTTTTAACAGTGAACTCGGAAATGTTTCGTTTTATTTTGTTTCCTCTTTCGTGAGGTAAAATTTTAAATATAAGAAGCTATAGAAAATCAAAAAGTACCTTTTCTACAAATGTAGTCGCCTGGTGAGAACAGGACTGGTCGAAGCCGTAGAACCAACTCACACAAAAAGCCCGCTTCGGTGTTTTGAAAGATTTCCACCCTGTGATTACGAAAATGTGCTATATTAACTTCTTTTTTGTAACAATTGCAAAGTTTAATGATTTCAAATATATAATAAGTTCGTGTTTCTAATAAAATACTGAAAATAATTTGTGAACATATTTTGCAATTAATGGTGTAAATACAGGTGACGCATTTAACATTACGAGTACAGGTGCTCTAAAACGTACGAAAACAGAATTCAGCTGAAAAACAGAAAAGCACAGAAGAGCCATTTAGTGACAAAAATTTACGGATCGTATAAACGAACACTTATGCATAATTCATGGACGTAAAAAGCGAATGTTTCTCTTTTTAATTATACAACACGGGATATTAAGCTTGGACTGCTACGCTGCATTAACTTTGGTGAGATGGGTAGGTGGGTAGGTACGTACCTACTGTCATAACTATCCACGACTATACGGAATCGAATTGTGAAAGGATTCCATAACTCGTTAACTGAATTAAGAATCGCCATTAACAGATGGAATTGTACTAAATAAAATTAAATGGCCTGAACTCCAACTCAAACTAAAAGCAAATTAAATTAAAGGCACAAGACATTTGGGCGCCTTAACTAATTTTCTCGATAGTGACAACTTCATTATCCTTCAAGTTGAGTTCCGACAATCCTTTGTCATTGTGTAATGTCTATCAGAGGAGTCTCCACAATTACTCAATTACAAGATCAAAGAATATTTATCTTTGGAAATTTCTTTATGATGTTTGTAGTACACCTGGTCCACAGTATTCAGTTGAGCAAGGATCAATATTTATTCGTTTGTATTTATACATTACATTCTCTGCCTCATATACGGCTATGAAATATTAATCGGCTTAATTTCTGCAAACGACATGGGATCTAACAGTTTGCTGCTGAACACTAATAATAATTTTTGCTAAAATAAAAGTTTGGCAAACTATGCCCATTTTACTGAAGATGCTGAAATCTACATTTGTGTATGAATAATAAAAAATTGTTTCTGTGACTTCGCCGTCTCGCTATTTTTAGAACTTGCTGGCATTTTTATTTCACCTATTTATCTATACTAATAATAATAATATTATAAAGAGGTAAAGTTTGTGAGTTTGTTAAGTTGTAGGGGATAATCTCTGGATCTACGGAACCAATTTAGATGAAATTTGGCATGGAGATAGTTTGAGACCCTGGGAAGGACATCGAATTTGTATTCCCTTGGGATAACAAAACACTTTTTACGCGGGTGAAGCCGCAGGCAGAAGCTAGTTATTAATAGAAATAAACATACACGTTATGGGCTTTGTTATGAATGTAATAATTAATTTTCCCATACAGTAAAAGTGGCTCAAAGATTGGTCTATAAATCATTCAATCACTTAAACCTACATCCTGCGCATTTAGCGCAAAGCTGTTGTCAACATGTTATAAGAAAAAAATATAAGTCTTACTAATCCTACTATCTTAACTATAAATTAATCTATCTCCGTACCAAATTACATCCAGATCCCTCCAGCCGTTTAAGCGCGAAGAAGTAACAAACATACAAACACAATCATACACATACACTCACAAACTTTCGCCTTTATGATATTAGTGTGATGTGATGCGAATGTCTGTTTGTTACGCTTGCACGCGGAAACTACTCAACCTGATCATCATGACATTTTGTGTGCATATTTTCAAGGGTACAGTAATGAAAATAGGATAAACTTTATAAAAAAAGAATAAAATATTTATGCTACAAGTGCGGAAGATAGGTGATTTCCGATGAGTGTTATTTTATTCACGAGCGAGCGAAGCAAGTGAGTGGATAAATCGACACGAGTCGGAAATCATCTTACGCACGTGTATCATACAACATTTTACTATGCATTGTGCGAGGAAATAAAAACATATATCTGAACCAAGCAAGAAATTAATAAAATGGCGGGCTTATTCAAGGGCGCTCAGCATATCCACAGATTAACTTTTACTGCGCATGTGCAAATAGCTGTCACGTCGTAACGCAAAAAGGCACGAGCAAAATATTAATTCTACCAAACATATTTAATGAATATTTAAAATTAATTTATTAATCAAAATCTAAATATAGAGTAATTAAATCGCCTTAAATGCAGTATCAGTGTTGTTTTACCTTTTATATGAATGATAATCTGTGCTTAACTAATTATTTAAACTTTTCTCAAACAATAAAAACTCTACGCGGCGGGCTGACGTTGGAGTTAAAAATTTAAAAAGTACAGGAAAGTAAAAAGCACTAGTAAAAAAAAGTGACACTTTCCGCACAGTTTGGCTGCTTGGAAAACGCTCTCTTCGAGGACATGCATTGTAAACAATATTTCGAGTGAATTTCGTCTGGCAGAAGCTAGGACTATTATAAAACTGAAAGTGTGTGAGGATGGATGGATGTTTGTTAATCTTCCACGCAAAAACTACTGAACAGATTTTGATGAAACTTTACAAAGATATAGCATAAACATCAGAATAACACATAGGCTATAATTTATAAAGATATTAGGCGATGAAGTAATACCACGCGGGCGGAGTATTATAAATGCGAAAGTTTGGATGTATGTTTGTTACTCAATCACGCCAGAACGATTTAATGGATCTGATTCGATAGATTATAATCTGGAATAGCACATAGGCCAGACTTTTATGACGGTATGATGTTCCCTTGGGATGATAATAGTATTCACGCGGGTGGAGCCGCTAGCAGAAGCTGGTAACAAAAATTTACCTCTTCAACGTGTCTAAATGTACATTGATAGCTATTTCCGCCTTGAGCTTGTCCGGCAGACAGGAGACGGCCTTCTCTTCGTCGGAGCACTTCTGCGTGAGCCACAGGTAGTCGAACCACTTGATCACCTTCACCTGTAGGTGTGTAGGCACCCGCCGCATACGCATGTAGGTCTTCACGCCGTCGAGTTTCGCTATAACAATAGAATTAATTGAAAAACACAAAACTTGGCAAGAGACTGAAGTAAACGGCCAATGTTAAAGTAAATGCTACAGTCAATAGTTTAAAGAAACAACCAATCCCGAAGATTTCAAGAGACGGGTGATTATCCCACTAAAGAATTATCCTATTATAGCAGTAAATGTGTCGTTGTATCAGAAGACCAGGGATTTAAGTAAACAAGACCCGCTTCCGTAATATTAAGAAGAGATTACCAAAGTGGAGGCTAGAGTATTCCAAACAAAATTTCAATTTCAAGAAGATAATGTTATTCATCAACTTGTCACAAAGTTCGCAGCGACAAAATGAATTTATACTGTTTCGTAGATCGCACTTAATCTCACCTGTCGCCGTCCGGGCACTAGGGTTAGTTAAGCTAAGTGGAGCGCCTAGTATGTCAAGTGCTAACTTAATGTTAGCAAGAAATAATTGCAATCTCAAGTTTACCAAAACCGTTTAACCCGGCTGCCATGTCTGGCCCGAGATAACAGACTTAGTTCAGAACAAACACACAATAACGACGTGTAATGTGGGCATTAAGTATATCTACCTGTGCTTGTTACGTGTGCGATATGTTACCCTCGTTTACATCCTCGGTACATGACGTTACAACTTTAATGGATATCGATCCGTTGAGACGTGATTGTGCGGTAAAGCGATATATTTCATTCCGTGTCCCCGAGGAGCACCTATACAACCTGGGTAAAAAGGGTCTGTCGGTGACGCAACTTGCCTCTGTATATTCTACACATAAGTTTCTTTGACATGAGTTATGCTAAGAAGTAGTACTATAGAAATAAACAGTACAAAAAGTACTCGACATTGGCCATATTTGCATTACTTGTAATAAAATACTCAGTAACACTCCGCAAATTAAATAACATACGCAACGCCGAGCCCAAATGAAAACTAATTTACACTGATACAGAGTGTGTGGTTTCGTGTTCCGTCAGAAAAAGCAAAATATTTGTTCTCAAAGCGTCCAATGTAGTCAATGTGCACAAAGGCAGTGGTTATATTGAAACCAGCAACACACAATTAAATTGAACCATACACATGAACTAATGCAACGAAATATACAGTGGAGAACTCATTACAAAGAAGCAAAGCCAGGTATAAAGGTGAGCGGGAACAAAGAGCTGCACCTAATCACTGGCTTCAGTAACAAGTGGTTCGAAGTGTTCGGAATAAGTTAGCACTAATCGCCACTTATTGGAAAATCGAACGCTTGAACTATTACGATATTAAATTTTAGTATTCAACATGTTCGCGAACTTTATGATAGGTTCTACACGTAACTTTGGTATAGGTACACGTAAGCAAAGCGTATCGGAGCGAGGTGCGAAGTGCTCTACTTCTTTCAATGACTGGAGCAGGCTGGAGAGGGCGATAAAGTGCAGTGCGCCTCAGGTCGCCAGTTACTCATAAAACCAGTACTGAAAGTTTCCTAGCATTATTTTATCGCTCGTTTCAAGACAAAAATAAACAAAGAACATCTTATAACTTTTGGCAAGACTCTCATAATATCCTAATTTATAGCGAGTCATTCCGCAAATATTGCAACTGCCAGTTATTCGGCTTTTCCTTTTGTGTAACGGATGTTACGCCAATTTCGTGTCTGTGGATTATGTTTGGTAATTTATGAATGGAGTAGAACACATATTATGTACGAAAAACTAACACGAAACTTTACTTATAAGTGTTCTAGTATGTTAACAGTGAAGCGTGTAACCAATAACCATTTTTATATGGTTGAAAAGTCTCTACGGAATTCATGTTTTTAATATTTAACTATTCCCGCACCAAAAGTCCTAAGTAATGTTCCACGAGAGTACTTAGTACGTCGTACATTAATTAATCGCTTGAACGTCCCTCAAACGTGGCTAGCGCTCCAGGCTACCGCGGAACACAATTATTGTAATATTTAAACGCGAATGAATGTTTTCCAACTGGCTTGGCAGGGTATCACAAATGCCTTGGTGGAGGTTTTATTTTTTTAAGACTAATTTACGCTACGCAATACACCATATAAGTTCACATAAAACTAATCGAAGATAGCTAACTTCAAAGCCATCTATCAGTTACATTTCGGGGAGTGTGCGACGGAACTGCACAATTTGATTCCACCTAGCCCTTTCTATCATCGGACTACAAGACGTACGGCCATGCGCCATCGGTACATGGTGGACATCCCTCCTATACGCACAAAGCGTTTTGCTAATACTTTCATTGTGCGCACAGCTAAGGAGTGGCATTCCCTTCCGGGGTCTTTGATCCCTGATAACTACAACCTTGGGGTCTTTAAGTAAAGAGTGAATAGGTTAATTTCTTCTAGGCAAGCGTGCTTCACCATAGACCACGCATCGCTTAACATCAGGCGAGATAGTGGTCAAAGGCGAGCCTACAGATTATAAAAAATAAAAATAAAGTTAAATATTTGTCATAAATTCCAAACATATTGATGAAATACATACAAATACATAGTTACTTTACAATCATCGAATTAGAACGCAACCATGTGGAAGCCGTCCGTTGTTTTCGTCTTTTGTTTGCTGAACCTCAACTCAACTCACAACTCTTTTTGAGGAAGAAATTTTAAACTGAGATCAGACGTAAGTACCCATGTTGAACTCAGAAACAAAGGGCTGATTGTTTGCTAAGTACCGTCAACAATAAACATTTCGTCACAAAAACAAGTCAACAGCGTACCCTTTGCTGTGCAGTATACCGGTGAATGCGGTGTTAGTATGCCGACATTTGGAGTAATTTAATCTTGCTCAAACACGGTACGGGTACGGGGACCGCGGAGTGCGGTCGCCAGTGTGTGCGGAGCTGAGTCAACCGGCCTCTCGCCGCCGCCGCCGCACCGCGTAGCGTAGCGTAGCAAAGCGCAGCGCCGCGACGTCGCCCGACGGAAATAAGCCACGTGCAAGACCAGCCACGCTACATTAGTTACGTTGGAACACACTTTTTAGGCAACAACAGAAATTATGCTTGTTTATTTAGTAAAGCATTATTATTGTCGAGGTTTCCGTGTTTACGTCGAGCAAAATAAACCAGCTGGAAAGAACGTCCCAGAGGCTCTATATAAATTAGCGAAACCTCTTCCTCAATTTGAAATAAGAAAATTATGGTCCGTGTTCCTGCTTCTATGTTTTAATGCAAATAAGAAACATTTCTGGCGAAAAAAGACACAGTTTATTGCTTGGTGGTCCAACAACAACCATTTTAGACTGAACATTACAGGAGTTTTTTTTAAAATGCATCATGTTTTCCATTAAAAATTCTTTCAGAATAAACGTGAATTAGTGTTCGCAATTTTTATTGGTACACGCAGCAACAATGCAAAGCCTGAAAGTCAAATGAAGCTAGTCGGGATCGGGAGCGCTGACTGCGTACACAATTTGAGGACAGGCTGCGTCCAGCAATTTGAATATAAACTAGATACTTACTGTAGAACCGACTGCACCGATTGTTTACATTGCGCCCGCCTGCTCGACAATTTCTAACTCCCTATTGAACTCGGAGAACACTCGACGGAGTATTCGAACGTACTCATTAACCGAATGACGTAGAATGTAGGTATACTAATCACGGCTTCAACTAGTTCTTTGGTTCTCTAGGGAAGCACAAAAACATATAGTGATACGATATAAACTTCTGTCTGCAGACTCGGCGATTTTTAAAAGAATTGCTAAGACCAATCTTCTGTAAGCACATGGTGAATTAACTGTAAGAACCGTTTACACTGCAAGCACAAACATTAACGAACTAAAATCCGAGCAAAGAGCTAGAAATTTCTCGCGTCTACTCACTAAGTTGATAAACTTGATATTGTGTGTGTGAGATTGCAAGTAGGCATTTTGCACCGGACGTGTGAGCGTATCACGAAGAAGCTAGTATATTTCATTAGACAGGTAAGCGACTGGCGCGCAAGTTATTTAACTTATGAATAATACTTACCTAGTTTTAGGGTTAATGAAATTGGCTTAACAGATTGAATACGCCACGGAGTGTGAGTCTTTCTACCTAAATTACTAGCATGTTTAAGTTATGAAGACTTATGACATTTATTTCATTTTGTAGAAATGTTTTGCTGTTTCTAATAAATTCTATACAAGTTTATATGTATGTGAATTTAAATTTTGCCAAGGTTGGCTTTATTCAAGACATGCTTTTATTTTCTCTAGCTGGACTATGTTCACTGCAGATTGCTTATGACCCACGGTGAGTGTCGTGGAGAGATCAATTATTGTCGAATTGTTAGGCTCGGGCGGCTCTGGGCGATGGGGTGCGATGGGCGCGATGGGTGCGATGGGCCGAAGGGGCGCGCGAAGGCAGCACGGATCGATGAGGCGCGGCGGGCGCGCGTCGCGCTCTCCCGGCGCGCGGCGGGATGGGGCGCGGCGCCCGACTTTCGCCGAGCTATTTATAGCATTCAAGCCGCTGACCTATTTCGCTGCAGCGCCGCCAAGGAAGGTCACGGATTCAGCCTGCTCTCTGCCGTCGCGGCGCCATTGTCTTTCAACCGAGCTGCAGCGCTAATTAAAGTTGTTGACACTTTGCTGCTCCTCTGTGTTTAAAATGCCAGACTTATTCATTCTGTGAATTGATTACCTACGTACGAGTCTTTTGCTTATTGAACGAGTTTCAAACTAGTTTTTTTGCGAATATCAAAGAGCAGCGTTTTGATAAATGAACTATGAGTTGGAAACTTTGTTCAGAGCTTTCGTTTGTAACTTTCTTCAGAGGCATCGTGTCGGGCAGACGGTTGGTCCGTGAAGTCGACTTTTACGTAAGGTCGAGGAGTCAGTGTTGGGTGCCGCATGCCGGGAGCACGTAGCGCGCGGTGCGGTGGTGCGGGGCGCGTGCCGGCACGTCTACCTGCTTAGTACGCTAATGTGACAGGCACGCCGCGCCGCACCGTACCGCGTGCCGCCACGCGCTGCTCGTCCCACAATGTCGACCAAACTCTTTGAACCTTTACACTTGCGCATGATATATCGTGTTAACCATCTAAAGCATCACAGAAAATGAACACTTTGCAAAGCTTGTCTACAACACATATTTATACGAAACGTTTTATTTTCGCATAATCCTTCTTATATGGTAATCGGCTTACCTCAAACGTTTTTCATATTACATACCTAAACGGCGCGCGTCAGATCCGGACTGAGGAACGCTTAAGGCCGAGATAAGCGTGGGCGTAAGGAGATATGTATGAATAGAGCTTACAGTAAAAGGAACCTTGAACTGTGCCGACCTATGACAAACATTCCCAAGTGGAACCATAATAATGTAATGACGGGTAAATAAAAAAAAAATTGGGCAAATTACATTCCAATATTTCCTACAAAGCGAAAGTAGATTAGATACTCGTATCAAATCAAGTAATCACGCACGTATTGACTATGAAAATTTGATTGAATAAATTACATTAGGCGGATAATACGTACCTACAGTATTGTATTAAACATTTCTGTGAATGTTTTTACCTCGGCTTTGGTCGGAATTGTGTCATTGACATTCAGAGCTTTCGTCGCGCCACACATAAAGAGAGCTTATTAAGGTTACACTAGTCAAAAATTCTTCCATACAAACGTAGTTTGGGGATTATTCCACTGTTTGACGATGTACGTTCAAAATAAAATGTGATATCAATTTGTCTCATCATTATCTAGGCCTGTATGGAAGCAAAAAAGTAAAAATAGAAAATATTTGAAAGTTATAAGCGTCGAAAGTTCCACATTTCGACACTAATTTTAACGCATTTTTGGGCGCAAATAAATACCATAAGAAGACGGAAAATTGCAAAACGGCCTCCATACAGGCATAGATTAGTAGTTCAACCATGCAAATAACTTTATTTTGAACATATAAATTTAGTAGTTTTTTCATGATATCTAGACAGCCAAAGGTCTGTTTATAAAATTTCGCGCGCCCGATTTCGTCCTAAATCATTATCCATTTCGCTACAAATTTGCAAAAGTGTGTATTCGTACGCGAATTAGCTTCCTATTGCTCATCAAAGCATCTATATCTTCCACACGTGTTGCCGGTTGATATAAAATGCATTTTAACCCCGCGCACAAAATAGTTCGTGCCGTTGACTAGTGTACCCTTAAGGGAAGCTAGCGAAACACACGAATATACGGACCGCAGGTTTATCTTGTTGTATGGAGCAAGTAAATATTTCTGCGTGTTTTTATAGAAAGAGCAATAATAACAGTAGATTAACGGCAGATTTGGCAATCACTTATCAAATTACTGTCTCAAAGAATATCCTTATGATGTCCCTGCAAGCTGTATTTTATGCCGTTATCACTATCTATTTTAAGGTGTCACCTAATCATAGTGTAAACAGGCATGAGTATTAAATGAAAATATAAGCCATGCTTACCTTGAAACTCTTTCCTGGCAGTGCTGACCGAGGTGACGATGTTGGCCACGTGTCCCAACACGGTGGCAAACAGCATCAGGCCGAACAGCAGCTGTGCGATGACGAATACATACTCGCCTTTACTGCGCGGTCGAGGCAAGTCACCTGTACACAAAAAAAGCATTAAAATCTCGTGTCTGTATTGCTACTTCTTAAGAATAGGGATGTTTTCGGGGTAGAATTAGGATAATTCTGTTTACTCCGTCAGATTATAAAATAATACTGGCCCCGTATTTTTTTCTTTATCAAATTAATAAAAAAATACAAAGATAAAGCACATCAAAGTTCAGGAGTGGGGCTTCTGACGTCACTTTGTCAGTATAAAGTGTAGCACACCGTTACGTCACATGATATTTCAACGCACTGAATCTTCGTAATTTTTTGTTTACCTGGCAAAAGATAAAATACGGATCCAATATTTTTAGGTAATCTAACTGTCGGACTAATTAGTTTTTTTTGTCATCTACCCTATTTTTTGCTTTAAGGATTTGTAGTTATATTAAGAGCGTGTCAAACCCTACTTTAATGTCGAAGTCTGAAATGTTTTTGGCCTTTATGGCTTTCAAGTGGTATAATACAAGTTTAAAACCTTAATTCAGAAACCGGTTGAGAAACTAACTGAATGCTGAAACTAAATGCACACCTACACAAGTAATACTTTCAGTAGAAATTTCATATAGGTAATCCAACACTCAACAGTTCTTTAATTTAAACATTCATAGTGTCACCTAGATTTAGTGCATTCGGGTTGAGAGCTTTATCGGTCATGTTACTTTTAACATCAGTGGAGTGACCATAAGCTCTTAGAGTAAGGTTATTTTGAGTGTGTAAGGGACAGATGTATATGACTTGTATACATCTGTCCCTTACGCACACTCAACCCAACTGTCCCTTACTCTAAGAGCTTATGTCTTCACCATCTAGACACGTTCGTTCTCGTAAAAAAAAAAAAAAAAAAAAAAAAAAAAAAAAAAAAAAAAGGCGTGATCGAGGTCAAAAGCTAGTTCATAGTGGAATAAAAAGCTAGTTCACTGTGGAATAAAAATCTGGTTCATTTTGGAATAAAAACAAAAGCATTTATGTATAAAGCGATCGGCAGTTATGCAACTTGATCAATGCTGCATCGTATTATGGTGACTATTTACGTTTTGTTGCTGTTTTGCGCTATTACTGAGTACTATGTCTGTTGTAAAAAACTGTCGATTGGCCAAAATATTTTAGGGTTTACCAAATGACATTTTGATATCGCATGTCAATCCTATATTTATATTTATGACTTTACGTCAGTCGTTATCGATAATGGAATGTCACTTTAGGCCAGTGGTCGTCAAACTGCGGCCTTTCGACGATTTTGTGCGACATAGCAAACAATTTTAGTAAACATTGACAATATCAAAACTGATTTTGCGCATGAAGATAAGTAAAAATAAGCGCGCGAGACACGAATATGAATGGAATATGTTTATACGTACCTGCTGTACCACACACTTCTTTGTTTATAAATTACGCGCTTCTTTAATAATATTTTAAATTTATAATAGCGGGCGTATAAAAAAAAGTGCTACTTAAGGCGGCCCTCCGAGCAAAACGCCGCGCTAGTCGTTTTTGTGCAGTTTTTAAGAGCTATCTACTCTTTATTTAAAAATAAATGTCAATACATTAAATTTCTACATAAAAAATACAAATGTTAGTATACTTTTTTTTCCTTCCAATAAAACCATAAAAATGAGAAATCATTATTGATAGCATGCATCTCCTCGTAAAGTGTTCATTAATTATTTTTTGTACTAACACTAATGGATATACAATTTGATAACGAACATTTTTTTTTTAAACCCCAATATTCGATTTTATAAAGATTTTATTCTAAAATCTGGGCGTTCACTACTATAATTCATGCGCCACCAGTGCCGCTAGGCCAATAGGAATGCTCATATCTCATGCTGATTTTTTGGTCAGGGTACGGCCTTAAAGGAAGGCATCAACATCATCATCAGCCTTTCAATGTTCCCACTGCTGGGGTAGAGGCCTCCTCTTTATGAGAGATATATGATGTACCTCGCGGACCCGGTTGTGAATGTCACATGTATTCGATTTTTTGGTGCTAGGATATTCGGGTATCCTCACGATGTCGGTAACTATGACCCTCCTGCGGATATCCTCAACCAAACCTTCAATTCGTCGTCAACAAAATATGATTACGACTGCGTTTAGACAAAATGAGGCTGTTGCAAAAGCATGTAACATTCCTGCAAAAATAATGGAACATTTCACTGATGCAGTATTAATAAAGGAGTGTATGTTAACTGAAACAAAAAATAGGGTAATCGCGTTTTCACACACAGCTCTTAAAAATACGTCAATAGATTGGTGGTGTCAATGTCAACTACCCAATCCATGAATATGTGGCCTGCATACCCACCTTACATTGTCCCATTTGGCCCTTGTTCAGAAAAGTGTGACGACCACTACCTTAGGCAATACGGGCTTTTTTTTTGCGTTGCTATATACCACGGGGAGATAGTGCAGTTATGTGGGATTCTAACCCAAACTCCTCCTGTGCCGCTTATGGTGGGAACACGGACACGCGTTAGCACTCGCTGCCACCCGGCTGTCCGTCACCGGACCCTCCTCGGAAAAGTACCCCCCATCAGCGGCGCACCAAACACACTGTACGCTGTGACATCCCAGGCAGGGACCAAATCAGCATATGGGTGCCAGACGTATGCCCCATGTATGGCACTAGGCCCTAGGGCTTAAATTTAATAATATCATATCACTAGTCTAGACAAGTGATATTCTATTAACAAAAGCGTGGCGATAGCGATTGGAAAAATGAATTGGAATAACTAACATTAACATTAAAAGCGGGATATTCACCATGTTTACTATTTGTTTGTATTGGAATGTCAAACGCTATCGAAATGTCACGTGATCAATCCCTAACATTTTGGCATTTCGACCACCGCTAACGCTGACATCGAATTACTCTTGCCTAGATAAGACACGCTGCTTTTGGCATGATGTCTGAGAAGAGGCGATATCGAAATGCCACAAGAGGCCCTAGACAGTTAACATTCTATCATCGAAAGCGTGGCGATAGCGATTGTGAAAAAGGAAAATTTGTATGAGATTGACAAGCGATATCGAAAAATCACGTGATCAATCCATTAAATTTTGACTTTTCGACTATCGCCTTCGCTGACATCGACTGCCACTTGTCTCCAGCCTCTGGTTAATTTCAAACAATTTGTGTTTTAGACAGTGTTTATCGCTGTGATGTCACTTTGTCTTAGAGTCCCATATAGGTGACTGCTTTTAACAGCAAAGTTTGCCCGGTCGAGATCAGTCACCTGCAAACTCAAATACACATGTAACATTGTTGAACCTTTTGCTCGGTCGAGTTAAGGACAGACGCGTAAATGATACACCGTCCTTACTGCTTGATTGGAGATAATACGCTTATGCATGTGTTAAAAGTGTTTTAAACACATCTTTGTTTGCTGCGCAAAAACAAAACATGTTATGGATACCTTGATACTTTTTATTAAACCATGTGCGTATGAGATTTCCAATGGGTAAAAATGACTATTATACTAACTTTCGTCCTATATTTAACCTCTATACCTATAGGCGTTTCTTATACAACATTATTTAGCACTAACCTTCGTTAAATAAAGATTTATTTGTACCAAATTACATGATTAAACCCAGCCGTTTAAGTTGCACCGGTTGTTTCTCAGTGAATGAATATAATAATAAGGTTTTTATTAAGTAAAACATATTTAAGTTTCCGTATTGATTCAACTTAGTCTGCCCGGCATCAATATATAATCACCTGCACTTACAAACATGTAATAAATACTTCCCTCTTGTTGCCACTGGGCAAGCGAT
The DNA here is from genome assembly GCA_948252205.1 of Orthosia incerta. Classification (NCBI taxonomy): domain Eukaryota; kingdom Metazoa; phylum Arthropoda; class Insecta; order Lepidoptera; family Noctuidae; genus Orthosia; species Orthosia incerta. Next base: position 16,710,017 of record OX411741.1, read on the forward strand.
ACACACAAGCATCCCGAGACACATGGGAGACAAATCTCAGCGATTTGACTATGCAAATTGATCTGCACTCTACAGCCTCAAGAAACGGCAAACAAGAAAAATCGAGTGATATTATTTGTACATTGATTTTATCGCTTCTACGTTATGATACAAGAAAGCTGTGAACACATAATTATATAACATCGCGCATTGCATTTTGCCAATTATGTTTAAGTCCCATTCATCAAGGTATGTACTTATGTACCTAAATATTGTAAAACATATTTTTTTCAAAAGAGTAAGTATGGAGTTTCTTGTGCATTCTTCTCCGTTACAAGCTACTTTCCGAATGCACGGTAGAATCAACTATTATTATTTGTAAACTTTAATGTAACGTTCAAAAGTGCCGCTTGGTGGCCTACTTGAAATAAAATATCTTTGTCTTTGTCATGTAATAATGAGCGAGCATATTGTCATCATCCAGGCATACATCCAAACTTAGTACTACTAAAGAGAAATTCAAATAAAAAAAACTCGATAGCATTTAGGCTGACTTGAGAATTGAACCCAGAACACTACAGCAACGAGACAGCCAATAATACATTATATTAATATATATCAACGGCAAAACTGATTAACTTCACGTTTATGCAGCAGAGATCACATTCAGTGAAGTGAAAGAGCCAATGAAATTAAAATAATATCATGACAAGCGCAGCTTTTAAGTCATTGCTCGAACGTCGACGGTTATAACGATGTGGTTGTAGGCGTGCGGTCACAGCATCACGTCACCGCGCTCGACAACAAATCATACAATAACGCATTTGTAATTGCTACCCTCAACAAAAAAAAACTCTAAAACAAACACGTTTGTTAACAACACCAATAAAGGACTGTTTCATGTTGATTCAGTTATGCTACTGCAAATATTAGCTCAGAAAAATATATTTGCAGGCTGCGGTCGCTCCCACTTTTATCCCTGCGTCTCGTTCGAGTCAATGTCAGATTAAGCCTCGTGTGTAAGTACTTTATCCCACCACCTGTGACGAGGAGATGTGACAGTAGCGTATTTTATTTTAAAAATAGCGGTAAACTTTACAGTTTCGAAGCAGTAGCGCGGAATGTCTACCTGCCACGCGAAAATATCGTTAGTTTTTGATGAGTAGCCCATTTAACCCAATATTATTTTACTATAACGGTTACAAAAGGAATTACTAAGAATCGTTAAACTAACTAACTATAACCTAAACTACGGATTGAAGTAACACGGTTTCATCCTAGCATTCCACAAAGCTCGTGAACTAATTACCGTTAAAACGGAACCACACAAAGAGTAATGAAAATTTTATTAATTCCGAAAAAATGATAGCAGGTAACATGTTTTCAACAACAAAATACTTTTAGTTAAATGCTTATCGTAATAAATGCCCTACGAGTGGTTGAAGCGTTCTCCACTCAACGATATTATAAGCAGGTACAAAGGGCCCGGATCAGAAGACGGATGGCCCTCAAGACATGACAGTTACAACGGGGCCCGTATTTACGGATTACGTTATTACACCAAATTGCAAGGGCCTCAGAGAACACGTAAACTGTCCTTTATTGTTTACAAGCCCCAAAAACGTTGTAAACTGGCTTTTATAAATTGTTAACAAGCCACAAAAAAACGTTTCGTAGCACGCTCGTAGCCCGTGCTACGCGGTGCTACGAAACTCGTAGAACCGTATGGGAAGAATTTCTATCTATTTAATCTATCTATATATATCTATCTATATAATCTAATACCTTGAAACGATCAATTCATGTATATATATATATATATGGAGTGTCTGTAAAACCCTCAAAATGTCAGGCCATAGTGATCGGGAGATCACGCATGATGGGTCGGTTGGGGATTAGCTCTCTTCCTCCTATTATTTTTAATGGTACCGTTATTCCCATCAGCTCTAGTGTAAATGATCTCGGACTACAACTTGACTCGACGCTTAGCTGGTAAAGTCAGGCTTCAAGTGTCAGTAAAAAAGTCAATGGGACTTTGCGTTGCCTGTATCGGAAACTTTCTGCCTGAAAAAACGCAGGGACTTTAATCTTCTCTATAATCGACTATGGTGACGTGTGCTACTTTGACCTGAACGCGGTATTCCTGGATAAGCTTGATAGGCTCCTAAACAACAGCATTCGGTTCATATTCAACCTGAGGAAATATGACTATTTGTTGAGCTGTAGATCTCAGCTCAAATGGATGCCCATTCGGCAGAGGCAAAATTTACCCACTTTGACCACGCTTTTCTCTCTACTCAACTCTACCACCCCTCCTTCTTATCTCATCCCTCACTTTCAATATCTGTGTATTTCACACGCTAGGAATCTGCGTTTGTCTAACAATCTTCTCTTGCTTTGTCCTTTTCATACTTCTGATTTAATTCATTCTTTCTTTAATATGCAGTCCACTCTTCTCTGGAATGCGCTTCCTCTCGATATCAAGACGGCCACCAGTCAATAAGCATTTAAGCGGAAATTGCGACATTATTTTCAACACCATTAGCATAGTCATCTCAATCACCTTTTTTTTAATTTACATATGTATACATATCTATATAAAGGTATTTATTATAGTAAATATGTATATATGTATGTTTATTTTAGCTACAATTATAAATTGTTATTCAATTTTACTTCAATAATTATTTCAATTGTATGCATCTGTCATGTAGATAACATGGTAGGTTTGGTTGACTGGTAGAGAATGCCTTATTGCCCAATTAAGTCCGCCTTTGTACTTGTATGTTGCATGAAGTTTTAAATAAATAAATAAATGTATATATATTTCTATCTAATACCTTTAAACGAGCAATTCTTGTATATATATATATATATATATATTTTTTTTATCTATAGACTTGCGCTTGACCACTATCTCACCTGATGGTAAGCGATGATGTGGTCGAAGATAGAGCACGCTTGCCTAGAAGAAACCTATTCACTCTTGACTTAAAGACCCCTAGATTGTAGCTATCGGGAAACACAGATTCCGGCAGGGAATTCCACTCTTTAGCTGTACGCATTATAAAAGTGTCCCCAAAACGTTTTGTGCGTATGGGTGGGATGTCCACCATGTACCGATGACGCATCGCCGTACGTCTGGTAATCCGATGATGGAACGGGCTGGGCGGAATTAAATCATGTAATTCCATCGCACACTCCCCGAAATGTAACCGATAAAATACCGACAAACTGGCAACTCGGCGACGATGTTCAAGGCTCTGGAGCTTTGACTTGACCAGTGCCTCATTACCGATAAGTTTCTTGGCCCGCTTTTCGATCGACTCTAGTGCATCAAGCTGGTATTTGGCAGATCCATCCCAGAGATGAGAACAGTACTCCATGCACGATCGAACTTGCGCTTGATACAAGTTGAGCAGCTGTTCCGGCGTGAAGTACCTTCTCACCTTCGCAAGGATCCCCAACTTTTTGGCAGCCAGCTGAGCCTTTGCCTCAATGTATGGCCCAAAATTGAGAGTCGATGTCAACGTAACGCCAAGAAGCTCAAGATGGTCCGTTATTGGCACGGTTACATCACGGAAAGTAGGAGCCGGGTGGAATTGGCTCCTTTTAGCGGAAAAAAGACACGCCTGGGTTTTAGCAGCATTAAACCTGACCAGATTGGCATCGCCCCATTCGGAAACTGCCTGCAAGGACAAGTTCAAGCGCTCCACCATGGCCTCCCGGAGAGACCGGACCTGAGGCCCGGTAGCACGCGCGTTGGACAAGTATCTCTCAGCAACAGTGCTGTCGTCTGCATACCCAAAGGTGCCGGGCTTCAGCAGATCGTTAATGTGCAACAAGAACAATGTTGCTGAGAGTACGGACCCCTGAGGGACCCCGGCATTAATATCCAATTGGTCCGACGAGCAGCCATCGATAACCACTCGAATGGACCGATCTCTCAGGAAGTCTGCAATCCAATCACACAGACCACCGGGCAAACCGAATGAAGGAAGCTTACCAATAAGGCTTTCGTGCCAGACCCTATCGAAAGCCTTCGAGATGTCGAGGGAGACGGCAAGCGCTTCCCCATGCCTCTCGATGGCCTCACTCCATATGTGAATGGCATACGCTAGAAGATCCCCAGTAGACCGATTTCGGCGAAAGCCGTATTGGCGGTCGCTAAGGATATCGTTAGTTTCTAGGTATGCCAGGAGCTTAGTGTTGAGTACACGCTCCATACTCTTACAGAGTATGGACGTTACAGAGATGGGTCTGTAGTTGGCCGGGTCAGTTCTACTGCCCTTCTTGGGCACGGGCTGTACGTTGGCTTGCTTCCAAGCATTCGGCACTGTTCCAGTCTCATATGAAAGGCGGAATAGGCGTGTCAAGATCGGAGACAGTTCAGGCGCACAGGTTCTATGAACTATAGCTGGTATGCCGTCAGGGCCGCTAGCCTTGTTCACGTCGAGGTTGCGCAGCACCCTACGGACGTCCTTTTGATGGATGCGAATGTCCGACATACTCGTCTCGCACCCATCAGGAGAAGGAGGGGGCCGCGAATCACCAGGATTTAGACGCGAAGATTCCGCAAAAAGAGAGGCAAACAAATTTGCCTTCTCCTCAGTGGTGTGAGCCAGTGACCCATCGGGTTGCAGCAGTGGTGGTAGTGAGGGACGGCAGAAGTTCGACTCGACCGACTTAGCCAGGGACCAGAACGCTTTACTACCTGCTGGGTAAGAAGCAAGTTTGGCCCCCATTCGGCCAATGTGGTCAAATCGAGCCCCACGCAACACCTTCTTGCAGGACTTGGCAGCCCTGTTGTAGGCTTTCTTCTTCTGACCCAAGTCACTCGCTTTACGCGATCGAGCGTCGACCCATGCCAGGTACGCCTCATGTTTAAGCGCGTCGGCGCGACGACATTCGGCGCCAAACCATGGCCGGTCAACGCTGGAAATCGTTATGTCAGAGAACGGAATGTAGTACTCCATTCCCTGACGCAACACATCAGTAACGGCGTCCGCGCACGACGAAGGATCAGCCGACGAAAAGCAAGTAGGCTGCCAAGGATAGCAAGCGAAGAAAGAACGCATGCCATCCCAATCTGCTGACCTGTACCGCCAAACCCGCCGGGTGCCTCTTGGGCTGGGATCGGGCGGGGAATAGACGGACACAGACTTCACCAGACAGTGGTCGGAACTACCCAGGGGTGAACTTATCATATATAATCTGAATCTCGGAAACGACTCCTACGATTTTCATGAAATTTAGTATGCAGGGGTCGCCCAGGTGCTAATAATAATTGGTAATGTTACTTCATGAACATAATTTTGCCATTTTAAATATGTGGTTTGTGTTACAATTAATAACCATTAGTTTCATTTCAGTTATGACTCCCATTTTATCTCCTGAGAGTATTTTTATCATCCAATTATATACAACCTCTTAATTGTAAATATATTGGGCAAAATAAGATGTGAAGGTAATTTTTTTGCCATTAAGAAACTTGCTTCATTTTTATTCATTTAACTGACGATCTAACTCGCTACCTTTGTCATAAAAAATGTTCGATTTCTGCCACGATTCTTGGTATTTCCAAAATAGGTGGGAGAAATTTTATGTTGTTGAGAATTTTAATATGTGGCTATGAATACACGCCATTAGAGCGTATTGCGAGCGTTACACTTGGCAAGCTTGCAAAACGATCGCCAATAAAGGGAACGGTCTCCAAGACATTGTAACACCTTTTTATTGTGCTCATAAAAATACATTATCCATCGTTAGCACTATGTGCGGCCTGTTCACACCATAATTACATTCATTCATGACACAAATTATATTTCAATAATACATTCATGAATGGTACTTGAGGAGGAGCTCGTGGCCCAGTAATATTATCCGCACGGGTCGATCTTCAAGGTAAAGCAACGGTTGCCGAGATCTTTACGTGGATGGGTGACCATTATGATGATGACACGATTTTTTAGGGTTCCGTAACCAAATGGCAAAAAACGGAACCATTATGGATTCGTCATGTCTGTATGTCTGTCTATCCGTCCGTATATCACAGCCACTTTTCTTCCGAAACTATAATTTGAAAAATTGTTGCGTAACTTAAACCATTTACGCAGCGTACGCAACGGAAGCTCTCAAAATGGAAAAAAACTCGTTTTTGCAACATATTTCATTTATGCTCCTCTCCTAATGGTCGTAGCGTGATGTTATATAGCCTATAACCTTCCTCGATAAATGGACTATCTAACACAAAAATAGATTTTCAGTTCCAACCAGTAGTTCCTGAAATTAGCGCGTTCCAACAAACAAACTCTTCAGTTTTATAATATTAGTATAGATTAATGGTTTGGTTCTCTGTAAAAATCACTGTGGGTAAATTCAAGTCATTTAAATCGCTTTAATTAAAATTGCTCCTTAATTAGACAGTTTTTGATTTTATGTTCATAACTAGCTTCTGCCTGCAGCTTCGCCCACGTGAAAAGTTCTTTCTTTTCCCAGGGGAACATTTTACCGGGATTTAGGCTTTTGTGCTATTCCAGACTATAATCTAACTCTGTGCCAATTTTCATCCAGATTCGTTCACCCGTTCTGGCATGATTGAGTAACAAACATACATCCATCCATACAAACTTTAACATTTATAATACGAGTATTAGTAAGATTATACCCAGTCTCAATAAAACAGGTACGCACACGAAACCGAATTTATGTCCCGAGCCAAGTTACGTACACATCCATTATGCGAAATTTGTTGATTTAAAACTTTTCCCATTACCTCACGACCATTGTACGGCTTTGTATATAATTATTGTGTTGTTCTTTATTTATGACGCAGAGTTCGTATAATGAATATGCAATGGATTTATTGTATTCTGATTATGTACAGGATATTGAACAGTGAAGCTGTAAATTAATAAATATCATGACAACACAAACTTTGTAATATCCCATTTATACCTATAAGATTTTTTTTCGTTTTCTACCTAACTTTAGACCATAATTATTTTTCAGGTTATTGACTGTCGCAACCCAAAAAGTAGCCGCCGGCAAGGATTGTCCCAGAATCCTACGACAAAGGCACACGCGTTTTTCGGTATAAAAATTGATATAGGCCCGAATAACATCTAATAAAAAAGGTTGTAACATAATAACGTCCAAATCCATTGTTTTCATCTCAAACATTACCTACAAAAAATTTAATAAAATTAGGAATTTGAACAAAAGAACGTATCTAAAACATTATTATGAATTCTCAAAAAAATCCATGTATTTTAATTTAATACCGGGCTAGAAGCCGGGAGCAAGCAGGTGCATAAAAATGACTCGGTAAAAATGGGACCGGGAATTTTTCATTACATTGAATATGGAACTCTATTTGGCGATTCTGCCTTCCTATTACTTTACATATTGCGTTGCCTTAATGGCATTCGTTCAGCATATTTAAAATGAAACAATTTTTAGCAAACGTTTCTTGTAAAACTACTTTACTTTTTATAAAACAGAAACTTATAGTTGCGTCACTTTTAAGGCGATATATAAGCCCCAATGTTAACGTGGCCACTGGCCGTGCGCTCGTTCGAAGCCAAAAATATCAATATTGAACCTCCTTTTGAACAGTTTATTTGCAAAATATTATTTGATTTACATATGCTATGTTAGTTATGATGAAATTACAGCCATCAATTTTTCTGTGTAAAATATTTTTAAACATCCAAGTCGTTTTGGAGGAGTATCCAAAAGTAGCGAAAATATACCGTGTTGTTATTTTTTTTTTTAAAGCATAGCTATTTGTTAAACGAAAAAACCATGTGTTAAAAATAATATACATGAAACAATAATAAATAGTTTTTTTTAACCTTTTACCCTAGCCGTTACTAAGGAGTAGGTATGCTTTAGAAAGTTACCGTTTTACGGCACTAAGACGGATGTAGGGCCTTAAGTTGTGGCTTTGCGCATCGAGTTGATTGAATACCAGTTTGGTTTAATACATCTAAATTGCGAATTCTAACCGACCTGTAATTTCAAGATCTCCTTTCTAACCAACCTGTCGTTTCGAGATCTCAGTCATAAATGCATGGTGCTTGCCCTTAATGTTTTAAGTGTTCGTGAGCGCGGAACTCAAAATGGTGGTCATTAAATGAAATGGTGCTCTACATTGAAACACCTCTTGCTATTTTCCAACGTTGTTGTTAATACGTGCTAAGCTTTCGAATTTTATTTTTTTAATCTACTATATGCAAGCTATTATTGTGTATTTTTGTCTGATTTATAAAATCATAGCCTTATTGTCTTATAAATGTTGTATAATTGTTTTTCCTTAACTATTAATTTATCAATAGAGATTACGTAATGTGGCTTTCAATATAATTTAATTTAATTATAACACAAAGGAAGTTTAGCTCCTTTGTTAAGACGTCACTTGCAAATCTCTATTTAAATAATCGTCGAATATATACCTCTCATTAACAGTTACCAAGTACCGACGGCGTTCCTAGTATATTATAAGTATAAGTAGTGAAAAAATACTTACAATGTTTACTAAGAAAAGTTTCGTCTGCAAGGAACTTGTAACTACTTAACAGAGTTACAAAGTTCGCGTATGAACGACCACCCAATAATGTTAAGTTATTGTACTTGCTTACATTCGTTGTATGAGGTAACAGCGTATTAATGTCTGGGTAAAGGTGTACTCTTAATATACTCCGTGTGTAACTTTAACAATTTTGGCTAAGTAATACATTACCGTTGTGAAGGGATCACGGTGATTTTGATTAACAACTTATATGAACTTTGTTAATTTTAGAAAGGTTATTGTACTTATAGTTTTACTATAACAGCCAGTTTAAAAGTGTATGTAAATGGTTTAAGGTTACACTAGTTGATAATTCTTCCATACAAACGAAGTCTAGGGATTACTCCACTGTTTGACGATGTACGTTCAAAATAAAAAATGATATCAATATGTCTCATCATTATCTAGCCTTGTATGGAGCCAAAAAAATTAAAAAATATATAAAAAAAGTTATGAGCGTCGAAAGTTCCACATTTCGACACAAATTTTAACGCATTTTTGGGCGCAAATAAATACCATAAGAAGACGGAAAATTGCAAAACGGCCACCATACAGGGATAGATTATTAATTCAACAATGCAAATAATTTTATTTTGAACAGATACGTTTAGTCGTTTTTTCATGATATCCAGACTCCCAAAAGCCTGTTTATAAAATTTCGCGCACTCGGTTTCGTCCTAAATCATTATCCATTTCGCTACAAATTTTCAAAAGTGTGTATTCGTACGCGAACTAGCTTCCTTCTGGTCATCACAGCATCTATCTCTTCCGCACGTGTTGTCGGTTGATATAAAATGCATTTCAACCCCGCGCACAATATATTCCTGCAGTCGACTAGTGTACCCTTAATTGAAATAAAAGCCTTGACTTGAACTTTTCCAAGTAGATAGTATCAGCTGTCTGTCAAACACACTAGCTACAAAAGAAGCCAGTTAATAGTTACTACACTCGTTAATTAAACACACGCAATCTTCTACCACTTATCATGCTTCCTAAAATAGAAAGTAAGTAAACAAACACCCCATTACCAGCACATTACCATAATATAATGAAATCTAATTTGAAATACCTCTTCGGAAAGCCTCAATTTATAGTTTATAAACAGTATAAATAACCGGTATCTCTCGTACAATTATCTCCCTATTTATGGTCGGAAAATGTTAACCTCTGGGAAAGTTTCCTCTATCCCGTGCCCGGAGGTACCAGGCTAGCAGCGCTGTGTGGAGCACTCTGTTATTAAACCAGCTAATCATTATGAGTTGGTAACGCGATATACTCAAGCGGTTAATTGGATCTGTCTTCGGTTAATACGATTAATTAATGTTGTGTTTTATGATTTATTTTCATATTTTTTTGAGGTGGAATTAAATTACGAAGAGAATTATGGTTAATCAACTTCTATGTTTGCATTCAATTAAAAATTCAATTAAAAATTAAATAAACTGGATAAACATCTCGCCATGATCTGCCCGCCTTATCGATTCACAACTGCGTTGGATTCTGCTGCCAGTCTAAACCGATCCAGCTGAATATCATTACCTACCTTTTTACATGGAGTGACTGTATATATGGAGTTTAGAACTCCATAACATAGTTCCTGATCATATGATATTATGCTCATAAAAATTACTTTACAAGTTTGTCCAACACACCCTACGTTTCATATTAATAACAGTCAGCAATAACAAAGACACTATAACAATATATGTTGTCTATAAAGGCAACATTGCATCTAATATTGTACCAATTTTCATATGTGCGTCACTAAGGCAATACGAAACGGGCACGTTTTCTGTTTATTCGTTCATAGATACTTTGTTTGTGAAAATATAGCGCTAATATTGTGAGTGGAGTTTACTAACTGGTCGGCCAATTTATCGGCCAACTTGACGTGTAACCGCCAGGCCGACTTGTCGCGCCGAGACGAGCCCGGACGAGGGACAAGTATCTACGGAGACACTTCAAGTCGATAGTGCTCGACTCGAGGGAACTTCTCAAGCATAATATTTTTATCTTCACCGCTTTTTTTCGATTCGTTTTATAATATTTGAATTGACCTCTTAAGGTAAGCAGATATTGGAACTTTAAAACATGGCAAGGTTAATGTGACTTCGATTTGATTAACTGACATTCAAAGTGTGTTTTACAAAATGTCTCGATTCAGTCAGTTGATAAAATAAATACCAACATCAAACCAAATTATAGATTTACACTGTAAATTAAACACTAAGGTAAAATGTTTAACGCTGACTCGAACGAAACTGATAAAACAAATACACCTAGTACATTTGCTGTAGACATTCAATTCCGAGTCCCAACTAATTACGTCGACACAACCGAACGAAATTGACAAGCTATTTGATTGAATCCCGAAATATCATTTGTATCGGACATCCACGTGCCTGATTTTGCGATGCATGCAATTTATGAGGGATTTTGATGAATATAAATTATGTCATTATAATAAAATGGAGGCACGTAATCTGTGCACCCATCTAGTTTAACGACACGCTCACTCGCGGTTATGGACGCTCTTAGGGAGAAATGGCTATACTGTTTGTTTTCAATACTGTTTTTTTTTGCCGTAAGTTGACCTCATTTATTTAACGGTTTGGGGTTTGGTTTCCCTCCGCAGGTAAAACCAAATATGTTTCCTTAGAAGGAAAAACTGACTTCTCGTGGCGACAGACTTACGTAGATACAGTATAACTTACGTAGGTAAGAAGTGTTGTCTATGTATATTCTCGAAGGTGTTTAGCATTTGATTAAAAGCTTCTGAATTCAAATTTTGTATAGTAGAATGAATTAAACGTCTGCTCAATTTCTAATAATTAACTACCTATATGAACTATCAGAGATTGTTAAACGATTACCATTTTAGTTTCCCCGATACGAAACCTGTAATAAACTTCACTGTTGTATTACCTAAAGCTTTCGGCGAATTCGTGCTGTTCGTGTTTTTGAAACAATTACAGAGATAACCTCGAATGAATTTCATGAATTCAATCTATCTATTGAACTCGTGTTATGCTGTGGGTACATCAATTCATTGTTTCGGAATGGAATTTGTTATAGTGGAATTACAGGAGTTGTCTGCGTTTCAATTAGTGTAAGCATTTTCTCTTTGTTTAAGAAAATATACAAGACTCATTTACACATATTTAATCTAGTGTTCCAAAGATTATTTATAACACAATTTAGCCAGCGGCATTTAGGCCTACTCATCTGCAAAAAGGTTTACAAAAAGAAAAACTATACTAAAATTGGAGCGTAAATAAGGGGTCATTAATCTAACTTTTTTTAATACTCGTAGCGCTTCGTGATCATTTACAATACTTTTCTCATAAGATATTTATGTTATTTATTACGGAGTTATTCACTAAATATTGAATGGCGCGGGTAGTGTCCGACAGGTCGTCAGTCACTCCTGACGTTCGCCCGCGCTATGAAACTTATTATCCGCCATTTTGTATTCTGTATGCCAATGAAATTTAATTAACCGTTCACTGAACATTGTTACCGATCAAGTGAACAATTTACATTATTATTTCTGGCTACTCTCATTTTAATATTTCCAGACGTGACTTCTTTTTCTGTTACATAAACTGATAGCAGCAAAGTTTCCTGTTTTAATTATTATTTATCTTTGTATAATTAGGAACACGGCTGAGATTTATTCGAGGTCCCTTTTCTTTAACATTCCTTGGTCGAAATAAATATTCGGTGAGTCCTTTTTAAGGCGTCGCCTTACAAATTTCGGGCACAATAAAATGACTAATTTGTTTATGTTAACCTTGCTATATAAAATTAATCACATACATTACATAGAATATAAAAATTTGTGTTCGAAATATTATGTGTCATAGAATTATAACCAGCGTTGCTAAATGCCAATAGGCTTTGTCCGAATTGAAATGATCAGTTTTATTTAAATTTCATAGCTATGATTTCTACTCTAAAACATGTTACAAAATTTCTCAATAAATGATGTTTACTTGTTAACATTTGTACGTCGTTGAAGCAAAACATGACAGTGATATAGTTTAATGTAACATCTTGAAGGGCTGTGTGTGTATATTCATGTTTTGGACATCACAATTATCTTATCTTATCTTACAATACATGTAATTATGCACTAGTTTCTAGCACCTAACAAACAAATGCACAATGATGTTTTTAGACAGTCAATGTCCATGTCTTGGATTTGTTCTGCCTTTATTATATTACAGTAAAAGTTACACAGCAAAATTAATATATTTTAAGTTTAAATTGCAGATGCATGTACCTTTAATAAGGCCTTTAAAATCATAACTCGCATCCTTTGAACAATTTGAGCACCTTTATGTGCAATTTGCTAGACGCGAAATGAAGTCACGAATATAGTTAGGGATGCTCTCGCGTTCAAGGCAACTAAAATTAGACGGCAACTCATAATTACTCTTACGAGCAGGAGCATTGCCCGCTAAATCTTGTCTTCAAAACTAATATCATAGAACATGGTAACAGGTAGCACGCGGAAATCTATACCAATATAAAGAGGAAAGATTTTATTAAAAATAGCGATTGTTGATTTATTTTTTACTTCGATGGTCCTAGTTTATCATAATTATGTGACTTCGAGTTACAGCTGTATTAGCTATATGTAGGCGAGCACGCCCTTTATGCCTTATAATTCGGGTACTAAGTTCCGTTTACGTTTTTATTTTAGCTTGAGTTTAGATTTCTATGTTTTTGTTGGTATATTGGCGTGTGCTAGCTGTCATTACGGCAAATATATTTTAGTTTAATTTTTTGTGTTGAGTAATGTAAATTATTTGCATACCATTGTATAGAATCAAGTTTTTGTTTTTTCTTCTAACTGAACAGACAGCTGTGCTGCTGGGGAGTTTGTTGTGCCACTTCTTCTTCCCAGCAAAAGCACTAGGAAGTGGTGAAGGGCGGGCGTTTTTGGGGGACTGTCTTATGTAATTTTGACGTTCGGAAAGTGCTGATTCTCAGCCTAGTTTGAATAAATGACTTTTGAATTGTTCTAAAATTTAATTAGATCGCCGGTAGAAACAGAAGTTGACTACATTCGTATTGCATTAAAATAAATAGTTTAACAAATTGGTAGGTTGGTAGGTAGATAGGGCAGGGTAGTAGGGTATGTAGAGTAGGGTAGGTAGGAGTCAGCTAGTAATAATATAAAGTCGTAGTTATCTACACACGGAACAGCTAAAATTAAATAAAGTAAGGACTCACCTATCGTCGTGAGCGCCAAGGTGCACCAGTAATAACTTTGCAAATATTGTTTCACCACATCCGCAGTCTCAGTGTCATGATACACCCAGTTTTTACTACCGAACCCATTGTTTTTATATATTATATGGTACAAGCACCCGTTCCAATGGAATATCACTAACAAATAATGAATTAAACTGGTCGATCTAAACAAGTTGGGATAGTTCGTATGCCGCTCCGTTCGGTCCATGAACGCCCAGAAGCGGTATATCTTGACGAGGCGGAACGAGCGCAGGATGGAGTTGAAGCCGATGGACAAGTAGAGGAAGTCCAGAGGCAGCAAACACAGGCAGTCGATGTAGAACGTGGTGGAGTTCATGTAGTGAGCGCGTAGCTTGGCCGCGTCCGTCTGCAGCACCCCGTCCTCCAGGTAGCCCGTCCGGAAATGGAACAGGATGTCCGCCAAGTAAAGGAAATCCGAAAAGTAGTCCAAACAAAACCACACTATTAACGTCTCGCCTGAAACAAAACACATCAAGTTAATTACACATCTAAACAAATTAGCGCCTACGCTAAATAAATAACTAACTATCAAATTAATTTCAAATTTCGAACCCTTAATAGATTAATTTACTTTGATCCAAACTTTTGCTTGAAACTAAAGACAAAAAGATCAATACTACAAAGCGTGAACTTGAAAGGGAATCGCAAATTTTATGTGGCGTTGAAACTCATCGCAGCTGCGAAGTGGTACTAAAACAATTGGAAACTTGGTCGGCATAACATCCAAACGTTACCTTGCCAAATATTACATTGTCTCTGGTGCGAAACATTTAACTCAGAAAAGCTATTTAGGTAAGTAATTCAATTCACTGCGGGGCAAGTTGGCGGCAACTATGCGCGGAGTGCACTAAGTCGCTGCAGCCCAGATCGTCGCCGCTAATCTTGGTTGCTATCTAAATGGAGACGTCTTTTGCATAAGCTCTAGAGTCAAAATTGGATTTTTATCCACTTAAGCGCCTGCTTTCAAGTTCATGAAAATGAGGAGGAGCGATACAAATCGTCTTGATCTTATATGATTAGTATATTTTTTTAATTTCGACTGGACACATGATGAGATCAAGTATCTAGAGAAATGGGGTAACTGATTGGTATCCAAGGGACAGTAAACGTAGCAAGGGGGGACAGTTAAGATAATGGGCGGACAAGCTGAAACCAAAAGCAGTCCCTATCTGGCGAAGAGTGGCTCAAGAGCTAGAGGAGGCCTTTGCCAAAAGGCACACTGAATTGAGGAAATTACTATATTTTTTATATAATTTCTACAACCATCAGTTACTCACCGTTAATCTCCTGGAAGGCGAACCTGTAGACTATGACCCAGAGGTTGTAGAGGAAGGCGAGGGAGACGACCATGGACCAGTAGTAGCACAGGCGGCCGGCGGGGTCGAACACGAAGGACCAGTGTGGACCCGCACGCAGCCTCCCGCTGGCATACGTGGACCGCCGCCGCAGCCCACCCCGGCTGCCGCTGCGAGAACAATAATAATAATAAACATAATTCCCCCAGACCGAATGTTCGCCTCGACGGCCAATCTCAGCGGAAATTGGCTTCAGCGCGAGAGATATTATAGTGCACTAGTGTGTGCGCATACGCAGGTGCATTCTCTGTCCCCTCAAACTCATAGTCCGTTACGACCGGAGAGAGATCAGGCGCAGGACCAACGGTTTACGTGCTTACCGAGGCACGGGCACAGACTAGAGAAGTTACAGTGTAACAGATATTTCACTCTTCGAGATCAAGTACACAATTTTGAGCTCAATATCCGTGACGGTTGGGTTGATCCGTGACGGCTCGTTTCTTGCTAGGCTGCCGAACTAAAGCCCCCGCGCCCACCAACCACGCACTCCCCTCGCACGTACGATCTTGGCGCGAGTGGTGACAACTGACTGGAGGAGCAGTGCCGGGACCGCGCGAAACTGTAGGCTATAAGTACGGTCGAGAGAAGGTGGCCTGGCATGGAGTTTCACACCGCTCAATTCCAAACTCCAGGCTGCCACTGAGAAATTTTGATGTACAAATCAATAACACATTGCCTAACCTGGGAACCGAACCCAGGACCGCCTACTCCGCACGCTCAGCAGTCGCACTTGGGGGACCATCGAAGCAGCTAACAATACTCTATCAACCATCTCATTACCCGTATCGTTTGACCCTTTTAACCTTAATTCCTATCAGTTTGCCTTAACTACGTACACAACGTTAAATCCGTTCTCCTTTGAAGTAATCTACATAACATTACGTGTGTGCGCTCTCTGCGAATCTAATAAGAGTTGCACTCAACGTTAATCCTTGAGCTAAGGGCTTATAACATCATCTTTGTAGTTATGTAGGGAAGTTATTGTAAACAAAACAATTATTACGTCACTAACAATCGACAAAGGAGATCATTAACAAAGTTATGTTTTGATTATGCAGTTACCAGAAAATACAGAGAGCAGTTATATATAAGGATATCAATGTACTCTGTATATATAATGTATAAGCTTGTGGGCCGTAGAGCGTGTGTGAATGGCGGCATTTGATATCGAAGTTAGTGACAGATAGGTTTGCGTGGCTCCTTTGTTATTCGATAACATTGTCTGTCTTGCTATAATACGGACAAGGGTGGCTAAGATATTAAATTCTTCTTTCTATAATAAATACTATGCGGGTTCTAGAATGTTATGCATAGGTTGAGAAAAGGTAGATTTTTTGTGTGTTAAGAGTATTTTAATTTCTTTTTGGTGTCTAAAACAAAAGGCAATTAAAATAAAAAATATATACTAAAATCAAGTTTGTTAAAATATACACCATTATTTATAGAAATCTCAACGGTATTAGCAATTGATTAAAGATACTAAATTATTTTTTTATATAGATTTGAATTAAATATCTGCTAAGTAACTGCTCAACACCGTCGAGAATTTTATAAATAAGGCCTTGTTGATCGAAGAATAAGGCCCGTAGATGTGTCAAATATATATAAATAATGCCTGAAGTCTTGTATAAATATAACACAACATTATAACCATTCAAACAGCAATACATAACTAACGTAATTATTTGTAAACGATGTACGTACATGTAGCAATTAAGATTAGGCATTAGATACAAGCTAATTACAATAAGTCTTTGTTTAATCTTGACAGTCTATCGATGATTCCGTACGCTAACACGACAAGGAACGTGTGTAGCCTGTGTACAGTATATTACAGATTCAATACGCAAGCCCATCAACGACTGAGTCGTTTAAACAAGACACCTACTTCCTTATGCTAAGCATCCCGGCTTACAACGTGTACATATGTACACAGGTATCAGGTACGGACCGTGTAAGATAAATGTAAGCAGCACTGTTTGCATTAGCTGATTGTTTGGAGTTAACTCCGATTGACTGAGTTAGCTCGAGCGGGGATTTATGTAACCGTGTGTATGTAATTGCGACTAGGGAATAATTGAATATCGCGTTTACCACCTGAGGGCTCGCCAAAGCGATAGGTATCCAATTAACCCTCCGGATACTGAAGACAGCCAGAGCAAGCGCCCACAGGATTGCGGTCCCAATCATAGCAGTTTCATTATCTTGAGCAGGCTCAGACTAAATGCTGTGAACAATTGAGCTAAAGGCTCGCTATCTCGACCGAGACCTGTCAGAGCATGTATACAAGCGTCTTCAATACAATGATGGCGATAGGATCTACATTCAATTACCCAATATCACGGAAAGTACAGTAAAGTAAAGTTCAAGTAAAAGGCGTAAACTGACTCACGGATCTGAAATGACAATTCCTCAACGCTCGATATTGGTTATTAACGTCCAAAAATCGTATTTTTTAACACTGACTGACCTATAGATCAAAACCTTAGAGGTTTTGATCCCCAGTTCCAGATGGCCTGGAGAGTTCATTTGGCATCCAGATAGGTAATTGGGTGAACACAGGAATAAATCTGAAACTAGTAATTTTTTATCATTTTATTATTATTTTTCAATAAATTGATTCTATTAGAAACACACACCTAAAGTGCCTGTAATGTAAGAATCAGCAATCAAAATTGATGACAGCCGGTTTTTATGTGGATTTTAAGGTCTTCACGTGAATATATAACGAGTGGAATACCACCCTTAATTCTAGAACGAGTCAAGATATATCTGAAACTTGTTCAGATATTAAGTAATGTGTATGTTAATTAAAAGGGAACAATTCCCTATTTGTTTAGCATATGCTATTACTATTCACAAATCACAAGGCTTTAACCTTGACAGTGCTCTTCTCGACATAGGCTCCTGTATATTTAGTAAAGGGCAGACTTACGTTGGACTCTCCAGAGTTAAAACCTTAGATGGATTACATCTTATCAATTTAGATCCAGTCAAATCAAGGCACAAGAGAGCTCTATTGTAGAGTACAACCGCCTGCGCACGTTATACTGCCCCGACTTGGCCAAATTAAGGATAAACAGAAACCGCGTAAAAAAAGATCCGGGTACTGAATGGGCAATTCACTCAAACATTTCAAAGGTACAAGAAAATATAGAAAACAACACAAAAAAGACAATTATACCCCGTAAACGTAGGAAAATACAGTAGATTAACAAAAACCATTTGGTATTAATTTTATTATGAAAAAGTAATTATATCTCATCAAAAACATAAATGTGAAAAAGGGAGCCAAGTTCAATACTAAGAATATGCGTGGTTGTTGATAACGCCGACAAAAGAATTAAAATGTAAATGGGTGCCAAGTACTGTATCCTGAAATTTATTTACAAGAACATAAAACATTCTAAAATAAATTTAAAAACACAATTTGACAATATTTTCTGTTTTAAAAAACTCGTATAACTTCTTAAATTTGAATACTCGAATTATTTACATAAAGCAGATAACTTAGGATAAATTGTAACTCAAGATTTAGTAGTTAGAGCGGCTAAATAACTAGTTAGCTGTTTATTAATAAGAGCTTTTTCATTCATATAAGTACTTCCACATTCGTTCGAAAACTATCGTAAAGTTCGTGTTCGAAACCGGTAAAGGATTCGTTCTTTTTTTGTTTTTGTAACTCGCTGTCATCTATATTGACAGTCTTTGGTTGAGTTGAAGTTGACACTTGCAAAAATGTCATCGATATCGCGAAACGTGTCACATTGGTCTTGATCTGGTTTTTGTTGTAATTGATTTATAACCAGCCAATCGTTGCGCGAGTGACACTGGGCATCGCCCGTGCATTTGGTTGTGGATATATTTCGCGAAGTATTTGTGTGTCGGGAGCGTTTATATATTTCTCTCAGGAATCTCAGGCTGGCCCACGTCGGTTATACCAAATTTATTATATATATTTTCCCCCTTATAACCCTAAACCGGACACGGGATTGAACCAGACCAGGAGACCACCACGGGCACAAATGTGAGTAGTAGTTGTAAGTTGTGCATGCTTGTATCACTTTCCACCTATAATGGAATCGGTATCCAAGAACAAACCCCTAGTTTACCGCTGCCGCGTTTGCGGTTTCGCGGGTATAGACATTGTAGGATCCAAGAGTCGCAGCATTGCTAATGGGCCCCACTGTTGCCTCTTGGCTTTGTAAACCGCAGGCCTGTATTCAACAGTTAGTATTAGTAAAACAACGCTTTCAGAACCACTTCTACCCAATTTCATTTAAAAAAAGTGGAATTTACTCCTAGGGTGAATTTTCCACCCAAAATTGGATTTACTTAGTTCATTCGATTTGGCAGTGCAGATTAGAGAGCCGCCGACATAGGTTCAGTTACGAGAAAACATTACTTTCCGTTTGGTTCAGCTGAAACCGGAAAAGTCAGCTCAACTTTTCCTAGCTGGCAAATGAAGGAGATTCTCGATTACCAAAGCTGACTAAGGCTGGTTTCGTTCGAAATATTGTCTTTGAAACCAAATTCCCTGAGATATGATAGCCTATCTGTGTCCAGACAGACATTTCTTTTATATTGAAACAGGATACTGCAAGCCAAATGAAACAAAGACTAAACGAATATTGACCAGACAATGTAGCCATTTAAACTAAGCATAGAAGTCACATTCACATGGACGAGAAAATAACTTCGTACAAAATAAATCACAACTTTAAATTTATAGTTATGGCGTGCATTTTGTATAAGTGGCTAATGTAAAATCACTGGATCGTAAGTTAAGTATTAAATCACATTTTGTATTCATAAAAGTTTGTTGTTTTACTTTGTTGGTAATATTAAAACTTGTGTTTGGATATCTGTATTGACATTGCTTGCTTTACATATAATTAAATCTCAGTACATAGCAGCTATATTGGAAGTAAAATCACAATTGAAAAAGACTTAATATTTCTAGTTAATCTCCAGAGCTTTCGTATCTCTCTCAATATCCTTTTGGATACCTTAATGTTTGCTAAAGATCTGGCGCCCGATAATAAAAGTCTAAACAAATAACATAAATCGTAACTCTTGCCAAAAGCCGACATCCGAATCCCAATGTAATTTTGCGTAGTTTGACGTACCCACAGAACAGAGGGCGTTTTTTTTGTTCTGTGGACGTACCTACACCAAATAGCATTATTGCGAATACGGGTGAGAGCTGTCAAAGCGTATCGACTGTCAAACAGTATTTTATTTAGTTCTGTCGACAAGTTAGCGCTTTGTTCGAATGTTATTGGTACAATATCGACAAAATGTAACTACAACGAGATGTGGTTTCATAAATAACGTTATGACTTTATATACTTTTGAAACATGCATAATAATCGAATAGGGTACGCTAACAGGTTTAACTCAATGATAAGGAATTAAAAAGTTCACAATGCAATTGTGGGTACATATTTATGTAGAATCAGTGGTGTCTCATCCCATACAAAGAAACCGTGCCGATGTACTGTACTGATTATTTTTTGTACATCGATCGCGTTCGATTCCGTTCCACGGATATAGATGGTGATCTGTCTATCGCCGTGGAACGGAACCGAACGCGACTGATTTACTAAAAATAATCGGTATAATCAGATGAAAAACGCTTGTTACGTCGGCACGCAGATGAGGCATCTTTATGCTAGTATTATATAATCTGTGGTAGAATCAATTTAATAACTTGTTCGTATTGAAGCAATTTGTGTTGTGTTGGTAAGTGTTTGTGTGTTAGTGAAACATTTGTTTTCATAGTACGATTTACTTAAATTTATTTTAGTTCTTCTTTTTTTACTAGCTTTAAATTACCTTTCTTTGCAAAATTTGCTTTGGAAAATTGCTTTCGTATGTGTTTTCACCAACCATCCATTTCTCAAGCAATACCTAGGATCCGAATAAGCTGAATCGTGGCGTATGTAACTTATGGAAACATTGAAATAATAATTATGGTACTAAGGATCTGGTCTCATGATGGAGACGGAACAAGCCAGACAAGATTGAACCATCGTGTTTGGGCTCATTGGATGTGTATTGACAAGTGTTAGTATAACTATATTTCATAAAAGATAGCTAGATCTCTGCGACAGCTGTCAGTATCAATACAGTAACAACAGCGCTTGACAGGCTAACAATAACGTAACAGTAATGAATACGTCAGTTTGACATATGTCGCAGAGATCAAGCTATCTTATAAGAAGTATAGTACTTTTCTATTCGCAAAGATTGATTAAAAATATAAAATTTTCTTATTACTTATTGTTAAATACCATGTCCACGCAGTAATACTGATGGGGTCTTTGGATATATATTTTTTTTTATTGAAATTTAAAAGTAATTTGTTTGATTTAGTGGCATGAACGTTGTGTGGCTTTGAGCGTTGTGTTTTGATGTGGATTTAGTGAGCGTACAGTACTATGCTACGCCGTAGCACTGTATTGTATTCATTTGTGGCGCGTTACATATTTAGGTTACTTGAAACTATACCTACCGGTTTCATTGTTACGTCACACTGTAACTATACAAACAGTATGCAAACGCTCGAAACGGCACAATCACACAAACATGCGCACCGACGAGACCCCTAAGCAGCGTTCGCGGTGCTGTCAGGTCAGTACTGCATGGTGCATGCCGCGTCAAGACGAGTGTTCATGTATAAGTTTATCTCCGCATCTACCACGCGCCCGCCCCGATGAACGTACGAAACGTTTACGTCCAACCGCGTCTCGCGTACCTACGCTCCCGCTAAAACTTGTAAAAGGTTACGCCGTAATGACAAAGTTAAAGATCTAAAGTTCTACAAGTTGTTGTGTTTTAATATTAAACTGTTTTCCGTGTTTTAAACTGTCGTCTTTTGCTCAGATTAACCAAAGCCACGAGATTACCTATTTAAATTGTATTTGTAAGCTGGTTATTACAATTCGATTGACTGACCACTTACAGGACAAAAATGTTATAATAAAATTTAAAAAACAATATCAAAAACATATACTTCTTCTTCTATTGCTTCAATGGAGCGTAGGTAAGTATTTCATCAACTAAGCTTAGTTTCCATACTGTTTGTATATTTATACAATTCAATTCAATTCAATTCAGTTTATTCAGTAACAATTCACATTGCGTTCGAAAATAATCCAGCATTAAACATTAACATAATCAGCATTAATAAGATGACGGTACAAATATACAAGAATACATGCAATTTTATTTCAATTTGAAAATATTATTATAATGTATTTAAAAAAAAAAAAAAAAAATGTATGTAAAATGTATACTGTGGTTACGTTTTGGTACAAGACAATTGTGTGCGTAATGTAGCGTTGGCGTAGGTCATCCCTGTCTATTCCGTACAATGGATTGACTTGAATGAAATGTGGGTGTGATTATTTAAAGCGATATGTATTCTGGACTATACCTGTCAGTTCCATTGCAATGTGAGGGTGCTAGGTGGTTGTGTGAGTGGTGTGGCGCTGGCGTGGCGGGTGCGTGAGGCGTGTGTGGCGTGCTACGCCAGCCACTTAACAGCGGGGCTTCCCCGCTCGCCCCCAGCAGTTTTAACCTGGGTACAAAGAATTAAATTAAAACAATGAAGCAAACTCAAGCAAATTTAGATAAAATTATGCACAAAATAAAACTATCTTTTCCGTTACCAAACTAAATGCGCAAATACAAATGCTTGTAGCTTTCATAAAAGTGGTGCTTGTACAGTGCATGCCATTGTGTCATAATATCTCCTGATTATTCAAATGGCATGCAAGCTACTTGTACACTTTTATGCAAGTTAAAGGTTTGTGTATTTACGGATCTAGTCGTGTTAAATCTTAAGGTTACAGTAGTCGACGGCACGAACTATTTTATTTTATTTTATTTTGTACGCGGGGTTAAAATGCATGCTATCTCCTCCAAAAACTCGTGCGAAAGAGATAGATGCTGTGATGAGCAGTAAGAAGCTAGTTTGCGTACGAATTAGCACTTTTGCAAGTTTGTAGCGAAATGGATGATGATTTAGGACGAAAACGAGTGCGCGAAATTTTATAAGCAGACCTTTGGCAGTCTAGATGTTAAAATTTGTGTTGAAATATGAAACTTTCGACGCTCATAACTTTCAAATATTTTTCTTTTTTACTTTTCTGTTTCCATACTGGTCTAGATAATGATGAGACAAATTGATATAATTTTTTATTTTAAACGTACATTGTCAAACAGTGGAGTAATCCCTAGACTACGTTAGTATGGAAGAATTATCGACTAGTATAACCTTAAGACAAATTTAGCTTAGCAAGCAAAAAAATATCTTTGCTGACCATACAGAGGAGTCTAACAATAAGAAGCTACATTAACATAAGTTTTTAAAAGTGTCCAGTTTTGATCGAAGCAGGAATCGTTATCTTTAACCAACTTTAAATTACTAGTTTACCTAGAAAATGAACTTTTTGAACCAATTAATTGATGCACATTAGCATTAATTTAACTTCCACAATTACCTCCAGGAAAAGTCTGTTCTTATTTATATTTATGTGAAATTAACAAGACTACTAACTTCTTTATGCACGTAAAAATAGAGCTTCTTTTACAGCCATTAAAGGAAAACAATAAATTGGTGAACTTGCTATGAAATAGCAATGAAAAATTCTAATTTGATAATAATGGATTACAATTTTTTTCAATTGTGCTTTATAACAAATTATATTTTTAAATGATAAGTTAATACATACCATTGAGGTAATAATGTAATGATACATACTCGTAAATTTTTCAAACAAACGATACTTGCATCGAAACACGTAATAATAAAATGTATTCAACCTTTTTGGTTCCAAGTTCCAACAGCCAAATACTGGTTATAGCACTACGCTGTACAATTTAGAGGCCATTAAAGCAAAAAAAAATATAAGCATTTATTTTTAATCTTTATTTGATAGCTTTTGGGGCTGTTTTTTGGAAGAAAATGGCCAAACATTTGGTAACAACACAGTAAAGAGGTTTTATGGCAGACGTTTATTTATTTTATGTTTATGCAATTTTTATACTGAAGTAGATTACGAATATGGGCGCATTGGGCGCCCTATGGTTTCATTAACTAAAGACCATAAAATGTGTGCAAAAATGTGCTCTTTTTGTTTTGTTTTTTATACATTTAAACTACACACACCATGCTAATATTGTGTGTAGGTTAATAAATGACTTACCTAGGTAATTTTCGACGGCCAAAGCCATTAAATAGCTTATAAATTTTGCTTATCCGTTCCCACGCAAAATTAAAAACAGTCCATAAAGCAAAATACAAAAGTCACCGACTGGCCAGTGTTAATCTAAAAAGTTATGAAGATACGAGACTTTTTGCAGGCGAAAGAAATCGTTTGAAGTCCAATCGACTTAGTGGCACACAGGCGGCTACCGGTAGAAATTGGTTTTCCCAATGCGACGCTGTGGGGGCAGAGCGGCAGAGGCGTGTGGAGCTGTGCTAGAACTGTTGTCCCGTAAAATGAGATATAAACCGTTCAAAAATGCGATCGGTCGTATTGCCGTACCGATGTCGACGGGCGCTCGGTGATATTACCGGCACGGCTTCGCGAGCCGCTTATAGCTACTCTTTACAGATTAAGTGGAGCGCTCTTTATCGGCTTTTTTATCTGAAGATTGTGGGGTTTTTCGAGACGGATTTTATAAAGCTTTTGTTTTATTGTTTTAGAAGACGTATCAGCAGCAATGGGTATCGTCGTCACTGCTTTCCTTATTTTGTGAATTGAAAACTCTGAGCACGTACTCAAAGCAGCTTGGAAAAATACTTAGATCTCATTACTTGCATGAACTAACAGATATTGGTATATTATTGACTACCTTCTACCAGTGGCTTCGCCCGCGTTGAATATAGTTTTCAAGGGAGCATTATACCGGGATAAAAAGAAGCCTATGTGCTATTCCAGACTATAATCTAAGTCTGTGCCAAATTTCATCCATATTCGTTAAGCCATTCTATCTTGATTGAGTAACAAACATACATCCACAAACACATCTATCCAAATATGAGTAAGATAAGAATAATACGTTTAATTTCGAAAGTATAGAAAATTGGGTAGATATAAGTATAATCACATATTTATGTTCCATAGTGTGTTTGTATGTTTGTGATGTCTTCACGCACAAACGGCTGGACGGATCTGGATAAAATTTGGCACAGAGATAGATTATAGTCTGGAATATCACATAGGCTACTTTTTATCCAGGGAAAAGGTTCCCTCGAAATAATTTTCGACTTACACGCGGGCGAAGCCAAGTAGCTAGTAAAACACAAAGTGAACACAACCAATACTTTCTTTCATTCAACCTCTCCCATATTCTTCCTATAATAAGCAATAATATCTTAATCAAGCAACTTTTATTAATGCAGGTTTATTTAAAAGTTGACGTGCCTACGTGAGTCTTTTCACCACAAGGAGGAGGGAGGCCGTAGGCTCATCGAGTCAACACTCATGATTAAAGCGGCCCTTCAGGAGAGGGTCCTTGTGCTCCTGGGCAAACAAGAGCCGGCCGCCGAAGCTCTTCACCGTCGCCTTAATGGAGGCAGCAAGTCTAACCACGTTATATCACGAAAATTATGCGTACTAAAAATATTGGTCACTCGTACCTATAGTTTTTTGTTAGAAAGAAAGAAAAATATTGATTTGTGACCCGCACAGGAGACACGAGAAAAAGCATAAAATTAAACAATAATAAAAATGAAAGCCCCGTGCTAGACCAAAAAGACTCCTATCTCAGCATATGCAGCGATATCCGAAACAGAAATAACGCTGCGCTGATATTCTGATAGGGCCCACTGTTGATGCCACGGACACACTTACGGCGACGGAAAAAACTAAAATTTTTTTTTTTTTTTTTTTAGAAACTTTGCCTCACTCTAGGAATTTCTTCCTGTATCGTGGGTGCGTTTACAAACACATAAACTCACATACACAAACACCCAGAGCCGGAACAACTATCTGTAGGTCATACAAATATTTGCTCCGTGCGGGAATCGAACCCGCGACACGTAGCGCAGCAGTCAATCGCTCAACCACTGCGCCAATCGTGCGCCAATAAAATAAAATAGAGTATATAAATTACAAACATAATAGAATAAACACAGAAGGTGGATCAAAGTATGTAAGTATAATACAAATGTATAAAAAAACATTAAATGTAGGTATACCTGAGTAGACCGACGTCCGCAATGCCCAAACCATAGACAAACGACAGTTCGTCCACGGTCATACTAATCCCGCCGACAAACTGTTACGCAGTTTGGTGGGTGTAATTAAATGTGTAAAATAGTTTGATCCAAAATAAACTTTTTTTTTATCATTCATTATTGGGGCGTTCACTGTAGGTGTGTGTTTTCTACTAGCATGTCGACATTTGCTATAATCGTGACAATTTAAGAAGTCCTATGATTTTTCTCATTTTACATGCCGCGATAAATTTGTTAATCCTAATTTATTACTATGTTACCTATACACTATGACTGCGAGTAACATTCGTAAGCATCAAGTTTATTTATTATTAAGTATTTTTAACCCCCGACAGAATAAGAGGGGTGTTATAAGTTTGACGTGTGATGCTGTGTATCTGTGTGTCTGTCTGTGGCATCATAGTACCTCAACGGATGAACCGATTTTGATCTAAACTCCATTTGCGATAACATTAGACGTTTAAATTAGCCCATTTTACAGCCCGTTCAACCGATTTTGACTTCTATTGCGTTGGTGATTCGACAAATGGTACCTAGCTGTAGTAAACAGTTGGTTTTAGTAACAGGTTTATGCTTTTTATGTCATCCTTATGTTTACGGGATAGAACTCAAAATCGGTTGAACGGACTGTAAAAAGATTTGGAAACACGTCTAATGTTATTTCAAATGGAGTGTAGTGTTCTTAGCTATGTTTGGTGAAAATCGGTTCAGCCGTTTCAAAGTTATAGGCTGTTTTCCGTTTGAAACAGAGTATTTTCGCAAGATATCGTGTCTTAATTACGTGTTCGATAGATTGTTGATCAAAGCGTGTCTACTACTAGATAAATTATGTATTTTAAAAAGTATAAAATAAAATAAAAAATGACGTCTTTTTGGAATTTTTTTATTTTGACTTGTTATACCTGTCAAAACTGATTTCTTAGATTGTCACAACTATAGTATGTATTATCGTAAGAGTTTAGATTATGCCAGTTGAGTTTATGCCATGGTGAAAAGATTTAGTCAATCGAAAGGATAACGTGGCTATACGGTACGCTACTAGAACCGTTACTCGAAGAGCATTCTTTATTCAACCTTTTGTTAGAGTGTAGAGTGTGTGATTGAAATGAATACTTTACCCGAACGGAATCTACAAAGCTAACACACGCCCTTTATAATTCAGTCCTCAAAGCGAATTCACAAAAAACCCTCGATAACAAGCCTATGAATAGAAGAATCATCACTCACAATTCCTCCGAATCCCACATCAATAAATTAACTTATTAGCCTCCATAAAAAGGAGAAAAAGAAATCAAGGCCGTAATAATTCTTGATTTCATAGAGACGTTAAAAAAGAAGGATCCAAAATACATAGAGGTTGGAAGTGTTATGATCGCGATAGATCCCCTTTATCGTTCATGGCGGTTTGACAGATCCAGTTTAAGAGGATATCAAGTAATATGGCTCCCCGAACGTGTAAAATGCTGAACACAAAAAGTATGTCGTCGCTTCGTCCTTATAGTATCAAGTAGGGCTGTGATTGCATCAGTTACTAAGTACTTTTAATGCTCTGTTTTTACATGTTGAGCATTTTAATAAACCTTCAAAGTAAATCTGTGCAATATTAGGATTAACGCCGATTTTGAATTGATTATTTGGTGTTAAGAACGTGTCAAACCCTACTTTAGAGCCAACTTTTGACAGGTTTTCAGACTAAAGTAGGTACAGTTTGACAAATACTCAACACGTTCTTAACCTCAAATACTTAATTCAGAAATCGGTCCTAAGACAACAGATCTATTTTTAGTTCTAGCGTCAAAATAGCATTTCTGTGTCAAAGATTCTTTACCTGAACAACGCCACAAAAATAATTAATATAATAGCAGATTCACGAACGAAACTTTTTCATACCTGAAGTAACCGCCAGAAAATACCTATATTTTTCAATATTCCAATGTTTTCTTCGCGTTCAAAATATGTACCTAAAAAGAGCCTGTTTCGTTGCGAGAGATTCCTATCAAAATATATTTGCGGCACATTTCTTGAAAATGCCGCCTATACTATTTGCAAAAAGATACCTACTTAATTAGAAAGTAGATGACTCAATTTCGTTTTTGCCTTTAAACGTCCCACGTTAACGAACTCCGGTTTATGTAGTGGAAAATTCGATACCTTATTACCTTACAAATCGATAAGTTTGGAAATAATGATTCTGTGGAACGAGGCCTGCTCGCCGCGCTCGACTCAACGATTAGTAAATCAAACGAATCGTTTCACAACAACGAGGCTTGTTAAAGCCGATCTCGTGTCGGATTTTATCAGGAGTTCACCGGTGCGAGCGGTCCAAATAATTTGGACTCTCCGCGACCAAGTGCGAATCAATTAAAAAACTCGGCACGGAACCAAAGGGAAACTTTTATTAAATGCTCCCTTTTATGAGTTTCAAAACAATTTTTTTATTTCTATTTGTAGCTACAACCAGCCCAATCCTTTTCAGTTGTGAAGCCACATAAGTTTGTTTCAATTCGTTCTCGGAACTTCTACATTTAAAAGTATAATAAAACTTAAATGTTTACGTAAGCCTACACAATTTTCTACGAGGAATTACAGAAATAAACTCGTGAGTGGGATGGCTACGAGAAATGTTTAATATAAAACATAATTTAAGAACTATTTACTCCTTAATATTTTTACAAGCTTTTTATCTTCCCTTTTTTTATGATAAGATCTGGAGGCCACGTTTTGGAAAAGTTCAGTTGCAGTGCAGTGTCGGTTACAAAAAAGCATTTTAAATTTCCCTCTGCCGTGTCGCGAGAACTCATTATTCTGTTACATCCAGTTCAAAAATAACAAAAGTAAGCCTTAGAAACTTGGTTTTGACTGAAACTAAGCGATGTCAATCGGCGCTTCATGAAATTACATGAATTAGCCTACCTACTGATTGATTCTTGCAATGGATTATTAGTCTATCAAGATGATACTATACTATAAATCTCTCTAGTATCGAAATACACTAACTAACAATAAATCACTTATCTCTCTCTTTATAAATGACGAGGTTAGGTCTAGCTCGCAGCAGCCTGCAGCGAGCCTTGGTAGCCAGCCAGCTGTCATTGAATTATAGTAGTAATGATGAGGAGGTTACCGTGCTTTATGTGCGCGTCTGGAGCGCGAGGAGAGGTCCAGCTCGCTGGCGGCAGAGCAAGCGGTGCCAGCCTGCAGCGAGCCTCGGGAGCCACCCAGCCGTCGGCCTCCCAGCCGGCACGTCATCATTTCTGTAGGACAACAATAAAATTTTGATACAAAACAAAATATTCACCGTCATTATGATCAAGCGATAGCGGTCTACACTGCTGGGCATAGATCTCTCTAAACTCACGCGATTTAAATTTTAAGATTCGTCTAATTCGAAGTCAAAATTCAAATCGATTTCTAGCAAAACGGTGCCATTTTTGCTATGCTCCGCAATTTGCAAACAACTTAAGGCGATAAATACGCCCCAATGTTAACGCAGTACTGGCCGTGCGCCCGCTCGGAGACAAAATGTCAATATTGAACCTCCTTTTGAACAGTTTTGTTTGCAAAATATTATTTGATTTACATGTGATATTTCAGTTATGCAGAAATTCCAGCCATAAATTTTTCTGTGTAAAAATATTTTTAAACATCCAAGTCGTTTTGGAGGAGTATCCAAAAGTTGCGAAAAAATATCGTGTTGTTATTTTTTTTGTTAAAGCAAAACTAAATTAGTTACACGAAAAAACCTCGTTTCAAAAATAATGTAAATACATGAATCAAAAATGTTTTTATTATTTTTTCAAACCTTCTAACCTAGCCGTTATTACTAAGGAGTATGCTTTAGAAAATAACCGTTTTACGGCACTATAGCGGTGGAAGGCCCTTAAGGTGAACGCGCATCAAGGCGCGCCGCAGGAGCCGCACGCACCGCAGTCATCGCATTTTATAAAACTTTATATGAAATCGCATGTAACGTCGCGAACCTATCCGCGCCGCATTTCAGTAAAAAGCTGTAGGTATACTGCATCAGCGCGTGTGGATGACATGATCAAATTCGGCGCGTTCGATGCTTGCGGCGAGTGCGGCTACTGCAGTGCATCTTGGTGCGCGCTCACCTTAAAAGCGGGCTATATTAAATGAATCGTCTTAAGTTGACTTAAACTAAGAATCAACGTAGTTAACTAATTTAGAATTCTGTTGACTTCCGAGAAATACATATTGACTAATTGGAAATATTTCGGACAACTGCTGTCCGGCTACGACAGATATCACAACTTGGAAACACCAATACAGAAGTTTGGGCGGCTGTATAGATATTCGCATGACTGCCCAGACCGTAGAGTTACCCCAGAAATAGATTATTCCAAAACTTTGATACCTGCATAGCAACGCCTATCTTCTATTAAAAGTAAAAAGAATTTTCTAAATCATTTTTTAAGTCTGAACCTTTTTATCGATTTGCTCTATAATGCGTTGAGTAATCATAATCAACAATGAAACAAGCCAGTTCACAGAAAAATTTACAACTATTTTATTTTAGCCATTTTGCCCAGCAATGGAGCTAATACCATCACGCATGTACATTACGCGTCGGGGATTTGATTTTTGAATAGGGAATTTACTTTTGAGTTTAGAAGTATGGATATTGTTATACGCCCTATAAATTACGTTCCGTTTCACATGATGTGATTAATGTAACCTTGATATTTGAAAGTATCATGATCACTGTAAAAAAAAAAATCGTCATTATATAATAATCATTATATTATCTATGGTGAATTGACTGTTCACAGTCGGTCATAAAGATGTAGAATGCAATGGAATTGATTTTTGATGAATCGACTGACCAGTAATGGTTTCTTTTGTTTAATAAATAACTATAACAACCATGTATAACGTGTCTATAATAAAATACGTGGTTGGTAGCAGCGAACAAATTAGACGTATTTTTAGATTATTTTCAAAATAACTCCAAAACCCGAGTTTTGTAGGAGTTAACATGGTCTGTGTAGTCTATAAAAAACAAAGTGTGATTTTGATGCAGCATGGTACGGGATTCCATACATCGATGAGCATTCTCTTTAGTTTTTTTTTTTAATGAAGCGAGCCTATTTCTGTGTGCCTGGTTACTTCGCTTTACCTGCTAAGTTAAGCACAAGCTTGAAAAAGCATAAAATCTCAACGGCACCTTTAATAAAAAATAACATAGAACAGTCGTATTATTCCTATAAACATTTATTGAAAGCCAAAGCTGTATTCTCATTAAATTCCAAACGTATTGTTGCCTGAAAGAT
Source organism: Orthosia incerta (assembly GCA_948252205.1). NCBI lineage: Eukaryota > Metazoa > Arthropoda > Insecta > Lepidoptera > Noctuidae > Orthosia > Orthosia incerta. Next base: position 16,741,751 of record OX411741.1, read on the forward strand.
CACAACAATACTCGCAACTAATGACAATCATATCACATATCACTTGTCCTTTGTGAGCCGATCATTCTCTGAAGCCTAAAGATGTGTTATGTTATTCTCAGAACTGTCCATTACTCGGAGATATTGTGGTGATACAGCATTAAGTTTAATTCAATGACGTCAGATACCCATTATTATCACAATGTACCAACTTATATAGTCATGTACAGCATTGAAACTGTATTCGTCAAACTGAGACAACCCATCTTCTAAAGAATGATTCTGTGTTTAAGTGCCATTGTTGCCAACCAATTAAGAAGATATGAGATAACATTGAATTTCATGACGAGATCGATCCGCCACCGCGTCCAAAGGGCCAACCACTCAACAATGGGGAAACAATAACGATAATAAAACGGAACCATCTTGGTGAAACGAATAAAATGAATAAAGCGTAAATCGAATGAGGCTATTGTTGCGTCCCTATTCTTTTTATAAACTGCTCGCCACGATTTGTTCATTGAAGCGTCCACTTTCTGAGAGTTCCGGTCCAAATTACGAGGTTCGAAAAGAAACTCCTCCGCACTTCGTTCAGAAGTTACCTAACGAACTAAAAATAAAGTGAAAACTCGATGCAATCGGGCAGCTGGCGCAACTATAGCATAGATAATGTGCACTGAAATAGGCTCATCACATCGCAGCCATGAGGGTAGTATAACAAGTTAATAGGTGCTATTTATACGACAAAGCTCACAGTATGACGTCAGAGCACAAAGCTATATCGTCCGTATATAAATAGTAGCGTAAATTCGAATGTACGAGTAAGTACGTGGATTGTTTCGTTCCGGCAGACGGAGGTTTTTTGTTTTTTGAATTTTAATGGTATGTTGCGTCGCAGTGCGGAAACCTGCGACTTGTTGGCCTGCTTATAATTTCCACGAAGCTTATTTACCTATTTAAATGGCATATTCACTGGATATATCCAACATAAATGCATCTAAATAAATGGTCACTGTTTAAATTCGAACATTGATGAAGCCACGCAGTGTTATACGATGCGAGCAAAAAATATCTAGCGCATCTACCAAATTGTATGTTGGCGAAAATTCGAAACACAGTTCAAACACTGCGCTTTTTGCGTCGAAAATGTTGCTAAAATTTATTTCTGCTTTCATAAACCGATACTTTCTGATCGTTTACGGACACGAGCAACTATAGCGCAGAATAAAGCAACTTACCAAACTATTGGTAATCAAGTTAGCAGTGTTGAAATACGGTCAACATCGTTCAAAATATTCTGTCGTCTACAGCGAGCCGAGTCCCGGGCGATGCCACTAAAGGCCAATAAATAATAAGATTGCCAGTATGCCACGTCATCGCTTCGATAAGAACCGAGTAACTGTGGATTCTCGCATAATTAAAATCGAACTTTTCGCTATGGATTAATATGCTAATCAAGTCACGATTAATATTGATGGAAACTATAACACAGCCAATTATGGACCGTGAACTAAGTTTTGTTACACAAAGCTGAAAACCGTAAGCTGTCAAACAATTTTTTTAAATAAATTAGCACACAATGCTTACATTTTTCTAGTGCACAATTGAACGAATGATTAAACAATTCTCTTGTGAAGCCAAACCTAACTAAAACAAAGCAAAGAAGGCGAATTGAATCGGCACACACTACTAACATCAGGCGAACGCCTCTCAAACGATTCCACTTCGGAGGCGTAGTTCCGCGTTCAAATAATTTGCTATTTCCGCGCCAATAGAGAAAAGTAGAACATATTTTGGTGTGTTCTTCTCACCAGAATGTTCACCGCTGAAATACATTTTTGGGCCTTTGCATCGTTAAATGAGCTCCGGGATATAAGAAGTTTCGAAGTATATGAGCTTTATCTTAAGAAAACTTGGTAAAGCAACCACGGTGTATTATGTAACAAGATTATTAATATTTCAAACAACCTTCCTCCCATCTCTACGAGTCTCACCCAAATAATTATAAATTATACCGATAGATATACCGAATGCGAAAACGATTGAACAGCAAGATGAGTTCTTCGAAAAAAGTATTTGCTACTATTATTTATTTGAAAAGTTCTAATCTTTTTGTTTGCATTGCATTTTCAGATATCGGTATTTTATAAAAATCACCTGAAAAATGATACAGTTCTGACATGAGTGTCTTTCCCTGTAAACAATCTAATATGTTGTATTTCTGTTGAATTGACTCAATTATTATTTATTTAATGATAAATTATTTATTTTCTGTAAGTTGGTTTGTACAAACACTTTTACATGTCGAACATATTTTTTAAAACTAGATGAGGTCGGTGTTTCCTATCTGACTACTCTGAGAAAAAAGGCCGAAACAAACTCAGAGGTCACAGTCTCTTTTAAAGTCCAGACAAAAACTTGGTTAGATCATGTGAAGACCATGTAGACTGATGTCTGAAATGGTCTTTTGAGAAAAAGAACCAGCCAGATAGAGTGGACCGGTCGAGTCAGTGCACGCATTTGTCAATAACCGAGCAGCTCAACTCAGAATCTCAGGAGCTCAACGATTCGACGATCAATACCAAAGAAAGGACATTCGGGTAGGCCGCATAAACTACTCAAACTGCCAGACCACGATTAAAAACTAAGCTGAATTAAAACTAAAAACAAAAACAAAAAACATTAGGTCCACATAGTCTTCACATTCACAATAATTAAAATAAAATACTATAATACTTTAAAAAGTAAATATTCTTGTCATTACAAGAAAACCGTAAAAAAAAAAACAAAATTCAAAGTGAATCTTAGAACTCGTGAGTTTTGCGAAAGTTGTTCATAATGAGAATCTTTGAAAATGATCATTGTTTTCCATTCGATTTTGTAGGAATGTATCTTCAGAAAATAACATTGTGTAATATCGATGTTGTATCGATTGTGTTCGCCAGGGCTGTCTGGCATATCTTTTCTTACACCCTTGTGAGAGCTTCGCCGGGAGCGTACTCTAAAGTGGCGTCAACCAGTTGTGATAGTAGGTAGCATACATAACTCGGCGCCGGGGGCACGCCGCACTGCGACGCAGCACATCATTAAAATTTACTCGAATCTGTTACGTGCGAGGATCCTGATCCAACATCCAAGCAAACAGATACACACACCAATTAGAAGGACGAGCAAACGTTTTAATGGTGTTTAGCGACAAAAGACACGCACACACTCGAATATAAACAAAGCGATTCCACAAGATTGATATCTGGCTCAATAAATACTTTGCAACTTAACGTAATGCCCCGATTTCTATCTTTTGAGCTGTCTGCAAGATTAGAAGAAGAAACCGATTAATCTTGCGGTGTTTACCATAAAAGTAGTTTGCTGAAGCTTTGTAAATAGCTTTGTTAAGCATTTAATCGTATCATGGCTTCATTTAAATTCCCTAATTATTATTGCCGTGAATAATTCCTCGATAATGGCAACGTGTGAGTTTGTGAGGCACGTCGCGCGTCGCATCGATTACTTAGTTTGACTTAATTTTCTTGTGTTTCGTTTGAAGTTTAATGTAAATTTGATAGAACTACCCTCAGTCGTGTCCCCGCTGGGGCGCTGGGTAGACAGGCGCGGGGAGATGGCAACATATCAGTGGGAGCGAGATGATTTATGTCGTTGGTCTCGCCTCTTTTCGCTAATTACTTAGACGTGCCGCAGTCTTGTTAAGATTTGTGTAGCTTCGGGCTAATTATTTTTTATACTATACTCAGTTTTGATGATAAAATTGTGAATTAATTTATTTTGTTGCTATGATGTTACCAAATCATTAGCAGCATATTTATATTGTAAACTAAAGGAGTAGGTATGAATTGTAATTTTGCATGATTACATTATTTCATATTCCACAAAAAATTGTTTTCGCACAAAAAACGCACAGTATGTATCTGTGTAAACACAAATAAGTATTGGTATGCAGACAAGCCTTTGGTAGGTATAACTTCATCCTTTCAATAGGGTCCGTATCTAACTCGTAAATGGTACATTAGCATAATAATAAGATTCGTACTAAGATATAAATCTAGTGTTTTATATTGCCCATCATATATCAGGCTGTAAAAACCCTCTGAAGATACGCCTTCTAACAGATTACATTTATAGAATATACAAATATTTCGCCATAATCACCAATTTTGGAAAGCGGTTTGGCAATCATTGTATTCAAGGTTTTTTCTTTTTTTTTTTCTTTTTAAAAAACGTTGCCCCACACTAGGAATTTTCGTCCTGTATCGTGGGTGCATTTACAAACATATAAACTCATATTCACAACACCCAGAGCCGGAACAACTATCTGTAGGTCATACAAATATTTGTTCCGAAAATTTTTAAGGTGTAACAGTAATAATATAAACCCTGACAATAAGTAATTGTACTCATCGTTTATTAGATCTATTAGCCGCGATTTACTACTACTGCAGGAGCTACCGGGCAAAGGCCTCTTCATATACCAAGAAGGTACGAGCATTTCACCACGCTTATAGTACTCGCAAAACTTCTGGGCCGCCCTGAACTTGGATTGCGCAATCCGCAGCGTGGTGCTGTTTTTGTTTGACATTTACTACTACGGTTGTGCACCGTTGCAGCCAACTTCAGGGCGGCCAAGAAGTTGGGCGAGAACTATACTCACGGTGGGTTGGCTATTTCAAAATTAAGTATTGCAAACAAGCGACCCGCTCCAGCTTCGCACGGGCTAAATTTTATACAAAAACCTTGATCAATTATCGCGCTTTCTATTTGTGAAAACCTCAAAAAAATCCGTTCCGTGTTTTAGGAGCGGATATAAAGATAGACGCGGAAAGCGACTTTGTTTTATACTATATATTGGCGCAGCTTTTCTCCCGGAGCTTACACATGAACTATGCATTTTGCCGGTATAAGCCGTTATGGCACTCAGCTATAGTGTAGTTTTACATCATTTTCAAAATCGGATCAGTACATCCAGATAGGGATGTTGCGAATATTAGCATCCACAATTGCGGAGCTTCCGCATCGATGTTGATATCTGCATCAGCAATAGTTATTGCGGATGTTCATGTGGATGCAGATGCAGCACATGTCGCGACAAGAAAGAAAATAGGCGGGACCGGTCACTGGCGCGTGCCGTATGCACGTGCACATCGACCAATAGGAACGAAGATTTTATCGGAACCTCCATGCAGCCACTGTTCCTATTGAACAATTGTATTGTTCAGTAGCGTGGATTTAATTTACGAACCACTGCGTAATAGCCTCTCCCCTCCTCCTCGCCTCTCGTGCTTGAGGTCGTGGGTTCAAATCCAGGCAAGTACCAATGTGACTTTTTCAATTCATAATTATGTTCATTCTAAATTTATCTTGTACATCGCTGACAACGGTGAAGGTAAACATCCTGAGGAAACCTGGATTAGTACGTTTTTCATAAGTTTGTGCTCCATTGGTGTAATTGCTGCAAGGCGTTCCTATGCGAGGGTAAACGAATAAAATAAATTGTGCCTGAATATTGAGGCAATATTACTTTTCAATAAATATAATGCTCCAATGTTTTACTTTACTTACTAAATATTTGAAAAAATATTAAAAACTGCCTTCTGCCAGCGCTGCGGCTACGCCCGCGTGAAGGTCGAACATTATCCCGAGGAAACATATTCCCGGGACAAAAGGTATTATATGTGCTATTCCTGACTATATTCTATCTCTGTGCCAAACTTTGACATTTATAACATTACTATCTTATTATTTTGTTTCTCCACCCATATATTTTCTTATGTACGATTTCCACCAACTACGTAGAAGCGCAGCGCAGTGCGTCGCAGTGGATGCGCGAGCACGCGCCTGTAGTCGACCGCGTCTGCCCGACGGCTACAATCTTCCGGCACCCGGGCGCAAGCGCGCACGTTTTCGCGTATTTGCTAGCATGCTCTCAGCGACTTTTAGAGATGCTTTCGTGTCGCAGTCAGTTTTTTTCAAATAAACAGATAAGCTTTTCATCTGTATCCATGTTAATTTTGCACGAAAAACAATAAATAAATCACGTCAGTCTACAGTTCAACAACTTGAATGATTCAATTTGCCGGTCGGCTACAAGACGCGCTACAAGTGCGCGCGGCTGTAGCCGAGCGAAGCTGACCGGACGCGACGACAGTCCGTCCGCGTACGCGAGGAGCCGACTGGCTGCCGCGGCGTCCGAGCGCAGCTGACTGGCTGACGTGCCGACGTGCGGCAGTAACCGAGTTGCAAGCAGTGTAAATGCCATGCAAACATGAAACTTAACTATTGTATAGAAGTTTGAATTTCCTTTAGCATAGTATGAAATGCGCTCCGGCGCGGCCCGGTGGGTGGAAATCGTACATTATAAAATATCTTAAGATCCGTATCCGCATCCGCATCGGTGGCAGTGATCCTTCAAATATCCGCCTCCGCATCGAAATCTGCGGATGTGTAAAATCTGCATCCTCAACATCCCTGCTTCCATATATTACCTCCTACAAACAAACAAAAAATGTCTCCTCTTTATACAAGCTTTTATTTAGTTTCACTAATCCCGGTATCTGTGTATTCAAATATTTTAAGTTATTCAAGATTGAGCTAAAATTTTTCTGTGTTAGATGGAACTGAAATTTTGCACACACGTTAGTTCCTTGTGACAATACTATTTTTAATAGAAATGCTTGTATTTTTGAAATAAAAACCCGCATTTTCATTCATTTCTCATTATTCTCCGTTTCCCTTTTTTAGTTAAAATATTAGAAGTCAATCCTCTTAACCATTATTTTTATCGCACAGCAAAGTGACATGGTATCCCAGTCACTGCGGCTGCGGCATGCTTGCTGCTAAAGCCCAGAAGCCGATAAGACGCGTCTAGGATAAGCTGCAGGTAAATGTACCTTCGGCTCTAAGGCTTAGCCTAGACAGCAGAGACGTGGATTTTAATTTGCCTGTAAACGGAGACTACGGATCATTGCGGCCTGAACACGGAGAAGTTAGTGTATTGAGGCGATTAAACTTTGAGATAAGTTTATGGTTGAGTTCAAAATAAGTTGACTGAGTTTCTGGCCTCTTTTTTAACAGACGTTGGTTTTTTAAGGCCTTAAGGGATATTGTATTATCTCTCATAATTACTGAGGTGTGAAAATCACATAGGCAGCTGTTTATTGTAATAAAAATTGTAAAATCTATAACCCGACTACAGTTTTTTATCCTATGTTACCCGGGCCATAGTAACGAGTCGATTGACACCTTATTCATCAAAATCGTATGATTAGTTTAGGCGCTACAGAGGAGCATACGTAAATACAAACATACATACATAGACGGTAAAATCATAGCCTTTCATTTGGCTTCGCCGTAGTCCGGTAAAAATACAGAAGCCACCCTAAGCACATTTGGGCAATTTCTAGGCATTTGATTCTGTTATGACAATAATCAGCATAGCAGTACACTGCTGGAGATAGTCGTTCCAATTTATGCCCATGTCTTAATAAAAATATTGTAAGCTACAATAGATCTCATCTACTCGCAATAAATAACAAAACTAAAAGCCTTCAACATTTAGGCCGATTCCTGAAATATTTCAAAAGTAAAAGCGCCTACATCCACTCCAGCAATTATATCTGAAATGTTTATGGAGAGAATATAAACCACTTGAGTTAAATGGGGTTGTATGTTTGCAGTAAGTAATTAAATCGTAAAGTTGAGAGGGGAGCAGCAGATGGGTCGCGCCAACAGACACCGTTTATCCAAATTCTCTTCAAATACTTAAACAAACAACAATAGTTACAGAGTACTCATTATTCACGGTTTTCGTTTCAAATATCCATAAGAACATCCGTTAGTTCTTGGGCAGTCAGGCCCATTATTACCAATGTTACTTAAAATAATGTATTTATTTTAATACCGACAATTTGCCCCTATTGCTATGTTGGAACAAGGCGTATGTTTTTTTTCCAAAATAATTTCTTTTTCTTTTTGCCTGTTTAAGGACAGAACTGGCCGGCGAAACTACGGCATCACCCAACCTTTTAACGTTAAAATATAAAACATTATGCGCAAACGAGTGATGTTTTCTTCTTTATATTCGTCAGCCCAAGCGGGACAACAAAGTTTTTCATATTTTTAAATAAACAAATCTTTATGCTGAAATCATTTAAGGACCTTTTTTCAGCCACAAAGATATTTAAGCTCGAATGAATTCTATCATTATATCTCATGTGAAGCAAAAATTTTATCGTTTCGGCTTTTGATTCTTAGACATCAAAGTGACGGGGAGAGGTTTAGAGAAACTTTCCTCCATCGCCTTTTCTGTGCTCCGTCGACTTTTGCAGATAAAACTTTTTGCGCCTTCAAATAGTTACACGCTTTATTTCACAAAATAAAATGTCCGTGAAAATCAAGAAAACTAGAAGACTCGAGCTGAAGCCCCGAAGCGTTATTACTAAGACTGTCGAACTCGAATTCGAGTGAGAGAAACCTTTTTCATTCGTTGTTCTTCATTTATTCTTCGTTTACTGAGTGAGAAATGAGTTAGCATGCCGTGGTAGGATCGCGGGCCAGCTTGTGAGCGATCGCGCGTAAACTTGCAACGCCGACGTCCGTCGTTCCGGACAGACAAACCAACAGTTTGCCGTTATTAATAGGTCTTTATCTGTGAAATTGCAGTTCTGCAGTACTGGCCATTTTAAATCAAAGTATTGTTTGTTTGTCTAACGGTCGATTTTTCTAAACTCTGAAAACTATTAGCTGCAAAATAAAAAAATGGCCGTTCGACACATTTTCTATACAAAATTGCGTAGTAAAAAATTCTAAATCTATGACAAAAGCTGTCAACCGGCTATTTTTATTCCTCAGTTAAGAGTTATCAGACTATTGAAAAATCAGAATTCTAACTTCAAAGTAATTAACACGCTTTTATTAGCTTGGTATGTACGTATCTATGTATCAATGTAACGGAATCTTTGAACGTGATTTTCACCCACTTCAAAACGTTGGATTGATTTGAAACTTTGCACACTTATCAAGGACCGATGACAATGCAATAATTTAAACAGTTTGTCCCATTATCCTTACCAATAAAGCGTATTTTTTAGTTTTTAGAACTACAATTTATTTTATTCTAAGAACATGAATTATTTTATCAAAATATCATCAGTCATTTGTTTATTGATTAGCGTTACGTTTTCATCGCATTTGAATCTTTTTCGTCAATTATCCATGATTTAAAAATACGAGTATTTATGGAATATGTGTACCGTCGTCGTGGCAGCGACGTTGCACAGGCGAACACAAAAACTGTTATTGGTTTGCCCGCTTCCGTTTTAGAAATTTCGACCTGAAAAATACACCTCGTGGTCGTCCGAACACTTTGGTCAACAATGACGAATTAAAGGTGATTGTGGAAGTTGATGATAGTTAATCTACGGCTGAATTCACAGATGCCCTACGAACTCTGATCGCCAGCATAAAGTACGCGTCGAGTCACGTAAGGAACGTTGCCTTGCACTGTTCAACAGGCACACAAACGAAGGAATGTTGAACACATTATTGCCTGCGACGAAAACTGGAATCTGTTTGACAATCGCAAGCGTACAGGCAGTTGGTTGGATCCTGGTTCAGCACCTAAACAATGCCCTAAACGAAAACTTAACACTAGAAAAGTGATGGTCACTGTTTGGTGGTCTAATTCATCACAGCTTCTTGCCAGACGAGATGAGCATTACTGCAGATGTGTACTACAGTGAAGAACACAATATAGAACTGCATGCCTGTTTTAAAAATTCACAATGTTTTAACTTTTGCATGCCTATATATATTTGAAACAGCCATTTCCGTTAAAACAAATAATCACTTATGCCCGACTTTGAAAAATACTAGAAATAGGACGAGTTTAAAAACTCAATACGAAGATATTTTATGCATAGGTGGATATAAAACTGCATCATTGAGAAAGACTGTTATGTGCATGGCTCCTATTATTTATAACCGTATATACCAAAAATGATTAAAGAGCAATCTGAAGATTTAAAAAGTACCTTTGAAAATTACTAATTCAAAAATGCTATTACTCTGTATCAGTTCTTAAGGGTACACTAGTCGAAAATTCTTCCATACAAACGTAGTCTAGTGATTATTCCACTGTTTGACAATGAACGTTCAAAATAAAAACTGATATCAATTTGTGTCATCATTATCTAGCCCTGTATGGAAGCAAAAAAGAAAATATTTGAAAGTTATGAGCGTCGAAAGTTCCACATTTCGACACTAATTTTAACGCATTTTTGGGCGCAAATAAATGCCATAAGAAGACGAAAAATTGCATAACGGCCTCCATACAGGGATAGATTAGTAGTTCAACATACCATATAATTTTATTTTGAACAGATAGATTTAGTCGTTTTTTCATGATATCTAGACTGCCAAAGGTCTGTTTATAAAATTTCGCGCGCTCGGTTTCGTCCTAAATCATTATCCATTTCGCTACAAATTTGCAAAAGTGTGTATTCGTGCGCGAACTAGCTTCCTACTGCTCATCACAGCATCTATCTCTTCCGCACGTGTTGTCGGTTGATATAAAATGCATTTTAACCCCGCGCAAAAAATAGTTCGTGCCGTCGACTAGTGTACCCTTAAATGAAAAGATTGTTTTATTTATAATGTTTATATATTACGTAATTAAATAGCTTTAAGTAAATAAAATAATATTGTACGAGGGCCGCTTGATAAGTCCGTGACTTTTTTATTTTCTCGCGCAGTAAATTTTGTGGCAACACTACTTCTGTCAACTACCATCTTTAAATAAGCTACTGTAAAATATGAGCAAGCTACGTTGTGGGGTTTGTGTTTTGCAGCCATTTAAAGCAGGCAACCGCAGCATATTTTTTTTCGAAAACAAACCATCACCGAAACCAAAACACAAACCCCATAACCTTGATAAACATTACGGGGACTCTGCTGCATCAATTTCACTGGTTAAGAAGTGGTTTACTTAGTTCCGTTGTGGTCGTACCAGCACAAATGTCGCCGAACGTTCAGGTCGCCCAAAAGACGTCGTCATGCCAGAAATCGACGATAAAAGCCATGAAATGATGTTGGACTATAGGAGAATGAAAATGCGTGAGGTGGCTGAGGCTGCAGTCATTTCAACTGAGCGGGTCATCCGGGCCATCCGCGCGATGGGTGCCGCGATTGCTCACACTTGACCATAAGCGTAACCGTGTGACAACTTTAAAGGAGTGTTTGGGATCTTTATCCGAAATTTGAATAAGTTTTTGCGCCGTTTCGTAACCGTGAACGAAACATGGATCCATCACAACACACCAGAGACCAAGGAACAATCAAGAAAGTGAGTTTCTACACTAAAATTGGGTCTATCGACCAATAAGGACATGGCCACAGTTTTCTAAGATGATCGCGGTGTGATTCATATCGACTACCTTTAAAAGGTTAAAACAATCACCAGCGAATATTATTCAGAGCTTTTGGGCAAATTCGACATTTATTTGAACCAAAAACGACCGCAATAGGTGAAGAAAAGGTGCTGTTCCATCAATACAATGCACTAGTGCATACGTGTGTGGTCACTACGAACTGCTACCTCATGCAGCATTTTCACCATATTTGGCCCTTGTGACTATTTCCTGTTTCTAAACCTGAAGAAATAGTTGGGTGGAAGAAGATTTGGCTCTAAGGAAAAAATGAATGAAAAGGTCATCACTGAAACCAACGCCTATTTTGAGGGCCTTTATAAAACCTATTATTTGCATGGAATAGAATAGAATAGAATACTCTTTACTATGAACACCATATAAGTTACAGAAAGTAAAGACGAAGTTAATAAAAAAATTGCATGCCATCAGGCAGATAAGGATCGAAAATATTGTATCACCTAATTGTATTACTCGTAATTACCTTTATTCTATGTAAATAAATAAATTTATCTATCTAACAATGATAGAGAAGCTCGCAATTCTCCAACCAGCTTTGGTAAATTTCTCATCTCCGCTGCTCCTGCACGACAACGCGTGACCTCATACTGCAAAGCAGGCCGTCGCCAAGTTACAAAAGCTGGCGTTGGAAGCTTTCCGTCATCCGCCATACTCACCAGACCTTGCGCCTACAGATTTCAACATTTTTCTGAATTTGGATAACTTATTGGCGGAAAAAAAAAACTATAAATACCCGAGTAGTAGTACAAAATGCCTTCGAAGAATTTATTGCCTCCAGTCCAGCTGTATTTTTTTTCAAGAATCAAGGCAAGGCTTAAATAAACTGTCAATGCGTTGGCAAAGATTCATCGATCATAATGACTTTCATTATTAGAAATAAAAAAATGTTCAGTATTAGCCCACTCGCTTGATCTAATATAAAACAGACATTTAGCTAAAATATCCGTAATGTACACCGACCAGCGTCAGAATATAATCAGACAACATACAACAATAAATCGCTCAGTACAAACATCAAAGTGGCGATGTACAAGCGAATACATTTGTGTACCTACTGTACATACTTGCATTTGCGGCGCTTAGAAAAAGTAAATATTAAACTATTAAGGTCAGACCGCACTAGGCGTAACTGCGCGTCAGCGGAGCGACGCGACAAAATATATTGTTTGAGATAAAGTGTCGCGTCGCGTAGTTCCGCTGCCGCGTAGTGCGGTTTATCTCATACAATATCATACAAAGTATAATCGGCCATGTCTCGTCGCGTCGCTCCGCTGACGCGTAGTGCGGTTTGACCTTTATAGTACACAGTTTATAATCACAGGTAAAATAAAAATAAAAACTTCCCTGTTAGATATATAATACTTAAACCTGACAGCAAAGAAAGAAACAATAGTAGATTATTGCATCGAGCACAAAGTAATTTATTATTTTACCGAGTGCCTGATTTAGAGCCCGAGCGTTAGCGAGGGCTCTAATCTAACAGGCACGAGGGCAATATAAATTACTTAAGGCGAGGTGCATAATCTGCTTTTCTTTCAACTATTACCTATAGGAATAGTAGATAAAAGAAACTCATATCAAACAATTAAAATAGAAGTTTAATTATTGAAATTAAAAGTTATACTTGAGCAATTATTAAACGTAAGATTAAGTTTTGTTGGGCAAATTTATATTTGTTTGTTTAACTTGGGACTGAATAATATTATCAGACGAGTTCGATGGGCCTGGCTGATTTGTTACAATGAAGTCGTTATCACGGGAAGTAGATGGGCGCGGCCACGGGCGCGGCGATGTCGAAAATCACTTTTTTAAATTTCTTTCATTTTTAAATCAGAGTTAGCAGCAATCATTTTTTAAATTTGGAACAAGTAGGATAGAAACGAATAATACGTACGTAAAAAAAAAAAGTTTTGATATCGGCTGGCTGAATAGAGCTAATCCATTGAGATTGGCACCTTTTGGTGTGATTAAAAAAAAAACTGCAATAATGAAATTTTTATTGCTCTAGAGCAATAAAGACTCGCTTTGTACTGAGTTTTTAGTGTGATTGTGACGAAATTAAAGCATAGTTGGAAGAAAAAAATATGCTTGTTAAGATAAAGGCTCCACCCCAAGCAAAGATAATACTTCTTAAGGCTATATATATACGCCCCAATGTTAACGCAGTACTGGCCGTGCGGCCGCTCGATGCCAAAATATCAATTTGGAACCTCCTTTTGAACAGTTGTTTGCAAAATATTATTTGATTCACATAATGATATTTCAGTTATGAAGAAATTCCAACCATAAATTTTTCTGTGTAAAATATTTTAAACATCCAAGTCGTTTTGCAGGAGTTTCCATAAGTTGCTAAAAGATATAGTGTTGTTAATTATTTTTTAAAGCTAAACTATTAGTTACTCGAAAAAACCTTGTTTCAAAAATTATGTACATGAATCAATAGTAAATTTTAACCTAGCCGTTACTAAGGAGTATGCTTTAGAAAGTAACGGTTTTACGGCACGAAAGCGGTTGTAGGCCCTTAAGTATCTCCTGTTGATTTGCCAATCGTAAACATTCACAATATCCACATACAACATAAGGTATACAACTACAAACCACAGGTTATTCACAGACACAAAAAAATCGGACAGAAATAAATTTGTTATCTGGTACACAACATTCTCGGACGTCATGGGATCATATGCTGTATCACTTGTCGTGATGAACATGATCATTGAAGAGATCCACAAGTTTGCTAAAATAGCGTTGAGGTACAAATAGTTTCTGTAATTTCGAAACTTTTTAATAATGAACCGCGATGTCACTTCGTATATTAACGTAGAGGAGGTCAGGACAATCGCAAATATAAGAAAAATAATGAAAATATTCAAAATTCAAATAGATTATTTCAAATAAACCTTAGAGGTACTTTTGAATTTTCCAACAAGAAAAAGATGACTCTGGTTGCAAATTCTTAAGCGTCAATAGGTTTCAATGGAGAAGAATTTGCAAGAAACTCCACGGACACTCTTTCCATCAGTTTGAATTACAAGTATTTGGTTACATCATTCTTGTTGAAAAATATATATATGTTAGGACGATGTAAAAAGACGTGCACGTAAAAGCGTCTAGAGTAAAAATAATTTAAAAAAATACAATAATAGGCCGTGGCAGCTTAGTTATGACCAATCTCAATTGATGGCGCCCGTTCACGAATATGACGCATGGATCGGCACAACTCAACTCAACCATCATGGAGGAAACCGAATGATCCAATACATGTACCACCATCAGAGAGACATTAGACATTATTGTCTGTTGAAGCATAATCTTCGTAGTAAGACATGATGAACTTCACTTGCACACGTTTGATGAATGTGAACAGTTTGACTTAAATCAACAATCGCAAACTCGCTTTGAATCAGCGTGGTGATGAATACTCGTGCCGTCTCTGTATGCGAAGAGGCCTTATTACCCTGCAGTGGGACAGTTCCAGACTGGTATTATTTGTGATCTTAAATATACCCACCCAAGCATGCGTGCTACTCCCGAAACGGTCGATGGAACATTTGATCTAAATTAACCAGACCTTTACGAATTAATAAAAATATTTTATTCTTATTATGTGATATTGGTATATTTATATATTCGACTTACCTGTTTGACACATTGAAAATGTAGGTATTTGACAAACAATTGAGCTATGACAACGCTTTTATTTCAAAGCAATAAGAGTGATTATCGTGTCATCTTTTGTAACGAAAGTGCCGTTATGTACACCTTCCTATTAATAGCTGGTGCTTACTGGAGAATGATGTTGAAAACATTGAAAATATTGATAGTGGACCTTTAGTCATCACTCCTGGGTTTAACCCAGGAGTGATGACTAAAGGTCCACTATTCTAGGATTTTTACCACTCTGAGGTGCGGTGACGCGAGATGTATCGCGACGGCCCGCCGCGAGGCACATCTAGAAGCTCCATATAACTGGTTAAAGACTTATTCAGAGGTAAGTAGGGGTACCTTAAAGGAATGTACATATCTGTCTTCTGTTTTATTTAAACATGAAACCCCTTAAGACGTCAATCCCAAGGACATTACGTATTCTATTACGCGCAATCTGGACACTAGGGGCTATCCGGTTGTAAAGGTTTTATTTAACAATCGGACATACTGAATAAATAATGCTAACCTAAAAGAAACTTTCGTCTTCACTACATTGATTTGTCATAATATAAAATGCTATAGAGAAAGAGCTGTTAGGGTATTCGAGGTGGCAGATTTACATATTTTTTGTGCGTGATGAATTTTGATAAATAATAATAAAGATTATTTATCAATATTCGTAAAATGTTCACAATTATTACAGCGCTAATACAATATATCCATTAGCGAGCGGTATAGAAAAATAGTGAGGGCGCCATAAGCGCACTAGAGATTTGGCGCAGATAAATAAACTAAAACCTAAAAGAAAGAAAAAAATTGTGTTGAATATCACTAACAGTGCGAAAAGTTGATAGCTGAATAGGTGCGGCCGGCTTACTGAGATTGAGAGAACATCGAAAATAATCTATCTCAAAAACGCAGGCTTTTTCCTCAGCTCCCCATTTATTATTTATTCCCAAACTTGGTAGTGTCGTTAATTGGCAACGACACTACTGGTAGTGCGGCTGGTAGTGTCGTTGCCAAAAAATGAATAAAATTGAATTATCTTCTACAACATTTTGAAATTTTCACTAAATTATTTTTCTTTTATGAAAAGACGACCACATTATTAGAAAGATAACCAAATATTTGAATAAGTCTGTAACAATGTTCGATGTCGTCGTTATAAGAAGAACTTGTTGCAATGTGGACTAAGGCCGGCCAAGTTTACATAGATTGAACTTTTCGTTCTAGTCCATTGCACTTACTGCACTCCACTTTAGAACAAGCGCAGACGACGCGACGAGTCGACGACTTTTTATTTCCGCAAAAAGTCTCTCAATCTAACTTCAACTTAGGGAATATCTTTTGTCGCAAGCTTTCTGCACCAGGATTCAAGACTATATTAACGTAAAAGGAGGAACAATGCCTCGTTGGTTGCAAGTGAGCATGAGGGCCTGAGGCTCTTGACAATTGACATTCTATCATCGAAAGCGAAGCAAAATTACATGGGATTGACAAGTGATATCGAAAAATCATGTGATCAATCCAGTACATTTTGATATTTCGACCATCGCCTTGGCTGGCACCGAATGCCACTTGTCTAGCGCCTCTGGGTTGGACAAAGTGTTAATTGGTTTTCCATTGCTTAGAGTCTAGATATATCCCCTTTTACACGAGACTTTAACAAATCTGGTGAGATGTGGATAAACTAAAGGTACACTACATAACCCTTCGGTGATTACTGGCGAGATATTATGTTAAGAAATAAACCCGTTCTGTGTAGGTGTACAGTATAAAATGGCATAGTTCACGTGTCAGTGCACCCATGTAAGCCAATTTACAGCGACGACCACAGAATATTGGGTAGGGCGATGAAGTCAATTTCTCGACAAAGTGATACTTGCTGGAATCCCGCAAGGAATTTATTATGTGAAGAAAAATATGGACTGTATAAAGTTGTGTTAGAAAAGAAAAACTGGCCAAGTGCGTGTCGCACTTCACAAATTTAGGGTTCCGTACCAGCTTATCAAAATATTGGTATTTGTTAGTAAAATATACGTAATATCCTTGCGTGAGGATAGTAGGTATCCTAGCGTGATCGAATCAGAAATGTAGAGATCCGCAAGAGAACTAGGGATACCGGCATAGCCCGAAGAATTGCCAAACTTAAGTGGCTTTGGACGGGCCCACATTGCTCGCAGAACAGATAGCCGGTATGGGGCAGACAAGTTTTAGAGTGGCGACCGCGAACCGAAACACATTGTGTTGGAAGGCCTCCCACTAGGTGGGAGGCCTGGGGGGAGGAGAAGGGTGGTGCAACCTTCACCGATGACCTAATGAAGGTTGCAGGGATCCGCAGGATGCGGTACGCACGGGTCCGATCAATGTGGTGACGTTTGGGGGAGGCCTATGTCCAGCAGCGGACGTTTTTCGGCTGAAATGTTGATGATGATGAATAATAAACATAATCACTAATTGTATACTTGTACGTTGTTCAGGCACGATGGATTAGTTTATTGAATTCAACTTACGTAGTATGTACTTAAAGTGTAGTGATTATTACATGTCAATGGAAGTTAAAAAAAAAACGATGAGGAAAGAAATTTTTTTTGTCACCCTCCTTAAAAACATTATAAATACACACACATTTTTTTCACAATCTTTATGGCTTTGGATACAGGCTACACGTCAGTATAAAAAAAAAACTCATTTATAAACAGAGAACTTATGAAAGAACAATAAGCTATATCAATAACTGTTGTTACATCTCATCAAATCGTAACACCTCTATCATGAAATAATTTATCAAAGCAAACGCTACTTCATGTCAAACAAAAATAAAGGCACGAACTCACGAAGGCAACGTCTTTTAAACAACAAAAGAATGGCGTGGATAAGTGCAAAAGTCTCGAATTGATTGTAGTTGGTACAGTTTTTATGCGATGACTCACGTCACAAGTTCGCTCTCACCCACATTCCCCAGTCCGCAACTCTATTTGAATAAAGTAGGAGCGCGGACGGCGAACTTTGCAAGAAGTCCAACTGAAAAACTGCATTTTTTCACCCACCACAGAACGGGGAAAGTGTGTATAACTAAATACGTTTGGGTCCCGAGATTTGTTCTTTTTTATCTTTGTTTAATTTGGATTTTATTAACTTTTTGTTTGTTTTGGGAGAACGAATTCCATTTTATTTGCAGTGTCTCTAAAACTACTCTATTGTTGATTTAGAGGTTGATCCTTCTGTATTTGAGCAAAGAATAGCACCCTCGTCCTATGTCGACATTTTACAGAAAGTATGATTTTGAAATAAATTGTAATTCTAAAAACTAAAAAACACGCTTTACTGGTAAATTGAACTAAAAAGTCGCTAATCCTGTAGATCCTGGTAAGGATAATGGGACAAACTATTTAAATTATTGCATTGTCATCGGTCCTTGATAAGTGTGCAAAGTTTCAAATCAACCCGACGTTTTGAAAGGGGTGAAAATCACGTTCAAAGATTCCGTTACATTGATACATACATACCAAGCTAATAAAAGCGTGTTAAAAAAAGACATCTCTTTATGAAAAGTTGAAGATTAATAAAATAATCTAGGCTTCTAAAACGTTATTCCTTTAATTCGTTGGAATACAAGACGGAATTCTATTAGTAATTCCATTTACCAATCGAGTAATTGAACTAATTAGTTAGTACAGCTATTCAATTTTAAAGCCCCAAATTCAGCGTCTTTCGTATATACCTACTGTTCATCATCATTATCTGCCTAGCCTTTTCCCAACTATATTGGGGTCGGCTTCCAGTCTTACCGGATTCAGCTAAGTACCAGTGTTTTACATGGAGCGACTGCCTATCTGACCTCCACAACCCAGTAACTGTTATCTTTCTATAAAACCAATTTCACCGTAAAATAGAAAGCCTCCAAATGTTACCATACAATTTGAAAATAAAAGCAAACTTGTTGCTTTCATATTAAACAGACATACGCATAAATATGGAGAATATTTTCTTTCAATCAATCAAATATTCGTTATTAAAGAAAATATTATGATGTTCTATTACATTTCCTCAGAAGGTTACTCTCTCGATATAATATGTATATTTTAGCAGTGTGCCATCTATTTGGTGCTGAGCAAATTTACTAGTATCGCGGATTCATGTTAACGGTAGAAACTGTAGAGTTAAAATATACCTAGTCGGTAGGAATCCGAAATAAAGTCTGTTCTCTTCAAACGGAGGATATCTATGAGAATTGCCCCACAAAAAAGCAGTACGAGCACAGAGAACAATTAGATTCCAATTGCCATGTGCAAGAACTTTGATGACCGAAAAAAATCATATCGATAAAAAACTTCAAACTGATCTTTCTGAACACGTCGGAGTTCTCGGACAGTTTTTAATTTGAAAACCTTTTGGCAGCTGCAGTTAAAAAAACGACGAAAAAGGTAAGCTTTGTTCAGTTTTCAATATTAGACATTCTTCATTGAAAGACAATACATTCTTCTTTATTAGACATTCTATGAAGCTTTCAGGGTACCTATTATCAAAACTTATTAATGCTAAGCTGGCATTCTATTACCATGTTTAAAAGCTTCTATAAAACGCTTCATAACTGTATTACCGTACCATTTATAAATTGAAAATGTCAGGTAAGATTTATCGAACGTTTCTGGATGGCAAGTTTTTATCAATAGGAGGATAAGCCTTCGCCATCGCCGTCTTTTTGTGCTACTAAAGCGAGTACAAATTCTTTTCTTATTTATACAAGGAAGGTCCTCTGAAAGGAGCCATCAATTGGCTATTAAATATACAGGTAATATTAATATAATGTTCTTAAGAGGCTTCATAGAATTTTGTACCTATTCGCATGCTTTATCTGGGACTAGGGTTACCATTCGTCCGGTTTTCTCCAGACATTTAGCGTCCAGTCCGGATTTTTTTTTTCTAATTTATCCGGGTTTTTGCCTTGTATGACAAACAATCATAGTTTTGTAGTGGTAAAAACTAATCGAAGGCAGATATTTCATCAAACAGCTTTACGTCATATATACGACTATTCCTTTAAACGAGCATACAATTTGATCAATATTTTCTCCCTTTTTTAACTGAATCATTCAATACCTAATAAATTATTCAGATAATGCAGAAAGTCCGGTTTTTATGTAAGTGCGACTTTTTATCGGGGTTACAAAAAAACGGCCAGTTTCAGTGTTCGAAATGGAAACCCTATCTGGGACGATCAAATCGATCACTAACTATGAGAATTTAAGTACACAAATAGCGAAATAACGGGCAGTTAAGCTCTAGAGTATTTCGTTATTCCTATAATATTTTTGAAACAAATACCTTTGAAGTACCTACGCTAGCAGATAAGTACACTCCACATAAAATGAAAACAAGCCTCTCATGGATGGCACTTACAAAAGATAATCACCCTCTCCAGTGTTTTGCCATTATTTTATCTTTCTTTTAATATAAGATACATTTTTATAAAGCGATAAGTCCATTTTAATTCCAGTTAATTACTCTTATTATTACTTTCTGGAGGGAGATAACGACGAAGTGCGCGACGAGCAAAACCCGTAGCAATTAATTAGCTGGGATCATCTAAATGTGCTTAGCAAGATGAACGCTTGATAAATTAACCTATTTAATTTAAGATACTGTCTATAATAATGTTTTATATCTCCAAAAGATCCATTTGATAACCTCTTTTAATTCCAACTGGTATTTAAGGCGCTGACTGCGGTCGCTGCGACTTGGCGTCTTTCCCAATGGCTGTAAAAGTGTAAAACAAGTATGTGTTCGCGCCGCTGAAAATTAACATCAACTTATTTTCCCATAGTTTGTATTTCAATGCTACAAACAATTAAACTAAACATAAAATAAAAACGCCGGTGTAACACGTTACTGAACAGACTTGTGACGCAGCGCTATTTCAATAAGGCGCTGATTCCCTTGAGTAGCTGATTTTAAAATGAGAATCACGTCTAAATGGCTAGTCCTATTTTTTTTTAAATTTATGTGTTATATTAGACTATTTTCTTAATAATTTGATCTCAGCAAATTTTGAGTTTTATTCGTATAACATAGTGTAATTAATTTGTAAAGTTATGTCTAAAACGGACAAAAATCGACAATCACATCCATCTCAAAGACAATTTAATTATCTACATTTTGATCTGAGGTTTTTTTTTTAAAGTTATAGAATAATAAGGAAAGTACAAAAAACTACTAAATTTTGGGTCGCGCGGGTGTGAAACGAGTGCGCGTTTTGTTCCCTCAAGGTCGTTGGCGTTAGTGGAATAGGTCGCGGCATTCACGGCGCGCTCGACCGAACAATGCCAATAAATAACAATCTTTTAGGCGCAGCCGGAGTGTTACCAGCTACAAGTAAGTAATTAGATAATGTACCAAACAAGTTGTAACAAATAGGCTCCACGGCGATGGTGAAATATTTAGTGATTGATCACCACGTAACGAGCTTGGGGCTCCAAACTCCTTTCGCACTGTTGTGCTCAACCACGGTAATGTTATTACCATTACCGTGGCTCAACTGTTAAAAAGGTACAGGAGGGAGACTCGTTTGTTTGTACATTTATTTAAACTGGCTAATTGACCTTTTCTCAGACCAACAAAACAGCCCGCGCTTTACAAAATAGGTAATTAGTGGTTGTCCAATGATATTAGGTAAGGCATTTTAATCTGGGGAATGGACACTCTCATATCCTACACAATTAAAGTGCACCGCAGGCAAAAAGAACTCTTCATGACAAAGTTCCTGTCAGACACGACATTGTAATAAATCACAATTTATATTAGTTAATCCGATCAGCAAAAACAGCAGTGACTCATAAAATTTGTTTACCGACAGCGCTCTAACTTGTATCATTATACGGGATTCAGCTGATGTCATGATTGATTTCACGATAGGTAGGTAATCCGGAGTTTAAAAAAATTAAACACGACGCTCAAAGAAAGATGACGAGCTAATCAAATTTCGCGCAAGTTCGGAAAGTCTCGGCGAGTTCTCGGCAAGTTCTCTGATTCAATTAGTAGATTCTCGGCGCGCTGATGTCGCACGCCCAGCTGCGACGGCCGTGCCGCCCGTGTCGCCCCGACACACTACCTCGGTGATTTTCATTATCATGCCTATAATAACCATTCACTCTTGCTTTCATGTTTGCCCTTTGCACGTTAACTTAATCTAGGAGTTCGCCGGCACTGTTGCCGTGATTTAATTGAATCTAAATGCGGTGCTGGCAGCAAAGCTAACTTTATAAAGATTTGCGGACAAAGGCAACGAATAAAAACGCGAATAAAATAAACTTTTAAAAAGAAAACTGCGACACTGTTGATACAAAACATTAAGGTTTTGTTCTGAAATCACAAAAGAAGCTTCTATTAAGCGTCTAATACTTGGGTATAAAGCAGCGCACCATATTGCCAGCGTAGACATTATAAAAGGCAATTTTTTAGCAAAAAGTGAAGCGAACCGTCAGCTACAAAGCCGACTGATAGATTGGCTCAGCGAAACTTACTAATGTACGGTGATGCTGCAAGGTGAACGAGGCACAAGTTCGCAAAGTTTTACCTTTGGCGGTGTTAAATGTTGGCAAATTATATGCCCCGTTTGAGAAACTTTTGCAACATAACACTTGGCCAGCTAATGTGTTTAAAAACAAATTGCATTGTGTAAACAATGGTTGATGTAAGCATACAAGAATTGGTCCTTCCCGCCCATATATTTATAAATGGATAATAATAATATAATGACTATGTATGTTTTACTCTGATGTTATAAGTTATTGGTATAACCTACTGTAAAGTTTCATCAAAAGCCGTTCAGCACTTAATACGTGAAAGAGTTAAAGACATCCATCCACCCACCCTCACATTCTTTCACATTTGTAATACAGCAGGAATAAAGTACTTAAATAATAAAATAGGAACAAAATAAAAATAAAATACAAAACAAACCAATCTCTTCAAAGTTAGAGTGAACAGGCTCCTTCTGGGTAAGCTCACTCCATCGTTGACTTAGTCTCTGTCACCTCTGATTCAAAGTGCTGCAGTTTGTGCAATCAATCCTATGAGCTCAAAGTAAAACAAATATTAACTATAGTAACGACATCACTCCAAATACACTGAGGCATCTAATGAAGAATGTGTCTACACCATTTACAGCTGAAAAGATTTCCACTCCAAATAAAAACAATTTTACGACGCACAAAACGCACAGTCCTGTTTAATATTTAAGGCATGGCTACACTTTACCGCAAAGATATATCGTGTTGTCATTCAACAAATGACGACAATGATCCTTAACGGAGAGGTCAAGACGAGTCACCTGTGGGAGACGTCTTTATGTAAGTTGAACAACACGCACATGATAACATGGCTGAATTGAAAAACTTTTATTATTCCTTTGAGGATAGACTTTTAGCGAGACTAACATTTGTAAGTATTGGAGTTTGTGGTAAAATATACTTTAAACGTAAATAACATTTTATTTATCCTTATTTCTAACAGAATTACACTAAAATATTATGGATTAATAAATACTTTACATATAAAACAGATAATAATAATAATTTACAAGCGCGTAAAAAATGGGGCAGAGGGAAGAACTCATTGGGCATAAAAAAACATCAAAATCGCTCGCGTCAATGTGGAAGAAGTGCCCAGAACGCTGGCAGTACTGTCACGTTGCAAAGGTGAATCTATGGCCGACGAAAGAGCGCCCTCTAGCTCTGTCTGGTCACTTTAAACATAATAAAGTTGTTCCTATGTCAAGCAACGATAGATAGATTGACTGGATGTCACAAGATTTACATTTTCTTCAGCCCAAAGTATTTAGGTTTAAAGCCCCAACATATTCCTCAGAGCGCCAGGTCACCTGATTTAGTCACGACGTATATTTGCGTCGGGCGACACATTACCCCGCCACACTCGTAATAAAGTGTCAGAATTCAGTTGTACAGTCTTTATTGTCCCTTCGGGACAGCGTTTTAGAGAGCCAATATATTTTGGGGTTTAACTTTATAGTAGGTTTTGGTTGTAATGTACATTGTTATATTATAAGACAAGAACGCACCCATATTAGGTGGCAACACCACGCCGAAAGCGTCCTTTTCTTGATTTTTGACCATTGTGCGAGACATCCTTTAGAGGTGGGGTCAAGAAGTCTCACCTGAGGGAATTGCGAGTGCGACGTATATGTGCGTCGCACGACACTTTATATACAGTTTGAGGCTATACACAATAACAGGATAAATACTGTTGTATATCCACAATATTGTTCCTTTTGGATTCAGTTTTAGAAGCTTTAATCGTTTAACGTGATATTGTACTGTATAGATAATAGTCCATGGTCACAGTTAACATGTTCTTTTGACAAATTGATTGCCAATATTAATAATTATTCGTTTTACAACATAAAAATGTGTATCATCATATTACGTATTTGTCATTTGATCTATTCTGCAACACAATCCTCTATCTATCGAATACAACTTAGCTTTTTTACGAAGCACTAAAACGTATGTACCGGAGCGCGGGCGTAGATTATCTTCGTTAGACAAGTGCTTTGCCGGCGTGTATTGCATCACTTAACTACCTCTGCGCTCCTGGTACAAATAATAATTTTACTGCAACGGAACCTTCCTCTCCACAATACATCCGAGAACCGCCTTCAAGAAAGTTGGCGCTATTCGACACTGTTCTTAAGAAGCTCTTTAATGATGGCAGCACTGTCTTAGCGCCGAAACGTTCAAACAATGGTGCCAACCTTGAGGTATAAACTCCTTTGTGGCAACTCCCGCCTTGTCCAAAGCATATTCTCGCCTTAATAAAACTTTATGGGCGTTTCTACATCAAAATATTCACTGAAGCATTTAGGAAACTCTTTACTAGAAATGATTGTCTCATTTCACGATGACTGCCTCAAATAAATATTAACGACTGAACATTGTGATATAAAATGGACGACTTTACTGGCTGAATGAAAATTTATAGACTAGCCGGTGGAAGATTGCTTCACTATAAAAACATTCAATGTCTTCAGTTTTACTTCTCGCTTACCTAAGTAAGATAATCCCCTCTTTCTAGCATGGTTACGGAAATAGAATCCCAGACGGGCAAAAGTATTCCGTGACGTTTTACTTAAAAATCTTTTAGCTTTAGTTTACAACCACTTTTATTAAGTATTCTGTTGGTCATGGTTGATCGTAAACTACAAAATATCTTGTTCTTAAAACTCCTTTCATTGCCGAGTCAGAATGAAAATGTAAATTTCTGCACGTCCACAACGGAATAAAGAGCATTTTTGTGTTCATAAGCAATAGACGGCGGCTTATCACCTAAAGACCTAACAACTATACCTAGTACAGCCTTCTCAAAGAGCTTAATATTAGGTAGAATAATATCTAATATTGAAGCCCATTTTACATTTGTCTTTTGCTTGCTAAGTAGGAATGGTATTTTCTAAATAATTATTTTCGTTTATTACGTGTACTTAATAAGAGCGGCCAACCCGTCATACTTTTCATACAAACGCTCGTACGTGATTATACCGTTGTAACACCTTTGAGTTTTTGAACTAATAGGTATCTTGTGCACTATATCTAGGTTTCTATAAAAGAAAAATAAATTTTTAGAAACATATTAAGTATAGCCTCCAAAAATCAGATGTTTGCACATACCTGAACTTCGACCGATCATAATGTGCTCATAAATTATAAAAGTAAAGAAAACATCTTTAAAGAAACCTTGCACATGAAATGGAGAACAACAATAAAAATTAATCTAAAAAACAATTTCACCTTTAGTAGGTTATAGACAAAAGCAAAAATAGATATCTAATGAATAGACGTGATCTTAAAATAAAAATAAAATCCAAATATTTGTACCACTTAGGTTTCCTCCCTCGCAAAAGAAATAACATGAAAGAAAAACAAGTTATTTTTATACAGCGCCTGAAGGCAGAAGAATTAGCTTAGTTAACAACCTTAGAACTCTATATATAATTATTTTATCTACTACCATCGGTCTTTGAAACAAGCCTTTATTTTATTAACCGACTTACCAAAAAGGGGGAGGTTCTATGTTCGACTTCATGTATGTTTTCTTTTTATGTTCACCGATATCTCCGTCAATTGTGGAACGATTTTGAAATTACCTTTTTTTGTTTGAAAGAGCATGTTCCGAAATTGGTCCCATTTTAATTTGGTGAAGATCTGATGACGAATTTCGGAGATATACAACAGAACTCTTCAATAAATAACGGCAAATCTCTCGGGATTGCTGCAATCGCATGTCTGTTTATTGTTTATACCATTTCATAACATAACATCACGCCAGTACGCTCGAAAGGGGTACGCAAATCTCTCATTGCACCGATTATGTTCAAGTTTCATGTTATTCGGGTAATCTATTCTGGCGTTATAGGTACTTACTAAACAACTTGCCTATTAGGTAGGTACAACTAAAAAGGGTAAAATAAAAAAAAAACATTTTTTTGCATAAAAATACTACTGACTTCCAAATAAAAAACTACAAAGTGAAAAATAACTTTACAATGCATGTCCTCGAAAAGAGCGTTTTCCAAGCAGCCAAACTGTGCGAAAAGTGTCACTTTATTTTACTAGTGCTTTTTACTTTCATGTACTTTTTTAATTTTTAACCCCAACGTCAGCCCGCCGCATAGAGTTTTTATTATTTGAGAAGAGTTTTAAAAATTAGTTAAGTACAGATTATCATTCATATAAAAGGTAAAACAAAACTAATACTTCATCTAAGGTGTTTTTAATTACTCTAGATTTAGATTTTGATCAATAAATTAATTAAAAATATTCATTAAATATGTTTGGCAGAATAAATATTTTGCTCGTGCCTTTTTGCGTTACGACGTGACAGCTATTTGCACATGCGCAGTAGATATGCCCGAGGAACTATGAACTATTAGTTAATCTGTGGATATGCTGAGCGCCCTTGAATAAGCGCCATTTTATTAATTTCTTGCTTGGTTCAGATATATTTCTTT
Organism: Orthosia incerta; assembly: GCA_948252205.1. NCBI lineage: Eukaryota > Metazoa > Arthropoda > Insecta > Lepidoptera > Noctuidae > Orthosia > Orthosia incerta. The sequence continues at coordinate 16,768,859 of OX411741.1, forward strand.
ATTTCCTCGCACAATGCATAGTAAAATGTTGTATGATACACGTGCGTAAGATGATTTCCAACTCGTGTCGATTTATCCACTCACTCGGAAATCACCTACTTTCCGTACTTGTAGCATAAATAACTATTATTTTTGGAAGTCGGTGTCTATATAGCAAAAAACTGGTACCTACGAAAGACACCGACTTCCAAAAATAAAGTAATTTTTCACTTTGTAGTTTTTTATTTGGAAGTCGGTAGTATTTTTTTGCAAAAAAGATGTTTTCTCTTTAGTATTTCAATATATCAAGATTAATAGGTTGCTACCTGTTACTTACAGCCAAACTTATCATACCTATTACCACAGAATAGAAAAAAACGCCTTCTACAGCCTATTACGATACTAAATCTTAGCTTAATTACGATTAGGGTTTGGAAGGTCTCGATATTTTCATAATGATGATAATATAGTCCCCGGCAAGTTGGCAAGGTTTTGGTGTAATGGGGGTAAGTTCGCGCTTATTGCACGAACTGACCAACCACCACATAGAACGAACGGAACGTGGAAGCGATGCGATTGGTCAATCGATCCTTGTGTCAACTGACCAACCAATCTTGCGCTCGGAATGTTCAACGTGCCCCGCTTCACTACCAAAAAACGACTTCTGCGCATCCAACGACTCGTGCCAACTTACGTGCCGGTCATTGTAAGTCCCGGGACTCGTCACGGCTCGAGAATTAACAGAATAATATCAGATTACTACAATATAACATTTATTTCTCGCCTTATTATAGAAGTAAATTTATTTTGATATTCGGTATTAAACATACTAACTTAAATTAAACTGTGGAAGACTGGTACCACAGCGTAACGTAAGGCCTGTATTTCAGGACGGCAGTAAGTGGAAATGGGTTAAGCTATTGTTAGCCCGAGGACACCTGCATCGATATTCATCGCTATTTTTAGTCTTGACTGATGCCAACCTAACCCACAACAACGGTTACATGTAATATTGTCACACCTTTTTCGTAGAACCTCTATTAATCGATCAACAGGGTTTTAATTAGGACAAACGGTCCAAGGTCTTGGTATATTACTTACTAGCTTATATCCGCGTAATCATTGTTTTACTATCCCAAGGTAATACAAACTATCCTATGTCCTTCCCAGGGTCTCAAACTATCTGCGTGCCAAATTCCATCTAAATCGGTTCAGTGAACCAGAGATTACCCCCTGAAATCTCTCAAACTTATAGATATTCGTATAGATAGAATTCGAAGTATCAAACTTGTAAAGAATTTTCAGACATATACTAAATGAAATACTTATCACTCTCATTTGTCATCATCTATAAAAAGTTCGTCTGTGTATTCAAACTTTATAGCTACCAAATCTTGAAGCAGCTTGTGGGTTATTTTAGCAACTGATTCTATCTCTGGTATTAATGCTAAGTATAAAAGCCTGGGTTCCATTCCCGGGTCATGAATAGTGGTATTGTGTTGCCGCATATTTAATTTCTCCAATATAGTTTCTCCAATTGACAATAAGCTCGCCCTTCTATATATAGTCTTAAACATGACTGGTGAAATATGGGCGTAAGTACTATATAATATTAACTAGACCTCTGCCACACCCTTCGGCATATACAGTGATGATATATTATCATTAAACCAACAGACACCAACTTTATGATGTTCAATAAACTATATCAATATTCCATGTAATATTGTAACACCATAAAGCGTAGTTTGTCATCGCTTAGGTGAGATATAGGTCAAGCGCGAGCCTATAAATAAATAAACGAAAAAAAAAGTTAACTATCCTTTCAATACCGTCGACTAACACACTACACTTAAGACGACGACAGTCGCCAACGACCTTGAGGGAACAAAACGCGCACTCGTTTCAAATCTGTGCGACCCAAAATTCAGTAGTTTTTGTACTATCCATAATATTCTATCACTTTTGTTTTTGAGAAAGAAAGAATGAAAACTTTATTTGTCAAACATGCGTTTACATGACTAATCAGACATGCATGGTATTGAATTAATAAATGTTGTGAGCGTCCATGTTTTGCCAATAATGGCGTACAAAATGTGTGTATTATTTTACATTTAATTGCATTTTACATGCAGTCATTCTAAATTTCATTAAACAATATAAAACAAATAAATAATAATTGATTTAAAGATATTATAGTATAATTAAGTATATTATAGTCAAAATAAATTAAATAATGTCCAGAATATTCATTACTATGCAGTCAAATATAATCATTCAAAAGTTAATTAATTAACATGCGCATTAAAATACGCCGAGCGGTTTTGGTGTGATTGTACTTTTTTTGTCCGTGTTAGATATAACTTTACAAATCAATTACTCTATGTTATACGAATAAAACTCAAAATTGCCTTATATCTAATGACTAGCTGACCCCCGCGGCTTCGCCCCCGTCAACTGGCTACCTACCTACCTCCTACCTACCTATCTATAACTACCCTACCCTATCTACCTTTTTATTCCCCATAACTATCCTACCCTATCTACCCTACCTACTCTACTCTACCTACCCTACCCTATCTACCCTACCCTACCTACCCTACCCTACCCTACCTATCCTACTCTTACTACTATACGAATGTAACCTGTAAACTTTTGTTTCTACCGGCGGCGGCGATCTAATTAAAATTTAGAACATAAAAGCTGCTATTGTGAGTCAATCTTAAAAAATAAACATATGCTGTCGCGGACTTTTTTTTAGAAATTTTAAAGAAGAACAGTTCCATTATACATCATATTTGCGTAACTTAAACCGTTTACGCAGCGCACGCTGCGCACGCAACAAAAGCTCTGAAAAAGGAATATTTTTGCCCGTTTTTGCAACATTTTTCATTTATGCTCGGTTCCTATTGGTTGTAGCGTGATGTTTTATAGCCTATAATCTTCCTCGATAAATGGACTATCCAACACAAAAAGAATGAGATTACCGCGTTCAAACAAACAAACTCTTCAGCTTTATAATACTATATATAATATATATAGTATTTATTATTATTATTATAGTATTAGTATAGATTAAGAAAATGGTCTAATGTAACATATTTTTTCAAAAAATTACAAGTAGACGTGATTCTCATTTTAAAATCAGCTACTCAGGGGGGGTATCTGCGCCTTAAAGCACTAAAACTGGCAACATAAAGCATCGATCATATTAAGTGATGTACCGGGCAACAGGCACTTTGTTGTATCCGACCTACACTGACCTATCTCTCTGTGTCATGTGATCTAGAATAATTATCTTCTAAACACTGCCCTGTACCGCGAATTGTGTTATGTGCACCTATAGTGAGCAACTGACGTTAACTATTAATATCAAGTTCGATGCGCCTTTGATTTGACAGGATAATTATCTTCGGGTAATAGACGGGTAGCAGTGGTGGCCAAGTGGTATCGGTCGTGACTTACAAGTTTCGTGGGTTCGAGCCTAGGCAGGCGCGCGCTGTACTTTGTGTAAATTATTTCATCACCACTGCTCTCAAAACGGTGAAGGAAAACATCGTTATGAAACCGGCATGTCCTAGAATCAAAAATTCGAAGACATGTGACATGCACCAACCCGCACTGGGCCCGCGTGGTGGTTTACGGCTCATTCCCTCTCTCAGAGACGAGGAGGCTGTGTCCCAGCAGTGGGAACATTAATAGGCCGATGGTGATGATGAATAGACGTTCCTAATTATTCATTATCTTGCTGACGTTGTGGCTGTACTTAAGAGTTTATTTTATGTACTTTGTCAATACCTTTTATGACATTCATACAAAAAATAATAATAATTTAGTAGTTCCTTTTTGGTAGTCGAACTTCTAAAGTTGTAGGTACTTATAAGAACCGTAGTTCTAATTTCTCCCTTTTATTTTAAGTAAATAGATAACAGTCAAAATACAAGATAAACTTGAGTGATTAAAAGCCAAGGGCCGATTTCTGAATTAAGGAAATTAATTTATTTATTTGAGGTTAATTAAGAACGTGTCAAACCCTATTTTAGTGCCAAATTTTGACAGGTTTTCAGGCTTATCCTTCAATACTCAATTCAGAAGTAGGCTGAGCTGTCTCTCATAAGTCATAACTGACACGCCGTTCAAATTCGCGTCGTTACCCAGCCAGATTGGTAATAGGTCAAATTCTTGTCCCAATGCCAGGAGTGATCCTTTTTCTTCCACAATAAATTAAAAGGGACACTCCTCTACTACCTAAATTTCTGTTGACATTTTACGGAAAAATATCTCATGCAATGCTCCTGGCTATAATGCTTGCTCCTGGCACAATCTGCCGTTCAAAAGAAAGATAAAAAGAAAAGAAAAATAATTGATTTGTGATTGGAGATAAAGGTACGAGAAAATAACAATAATAACCCCGTCTGATACCATAAAGGCTCATATCTCAGCAAAGGTAGCCTCAGAAATAAAAGGAGCAAATCGGACCAACATTGGTTAGCTATTAAAAATATAGCCAGAATGCAGGAGCCATCAAAGGCTGTAGAACATCGAACCAATTAAATATGTTGTAATAAACTGTCGTTTGCCCGCGACGTCATTCGCGTTTTCCAATATTTCCTGCTATTCTTCTCTCGTTAAAAGCTCGGCTTTGTTTCAAAATGACTTAAATTTCCTGGAAGCTACGAAGAGGTTGTCACTGGTTCTCTTTTTTCGCTTTCTCTCTTTCACAAAGGACAATTGCCGTTTTTTATCATAACATAATATATTAAAAAAATATTAACGTTCCATCCGGCCATTATACCTACTTCTTTCATTACAGAAATATTAGAGGTATAAGCTTCGCATAATTTATCGTAATGTAAGGGGTGAACAATAACCGTTGCCAAAACGTGATGTAGGTATCAGTATTGACGGATTAAGGTATTGGGAGCCTTAAACAAACATTAGCTCATCCCTCTATATTGAGATTGATGAAGCGACTTAGTACTGGCACGCAACCTCAGAGCTACTTACTCTATACATAACCTAAAACATGAGGTGTTTACTTAAAAGGGAGGTAATAATCCTTAAATGAAAATGAACTAGCAAACGTCAACTATAAACATGAAAACATGAAATCAGGTTCCTATTTTATAAGCTTTTAATTAACTTGCAATGTTTGTATGTATGTTAGTGTGTTCGGGTCAAATCTTGCAACTGAATTTTAAAGCAGTTATCCTCCACCAATTAAGATGAAATTTTGCATACACGTTTAGTTTGGATGACAATGCATGGTTAGATAAGTGACGTCATTCTAAATCCAATATCTCGGACGGCCCAAGATGGTGGACTAGTTATTTTTTGTGCACAGCTAAGATACGGGTATCAAATAAAAGGGTTTGCTGAGAAGAAAACGAAAAAAGCTTGTTTAAAAAAAATATGAATAAATTATTGTTGTTCATGTAAAAACTACAGCGTAACAATTTGCTACGCCGTAGAGGTGTCTACGGCGTAGCAGATTGCTACACGGGCACGAAAACTAAAATACCACATGCCGCAATTTACCAGTAACTCTATTTATTAAGTCTCATAAGATACCGTCCGGTCGTGTAATTCTAAGTTTATTAAAAAATATAAAGCAAAAATTGTATTATAAAAAGCTCCTCACGGCTAGCTAATGTGACCTAAGCAATATATAAAGACCTTTTTTCTACTTCACTTCAGCCTCTCTGGCACCCGTGTCGTGCTAAATGAAGCTTATTTAACGGAGAACTTGCACCATTTACCTTCGTATTTATATTGTAGCCTCTACCTAAGTTGGAAACATTGAACTGCGTATTTGAAAAGCCAGATTGCCCGCTGCGTATATTACCAGCAAACAATTAATGTCATATTAAGGTAGTCGATATTCGGTATTCGGTACATTTGGGAATTGGCAATTCACGTAATTAGGCGAAACTGCGCAATCGAATATACATTATGTTGTGAACATGTGTCGTCTGGCATTGCTCCCCGCAGACAAACTGGTTGCCACAGGAGCGAGGCTGAGTGACGGGTTTGTACCAATTGCTAAGACCTGAATAATAGTTGCCCGACGCCAAAGCACTGACTGTGTCTTGCCAATTTACCTGCCAGACACATACGAGATGAATGGATATGTTCAATGTACACATACCTACCTATTTGCATGTTAACTGATGTAATTACAGGTGCTTAATTAGTAGGTATAACCTTTAATGATGAGCTGGTCAAAAAAATAATTGCATTAAATCTGCCACTGGTTTAGCTCAAAAATAGTTAAATAATAAACTGGCCGTATGTCCGGCCGCTGACCGTCGCAATTTAACAAAACGGGGCCAAAACTGTCACATGTGACATCTTTAATCAGGCGTACTGTGACAAAGGTAGACTTACAAAAAAACAGGCAGGTATCACCCGGTACGCAGCACTTGCACCTGTTACTCCCGCCATATTTCAAGAGAGCGCCCGTCGCAAATGTGCCATGCGAATATCCTACAAAAAGTTTTCACTTCCCGCTCAATTTTTATCGGTATATTATGTCATTATTTTCCACTATCTTTTGAAATATCTTCAGGAAAGGTAGCGAGGTAGCTTCAGGTGACAGTGATGTAGGACTTAGGAAAATTTCATTTACTTTTTATACATAGAGAAGTGGTCCCTAGAGGCAGGGAAATAGTGGTTTACGAGCTGTTTTACAAAGCTTTGTGATCATCGAGAAAGTAGGAATGCTTTACGACGCAATACGTTGAATATACTGGCTCAGTGCAAAACCTCATGCTCAACAAACATGCATAAAAGCAGATCTATAAATAGCTGTCCTACATAAACACTCGTGTATGTTTGAGTCGATCTCCCTTCGTCGGTATGAACTTAATCGAATGTCAACCGCGCGGTGAGTGTCGACGTATATTCTCACAAGACATGACACCTATCGCCGTTCGCAGAGCATTACACACGTTAGGGTTTTATTATACACGTGGGGAGTGTTTCAATATCTGTGTCTTTTGAAAACCATACAAGCAATAGTTAACATTAGAAGTAAAAGTCTCTCATTTGATAAATTTTGGCAGAACTTATTTTGTAACTGCTTACGTATTTTTCATCAAGTTCACAGTTGTTTCAGAATCATTAGATACCTATATAGATTACAGAAAAATCCTCATGATGATGTTAGCAAAACATTTACTAAAATAGGTTTAGAGAAAATAAAAGTACACAGTGATTCAATCAATCATCCCTTTTCCCGTCACACGGTGTTATTTTTATTTCTTCTTTAGCAACTGAACGGATAACGATTATTCTACCAGAGTCATCTATTGACGGCAGCTTCATCTTTTATTTGATGCAACCGAAAAAGAACCGTGTTGCTAGAACATTTTCAGAGTGACATGTAGTTTAAATTGTGTGTCAATTTTAACTTTTCAGGAAAGTCAAACCGAGAAACATCACACCGCGTCAACAGTCATACGCCACGAAAACGAAGTTGAGGAAAACATTTTTTACAAAAAGTGTTCTGCCAAAGTGACATGCGGTCGCTAGCGTAACATAAAATTCAGTTAATCGCGTGCGAGTCCGGGCGAATAGTGTCGGTTGGTACGGCCCGTACATCCCATACACCGGATATTGAGGGAGCGTGCCCGTCATGAAACTTTTACGTCCCTTATCCGCACACCTATTATACCGGCGTCATATTTCATCGAACCGCCGCTCGCTTGCCGCTTGCCGGCTAGACAGCGCGAAAGCGGTTTTTATTAAAATCGTTGCGGTTTTTCCGTCACCTCGTAAACCACACGTGGCTGGAGGTCTTGCGATACAGCGACTATGGTAAGATACTCTGAGTTTGACGCGGGCGTTCCACATGTGTGCACATAAAACTGCTAGTTTTATGACGGTGTTAGGTAAAGGGAAATGTAATCTAAGTTTAATTATTTGTTTTTGTGATAAAAATATGATAAGATTCTTTGTACGAGTATGATTGTCCTTATAATGGTTGTAAATAAACAGGTAATTAGGCGGGTTTCGATTCATCAAGAGCCAGTCGAGCACAGAGACGTAGCTTGTGTTCGCCTTTTTCAGCTTCAATTAAAAGTCGAAATATATTCGTTTCATTCTCTTGTCGTTATGTTACTTTTGAAGTTACTTTGTACATTCACAAGTCCATACCCCATATCAAAGAGATTCGCTTTTACTTTTATCAGAAACCCAATAATAATAAACATGGAAGCTATTTAAATTCCACGTGTAACGTACTTTTGATTTTATTTTTATTTTATTTGTTTTTTACCTAGGCCAACTTACGGTTGCAGACAGTGTGGCAATTCTCGGCTTACCCTGTATCATCTATCAAATTGTCTGTTAACATAACAGACATAGTATCACCCACTGGAATGTTTCAGAAATAAAAAACAAGTTTCGGAAACATAAACCCCTTATACTCGTAAGTAACCCAACATGTATCGAGCCCTACCCCGGACCGCCGCCGGCTTAAGAAAATACCCAGTAGCAGCCCTAACTTTAGATTTGTACCCGGAATTACCCGTCCCCTGGGACTTAATACCGAAGTCGGTAAACTGTAAGACTGTAAACCTGCCCACACCTTTTGGGAATTAAGGCGTGACGGTTATAAATCTGTTCCTTTTATGGTATACATGTGAAGACAAGAATATTGAATTGTGTCGTAAGTTAAGAGGTACTCTCAGCGTAAGTCAATTTACCTAAAAGCACAGGAGTGGTAGGCTGAGATAACTTTATATGATAGATTAGTGCTAGACTGAGACAGAAACTCCACCAGATTTACGGTACCTAATAATTTACTCTATATCTAAATAATATTACAGCATCGCGTTTATCGGCAGTTAAATTTCGGATTGTCTACATTTTGACAAGTTTACTAAATCTAAGCTTTAAATTAGGTATGAGTAGGTCAGTCCTTCGTTCTTCTCTATAATAGGTATATTATTATAGTTATTCTCTGACTCTAATGACAATTGTTTTACTGGTAGATGGCTAAGTACATTGTTCAGTTTTCGCTCGGTGTCATATGCTTTATATCAAGAACAATTTACGATCACTGTAGGTCAAGAAACCGCTAAAAAAGTCGGTTAAAACGCTAGCACCTCATAAATAGTTTCAACCACTCCTACATAGCCACGCTTTAATCATTCTGGTGAAAATACCTACGCATGTACCCAATTTCAGATATGCGTCTTATAGTACCTATATTGATATGTCATATGAATAACAACATTGTAAGCATTGTAGCCGCTCTGGGCCGGACAACTCAGTGAGACGGGGCCTGACAGGGCTTGACAGCGCTGACGGCGCGTGACATCGCGGTTTTCCGACTGTCCTCGCGCGATCAATCACTGATGATCGAGGACACGTTGGGGAGCATTTGTCCTTGTTTAGTTTATGGGAAAACATTTAAAAGTAATTGGTTGTTTATCTGTTTCAATTGTGTGATCTAAAACCTTTTTATCGAAGTAGGTAGGTATGCAAAAAGATGGTCTAGTAAGCCTTATTTGCACCACCAGTACTGGTGCGAGCCGCGTCGGTGTCACCTTGGCAATCTGTTAAGCTATATAAAAACTTTTAAGTGACTTCGCTCGAGTAAAGCTCAGTCCCAAGGGAACGTAGTACTTTTATATAAATATCCTATTTCCTAATCCAAGTCATAATTTACCCGAGTGAAAAGTTCCAATCAATTTTATTTTTGCTCTTTTAAATCAGCCAGCCTTTCTCGTTTATAATACAAGAAGGATTTAAAAATCACGCAATCAACACGCAATAACACAAATTGCGCAAATTGCACATGTGAGAAATATGCATCGTTTCACATTGTCGGCCTATAGGTCTTTTGTAAGTAAGCAATTTTCTGAAGAATTATATTGATTGTATAGGACTACATAATGTCAAAAATAAATAAAAAATACTTCGTTAAAAATAAAAAGCGTTCCAACTTTACAAACAAAAGACACACCCAGACAACAAAGACTCGATGGCTCAGAACAATATGGTTAAAAACTAGTTGAACTGTCTACATACGAGTATTTATCGTTCCATTGCCTTTTCATTTAAATTAGGTTCTAAGTATATTTAATAACAATTCTGTCACAACAATTCTTCAATTTTTCACAGCATACTTTTTTGTTACGCTGATCAGAAACTACGTCACCAAATACATTTGAAAATAAATACGCACAATTTACGTGATCACAACACACCTTAGTTATCATTGGAAAATCTTGTGAAAACCATTTACATAATACATGCCACATCTAACCCTCGTTGGGCTTATCGTTTCAAATCTTAAAGAGCAAAATGGTATCTTACACTTTAATTTTCATTGCAAATTGAAGAGTGCTTCTAATAATCTAGATTGCCTTGGTAGTTTGAAAGAAATGTATTTTCTACGCACTAAATACGTGGAGCATTAGATGGGATTGAGAAGATCAGTTCTGTCTTCAGATCCATCTGAATTATACACAATTCATGCTGTATCTCTTTTTGAAACATATAGCACGGTTTTAACGGCGGTTGCTTGTGACGGCTTAAGTGGTGACTACGTATTTGAAACAAATCATTGAAACTCATCAGTTTGATGTACTTGATCCTTCCCTTTTTCTTTTTTAAGAAACATTGCCCCACATTAGGCTTTTCTTCCTGTATCGTGGGTGCGTTTACAAACATGTAAACTCACATACACAACATCCAGAGCCGGTACAACTATCTGTAGGTCATACAAATAGTTGTTCCGTGCGGGGATCGAACACGCGACACGCAGCGCAGCAATGAATCGCTCAACCACTGCGCAACAACCGTGCGCCCAAATACCGTGCGCTCATAATTATGAGCACGCATACAGTCAGATCGCTTTGATCCCATACATTTCGACTAATAAAAAGTATGGGGATGGATTTGCGCCACCGGTCTGTCACGTGATCAAGATAAAACATTTTAAAGTGAGTATAGACAGAGCATTTACTTCTAAACAGACACTGAACATTCGCTGTTTTTACCCGACTGCTGAAGAAGGTAATGTGTTTATCAGTCTATGTATGTTCCTATGTGGCGTTCCAGAGACCAAACGCCTTGGCTGATTTTGATGATTCATACGTCAATCGTTTTGTCTTAACCTTGCGAGTGTCACTGGCTACATTAAAATTGGAAAATAGAAAAATGGCGGCTTTAGAGCGCCATATTGTGGAGGCCCAATTTTATTTTTCTTCCGGACCCATCGTGTGGGGTATCAAAATAAAGGGTTTTAACAGGTGATTTAAAAAATATATAATACTAATTCGAAAAAAAATAACTTAAAAGTTATATAAAAAAAAAGTTAATCCAAAAAATCAAAAAACCCGACTGGTTAGAAAGGGAACTAAAAAGACGTTAACAAGAAGAAAATCATCCTGTGCAGTCGGAAAATACATCTAGTTTTGATCAGCCAGCTCGTGAATATGTATCCTCCGACTGCACAGCATGATTTTCTTTTCGTAAAGTTTACATCTTTTTAGTTTGCTTTTTTAAATTTACTCGAACACACTTCGAACATGACGCTGGATTTTTGTTACAACCTGATTTTAAAAACCAACGAGCGTTTTGTTGTATCATTTTATCGAGAAAAAGGCAGGAGCACGGGTGACGTGGAGTGAGGTCAATAATGAACGCAAAGTACTAGAATTGTTACATGTAAATGCTCATTCGCCGCGAGCTTTACGTCGAACACAGCGTGAAAATTCTTAAGAATGTTAAATTACATTGAAAGGCTCGCGAAAATGATACACTCACTTTAAGACTTTTGACTGTCATACCATAACATACCAGATTTATTTGTTCGGATTTATCTTCCAATATTTATATAAAACGTTAACGGTGTTGCCATTCAAAGTACAGCTGACATGGTTTATGTATGTTCAGTCGAGATAACGAGTGCATATTGAGACATTGAACGGTTTGTCACGTAGCCCCTCGTTGGCTATCCGTAGCATTATGCTGATTGTGCGCTATGCGGAACCCGTATGGCGCTAACGTGCCGCCCCTGAGCCGTGGCGCCAACAAAACGTTGACTATTCTACGGGGAGATTTATATATCGTGCGAATAAGGACTTGGCTGATTTGATGTTCTTGTCAAAAAATCTGTGATATCCCCAGCGCGCTACTTTTGACTTATTTACCAACTAAAACTGTGTTTCTACATTTCCTTTCATTTTACATGTGCTAAAGGGGATTTGCACGATGGAATAGAAGTTAGACACTATAAATCAGTTTTTAGTTTATGCAAAATCAACTTCTACTTTTCTTGTTATGTTTGTTTGTATGTCGTTTTCTGGCAATTAAATACTTTTTACAAGCTTTTTATTAACTTGCAATGTATGTCAAATTTGCCAACTGAATTTTAGACCAGGGGGGTGGGGGTGTGAGCGGTATCAATTTGAGATCGAATAAGGGACAGATGTATCTGACGTGTATACATCTGTCACTTACTCGATCTCAAATTGATACCGCTCTAAGAGCTTATGGTCACCCCCCAGTTATCAGTTATCCTCAATCGACTAAGATAAACTTTCACATACACGTTAGGTTTGGATGACAATGCACAGTAAGCTAAAAAACTTGTTTAAAAAAGTTCTCTTTAATTGGCAATAGTATTATTTATTTATTTCTTCACACACCAAAGTGTTCATCGGCGCATCAGCGCAAAAAGCCTCATTAAATAAATGATTTAAAAAAAAATAAAAAATAACATGTAACTCCTGATTCTTAACATCATTTTCCAAGTAAGCCTGCCCCGTGAAACCCATCTCCATTTTATAAAACCCTGGTACAAATATAAGAATATTGAATAATGTCAAAGTATCAAACACTCGTATCGCCGTAAGTATACTTCGTAGTGCAGTCTGGAGTATTTCTCGTGAACCGGTACGCAGGCTGCCCTCCAGATATTAATTTCTGAAGGTAATTTTCATGAACGAGTGCTCTAAGTGCGCCACTCGACTGTTCTCGATATAAGTTTATAATACTATTCGTAATAAGCGAGCGTTAAAATGTTGAGTCTCTCCCAAGGTAATAATTGAAGTGGTTTGTTTTTCACGCTTTCTTTGTTATATTTTGGATGGGGAGAAAAAAGACAACAAAAGTTGAAGCCAATATATTCGTATCATAAAATCTTATCTCTAAACCTATATATTTATTGTTATATATTATATATCATAAGATAAAACTGAAACTGTGGTAATTTCATGTCAGGTATGTTCAACTTCAATGAACAAAGACTTTATTCAAAAGCGCAAATATCCATCAAATACAAAATAAAAGTTGACCCTTTTGCCGGACGCCGCACACCACGGGCCTTGAAAATGGATAGAGTGTTTTCGGTGGTAGCGCCTCTAGAGACACAAGTAGTGAATAAAACCAAACAAAAAAAAGATGGCGAACTCGTCACCGTGCAGCATTAATTTCATAAAGTCGCCACACGGGAACTATAAATTCACACTGTTGTTACTCGCATGACGTCGCACACGAATGCAGGCTGTAATTACCAGTGATTTCGAAAACTATCAGCAGTCGTGATAAGTTTAACATGTCATTATCGGGCGAGTCAGCCCGTGCCACGTGAAATAACATTTTAATGTTCGGCGTAACCACATTTATGGTCACTTGTCATTTATACTGACGTCGGAAAAATACTGCTTTAATCGCATTTCGGTCGTCGAGCCATGATCGCTTCGGGCCAACGATGGTTTCAGTAATAAAATGTACACAGTAAAAATATTTCACATTGGTGGTATTTTTACGGGGTTTAGGCAAATGTATTATCTATTATATATATTATATAAAATTATAAAGCTGAAGAGTTTGTTTGAACGCGGTAATCTCAGGAAAAAAAAATTGGATATAATTATTTATTATTATAATTTATTTTAATAAATTTTTATTAAAATATTTTTTTTTTTTTTTAGGTTGGAATTGAAAAAATATTTTTGTGTTAGATAGTCCATTTATCGAGGGAGGTTATAGGCTGCAACCAATAGGAGCGGAGCATAAATGAAAAATGTTGCAAAAACGAGAAAAATATTCCTTTTTGAGAGCTTCCGTTGCGTGCGCTGCGTAAACGGTTTAAGTTACGCAAATATCATGTATGATGGAAATGTTTCTTTGGATGTATTTTTACGGGGTTTAGGCAAATCTATTATATATATATATATATATTAAAATTATAAAGCTGAAGAGTTTGTTTGTTTGAACGCGGTAATCTCAGGAACTACTGGTTGGAATTGAAAAATTATTTTTGTGTTGGATAGTCCATTTATCGAGGAAGGTTATAGGCTATATAACATCACGCTACAACTAATAGGAGCCGAGTATAAATGAAAAATGTTGCAAAAACGGGCAAAAATATTCCATTTTGAGAGGTTCCGTTGCGTGCGCTGCGTAAACGGTTTAAGTTACTCAACAATTATGTATGTAGGGTAGGTAGGGTAGATCTAGATGGGTAGGTAGGTAGCCAGTTGACGGGAGCGAAGCCGCGTGGGACAGCTAGTCTATTATAATATGCTTGCTTTGATGTTAGTGGAAAGGAACGTGGCAACGTGGAACTGGTGGACGCCAAGCTTCACAGCTTGGCTCATCGCCGCAAAGTTGCCTGCTTGTCGGTCTTCTACAGACTGTACTTCGGTGAGTGTGCTCAGGAACTCCACGACCTCATCCCACCAGCCCCCTTCTACCATCGGACATCTAGACGCACTGCAAGTTATCATCCTTACCTTGTTGCCATTCCACCAATTCGAACCAAGCGCTTCCAAACATCCTTTATAATGCGCACAGCGAATGAGTGGAACTCACTGCCTGCGTCTGTGTTTCCGAACGCATTCAACCCGAATCTCTTCAAAGTTAGAGTGAACAGGCTACTTTTGGGTAAGCTCACTCCATCGTAGACTCTGTCTCTGTCACCTATGACCTAGACTAGAGTCAAGAGCAAACCCATTACAAATAAAAAAAAAAAAAAAAAAAAAGGCAAAAGAATAATAAGGAAATAAGATAATTTATTTGTATATGTTAGGTACTGTAAAAGCCTGCAAAACGGTAAAACCTAGTATTTACCCTATAGATTATAGGGTAAAAGTCGGAAATGATCAATGGTAATCGCTAATTTCGGATTTTGAATGTTAAATTGTAATATCTATGACACACTGATTGGTTAACTTCACTCAAGAAGGTCGTCTTCACGCAAATAAGTCGAGTAATTATTCGAAACACAATTTAAAAAAAATCTAGAATGTTTTCCTCATTTCATAACAAAACAAACTACTTACAACAAAACAAACATATAATTTTTCAACATATAGATAAAATTTTCAGAGGTAAATCCTAAGATCTACTGTGTGATTGCTGGTAAAAGCCCGAATTTAGCGGTTGTCATAGATCATTTCGACTTTTACCAGTATGACTTGATAAATCTTAGGATTTACCGGTGAATCCTAGCTTTTACCGTAGACGGGTTTTTACAATAACATATTACTATATAAGAAAACGACTGTATAACCTGCACGACCACAAAACAAACATTAAATAAAAAGGTTGGGCTATTAGCAACATCAAAGCAGAAGAAAAATAAACAATATGCTTGTTTATAAAATGTTATTACAGAGATCATGTTGCTGACGGTATTTCTACGGTAAATAAATATCTTATTACAGAGATATACTCGTAGCATTCACTGAATGTATTTTTGCAGTATTCATGAGTAGACTTTATGCAAAAGAGGCATATGTAGGCAGACGAAGTAAATTAGTATCAATTTAGACATGTATCGTCGTATTCTTCTGCCTCCTACAGTAGTAATTTGATAACTGGGCTTTCCATTGCAATGTGCAATAATAATATTCAACAATATAACTGATTTTAACGACTAAAATCGAGGAGAGTTTGGGTGCAACACACATGTCACTGTCTCGCGCGCGAACACTACCCCCGAGAACGCGGTGTCGCGGACAGTCGCGGTCTCGCGTCGCGGTCGCGCGGTGAACTCGCGCCTTAATGAAGAACTACCATATTATTTAAACGATTAAATAAAAATAAATAAAATTTGCTTAGCCTGCATAGTTCATAATTGTACTTTATTATTTATACTTGCCACTGGTATGTGTAGGTACATTATAGATGCAATTAAGATGTGAGATATGATATGATTTGAGTTACAGTTGAATTAAATTCTTACCCTCTTACTAATAAACGCGGTATAAAGTTATACCAGGTATAACAAAGGAATAACCATACATTTTCATAGGTTTATACTTGGTATAACTTTATACCGCGTTTATTAGTAAGAGGGTTAGAGGCCATTGTAAATCGCGTATTAAGTTACAAGATCGTAGAAAGCTTTATGTACATCACAGCATTGATATATTTTTTATCGCCACGCCAAAAATAAGAAGCATGTTTATTGTGCTGATGCCCAAATCGCAGCAATCCCTCACATTAGAAACATTTTCGTTTCTTTTTTTTAAATATTTATCCAAAAATCGTAAAGGTACGATTCTATTTACACGATTCCAAGTTTTCCGTGTATGCACGAACGTGAATGTTTGTATTCAGCGGTACACACCTATCATTGATTTGTTTGCCGCCACGATTTACACTCCAACACCTGAACGGGCTACAAATTCAATCATAAACTTCTCGTTCAACAGACATTTAGAGCTGCGAAGTAATTTAGAGAGCTGGAATGAGACGGAAAACAATGGGAGTAATTAGGTAGGTACCCCATTTTTAAACGTAAAAACTTTCTTTTAGTAAAGAATGCTTGTCTTTTTTTTATTAACTTTAGGCTCGCTTTTGTAGCTATAGCTTCTATAACTTTAAGTCGTAAATCGTAACTGCGGGTAAACAGACTTATACTTTCTAGAGAATTATTAGGAGCCCGATTGTGTCTTTTATTAGAACAATATACAAACTACGATTTCAGATCCATTTGTATTTATTAATATTCATTAAAGACCGTTTGCTTTTGTCCAAGATCGTGTGCAAGGGTACCTATAAAATCAAATATTAATGAAAGATGTCGGAACTACAGAACCCAAAACGACTCAATGGCTGACTATACCCACAATACCCAGGAGATTTAAGAAATACGACGTAAGTTAGTCCCGTTTCCCTTTATTTAAAATTAATTAATCAATTAATAACCTTTGATTTATGGCCTTTTCGTTATATGAGTAAAGTATAGACCAGGCAGTTATTGCTGTTATGGAAACCAAGGGTTTATTTAAATCTTACAAGCATCTTGTATGAGCCGTAGATATACTTTTAACTTAGAATTTATCGTTAACACGACTAGCTGCCGCCAACAGATCCACTCGTGTGGAATTAGTATTGCCCTCAAAATCTTTAAACGAATAGCCTGTATGCTATGATGTAAAGCTATATTACTGAGAAGTTTCATCAAAATCCATTCAATAGTTTTTGCGTGAAAGTGTAACAAACTTCCATCCATCCTCACTAACTTTCACGTTTATAATACTCGTAGTAAAAGAGTATAAATTTACAAAATAATGATTCATATTTACCTACCTTCGTCTCAAATACGTGGAATAAGTAATTTATTAGGTGTTATTCATTATGATTAATTCATTAACACATTATACAAACTTAAACAGCTTAAGCAGAATCTGTTAATCTGCACTTAGTACGACTTATGAATATATTTAAGCATAATTAATTAATCTTTTGGTTGATGTGTGCGAACCGTTTCTAAGTTCCCATCCTGTGTCGCACATGAATAATTCCAGGTTATATATTATAATACAGCTTAGAACAAGCCAGCTGTAGTCGATAACGTATTTAGAATAATTTATACCCCTGATAGAATCCACTGGATTCTGTTTAAGGTCGAGATTATCTACTCTGCGGGACAAATTGAATCAGCGAGGAAAAAATTACAAAGTGAGCCTGGTGTTTGTCGCAGAAAATTGTGAATTTCTTAGTTCAACCTGCTTTTTGAAATGGAATTGAGATATTAAATGATATTATGTAGATGGGGCTAACGTACAGAGTGCCTATAAATTAACTTACTCTTAGATAAAGATGCCCTAGCTAGATGATGAGAAAACAAATCTATTACTTAGAATATTTAAGAGTATTTTCAAGAGTCAAAAGAAAATCTGCCAAATCTCAATAAGCAGGAGAAAAACGGCAGAATTAATACCAGTTATCACAACTCATTTGTAAGTCAAATCAGTAACCGACGAGGAATGTTGTAACTTCTAAAGACGGAAACCGCGTAACGGATGATCCGGACCGGTTCTGCGGCTCACATTAATTTGTTACAAGCTATTACATAGATTACAGTGTGTGACTCACGGCCACATAACCAGCGGTAGGTCGGCGGAATAAATATTCAGAGGCTGACAGAAGAAATTAGTGTGATACGGATGGGGCGGGGTTACGGGATCCTGCCTAAATAACGCTTTTCAGATGAGTAACACGGATTGTCTGGAAATAAATTAATCAAGCGGCGGGGCAACCCACGTAGTGTAGATTTACGAGTTCGCCTGCAGCCTCCCCTCCCCCTCCACCGTCCCGCGCCGTCTCGCCTCGCACTACACTACTCATCAATTTCCTCATGACATACGATTTGGAATCCTGTTAATTAAACTATGCCGCTAAATTAAAGCGGCTATACATCGAGGCTCACCACTTGCGAAAGTATGCACATTAATTGAAGCTACGTCCAAAATATTCCTCGTAAATCATTCTTGGTATGTTTAATTAACTTACCTAATAGTTGTCTTTTTACATTATATACAATAATAATAATTAACAAGTTCTACAATAAAAGCTAATCGGTAACACAGACTAAAAAAAGCACTCATGAAGTACACTCCAGACAAAGTTAATCGATTAGAAGGGATGTACGAATCAATGACCTTAATGAATAGACAAATCACGACTACGATAGAGTTCATCGAACATGGAAAATTAGACACTTACGAAGAAAATTGTTTCTTTTCTTAACATTAATTTGTTAGTTTATAATAGAGTACATTTGCAATATTTGTAAGTATGTGAGAACCATGTTCCTATTTATCAAATGAATGAATTTATTGCTTGTAATACTTTTAACCACGGGCGTACGGTTTGGCGCACGGTTGGCGCAGTGGTTGAGCGATTGACTATTGTGCTGCGTGTCGCGGGTTCGATTCCCGCACGGAGAAATATTTGTATGACCTACAGATAGTTGTTCCGGCTCTGGTTGTTGTGTATGTGAGTTTATGTTTGTAAATGCACCCACGATACAGGAAGAAAATCCTAGAATGGGGGCAACGATTTTTTATAAAAAAAAGCTATACATTAATCTGGTTCCATTTTTCTCACTTATTTGAATTAATGTATGTATGTATGTAAATGTTGTAAAACACTTTTTTTAAAGTAAGTACGGAGTTTCTTATCCGTTCTTCTCCATAACAATACTACTTTTCCGAAAGGACGATAGAATCAATTATTATTACTTTTAAATTTGATTTTTTGTCGTTTTAAATGCCGCTTAGTGGCTTAATTGAAATAAAGAATTTTGACTTTGAGTAATAAGCTATTAC
This sequence comes from Orthosia incerta, assembly GCA_948252205.1. Classification (NCBI taxonomy): domain Eukaryota; kingdom Metazoa; phylum Arthropoda; class Insecta; order Lepidoptera; family Noctuidae; genus Orthosia; species Orthosia incerta. The sequence goes on from OX411741.1 coordinate 16,788,424, forward strand.
ACTAACGTCAGTATATAATGTGTACTGACTAGACGCTAATATAGTAGTCGTGTAATCAAAGTATTCGTGTTCTGTCGTGCACCCATATTTCCTTCTTGACAAGTTAAAGCTTCAATTTGCAAGGGGTGAGCTTATCTTCGCTTATCTAGAGCGGTTCCAATTTCAGATGTGGGAATGCAGTTTTTCTTTAAGTTAACATGGAATTGAATGTTTAGTAGTTGTTACTGATTTTGTATGTTTAGAGAATAAAATTACATTTGTCATTTGTGTTCATCATCAGCCTTTTAATGTTCCAACTGCTGGGACACAGGCCTTCTCTCTGTAAGAGAGGGAATGGGCCGTAATCCACCACGTGGGCCCAGTGTGGGTTGGTGGATGTCTCATGTCTTCGATTTTTTGGTTCTAGGACGTGCCGGTTTCTTCACGATGTTTTCCTTCACCGTTTTGAGAGCAGTGGTGATGAAATAATTTACATAAGTAAAGCGCCTGTCTGGGTCCGAACCCACGACCTACGACACGTAAGTCGAAGCCGTTACCACTGGGCCACCACTGCTGCTGCTCAGTTGTCGTCAGATATTATAATTTTCGATTAAATACTAGTTCTTATACGTTACGAATTCGAATACATAGAATGTATTTAAAGCAACGAAATAACTGTAGTCTGAAAATGACTGACAAAATTATATCACGTTATATAGAAGAAGAAAACTTTGCTTTTAGTTACCTATTAGGTACTAAAATTTTTGGACATATATCTCCCAAGAAATACTGACTTATTATGAGTCACAGCATGCTAAGAACGGTAACCAAGACCTTGCAGGCATCAGCACTGCACGTCATCAGATATGATATTTTGAAATGATATATCTTCAGAGGATACTAGGACTAATATCTAAATAATTTCTAGCTTTACAGGAAGTCCTAAAACTAAATACAGGGTTCCGTAGCTCTCAGTCCAACAGAAATAATCTAGGGTTATTATTCTAAGATAGTGCTAAAATAAGGGCAGCAGTTGGATTGTTATGGTAGGAAACTCCACGGGTTATTCAAACAACCTACTCTAAGATCGTTCTTCTAGAAGTGCTTCTATGGAACTTTTATGGTAGGAAATTAAATCGGGTTATTGAAACAAAGGATCTAACTTTTAATATAGGAATTTTACCGGATGTTTCAAACACTAGGGTCTAAAGTACTGACCAATGAGGCTGTGCCGGCTGGCGCCGAGGCTGGGCGCGGGCGGCGAGCCGGCGGAACGCAGCGCTCCCAGCGCGCCGCCGCCGCCGCCGCCGCCCAGCGCGCCGCCCTCCAGCGCGCCTGCAACCACACATACAATTAACATGGTTCCTTCATCAACTAACTTTTACTATAGGCTAGTAAATGATCGAGGCCTACGTGCAGGATTTCGCTGTGTTAACATGACTGTTTCGTCTTAAACTTGATTTATAGGATTATATATAAGATCGAGAACGTGTTAACATGACCCTTTAATAACTTAACCCTAAATATAGACAGATCAAATCACAAAATTCCACTCCGCTCCGCTTCCGTTAACATGGCTCTTTTTTATAAACGACGAGAACTGTGCTGACATGAATGGCTATCAATAAATCCTTAGTACGTATAAATAAATCAGAGTGCATGTTCGTTTCCACTCAGCCTGTACCTAAACTATTAATTTGAGATATCAATGCTTGAATTTGACATTTAAATGCAGTAAGTTAAGATTTTTATTTAAAAAAATTCAATTTTATGTAGGGACTAGCTTACACCCATCCATCCATCCAAACTTTTGCATTTATAATATTATTAAGAAGTAAAATTAGTGTGTATTTTGCATGATATTTACTTTTTTTCTAATCGCCTCGTCATTTTCACAGAACCAAGTAGAAAGTTTAATGATTGATTTCGTTTTCTTTTTGAGTTTATATTAAAAAAGTTCCTACGTACATATATAAATATTTTATATGTGTTTTCCTTAAACCTTTACCTTATATATCAGGCCCTACGTCTATTCTTTTGCCAACACTCTACTGAGCTTAAAAACCACTCCCAATCATCCCTTAACATCTGTATTTAGAGTAAGACTATCAGTCGTACAAGATTGACATTACGACTGGAACACACTGGATCAAGCTGCTTCATTAAGAATTAAGCGCGCATTAAGACGCTAATGGCAATTTAGGACATCAAAGACGGGTAAGTGAATATGATTGAGCCGGATGGGGAATACTCACACGATGGAGAAAAAAATACTTTACTTAATTCTTCCCCCCCCCCCCCCTACTTAAGTTAACCTAATCATTCCCCTTTGTTGTTCTTTGCCATCTCCGTTTAACCTGGTGTAAGTGGCAGGAGCGACGAGTATCGGCATAACGTGAAATTGTTAAGCACAAGATTGTTCGTGATTGAAGACTACTGTGGACGCCCTACGATTGTGACCCTGGATGGGGCAGACCCCAGTTACATTAATATTGACACCCACCAATGCACCGCACATTTTCCATCTAACAATGTGATTGAGAATTGAAAATATTGAGATATTGCTAAATCAAGTCACGTCTTTTCTCATGGAAGTAACTACAGAACCCCACTTGCTTCGCTTAATACACAAAAAAAGACTTCGCGAAAATAGTTTTGTGGTGAAAGACGCTTCAAAAATGTATTGTGTAATTTAGAACAACTATGCTTTCACACAGATATACTCTAAAACTGTATTTTTTTACGATTTTCAATAACGATCAACGGCATCTTTATTAAATATTGATAGGAATACAAAGTAGCAGAAACAAATTGTACCAGGCTTGCATAAATGCATAGGTGGCTAGCAAAGCATATCATCAACGAAGCCCGCTTTCCACAGTTGACTCTTACAACTTGTTCACTTCGAAACAGCATTCGAGCAAACTTTCCCCGGAGCAAGTTTTCAACAACTCATTTGGAATCAGTTCACTTCTTTAGGGCCTAATACTCCGTAATGAAATTTATTCAAAATCACATGTTTGTCGCATATTTTTCCTACTTTTGTTGTGTACTGTACGTTTACCTACATAAATCTTTTACGATTACCGCGTGGATCTAGTGGTTGCAAGCGCTACTATTTCGCTTGGATAGAATGTTCGTGGGTTCGGTTCCCGGGTCGGTGAAACTGTTATTTGTTTTTTTCCATCTGGAATTTCTCAGTAACAGGCCCGAGTCTGGACTTGTTCCCGGTTGATGGCAACCCCCCCTATTACATGGGATTTAAACATAACAAGTGACATATGGGTGTACTATACGTGCACCTCTGCTCAACCCGTCGGGCAAAAACAGGCGTGATGTTATGTTGATGGTATGATATGGTATAATTAAATTATCCGGAGGGAATATATATTCCGGGGATAAAATGTTCTAAATTTCAGCCAGATCCGTCCATCCGTCTGAACGTAAAGAAGCAACAAACATAGACACACACTCACAAATGTTCGCCTTTATAATATGGATAGTATTTAAACGAGCGAAAATAAATTCAAATTAAAGGTGTAAAAAATACTGAATATGGCTTACTGGAATACTAAGTGGGCGACAACTAGTGGGCGAATACAAATGTTTAAAACAGCGACTTGAAAACCAAAGTTTGTCGACGGAGCCCCGCTGAGCGGGGCTCCTTTTTCGGTCTGTAGGGTCTAAAATAACCTAACATGAAGCTAAGTTCGCTCGCTTTTCTCGCTCACTTCAGCTCCCGTCATCCCCTTCGAACATAACCTATCCGTATTGGGGTTCTCTAAGCTCCCGAGCTCGCTTCGCTCGCTCTTGGACTAAATCGTTGAAAAAACGAATACACCCGAACCCCCGCGCTATACAGCGATGTCGCTTCGTCGGTTGTTCAGCGATTAAAAAAAAATGCTATAATAGATAAAATAGAACCCCAAATACAATTAAATTATGTATCAATATTATTATCGCAGCACAAAAAACCTTCTAAAAGGTATTACTCAAACCGGATAAATAGTTACTTACTTAGTATAATAGTCGCTCTTTCAGTATATTTGCCGCCCGGCTTATAATTTCCCTTTTAATATTAGTGTGATTGGTTGATTAATTTACAAGCAGTTTAGTTACTGTATCTATTATTTACAGGATAGTCATGAATATTAATATTCATTAAATATATGAGCTTAAAAAAAACAATTTGAAGTCTTGACACTCAACGTAGATCCTAATAGACGCTATCGGACTTCGGAACTTATTCTATTAGCCTAGTTAAATTTTCCAGCTTGAATCTTGAAAGGACAAACAATGTATTCAGTCGTTTGGCGCAGACGGCCGTTCTGAAGGGAGCCATAAAAATTAATACGACGATATTTTTCATTAGAAGTGTTGCCAACTATTTTTATAGTTCCTGCTAATGGCCACATTTTTTTTTAATTTTTACGTATTGCCATAAAAAACGTGAATTGTCGCAGTTCAGAGAACTTATCTCAGGTTTATTAAATACTTACTTCGTAAAGTTCCAATCTTAGGTTTATTTAGTCACGAATAAAACCTATAACATGGTGTTTTCGTGAAATGTATAAAAAAACTCGGCTTTTTCTTTTAAATTTTGTTATGTCATTTTCTTTTTGACAAAGATCATAATTATACAACTACTACACGTTTATGAAACCGTGTATAAAAATAGCCTTGGATATTGATAGGTCTGTCGGTTTCCAATAACGAGGTGGTAAGGATCAGTATAGGATGGCGCTAGATCGTCGTGACGACTCACTGGGGACTCGTCGGCGACGACATTTTGCTTTATGTGGTTTAATATGGGCAATTCGTTGCTCCGGCGTGTTTGCGGACAATGTGCTGGTTGCCGTTAATGCAGACATAGCTTATTTTGCGAAGCGAATTTAGGTAAAGAAAACTGTGGTGTTACAGCCGATTACTATCGATTTTAACAACAATTTAATATCCTCCTGTAAATATAAGTGCAATGCCCCCAGCATGTCGATTTAGCTATTCTTTTTGGACATAGTTGTAATAGTAGTAGAGGGCTCTATTTTCAGCACTTAGACACCCATTTGGTCCTTTGTGCGTTTTTTAACATAAAACTTAGGTATATCAGTTTAATAAACTGCATTGTTTTACTAGCAATACTTGTCTTAAAGTAACTCGTGCACATAATATCAAGTTAACAACCACAAAACTTGGCGACAGACTTGGTAACGCCCTCCGCGCCGCCGCCGGGACCACGCGACTTCTTCTTATATTCCTACGTAAAATTACTTCTCTTAAACCCAAAAACATGGCGGCAGAACCATGTTTTATGCATTGTAGATAAAACAAGAAAATATAGCTGTAATAATAATATGTATAGCAAAATAGGCAATAACGCAGTTTCGGCCGATGTCTTTTATGTTTTCTTTATTTACTCCAAAACAGATAGGTAGTAAAATTTAATGTTCTTTATTATCATGGTCTTATTTTTTACACACGGTAACATTTTTCTGTATCTTTAGGCACCTTTACATGCGCTATTGTGCTGAATAAAAAGACAATATGAAAAAAATTGTCCAGTCCTTATGTTTATGTAACATGTTTAGTGAATTTATCGTCGTAATTTTTCCACATTCCAATACATGTGTTTCTTTTTTATGAGCATTGTTACGACGCCATGGTAACACATGCTCGAAATAATTTCGTTTTTATGAATGCCAGCGATTATAGGTCCGTTAGTTATGTGGCCTTACTTCCGTAGAGATACATAGTTTAATTAAAGATAGCGTAATGTTGCCTTATGTTAGTTTAGAGGTAAAAGTTTCTCCCCTTATAAATAACCCCGTTGTTGGTGTATGTACTTTGTATTCGGTCTATCGAGTTGGTGGGCTTCACACGGAGGCAATTATTTTGTGACAGCAATATGATTTGTTCCACTTCTGCGTACTCGGCTCTCTACTGTTGCTGTCTTATCAATACACCAACTTCACAATGAAACATTTTTTATGAGAACTATATTGTTCCAGTTTTTAGGACAACGTTTATAGCCATCTCACAAAACGCTAATTGGCGAGCATGGAAATCAATTCTTGTCCCTCTTCAGACAATAACTTTAAATAATTCACAGAAAAATCATCTCCTATTTCAGCGAAAATCCTTGTAAATGTCAAACAAAAGGGCCTAATAAGCCTTTTGAAATTGAAAACCTCCTCAATTTAGACACCATTAAATTAACTTTTAAAGACAATAAGAGAAGCGCTCCTCTGTAGACTTTCTACCAAGCTATAATTAATTCTGAAAAGATATTACGTTGATTTGCCACATTCAATAAAACAAGATAGGCAAGTTCTTTAAAAACCGTACATTCAATGTAGAGAGATAAAGAATAAGTTTTTCGCCAGCGAAAATCCCTATATTGCAAATTGCATCGAAATCGTTAGAGCTGTTTTCGAGAACGTGATTACAAATATATACATAAAAAATCAAAAACAAAAACACCCAGAGCCGGAACAACTATTTGTATGATCTACAAATAATTGTTCCGGCTCTGTATGTGAGTTTATATGTTTTTAAACGCACCCACGATACAGGAGAAATTTCTAGTGTGGGGCAACGTTTTTTTAAAAGAAAAGGAAAGGAAAAGGACATACAAATATTATTGGTTTATTAGTAGTAACTGGGCGACCGAAGTCTCGGGTGAAAATAGAAAAAACAGTTTTTTCGTTAAAACGAATTTGCCCAGTTATGAGACCTAGCTAGACCGATTTTTTGCGCCCAAAAATAACAATATTGCAAATTTTAACAAACTCGTTAAAGCCGCTTTCGAGAACTTGATTACAAATATTTATATTTTATTTATGTTCTAGGAAATCAGTAAAAACCATTGTTTTTTTATAAAATTCCTAGGCAATGTATAGAATTCCGGGCTTATTTAGGAAATTTGTGTAATGATAATTCTAACATTAATAAATTCACACAATAATAGATAGATAATAATAATGATAATTCATTAATAGATAGTGGTCAAGCGCAAGCCTATCAATGATAAAAAAACACACACATTTCCTAGGAAATGCATTCAAATCCTAGCATTTATATACAATTCCTAAATGGTTCAAAGAAATGTGCTAATAAAAGAATTAATTCATAAATAAATCCAATAATAAGATTCAAGATTCTCAGTGCAATGTTTTCATTCCTATTATGAAATCCTAAAATTAATCATTGATCACACATTTTAAATAAAACATTAAATCTTTTATCGTCTGTCTAACCTTTTCTCAATTATGTTCGGGTCGGCTTCCAGTCTAACCGGAATCAGCTGAGTACCAGTGTTTTACATGGAGTGACTGCCTATCTGACCTCCACAACCCAGTAACTGGGTTACACGATACCCCTTGGCAAGACTGGTGTCAGATCTCAAGCTTCAGACTACCCGTAACGACTGTCAAAGATCTTCAAATGACAGCTGGGATCAACGGCTTAACGTGTTTTCAAGGCGCGGCAGAATCTCGGTATGTTGATATGGTCACCCATCCACGGACCGACCTCGTCAAGCGTTGCTTAACCTTGAAGATCGACCCGTGCGGCTGCTATTATTTAGCCTCGAGCTCCTTTATAAGACTTAGTAACAATTAAAAACAATCAAATCAATCTGCCTGGCTTTTGCCCAACTATGTTAGGGTCGGCTTCCAGTCTTACGCAGCTGAGTATTATACATGTATATATATATATATATCGGTCAGTTAGGTATTAACGCCGGCGTCCCTCAGGGGTCGGTGCTCTCGGCAACACTGTTTTTGCTGCTCATTAATGACCTGCTAAAACCCGAAACCTTTGGGTACGCAGATGACAGCACATTTGATGAGAGATACGTGTCCGGCGTACGCAGACCCAGTCTCTCCAGGAAGCCATGGTCTTTGGAGGCAGTCTCTGAACGGGGCAATGCCAAACTAGTCACTTTCAATGCTGCTAAGACCCAGGCGTGTCTTTTTTCCGCAAAAAAGAGCCTTTTCCACCCGGCTCCATTTTCCTTTCATTTCCATTTTCCGGTGTGATCGTGCCAATAACGGACCATCTCGACCTTCTTGGTGTTACGTTAACATCGACCCTCATTTTGGTCCATTCATTGAGGCAAAGGCTCAGTTGGCTGCAAAAAAGTTGTGGATCCTTACGAAGGTGAGACGGTACTTCACGCCTGAAGCTGCTCATCTTGTATAAAATGCAAATTCGGATATGCATGGAGTTCTGCTCTCACCTCCGGGACGGATCTGTCAAATACCAACTTGTTGCACTTGAGTCGATTGACAAACAGGCCAAGAGGCTTATCGGCAACGATGCTCTGGACGTCTCAAAGCTCCAGAGCCTTGAACATCGACGCCGAGTTGCCAGCCTGTCGATTTTTTATCGGCTACATTTCGGGGAGTGCGCGATGGAACTGCACAATTTGATTCCGTCTAGCCCTTTCCATAATCGGAAAACAAGACGTACGGTAATGCGCTACCGGTACATGGTGGACATACCACCCATACGTACAAAGCGTTTTGCGAATACTTCCATTGTGCGCAATTCCCTGCCGGAGTCTTTTTTCCTGATACCTACAACCTTGGGGTCTTTAAGTCAAGAGTGAATAGGTTACTCCTAGGCTAGCGTGCTTCACCGTCGACCACATTATCGTTTACCATCAAGCGAAATAGTGGGCAAACGTGACCTCCACAACCCAATAACTGGAAAGATTGGTGTCAGATTGCCTGGCTTCTGACTATCTGTAGCGACTGTCAAATATCTACAAATAACAGCCGAGACAAACGGCTTCAAGCGCTTTCGAAGGCAAGAAGGAGTCTCGCTATGTGAACATTGTCACCGATCCACGGTACAACTTCAGCAAGCGCTCTTCTTCTTATCATGTCGATGGCAAATCCATTTTTAAAATATTGTGTTTGACCAAGTATTCAGCTACGCAAACACATTCGCTGACGCAGCCATTAAGGTCCTCACATGTACGGGCATGCGGTAAAAGACGAAAGGTGGGTCAAAGGCAAATGCCAAGCGTTGCTTAACCTATCAAGGTTCGACCCGTGCGGCAGTTACAATTTAGCCACGAGTTCCTCAATCAGAACACAATTAACAGTTTTAAAATTTAAAATAAGTGTTTTCTTCAGAACTTCGTGAGTGAGATTCGGACGCCATAATGAACTATGGCGACGCGTGCGAGCGATTGAATACCCAATATGCTGCTCGTCCACGTTAACCCCGTATCGGGCCGATATCCTGTTTTAAAAGATTTCCTATTGCCGTTTAGGAATTTTATAGAATGTTAGGAAATGTGGTTAATACAATTTATTTCATACTTATCGATTTTCGTAATTCTTTAAATTGTATAGAATTTCTGTTTTCATACATTTCCTATAAAATATATACATATATTGCTCATTTAATAGTAAAAGTAGGATAGGATTTCCCGTGTGTGTGTTATATTTTCGCTCTGTGAAATTTGAACATGGCGACTTCTAAATGAAGAGCTCAATAAAAATGCAAAGTGAATCTAGTTGAAACATTTACTCATATTTACATATTCAACATTCGCCACGCTCCGAATAATTTATTATTCATTTCGTTAAATGTAAAAATCTTGAACATCGTGTTGAACATGTTGTTAACATGATTGCTTATCAATTAGGTAAACTGTACCTAAGATATATTTCCATGCCTATTACTTATTCCATGTATCTATGAAGAATTTCTTCATCTTCAAAGGGCATACAAAACTTCATCAGAATCGAATTGCCACGTTGAATGTTAGTGTTGATTCTTTGGCCGAAAAGGGCAAACCTTGAAGAATCGACTAACTGCTTGCCGATGTCTCGAAAATATTTGAGGGAGGGACTTATCTCTCCCCCCTTTTTTGTTTTTGGGAAAACTTGCCGATATCATTATCGTAAGAAGATAAGTAGTACCTCAAAAATCATTTGTAAGCGGAAGTTCCTGCATTTATTCTTTAAATAAAAATATAATAGCCTAAGATCCGACTGGTAAAATCTACAGGTACATTCGTTTTTGTTCAAAACAAACTTTCATAAATGACACTTGAAAGTACATGGAATAGATTGCTGCAGAGTTATTACAAAAACAAAATTACTGCAGATTTTTCGGTAGGATCTCGTACTTTGAGTTTACCGTTAACATACTGGAATAACTATTTATTGTTATACACACAACCAAATTTCATAGATAAATGGGATATAAATCCTATTTATATCCCATCTCAAAAGGATACAACAGTTGAACGGTACAGCAGGCGCGGATAGCAACCATTTCATAATAAATTTACAACAGTCTCAGACCACAATCCTTGCGAACATTAAGGGGCACTTTAAACTCTATCAAATATTCTAGAACTAAGCCGGTGTACGGTTAAAAAATAAACTACTGAATTACTTGAACTGCAGCTATTAAATTGTACATTAATATCGAAGGTGGTGTTAGGAAGAGTTCAAACTAAGATGCGACACTAGACACTCGCGCGTACTTTTAGATAGCGATATAGATAAAAAAGAGGATGACGATAGTCTAGTAGCAAAAATAATAGATTGTTTATCTAGGGAGCAAACTACTATTTTAAAGGCGAGAGTGTTTTTAGGGTTCCGTACCCAAAGGGTAAAAACGGGACCCTATTACTGAGACTCCGCGATCCGTCTGTCTGTCTGTCCGTCTGTCACCGGGCTGTATCTCATGACAGATGATGTATTTCTGTTGCCGCTATAACAACAAATACTAAAAACGGAATAAAATAAATATTTAAGTGGGGCTCCCATACAACAAACGTGATTTTTTGGCCGTTTTTTGCGATAATGGTACGGAACCCTTCGTGCGCGATTCCGACTCGCACTTGGCCGGTTTTTTTTATTCAGAGCGGAGCTAAGGATTCTTTAGTATATTCCTAAGCGCAGCGAGGGATTAGTCACTCGAGCTTAAAATAGTGTTGCTCCTGGGGTGGACACTGGACACTCTACTTTTTATCACCCTCTATGAGAAAATAAGTAAGTGAAAATAAATAAGTAACTTATGAACAAGAACGTTACCTTTATTTATTTACATACAATTAGGAACCATAAGACATAACATTCAAATAATTAGAGGCTAATGTTCATATTTAAACAATTATGGTAGTACATCGTAACAATTTTGTACCATCCGTTACAGTTGTAGATTTATTTTATTATTTGGCTCGTGCGCGATTTTCTAGCCAGTCACTTGTTCAATAAAATGTTCCCGTGCGGTCAGAAATATGATTACAAACGCTCACTAGCCATTCACATCATACATTCGTCGTAATCGATATTAGCGATTTAATCCTATTTTGGACCGCATGCTTTGTGATTCATTTGTTTGCTGATATGATATGATGACATTTTCTAACAATATCCACATTCCAAATTCAAAATACTTTTAGTCCCTAGGGATTAATGAGTTTTTTTATATTTTTTAGTCCCTGTTTACGTACAACTAGCTCTTTTTGAATAGATGTGAAAAAAAAAATATTTAGAAATAAGCAGTAATTACTTTCTTAATATCTCCTGTAGATATATTGCTTCTTTTATTTACTATACATAGGTAAATACATTTATTTCTCTTTTGCAAGGTCCCCAAAGAGAAAGTGTCGCGTCGCATGAAGACGCATCGCTTCTGAATGTGAAATCACCCTTACGAACGTAAATTACTAAACCGGTAAACCTCTTATTTATTGCTCAGTTTTCCGCCACGTTTCTCTTCTATTGAATTTTCTTACTATTTCAGTTTAATTATTAAGTATCTCTCATTTTACTTCACGTCGATTGTGAGCATGGAATCGTTTAGTTGATTAAAGCCGACAAAAGAACGCGTATGGTAGAACAAAAACGAAAGGCTCAAGATTTCATTAAAATTATTTAAATTCCTTTCCAGCTTTGTAGATGTAAATTCTAGACTTCCAGTCATGTGGGTTTCAACATTATATTAGTTTTACTATTACCACTAGATATTGTTTACTACGATACATAAGCACCTACTCATCCTGCATCACTCCTCCAAACTCCTTATAATACAGCCGTCTTCTCTTTTCCTTGTGAGGATGTAGCCACCTCTGGTGTCAGAATTAATTAAGCCGCCTCTGGGAACCCCACAGACCTCTGACTTGGCTATTTCAGACTTATATTAACTATATAAGTCCAGCAGCCTTATTACGTAATGAATTTGGCAAGGCAAAGGGCAAAGAGTATGAACATACGACAAATCACATAGACGAAAATCCACATCGCGTCTTTCATCTCGCCATGTGATTGGTCGATTGTTCATACTCTTTGCTCTTTGCTTAGCCTAATTCATTTTGCATTAAGGCTGCAGGTTTCCTCACGATGTTTTCTTTCACCAATGCCTGTGATGTCCAAGATAAACTACAGCCTTGAAACCAAACAACATCTTAATACTTATAAGAAATATGATATATGGTCCTACTCGAGCCATTAACACTCCTATCCGAGCAAGAAAGCTTACTACGAATATAAAAATAAGTAGGAAGTCGCTGATTAGTGACTACAAAGTTCCGTCCCCTGAATCCAGAGTTGGAAGTGCGCCAGCTCTGTTAAAAGAAGTTAATGAACACATGTAGGAACATGTGAGCTGCAAAAACTCGGAGAGGTTACGATGAATCGGTGTCATCAGTTACTTCATTATCATTTATGGGCTTTTCTTGCTCGCATTGTGCCGCAAATCGGTTTCTTTAGTGAAAAAAACCTTTGTAGCAATTCTGTATTGCCAATATACGGCACTAAGTTCGGTTGCCGATTCGACGACATTGATATTGATTATTTTTAGTACAATACATCAATAGAAAGACATAATAAAAAGGCCAACAAATAAAACACTACATTTATTTGCCTAGCTGTTTCATTATTATATAAAAAAAGTCATGTTTAGACTTTTCAAAAAGCAGGACAGCTAAAATTCATAATTTTGTTCGTCTAGTCGTAGTGTTCCCCTCAGAAATACCTACCTTCACGAAACATTCCTCTGTACAACAGAGACCCATTACTCAGTAGCCACTGCGCATTCAAACTTGCAACTATGACAAAGACTGATCGGTTCTCTGAAGTTAGCACCAGCTTTCTGAAATACCACATGGACCTACGACTAATACGTTTCTACACCCATGTTACTAACAACCTGTCCGCTTCGCTCGAGTGTGAACGGCTCATTTTAAACATCAACATATCTTGTTTTGCCATTATTAATTAGGGATATACATGAACCTTTTGAAATAAATGCTTTTAGCTAATTAGGTATGGTAAAAGTCGTAAAAACCGAATCAAAATGCCGCAAAGACGTCCACTGCTGGACATAGGCATGCCCCAAGCGTCGCCACATTGATCGGTCTCGTGCTTCTCGCATCCAGCGGATCCCCGCAACCTTCACCAGGTCATCGTTCCACCGGTCATTGTGGGAGGCCTTTCAACGCAACGTCTTCCGGTTCGCGATCGCCACTCCAGAAACATTCTGCACCATCGGCCATCTTTTCTGCGAGCAATGTCCCTCTGCCACTAAAGTGTGGCAATTCTTCGGGCTATGTCGATAACCCTGGTTCTCTTGCGGATGTCTACATTTCTGATTCGATCACGCAAGGAAATTCCGAGCATAGCCCACTCCATTGCCCTTTGGGTGATTGTTAGCATTGTGATGAGGCCCATTGTAAGCGACCACGTCTCAGAGCAATATGTCATCACTGGCAACACATACTGGTCATTGACTTATATCTTCATATCGGTAATACTTGTCAATCCCACACCTACATTTATATTCTTTCACAACTGTTGACGCTAATCAAATACCACTTTCTCTAGAGTCTCTAGTTTATAAAACTTAGCACAACACAAAGAGACAAGCAACAAAAAATTACTTTGTCTTATATTTTATAGATGGTATAGATTAGATGATTCAAAACCAACTCCTACCCAGGCATCTCGTGAGTTCAGCAGTCGAACATTTTATAATAGTGGTTAGGAGAGCTGATGTGTTCCCCGGGCACGTCCTGCCTCAAGCGACTCATAAAAAGGTGCACTGTTGCCTCCGTGCGCGTGCCACTTACTCCATAGACGGAGTAGATGAAATCTAAGGAGGTAAAGTGAAATAAGTGATAGCAGAAGCTTGTAGTTAAATGATAGAGCTGACGGAAGACTCAGAATCTTGAATGGGTAGTTATTTTAACAGAGCTGTGCCTTTCAGCTAAAGTATCTGGTAGGTCTTGTATCTTAATTTATCACTATAGCTACTAATAGTACGCTATTGCATTAGAGGGGAAATTGCCGTAGTTTTAAATAATGTTCGCATTTCAATCTTAGTTCCAAACTGTCAAAAACACTTTAGGACAAGTTTTTGGCATTGATTGTTACCGAGAGTCCGAGATGGTATTGCGACTTGAATGTGATTTTTTTTAAGTACGTATATTGACTTTCTGATCTAGTGATGACATCAAAAACTATTGCTACCCACATTGCTATCTTCCAAAATAAAGAATGAGAGAATGTGTTGAATTATTGTTACCATGCGGGCCTAACAAAGCTTAAATGGTGAATTGCATTCCCAAAATCTATTAATCTTGCAAAGTTCTATTTTCAAAAATACGATGAATACCGACTAAAAAACTTTTAGAAAAGACTGCGAACTAATACAGAGAGCTAAAATAAATAATAATAGTGAGCGAGTAAATTATAGAGCTGCACAGTGGATTCAAAGCGGATGTCAGTCATATCCGGAGCTGAGCGGCGACCGTTGATTAAAGAATAAATTACGGATCGTAGCTCCAACTTGCATATAGGGATACGTTAGTTGATCGTACAAATTCCGTTTTAATTTTATTCGGACTCGGCTCTTTACTTTACTGGCCTTTTTTTTGACCAAAAATAGACATTGCCACCAGTGTTTTTTGCACTTGCCCATAGTAGCAATGCAGACGAATTTTTTGATGTCCAATGCGTTCTTCCCCCTTGACTTTCAAAGGTGTCGTTTTTATCTCCGCTGGTACACATAATTACTCTTAACTTACATATTTTAATTTATTGTTATTTGTCAGTAGTATAGATACAGTAATAAAGATATGTTAATTTGTATCGTTTTTTTCTTTTTGCCACAAAACAAAGATTATGTCAAATGAGTCCGTATCTTAAAATGTTAATTCTGCCATGATGCTACTTAGAATTTTAAGAAGTTTCTTTGTGTTTATTATTTATTATCGTCACGTAATTTTTGGTTTTGATGTTTGTTTTCTTCATTTTGTATACCTCGAAGACGATTTAGGATTTCTTAATTGAGTTTTGTTATTATATCTTTACTTCTTCTTCGTTATGATTAATCTTAAGATTTGATGATGGACCAAAAATCAGCTTGGATTGATCAATCTCATATCCGATGAACCAAACTCAAACCCGATCTAACTCAGAGAGCAAGAGCTTAATACTGAATAGTGTGACTCCTCTTGATGGACTATTCAATCTAAGCTTAGCAAGCTAAGCTTAGCTATGTTCTAAAATCAATCCCATGCGAGGTGTATTTCAAAGAGCATAGAATTCTCGTATTCCTGCTGAATAGGATACTATTAGTAGAGATTGGACGTAAGCCTCCGAGCGGATCGCACTGAGCGCTTAATTCGGACCCACCAATGCTGATTTATATTCCATCTGATTATCCGGATTTCCCTTTTTTCAATTTGAATTTCTTTATTCGCCTAATGGCAAATTAAGCGAGATATTGATACCGTTTCGCCGATTCTCCGGAATACTTTTAATATTTATATCTGTTGGGTGAACTAATCTTACTATTCTATGTATTCTTCCGTCAGTATTTTGTTAAACTACACAGAAATGGCTACAATTATAAAATAGTTTTATCTTGTTTTCATTAATTCGAATTCCAATATCAAATATACAAAAGGATTCGTATTCGACAAATCGATTTTAAAAACTATTTGCGTTGAAATTAAATTGCTCTGTGTAACGCGAAATAAAAGGGTGAAATAACTATTCTGGCAATTCTGTAATTCGGTAACTATGACATTTAATAAAACTGTGAAATTCGATAGAATATTTTATAGGAGGAAAGTATTATTAAACATTATGCGTTGTAGGAATTCTTTGCGTTACCAATTAAATTAAATTTATTTTATTACTTTTAAAAAGGCTTACTACAGTCTAATTACAAATAATAATAAGTAACCACAACATATTATCAATTTGCTAATAACAAGCCTCCAAAGATATATAACATATCGATTAAATAAAAACCGAACAGTTACAGTCCAATGTGTACATAATAAGTATGTTATTCCTATTTATTTACTAATGTTGCTACATATTAGTTAAAGAACCACTAGTCGGTGCATTATTCACAAAAAAATATTTTGCTAAGAACGTCCATGCTGTGCTTATCCTAGTGCAAAATAAGTTAATATCGTACTCAGAAGACACATCATTGAATATTCGAGCGCTTCTTATAAGAAAAGCACTACGCCTATAATTAGTAGTGGTAGAAGGCAAACCCAGAAACGGCCTTTTACGTAATCCAATAGTGTTAGTGCGAAATGCTAACTTTGTTAGTAGCTCAGGATAGTCAATTGAGCCATTCGCTATGTTAATCAAAAAACATACATCATTAATGAGCCGCCTGCGATGCAATGGCAGAAAATGGTACCTCTTACAACGGTGACTGTAATCTATAGATACTTGGTGCGCCCTATAATCTAGATATCTCAGAAACCTTTTCTGGATGCCCTCAATGCGTGACTTTTGGATCCCATATTGAGGGTTCCAGACTTGCGATGCATACTCCAAGTAACTGCGCACGAACGAACAGAATAAAACTTTGATAGGTTTCAGAGAACGGAAACAGGCTGAGGCTCTGATTACAAATCCTAGTGCCCTCGAAGCCTTGCCCACAATACCGTCAATGTGTTGATCAAACAGTAATTTGCTATTATTATTAAAGTCATTCAATTATTTTATAACCTTTTACTTAACGGGTAAGGAAATTATTAATACCCGAAAATATCAGCAAGGCATCCTTATTAAATGATGGGCAGTCGAGTATGAAATATATTTAACTCGGTTCGTAAGTACACGTTGATTAAACTGACCTCCGTAATCAGATTACTGCGCTAGCATTTAATTAAGCGGATATGAGTTTCCAGATAGATCACGACTATCGACTTAAAGGCACGAGCGCCTATATTAAGGGTACACTAGTCGACGGCACGAACTATTTTGTGCGCGGGGTTGAAATGCATTTTATATCAACCGACAACACACGTGCGGAAGAGATAGATGCTGTGATGACCAAAAGGAAGCTAGTTCGCGTACGAATACACACTTTTGCAAATTTGTAGCGAAATGGATAATGATTTAGGACGAAACCGAGTGCGCGAAATTTTATAAACAGACCTTTGGGAGTCATGGATATCATGAAAAATCGATTGAACGTATCTATTTAAAATAAATTTATTTGCATTGTTGAACTAATTATCTATCCCTGTATGGTGGACGTATTGCAATTTTCCGTCTTCTTATGGTATTTCTTTGCGCCCTAAAATGCGTTAAAATTAGTGCCGAAATTGGAGCTTTCGACGCTCATAACTTTCAAATATATACATTTTTTTTATTTTTTGGCTCCATACAGGGCTAGATAATGATGAGACATTTTGATATCATTTTTTTATTTTGAAAGTACATCGTCAAACAGTGCAGTAATCCCTAGACTACGTTTGTATGGAAGAATTATCGACTAGTGTAACCTTAAGCTTATTAGCTATCTGCGTCCGTGCGAAGACTGATTTCCTATGTACGTATAAAAATATGTATATTACTATCCGATCATTCGAAACGTATGCAAGATATTTATTGCTATTGTAACTTTTTCACAGACTCGACACACAACTTGAGTTACGTTAAACAACAACACAATATGATAACAGTCTACCCTGATACAACAACCGTTTAATGTATACGAACAAATCCGCAGCGCAGTACAACCATAAACTATCAAATAATTCAGTATCACGCCCACACAAACGTCGAATAAATAAATCTATTTTTGTTTTATGGGCCGGAGTCCGGCTTCAACCGCAGGTAACATACATAAACGAAACAGATAAACTGGCTCTTTCCACGAACGCGAAAAACTTTTGTTTACTCCCAGTTTATCCCATTTTTCTTTTATACGAGTTGTAAGAGTTCAAGGTACGTCGAGTGGATCGAGAAATTCCGAAACTAGTTTATAAACAACAATGTTTTAATATGAACCTCAAAATACAAGTGCGCACATATAGCTGTCTCGCTCGCGCGGTCATGGACCGGGCGAGGACTTCGTTGCATGACCATAAAAGGCATGACGTAAGCGTGACGTCGCCGTGACGCAGACGCGAGCGCTATGACGTGGATAACTAATCGAAACGAGTCCGTACTCCTCGTAGATAGTATGCGCAAAAATGTGCTCCATGTCAACACTAAAGTACGCTTAGTTAGTGCACCCTCCGTCCTTGTGCCTCCCGTTAGCATTCTTTACGCCTCGGGGTCTGCTAAATTGCGTCAGACGTGAAATGTTACATCACTTTGTCGCCTGATTTGTCAGGATTCGCGCAAAGTAATTTTGTTTGTCATGTTACTCTCTGTAATTCGTAATATTAGCACATAAACCTAATTAATTTTTATACTTACATGTTTTGTTGTTTTATGCCGGGATCAATCCAGATTTCCCTCTCGGTGATCATACCGAATTGTTTTTGCTTTTCTCTGTACAATGTTGGATTTTTTCACGAAGGCTTTTTCAGGGTAATATTGCCCTTAGGGTTGCCGCCACATATTCGTTTTTCGCCATGGGAGAATTTAGCCAACATAATTTAATTTGTGTTTAATTATTTGTTCTTTATTTTATGTCCTTTGATTTTACATTATGATTGTTTAAATTCTTATTTTTCTTTATACGACTTACCTACTATAGAATAGAATAGAATAGAATGACAGTGATGTGCATGCCTGTAAGTGACTTGCTTACACAGGATCTCTTCTGAATGTTATTTTGTGATATTAATTTGTAAATGAGTCGTTGGTGTGCCTTGTTCGTCTATATAGCTCAATTTGTTTTGTTTTTGTAGTGTTCTAGATAAAGACACACACTTTTTATTTTTACTTTGTCTCAAATTGTTCATTGTGTCAATGTCATGCATACCTGTTATTTGCATGGTTACTGAAATGCCGATTTTGTATATTATTTTATTTGAATTGTAAGTGACAGTGCTGTTGGTGTGCTTATTATAAATAAATAAATAAAGAGTTATACATCAGTTAAAAAAACATATTTCCACGTTAGAAAGCCCCAGAAACACAAGCACTTCGAATTTGCAATTAAATTCAGTTCGATTGTGAAAAAGCCTTTTGGACGAAGGTAGCAGGCATAATGAAACCGGTGTATTTCCATTTTACGAGGGGCATGTACCGAGCGGCGGTATTGCTCGTAAACATATGTACTTTATGCGGAATGTACACTATGTACGGCCCTTTAGATGTAGCCAGCATCTTCCGATGCCATGACTCCTTATACGCTCTTTGGTAATAATGTCCTCTTTACAGGACCTCACAAAAATTCAGCGCAGTAACGTAAGACGTCGGTATAAAAGGGCACACGAGATCG
This sequence comes from Orthosia incerta, assembly GCA_948252205.1. Taxonomy (NCBI): domain Eukaryota; kingdom Metazoa; phylum Arthropoda; class Insecta; order Lepidoptera; family Noctuidae; genus Orthosia; species Orthosia incerta. The sequence goes on from OX411741.1 coordinate 16,808,089, forward strand.
CTCACAGTCAACGTGTCAATGCTGACAATTTCTCTATCGGAAAAGATTTTCACTCTTAGTAAACCACTGTTGCGATTCTGGTGCAGATGCCAGATTTCACGACAAATATTGTAGTAACTTTCGCGTTAAAATTAATGTGAGATACAGAATAATAAGTCATCTTAACTTTAAAGAGAACGAGATAACTTTGAATATAATAGTTAATATAGACGTAAATCTCTATTAAGAATTTAACTTGTATGCATTTGGTTCCGCTACAGTTTACACAAGAAAACAAATATTACTTATTATTCCGCTTGCACTCCAAATATAAAATAATAAAGTTCCATATATGGCGGATGGCAAGTATTTTTCCATTTCCGCGGTCGCAGTATTGGAACTCCGTTTGTTTATTTTACGATGCAACCGAGTTTAAGTCGGGATCGAAATAATATTTTTATAAGCCTCGAAAATGATTTTGGTACAAGGTTAGTCATTATAACCGTTTACCTTCATGAATCTTCTGAAAGGTCGGTGTGAGTACGTGCTGACTCTCAAATTGCGAATGTATTTTGTTATCAATCCTCAAAGAAACATTGAATTCAAGACGGATGGAATCTGCTACCGTAACAAAAATCAAATCTTGAAACGCTACCCTTCGCGAAGGTATCGCGGCCGCGGTAGGGATACCTTTTAAATTGGTGACGCCAAATTTTTCTCTAATGTGTTTTCAGTTTCCCTGTTTGTTTATTTTACGCAATACCAAACGTTAAATCTTTAAGAAACACAAACGAAAATAGCTCTCAATTCGGCATTGAATTCGAAACGTCCATTAAGTTCAGGAAACTCCAAATAACAGCGGTATTGTTTCTATCCGTCAATTAAAGCAACCTTTACACTGTCTCCAACAATAACATTTCACGTAATAGGGCAACTAATTAAATGCTTGTTTGTTTTTTGTTATTACTGTTTCACGAGAACACAGCCGAGTTCTTTTTCATGGTACAAATGAAGGAAAAACGTTGTTTTGAGCAAAGCTAATGCGATAGCAGTCGTTAGTAATGTTTTGCTGACTTCCTGTACAACTGTGAACAACACAAACCGGCAACAAGCGTAGGTAGCGTGCTCCTTATTTGTGCACAGAAATACAAATCAGGTATTTAGCTCGGAGCAAGTAAAGGGTAGAAGGGTTAAAAATATTTACTCCTACATTATCATCTCAAGTCCTTTACAAACAAGGGTACAGTGTGGCTTTAATTACATCCACCTGTTTTACACATGAATTATTTTTTAACTAGAAAACATGTCTTGTGACCGAGTTCGTAGTGTGCCCTCAGTTGGTAACTTGGTACACAACTTTTAAATTTTTATAACACTAATTCGAAAAACGGGTCGTGCAAATAATAGTAACAATTTGCTATTGTGGAGCTAGGCTGAAGGCGGCAGGTAACACGCCGCGCGCCCGCGCCGTCCTGTACAAACACAACAACTGTCGTCGGCTTGTATACCACTTTTAACTAAACTGCCGACAAATCTCTCATTTTCTTCGACAAATTCCGTAACTTATTCATGCATGTCCTGAGGAAAAGTTGCCGGTTGCCGGTTGCCTGAACGAATTTTCATTCATGCATACGAAGAGTCCTCAAACGAAAAGTTACACGACGTTTTGTTATGTGAATAGGAATAAATGTTAAATATTTGGAGTTTTCATCCCGGCTATGTTGTATGCGGATACTTTAATTATGATTATGAGCCTTGAAATTTCTCGGTCAATTTTACAGAATTATAAAGCTTCGTATTCGTACCTCCCATTACCACTACAAGATAACTCAAACAGTGTTTTAAAATAACTATTTTTGTTCGAGAGTACCTACCTATGCTATGGTAGATCTATTGTTTTAACTGTCGATACTTCCCATTCAACATTTCCGATTTGAACATCATGAACTCTTGATGCCAGCCATCGAATATGTACGCGAAGTACAATGTAGGTAATATAATACTGAAAAGCCGTTGCGTATATACTGGGTACCCTCATGTAAACTTTGCATATAACAGCCTGTAGTCCCACGAAGGTAATAAAGCAAAATAATATTTTGAAACTTAATAGAGTTTCTATTTTTCAGACACCCTTGGGGAAGTGACTAACTTTTTGTATTACGCGTCTGCGATTTAAGTTGTGTTTAACACAGCTGCGCGTCGGGGGAGCGTTACAAACTTTTTTGGGCAGGCAGTTTGATAGGCCGGCCGGGTCCAGTAGTCTATTTGAAAGTCTAAGTCCAGAGTTTATTAGGCCATGGGCCGTTCCATTAGAAAAAATAATAAGCATCGCATCCGACCCTAGCAACGATGGGCATTAATGAGAGGCCGCGAACAGAATAAGAAGGAAAACTGTTTTACAAAGTACGTGACAAATGAGAAACGTAACTAATGACTGCTCGCGGAACAGAGCCTCTACATCTGTTCCTTACACTCGAAGCAGCTCATATTTCGACGTTCATAACAAATTGGGTATAATTTTATGAGTCGATTAATTCATTATTATTACCACAATTTCGAATATATGAAGGTACATTAAATATTTAGAGCAATAACCAATTCCAACATTACCATATTAAATTAACAGTAATAAAATTTAAACAGCCCACGCCGTTAATTTATAATGTCTGATTAAATACAATGGAGGTGATAAGTGAGGTAATTATCGTTATTGTTCTGTACAAGAACAAGGCGAATGGCCAAATATAACCATCATTTGTGTTATCGGGTTTGGGTACGTTTTCACGCACGAACTGATCCGTCGTCCTCCTTCATATATGATTACGGGTAGAAGGGAGTATTGGGGCCCCTAAACTAGCAATTTGGTGGGATTTGAGCGATCCCTACGAAGAACAGTGCGGTGCACCGCTCTGATAAACACAACAGCCTAATACTCGTGTGGCTTAAGAAGGGCTTATGTTGTTGACCAACGTGATCAGGATTCCAGGTAGCAAGCTTCCAATAGATTGTGATTTGTTTTCACAAAATTGTTATGTTTATCAAACGTGTTTTTGTAGCAATGTTTAATGTTATTCTTTGTTTTGAAGCACAGTTAGAAAAAAAATTTGGCTTTACACATTTTTGCCTACTTTTTCTTTGAATCAATAGGTTATTATAGACCAGGGTCGATAATTTTTGAAAAGAAAAAATTATAGTAGTATGAAACCTCTCACAGTTCAACCAAGTGGCTGTCATCTACTTAAGTATGAAATACATTTTTATGAGCTAAAATTATCCCTAGGTAACTCAGGTATATAAGTTATCTTAAAATAGCAATAAATAGGCATTTATGCATATAATTTAAAGAATATTCTACAACTTTCTTAAAATATTGTAGATGTCTTATAAAATATTAACTTGTTTGGTTGTTATTATTATAGTATAGTAGAATATTTCGATTTGTATTTTTTTGTTTATCAATGTAAACTAAAAACTTGGTTATTTGAATTTTTCACATACATTTTGAGGTTATGTGAAAAAAGAGTAAATACAAAAGTTGTAGATCTTTTTATTATCTACAAGTTTGCCATTTAGTTTTTTTCCATAGCACTTGTAGTTTTGCCGGAAATCGAGATAAACCGTTTTCACCCTTAAAAACTCAACCCCTTCCCCTTCCCGACCTCATATCACCCGTAAATTATATTTCCTTTAATTTTTGTTGTATTCTCTTCCTTTTCCAATGGGTTTCATCCTACTGTTTTTTTTTATCCTTTTCAACGGTTTCGGCACTGGTCTATTAGAAGAAATACACTTTAAAATTTTCAGAATATCACAGAAATACATTTGACTGTTAGTACCTAGTACAACAGAAGTACTCATAAAAATTTACACACACCAACACCCACCTATACGAGTACACACACACAAAATCCGCACACGCTCACACATACACACACTCGCACACATACACACCACACACACGCACACACATGAAAAAATGATTGCAAACAAAAAGAGCATGCGCATCTTTTATTTCGTTGATTTTGCTATGTTAATTTTTTAAATTAATTTATTGCACAGCTTATAATATGTTATGAAATGTACCACAAACGGGAGAAGACACTGGCTTCTGTAACACAAGTTGCTACCTAGCACAGGAGCCTGCAGGGCTTCAAATAAGTATGTCACACCTGTATTTTGTGTCAATAAACAATTTATTATGAGTACAGTCAAATAGTCCCCTAGTGGTACCAACTGTTATATACTCAGTGTTATTAAGTGGAACTAACACAAAGGTAGAGATTCATCAATCAATTTCAGCTAGATTTAGGCTTAGAACTTGCTGTTACTAAACAAACTAGAACCTGCAGCCAAGACTACGTCAGGTTGCCCCAAAGCCGACTCAACAGCCAAACAAACAGTCAGGCTGCCTTTGTAGTCTTGACTTTATAGATACAAATCTACATACCTATATAACTGTGGAGATGCAAGGACACACACTACAGTAACTCCAGCAGTACGAATTCATGGACATACCTAACGTTTTAGTAAAGTGTGTGACTAAGGCCAGCTTTCATATAACTCGATAGTGTAAACTCCAATAAAAGATCGTACAAACAATCCTAGAAAGTCAATTTTACAAGGATCTGAAGAATTCTCTTTTCAGTTACAATTATAGTCTCAATTAGTCAAAAGAGAACTGTAAATTCCATAAATTTTGACATTGATTGTTGCCGAAATGAGAATGTGAATTCAATGCGTCTTTTAAGTAGGTACGGGAATGGGCCTTCCTGATTTGATTTCGGTACTTCCAAATACGCTTACAGCTGCGTTGTTGCTGAATCAAAATAACCGACGATCGAGCAAAATGGCGTATGATCGGAGATAGCTTTACCGTCGCTTACATACTTTGTGCCTTTACCCAGCAATTGATGATGAAGGTGCTGTTACAATTTGATATATTTATCGAAAGATGTAACAAAAGTTGCGCGAAGAGTTTCCACATATCAGGTCATCCTCTCGTCATCCACGCGGGATCGCTCCACACAAATAACGATAAACGGTATGAGCCGACGAACGCGTGTTTCGATAAAGTACCTACCCTGCTGACACAAATGATCGACAAAATTTCCCCCGGGCCGCTGAGACCTCTCACATGTTTTATATTTACCGGAGTGGAACCGAGAAGGTAACGTGCTAACAGTCTACACACACATAAATTGTTGAACAGCGACTCCCCGATGAGCAGAACTTCTGTTCAATGACAAAAATTTCCCATGAGCATCGGTTAGACGCGAGCCAACTTTTACACAAATAGGCCGTGTTTTATTTTTATGCGAAATACTCATTTTAAACCGCCTTTGTGTCAGTCATGTGCACTTACTATGTGCCTGAAATTCCTGAATATATAAAAAAAATACTGTGAACTAACAACCTCCCATAATTAATATTAAACTTTCCTGATTATAATTTAGAACGTAATTATTATCGTAAATTATATTAGCTGTGTTCATAAAATTATGCTAAAGTGTCTTTGAAAATGAAGTGTCTATTATCCAAACGGATTCTCTACTTGTTACCAAGCCACAGTGGGATTTTCTAATTTCTATTATGTTTGTTAAAATATTTATTCCTATTTAATCGTCAGTTATGATTGGTAAATAAAACACGAGACAAACTATGGAACGTCATTGTCAAGTCAAAATCAAAAGTCAAGAGGCACAAACACAGTCGCGCTGCGTAGCCCATCGTAGCTCTACGGTGCTACGACGTAGCGCGCGGTGTAGACCGTAGCAACACAAAGTACGAAAGCGGCGGCGCGCCGCGTAGCACAGTCGACTGTACTGAATGGTAACTCTGATAATATCAAATCGTTTAATTATTTAACTAATTTTTGCAGGCTATGACCGTATTTTTTTTTTATTTAAAGGAGGGAATAAGTTTATTATATTTACAATGCATGTCCTCGAAAAGAGCGTTTTCCAAGCAGCCAAACTGTGCGGAAAGTGTCACTTTTTTACTAGTGCTTTTTACTTTCCTGTACTTTTTTAATTTTTAACTCCAACGTCAGCCCGCCGCATAGAGTTTTTATTATTTGAGAAAAGTAAAAAAAAATAGTTAAGTACAGATTATCATTCATATAAAAGGTAAAACAAAACTAATACTTCATTTAAGGCGTTTTTAATTACTCTAGATTTAGATTTTGGTCAATAAATTAATTTTAAAAATTCATGAAATATGTTTGGCAGAATGAATATTAGACTCGTGCCTTTTTGCGTTACGACGTGACAGCTATTTGCACATGCGCAGTAAAAGTTAATCTGTGGATGTGCTGAGCGCCCTTGAATAAGCCCGCCATTTTATTAATTTCTTGCTTGGTTCAGAAATATTTTTTTATTTCCTCGCACAATGCATAGTAAAATGTTGTATGATACACGTGCGTAAGATGATTTCCGACTCGTGTCGATTTATCCACTTACTCGCTTCGCTCGCTCGTGAATAAAATACCACTCATCGAAAATCACCTACCTTCCGGACTTCTAGCATAAATAACTATTGTAAGTCCTGAACCACCGTGTATATGATCAGTGAATGAAACACTAGAGAAACTGTGCGACATGGAACGTCATTGTCAAGTCACAATCATAAGTCATAAGTCATTTATTTCAGAACAACATAAATTGTGTAGAATTTTTGTAAAATAAAGCAATACCATTGAAACAGTAAAACCGATTAAAAGTATTAAAAAACATGTCAATTATTATAAAAAAACACATAGTAAGTCAAAAGTGGCACAAAACACCGAGTCTCAATGCGTAGCATCTCGTAGCGCTACGGTGCTACGTACGTAGCGCGGCGTAGCACCGTAGCATAGTTCATTTTACTGAATGGTAACTTTGATAAATTCGAATCGTACCGCTCCGTCGCGTTGTAGAACAAAGAGAACTACTGGCTCACAGTATATCTACGTACCTAAAGGGGTGGTCCTAAGTTTTGTGGACATAATTCGATACCGGCGACCCTTGTAACCAAGTTTGTGAATTAGAGCAATCTGTCGTACGTCAAGAACACCAACGGGCATGCAGCAGTATGAGTAGGTTGAAATTGGGGTTTCTGGATCAGATGAGATCCAGAAACACCCAATTTCAACCATCATTCATTACATTCGAATAGTAAACCCAATTTTAACCATCATTCATTACATTCGAATAGTAAACCCAATATTAAACATCATTCAATGCATTCGAATAGTACACCCAATTATAGCCATCATTCAATACATTCGAATAGTACACCCAATTATAGCTATCATTCATTACATTCGAATAGTGCACTACATTTTAACCATCATTCATTACATTCAAATAGTAAGCCCCAATTTCAAACATCATTCATTACATTCAAATGAATGCATATTTATTATAATAGTAACACACAGGTACCTATTGTACATTTAAGTACGACGCAGCAGGGCATTGTGAATATGGAATGCGCTCATATGTTGCCCACCACTGCCTTTTATAGCGTAGTGGCTATTTGTGCTTAACTGTTCTATTAGTAAGTATTTTATATTTTATGAGGTATAAATAAAATGAACTATACTCTTTTTAGTATTATTTTATTTTAATTACGACATTTTACATATTTTGGATAACAAACAGTATTTAATTTGATTAAGTCTATGCTTTGGGGTCGATTTCATCCTGAATTCTGGCTATTATTTCTCTCGTACTGGAATAGATATCATCAAATAATATGGATTTTACAACATGTTGAACACACACATCAGCTTCACAATTACACATCGGCTGTTCGGACTTTGGGAAACTGTCAGTATCGTAAATCTCAATCTTGATTATTTTTGTCCCGCGACTGACAGGTTTCTTTATGTATTGAAAAAACGTTTGATCTGTTTTTGGTCTCTTACGAGCAAGATCCAACGTTTTCTTTCCAGTTGTTTGTTGAACTGCTGGTTGATTCATAGGTATAAAATTAAAAAGGTCTTCCGAGTCCTGGAAAAAGAATTAAATAGGTACAACTGCTATAAAAAGTCTCACGTCTCAATATAATATTATGTTTGAAAAAAAGCGTTATGTTGAAATAAATATGTGTTGGTGTACTAGTTATCATAACATCACACCTTGTTACCCTGAAGGATTGTGCAGAGGTGTGTGTCAATATTTTATTTGTTGGATAAAATAATGGTAAAGAAAATATTATAACACTTACCGACATTACGTGAAGTTCTACTCAGTCAGGACAACAGAATATAAGTACCCTAACGAGGGTCAGTACTCAGTTGCAGAAATTAAATGATCTATTTTAAGTGTTTTCCATTTATATAAGTATCATTTAATTTTTATCAATAGAGTTCAAAATCGTACGTTTTTGCTAGATGTTGATATTTCGGACAAAAATGGTATGGTGTAATTGAAACCCCGAGACATTTCGGCGCCAAACATTGTATTGTTTACCGTAAATTTATACTGATAAAATAAATACTACTGTACGTTTGTTCACTGTTATTGTTTCATACATTTTATTGAGAAGATTCGGCAGGCAAAATCATCGTATGTAAGTAGTATGTCAATCATGATGACTTTGCAAAGTAAGTTGTAATTCTCTATATGGAGATGGAACAAAACAAAATAGCAAATCGACATACTATTGTTACACCTGGTTTTGCCTAGGTACTTTTATTATGTCGTTATCCAAACTTATACTTTTCAAGTTACCTAAAGAAAGATAGTAGCAGTAGTAAAGTAACGTAGGTACGTAGGTATATCTGAATGCTGGATTTGAAGACATGATTTACTGAATCGATGTAATATGGTTTATAGTTCAAAAGTATTTAAAAAAAAAACTGGTAGATATTCGCAGAAATGTGACATCCCCCAATCCGTACTGACAAACACATCACCGTCATTCTTGACACAATCGGGTAAAAAATATTGTAGTAAGCTAATTTAGTTGTAATCATAAAAAGATACGTACAGAAGGTCGGCTCCAAACACAGAGCGATAATGCACATCCACATAGATACGTACTCACGACGATCTATGATCAAGTCGGTTAAACCGCGAACGTCAGTCATATCGACCAATAGCAAAACGCGAGCGAGTTTCATCACTTCACGTCTATGGGTGCACACATTATCGTTCACTGTAGGGAGTTAGCCTTCTGTTCCTAACTTTTTGTATTGGATCAGCATAGTATTACAATATTGAAGACAACTGACACAGCATTTTAACAACATGCGCCCTTTTCCATATTTGGGATAATATGACGTCGATTTATCACTATTTAAGAGTCTAGCAGCTGAAGTTCAACCGCAAAACACTTCTTCAAGAGCTAGGGGTATCATCGATATACGAGCATAATCAGTAGCTACACGCTTTCGCAGATCCTCTATAAGATGTAAGTTACTTTGTTTTACATAAGTTTGTTTATCTGTGTACATACAGTCATTTTATTACTCAATCATTGTAATATTCAATCATTCTACTATGCAATCATTCTTATATTCAATCATACTACTATTCAATCATTCTAATATTCAATCATACTACTATTCAATCATTCTTATATTCAATCATACTACTATTCAATCATTCTAATATTCAATCATACTACTATTCGGTAATTCTAATATTCTATCATTCATCAAATGAGTAATATAATAAGTCAATCTTAATAGATAAACCAATAAAGTGATATTTCAATTATTATCTTAACTAATAATAAAAATAAAATCTTCTCTATTTTCAGGTCCAAGCAAATGGCTGACCAGTTGTTCCCGTCTTCGGATGAGTCGGTAGTTGACGCTCCAGTCAAGACCGGCAAAAAGAAGCGAAAGATTGCAGATAAGGCATCGGGCAGCCAGTCTAACACTAGTAAGAAGGCTTCTAACTCGAGAGCTACGGTACGAGATCTCTTCGGGACGGATAGCGACGATGACGAACTGGATCGCAGCGCCGGTAAAAAAACAGCACCTATCTACTCCTACGTGACACGTAGATTAGCCAATGGTTTCTCACGTCAGATTGATGAAGAGAAAACTGGGAGTTATTATGTTGAGTTAAAAATTTATAATAGTGACGAAATCGAGCGGGTACCGCCAGTCAATCGATGGCGGCACTCCGTAATAACTATTAAAAATAAAACCAATTCGGGCACTGAGCCCTGGAAGCATTTAAATGCATTTATAAAGGAGACGAAGAAAGAATTTAAAAATCGTACACCCACTTTTATAAGCTCATACCAGTAGAATAATGTGTTTTTTGTAAAACTTTATAATCGTATTTAATCTAATAACTTGCTATTAATCTCTGTATAATCATTTACCTATATCTACATAATAATTATTCTAAGATACATTTGTATTTTAAATGTAGTTTTGTTTAATTAAATATATATGTTATACTATGCATAATTTTTTTTTCAGTTGAATCACCCTCTACTGGTTCACCATCAAGTTATATTTTTTGTGATAAATGTAAAATTGAGATACCAAAACATGAATACAGATATCATAAACGAACTAATATCCATAAATCAAATTGTTTGATAAAGTCTAAGTTTGAGCATATTGATATAATAGCAACAGCATTTAAAAACAGAATAATGACATATCGCTTAAACCCATCTATAGAAGACGAGTACCTTCTATCAGAGGCGTTCTTGGATGGTAAGCGAGACGATATTTATAAACTAATTGAGTTATCATTATTAAAACATAAATGTATTAAAGTTAACTTCGAGCTGTTTTCTTACTTTGTTTTACCTCAATCAGGTGAGCAGCAGCTGAAGTCATTTAATACAAAATACGAAGTTATTTATAAAAGTACTAATTTGGATGAAATTTACATAAATTTAAGAGAGACTTTTAAAATGAAATTAACTGAATTTGAACACTGCGAATCTGGATGGTCATTCACGTCATTAAGTCATTTAGAAATAAATATAAATAAGTATTCTCCCATGAGAGGTGGTTCTTACATAGAACTACCATCTGTTATTAAAAATACAAAGAGCTGTATAAACATTAATAATAACGATGAATATTGTTTTTTATGGAGCATCTTAGCAGCATTATTTCCAGCTAAAAATAATGTCTGTAGGCCAAGCTCATATCCAGATTTTAGCACGATATTTAATATGCAAGGGATGTCATTCCCACCATCCGTTAAAGACATCAGGTTGTTTGAAAAGAATAACAGTGATTTAAGTATTAATATTTATGGATTGGGTGAACATTACACTGTAACTGGCCCTCTTTATATGACAAATTGTAAGAAAGATAAACATATTAATTTATTGTATTTCGAGAAAAATAACAGAGCTCATTATTGTTTGATAAAGGACCTTTTGCGCTTAGTGAGACGACAAGTTTCACACCATAAAGGTCGAATGTATTTATGTGAGACATGTTTGCAATTTTTTACTAGTGAAATAAAATTCCAATCTCATGCCTGTTCAAAAATTTTAACATTATTACCAGATAAAAACAGCACGTTACAGTTTAAACATTTTGAGAGACAACAAAAAATCAACTTTGTTATATACGCGGATTTTGAAAGTCTATTAAGCAATTTTAATGAAGAAAACACTAATAAAAATACTATAAAAAATAAGTTGCATCAGCCTTCATGTTTTGCATATTACGTATGTTGTTCACATGACAGTAGCTTAAATAAATTTGTTACTTATCAAGGAGCAGACTGTGTACAAGTGTTTGTTAAGAAATTAATTGAAGAAACCAAATCAATACATGAAATTTTGATGACTGAAAATGTTATGAAACCAATGACTCCAGAACAAATGAATAATTACCGTAATGCAAGTACATGTCATATCTGTAAAAATTTATTATTTGATGACAAAGTGCGCGATCATGATCATATTACATCAGAATATAGAGGTGCAGCTCATTCACACTGTAATTTAATTTATAAAGTCTGTCAATTCATACCTATCATATTTCATAATTTATCTGGCTATGATTCCCATATTTTTATCAAGGAACTGTCAAAATATGATGGCGAAATAAAAATAATACCAAAAACAAAAGAAAAATATTTATCCATTACAAAAATCATTAACACTGGATGTAATAAACCTTTGCAAATTAAATTCATAGATTCATTCCAGTTCCTTAGCACAAGTCTTGATAATCTAAGTAAAAGTTTAACAGACACAGATTTTTTTAATTTAAGATTACATTTTCCTGACGACACAAAATTTGAATTAATACGAAGGAAAGGTATTTATCCATATGAATATATTGATTCGTGGTGTAAATATAATGAGACACAACTCCCTCCAAAACATTGTTTTTACAACAGTTTGCAAATGAGGCATATAACTGATAACGAGTATGGACATGCGCAAAACGTTTGGAATTACTTTAATATTACTAGTCTTGGTGAATATACCGAGTTATATGTTAAGTGCGATGTATTATTATTATGTGATATATTTGAAAATTTTCGAAAAATATGTCTTCAGCATTATAATCTCGATCCTGCATACTATGTAAGTTCACCTGGTTTAAGTTGGGATGCTATGCTCCTTTACACAGGTGTTCAACTAGAGTTGATTCATGATTTAGATATTTATAAGATGATAGAAAATGGAATACGTGGTGGATTAGCTCAGTGCTCTCACCGATATGCTAAAGCCAATAACATTTACCTCCCTTATTTTGATGATTCTAAACCGTCAACATATTTAGTATATCTTGACTGTAACAATCTTTATGGATATGCAATGACAAAAAAATTACCCATATCAGATTTTAAATTCATGACAAGTTCCGAAATAGACAATTTTTGTTTATTTGATGTACCTGACGATGCTGAATATGGTTACATTTTAGAAGTTGACATCATGTATCCAGATAATTTACATAATTTACATAGTGATCTGCCTTTCGCTCCAGAAAAGTTCATTCCCATAGGAGGGAGGACTAAAAAGTTAATCGCGAACTTGTATGACAAATACAACTATGTTATACATTATGTACATTTAAAAGAATGTCTTAAAAATGGACTTGTGTTGAAAACAATTCATCGTATAGTTCAATTTAAACAAGAAAACTTTTTGAAAAAGTATATAGACTTAAATACTCAACTGCGTCAATCAGCTATAACACCATTTGAACGAGATTTCTTTAAACTTTTAAATAATTCAATATTTGGAAAAACTATTGAAAATAAACGAAAACAGGTTGATGTTAAATTGGTAACTAAGTGGAATGATAGTAAGAATAGAACAAATAAAACAGTAGGTGCAGAGAAACTAATTACAAAACCAAACTTACGAAGTATTTGTGTTTTTAGTGAAGATTTTCTTGCAGTTCAATTGAATCATGAAAAACTTGTTTTAGATAGACCTATATATATTGGTTTTGCTGTACTGGAATATGCTAAACAACATATGTATAATTTCCATTATGAATTTATTAAAAAAAAGTATGGTAAAAATGTCAAACTGTGTTATACAGATACTGACAGTTTATTATATTTAATACATACACAAAACTTTTATAAAGATTTGAATGATAATATATTGAAATTTGATACTAGTAATTTTGACTTTAATAATCCTTATTGTATACCAAAGTTAAACAATAAAATTCCCGGCTTGTTTAAAGATGAATTAGGTGGTGATGTAATAACCGAATTTACTGGCTTAAGAGCAAAACTTTATTGTATTAAATCATTAAAAACACAGATCAATAAAGCTAAAGGAGTATCAAGACCCATTACAAAAAGTTTGAAAATATCCAACTATAAGAAAGTTTTATTTAAGAATATTACTTTAAAATGTAAGATGAATATGATAAAGTCAAGCAAACATGTACTGTATTCACAGGTAGTTAATAAAGTAATTTTAAATAGAATAGATGATAAAAGAATTGTTCAACCAAATCAAATAAACACATTACCTTGGGGTCATTGTGATTGCATATGTTAGAACTTTTGTGTTTTACAATGTATACTGCTATGATTTATTTATTATGCATGATTGTACGTTAAGTTAGTTGTATTTTATAATGATAAAAACAAATTATAATATAAGTAAAAGATTTACCTAATAAACTATATATTTTACTCATAATAATTGACTTTTCATTTATTTTCTTATGTAAGTACAATCGAAGCAAACATGAAATTGGAAACAACTATCAGAATTAAAAATTATTGATTTAAAAGAAGATACACTTTCTTTGAAACACAGAGTGCTTTTTCATATAAACTACTTTATTAGGTGATTAAAAACACAGTATGTATAATAAATTGTAACTTTATTGAACTTCACATTTAATTAAACATTATCTTATAATTACACTACACTTAAAGTCTGTTTGTAGCTGAACTTAATTTTTTAACTATTTTACCGACGAGATATTCTGTTTCATCCATAATTTCATCGTAATTGTCCTTGACTTGATACTGAACATTCACACAAGCAGTGTCACTGCGGTCAACACAATTGTCACTTAAATCATGAATAGTTATTTTTATTAAATGGTGTGCTTTTCCTGGCTCCTTGCGAATAACAAAAGATGAAGAAGATGTATCTAATAGTTTGGATAAGGTAATTTTAGAATTTAATTTCGACTTCTTGTTTTTTCCTTTTGTTGATCTTTCTTGAGTGTCCTTGACTTTATCCTGGTGATTTTCCTGGAACTCAGTTTGTTCGACACTGTTCCCAGTTAGTTCTTTTGTTAAATAGAATGAATTAATAACATCATCCATAATATCAAGATCTTCCATTTTCTGAAATAAAACATAATGTAACAATTAATTTAATAATAAATAAGTATCATAAGACTTGGAAAATATATTAATTATTTAGTTACTTACGATTATAAATCACAAGGTTAATAATTAAGAATAAAAGCTTGTTGATCTGCTCAGTTGATGACATCAAGTCGTAGACTCCTCATTTAAGTCCACTTTATATAACATAGGCCGAACCGATCTCAACTTTCAATGCATACCTATGATAGTGCCTATATTTAATTGTATATATGCGTATGTAAGTCAGAAATTAAATTAATAGTCACGATGAGGTTGACCAAACAACCCACATCATTAAACGTTAATAATATAAATCTTGATGACTCTGCTCCTCAGATAAGACATAGCGTTCTATTACCTAATTCAATTCGCTGTATAATATGTGGTCCATCAAATTGTGGTAAAACTAACGCAATGATCAGTTTGCTATTGCATGAAAATGGGCTCAAATTTAAGAATCTTTACTTGTATTCGAAGACAAATTTTCAACCAAAATATCGTTATTTACGAGAAGTCATAATGAGAGTGCCTCAGATTAAGTTTTTTGAATTCAATGATGGGAATGATGTCATAGCTCCGAGTGAGGCTTTAACCAATTCTGTTTTTATTTTTGATGACGTTGCATGTGAAAATCAAATAAACATTCGTAATTATTTTTCTATGGGTAGACATAAGCAAATCGATTGCTTTTATTTATCTCAAACTTACTCGAAAATCCCGAAACAGTTGCTACGTGACAATGCAAATTTTCTAATAATATTTAAACAAGATGATGTGAATTTAAAGCATATTTACCAAGAACATATTAGTTCTGATATATCATGGAATCAGTTTATAAATATTTGTAAAACGGTTTGGAGTGAGCCATTTAATTTTGTTAGTATCAATAAAGACTCATCATTAAACAATGGAAGATATAGAAAAAATTTCGATCATTTTATTCACTTTGAATGAAGTTATAAATTAATTTCATACATCAAATTAAATTAGTATTAGAGTGTTCTTAGTCGAATACAGTACCATTTAAGAAATACTTAATAACATGGATAAAAATATTAAAATGGAGTTATTGAAGTCTGTCGACTCAATAAAAAGCAAATTAAAACAACTGAAAAATCAGGAACATGAAATTAGCTTAACGTTTGATAAAATCCTTAAACCAGTTTCGGAGCCCCTTAAGACTCTAGTGAAGTCAAAAGTATTACTAGAAAATATAAAAAATAACGAAAATAAAGCATACAAATATTCTGAAGCATTCGAGTCAGATGAAAATAGCACAAGCTCTTCTGCTATGTGTGACGATTTTTATGATGCTGAATTAAAGTCTGCAAGCTCTCCTGAAAATGAAGTGAGAGATAACTTAGAAATTTCACTAGATCGCGATGATATTTATGATATTCATGATGGTATAAGTATACCATTTGGGATAAGAAAACAAAACAAAACTTTAATGATGGGTAATTCAGTAGTAACAATTTCAAAAATTGATAGTCTGAATAACGATAACTTATTATTGATTAAAATCGGAGACAAATCTTACAATTTAACACCTGGCCTAAAAGAACTCTTACTTCGAAGAAAACCTAATTTAAAGTCAATATCGAGCACAGATAAACTTGTCTATAAGGACATATTACATCATACAAATGCTCATAAGAGAGATTTTAACCCTAAGGGTCAAATAAGAGGTGACAAAGGAATTAAGTATCGTGAAATAATCAAACCATTATTTTCCGATACTTCTAACTATAAAATCCAGACAAAACTTGGAGGCAGCTTGCCAAAGCTTAAAAAATATAACAAGGACACTGACTTGGTTTATTGGGACGATCCCAATGAATTAGTTGAGAGATTGAAATTATTAGTAGCTTCAAGAGATGCTGGTAATACAAATCATGATAATGAAATTTTATCAATAATTGAAGAATTAAAAGAAGCCAACATAATTAAGGAATAAATACTATTACTAAAAAGATTTTGATTCAGTATCACATAGTCATTCGTGATGAACATTGACAAATTTCGTAATTATCTATATACCTTCATTGTATGAATGACGCAAAAAAATGTGTTGTTACTTCAGCGTAGTTAAAATAAAAGTGAACATTCTTAGCATTGTCAATACGTAATAATTTTGAGTACTAGAATAATTAGTTTCTGAAGAATCTGAATTATAGATAGAAAATTAATAAAAAGAAAAAGTGATACAGAACATTTCTGAAGATGAGCAAGGCTGATGTGGTAAATGAAATACATAAAAATGTAAGGGTGAATTTTACGCGACGAAATGTAATTATGAAAGATATAGATGATCTATGGCAAGCAGACTTAATTGATATGCAATCAATTTCAAAAGAAAATAAAAAAAATAGGTTTATTCTTGCAGTTATCGATACATTTTCGAAATACGCTTGGGCGCTTCCTTTGAAAAGTAAGAACAAAGGCGTTGTATGTAATACCTTTAAGATTTTGTTGGATAAGGAACGTTGCCCTAAAAATCTGCAAACTGATAATGGAACAGAATTTTATAACAATAAATTTCAGAAACTAATGAAATCATATCATATTAATCATTATTCAACCTTCTCAACAAAAAAGGCATCGATAGTTGAGAGATTTATCAGAACATTGAAGTCTAAATTATATAAAGAATTTAGTTTAATAGGCAACTATAATTGGATAGATAACACCCTCAAAAATGTTATTTATAAATACAACCACACCTACCATAAAACGATTGATGAAATCCCGGCAAATGTGGACAATAATAATAAAAAACACATATTAGAAAGATACATGCGGTTGATAAACAAAGTTAGACAAAAAAGGAGTAAATTTCAAGTGGGTGATTATGTACGTATCAGTAAGTACAAAGGAATATTTGAAAAAGGATATACTCCCAACTGGTCGACAGAAATATTTAAAATTCGAAAAATACAAAACACAACTCCTGTCACCTACTTAATTGATGATACAATCAGAGGTCAACCTATTTTAGGAGCATTTTATGAACAAGAACTTCAGAAAACGAAACATCCTGATGTATATCTAGTCGAAAAAGTTCTAAGAAGGAAAGAAAATATGGTTTTAGTAAAATGGTTAGGTTTACCTTCTACTGAAAACAGCTGGATTAATAAGTCTAATATATTATAATAAAAACTAAAAGGTACATGATTTAACATTTCAAAGTAACCGCTAATAACCATCACGTATTTATTAAGAGTTTTATCCATGTTTCTTCAGTCTTATGATGTGTATTGGGGGGAGAAGTCTTCTCAATTGGCTTATAAATCATTTACCATTTGAATTACACTTACCAGGATACAATTATTGCGGTCCTGGTACAAAATTACTTAAAAGGCTTACACGTGGAGATAAAGGTGTTAATAAATTGGACGAATATTGCAAAGAACACGACATTGCCTATCATAAGTCATCAAACTTAGACGATCGATATAAAGCAGATATAGTTCTATTAAAAATGACGAAAAAGCGAGCAGTTGCCTCTGATGCGAGTGTAGGTGAAAAAATTGCAGCACATTTAGTGAGCAAAGCTATGTTAACAAAAATTAAAACTGGTGCTGGTCTAAAAAATAGTAAATGCAATAAAAAATCTTCAAAAAAAATTACGTCTGGAAATGGTGTTAAAAATAAATTAAAAAATATTATTACTAAAACGAAAAAACAGATGCGAAGGTTGAAACCAAAATGCAAGAAAATGGCGATAGAATTAGCTATGGCTGCTGCTAGAGAATTAGCCGATGATTCATCTATAAAACTGCCGCGGATTATACCTATACCAAAAACCGGTGGTTTGTTACCGTTGATACCTATTTTCGCAGGATTATCAGCTGCGGGAGCCTTAGCAGGCGGCGCTGCTGGTATAGCAAAAACTATAAATGAATTCAAGATGGCTAAAGAACGTTTTAGTGAACTGAAAAGACATAATGAAAAAATGGAATCACTTTGTATCGGCAAGGGACTATATCTTAAACCTCATAAAAACGGGCTCGGAATTTTCGTTTCAAAAGAAAAAAACTAATATATCGGCTACCCAAACGAGCCTTAACTAACATTGATATTCTGAAGTATGGAAATAATATTCCCTATTTTAGAGGTGTCTTTATGACAGATGAGCTCCCTAAGCAACCTTTTAAAAAAGAATGTGGAGTTATCAATTTAGATAGTTCTAAAAGTTCAGGTTCTCATTGGGTAGCCTATGCAAAATACAATGATTACATTGAGTATTTTGATAGTTATGGAAATCTTAAACCACCTAAGGAATTTATAAAATACATAGGTTCTAAAGTTCACTATAATTATGATAATATACAACGTGATCACCCTTACAATTGCGGGCACTTAAGTTTAAATTTTTTAAAGAATTTTTGGTGTAGTCAAAGAATAAAATAAACAGGATCTTCTAAAAGTGTTCAGTATACAAGCATGTCTGTAGCTGTTACCATCTCTGGAAATAAATCAGAATTGGAAACATTCTTTCATCCACCTCTGAATTTATCTGGTCCATATGAGTGCTGTTTGCTATACTTTTCAGTATTAAATTCAATACCAAATGTACACATTAATAACAACATTCTCCCCGTGATCAGAATCGAATGCGATCTTGTACATGGTTCATACTGTAACGGGTTACCAAGTCACATTATTCATGAATTTGTATCTAATACTGCTATAGGTCATCAAATCATAGAAATACCGCAAAACGTTATTTACTTTCCAGTGAACAAAAACATTATTACGTCTATATCTATTAGGATAGTTGATCAATTTGGTTACTGTATTAAATTTAAAGAAGAACATAATATTCAACTACGCCTTCATATAAAAAAAACAAAATGATATTATATTTTTATAAAAACCCTGTGGTTAACAAAAAACATCCTATTTCTTCTAAAACCACTAAGGTGCAAAGACGTAAGAAAAAAGTTATTAAATTATCTAAAACAAATCAAGATTTTCTTAAAGCCTTAGGTTTCAAAATATGAATATTCTACAGATTAATGAATTACCACACTTCGATACTTCGATTGAAAGTTATGAAATCCATTCTTACAATCCCTACAATAACAGCTTCAGAGAAAACGATGAAATCAGAATCCCCATACACCAACAAGACATATACGTGTTACCATCAGCCAGTTCAATTTACGTCGAGGGCCAAGCAAAATTCTTCGACAAAGATGGAAAACCAATTAAGAAAAATATTACATTCAGTAACAACCCTGTTATGTTTTTGTTTCAAGATATCCGATACGAAATAAATGGTATTGAAGTAGATCGCATTAAAAATTCTGGAATAACATCGACAATAAAGTCATACGTTTCAATGAATGATGGGGAAAATAAAGTTGCTGCCTTGTGGGGGTGGAACATAGATGGATTTAAAAATGATGGTAATTTTAGTGCTATTGTACCTCTCAATAAGATTTTAGGATTTGCGGAGGATTACAATAAAATTGTGATAAATTGTAAACATGAACTTATTCTGAATAGAAGTAACTCTAACTTAAACAGCATCATAGCGACTGATGATGTTATGCATTTTCAAATAGATATACAAAGATTACAATGGCGTGTACCGCATATAAAAGTGTCAGACCGCGAACGACTAACACTTCTAAAACACTTGGAAAGAGATAAAGCTATTCAGATAGCATTTCGAAATTGGGATTTATATGAGTATCCTTTGCTCCCTAAAACTACAAAACATTCTTGGTCAGTTAAGACTGCATCACAATTAGAGAAACCTCGATATGTAATTTTTTGCTTGCAAACCAACAGAAAAAATAATAAAGCTAAAGACAGTTCCCTGTTTGATCACTGTGGGGTTACCAACGTAACACTATTTTTGAATTCACAATATTATCCTTACGAGCCTCTAAACTTAAATTTCGCCGAGAGCAAATACAATGTATTATATGAAATGTATGTGAAATTTCGTCAGTCGTATTACAACTGTCCTGCAGACCCCTTGCTTGATTTGACCGGTTTCAAGGAGAAGGCCCCTCTCTTTATCATAGACTGTTCAAGACAAAACGACAATTTGAAAACAGGTCCCGTAGATGTGCGGTTGGAGATTGAATGTTCAGCACCAATACCAGATAACACAACTGGATATTGTTTAATTATTAACGATCGACTTGTGGAATATAAACCTTTGAGTAACATAGTGCGCAGGTTATCATGACTGCCATTGTAGATGTTCAAGGTTTTAAAACAGAAACAAATGAATTTATCATTAAAGAAATTGCTGTATTAAGTAATCAAAAAATTCAGGTGTTTTTAATTAAGCCGCCATTTCCATTTTACGATTTGACAACACGAGAAAAACAGCAAGTCAGTTGGATTGAGCGTAATAGAAGGATATATTGGAGTGAAGGATTTGTGTCTTACTCAAATCATCAGAATTTGATTGTAGATATTTTAAGAGATAAAAGTGTTTACACCAAAGGTTTAGAAAAAGTGTTGTGGTTAAAAAATATTTCGAATAATAATAATATAAATAATTTAGAAGATGAAAGTTGTCCTAATTTATTAAGCTTGTACAATAAATATGAACATTATGATGATGTGTATAGTTGTATCTATCATGATTCAATATGTGCTTTAAAAAATGTAATATGTTTAAATAAATGGTGTATAGATAATAAATTTTTTAAATAAATATTTTCTTGTTTTATTTTCACATTTAGATAGTATTTATCAGATTCCTATTCTATAATCCCTCCAATATGATTCGTTATAAGTTGCTGACAACAGCTGTGCGATGTCATTATACTTTTACAATTATCTATGACAAGATCTAGGAAGTGAGTAAACAGAACATGTCTCAAAATAATTATAACCCTCGATATGACATGTATAATGCATATAAAATGCGTGAATTTTCATTTAGTTATTATTGGGCAACGGCTGATTCAAGGAGAAGATTGGTAACGGAAATGGCTGATGCTGGATTTTTTTATTGTGGAGATGGTATAAATGATAAAGCAGCTTGTTTCTCATGTGGAGGTGTTATAGAAGATTGGGAGATTTATGATGATCCTTGGATGCAACATACTATACATTTTCCTCAATGTTTTTATTTGAACGCTGTGAAAGGAAAAGAATATATAATTCAAAATTCATGTCTCTATCACAGCATTCAACTCTTAGCACTGTAGTGTGATGGTTCGATCTTAATTATATAATTAAGTAACAAAAATTATTTTGCAAATATTTTACGAAAGATAATAAATTGATATAAACAACATCATGCTTCGTTCAAGAAAATTTGATTTAGAAGGCATTTCGAAACTTATTTTAAAAAATGCTAGTGGTGAGATTATATTTACTCAAGACATGACTGATCAGAAAATAATGAATACCGCTTCATCAAAACATCAGGATAATACGAACAGGACAGAGCAAGATTCAGTAAAATCCGCCTTCGAAAATACACAATATCTCACTCTCGAGAGTGATCACGATGAGCACCTACAATTTGATCGAGTTGGTAACGTACAGCCTGTACCAAAAAAACCGGCTATAAGTTCATCAAATCCTAATGTTGACGGTACATTAGTAACAAGAAATATTGTGCGGGATATAGTGTTTCCTGATTTGGAAGACATTCTATGCTACCAGATTCTGCCAGAAGACGAAATTCCTTCTATTTGAACATTTTTATTAGTATTACTTCCATGCCTGTTATTTTAGAATAATATTAAATTTTATACACATTGTAAATACATGCTAGGTGTGATCGATTGTTTTCACATGAGTGTCGACAAGAAACTAAGTAAAATGTCATAATTAAAATGCTATATTTAAAATAAAATGATTCTAAAAAAGTATAGTTCATTTCTTTCTACCTCGTTAAATATGAAGTACTTACCTAATAGAACAGTTTAGCACAAATAGCCACTACGCCATAAAAGGCAGCGGTGGGGAGGGCAACATATGAGTGCATTCCATATTTAAAATGTAATGAATGATGGTTGAAATTGGATGTACTATTCGAATGTAATGAATGATGGTTGAAATTGGATGTACTATTCGAATGTAATGAATGATGGTTGAAATTGGGTGTTTCTGGATCTCATCTGATCCAGAAACCCCAATTTCAACCTACTAGTATGGCCATCAATATTCAACCAACTAAATATTATAAACGCTTTGTTGTTTAAATGGTTGTGAGAACTGTAACTGTATTTTAATAACTAGCTGTTACCATTGAGTTTACTATTCACAGTGGATTACAACTTAATGAAATTGATAACTAGTAAATAGACCTAGTAATAGTATTAGAACTAGAACCTTTTTCTTTTATTGGGACAATCCCACCGAACTATTCCCAAACCATTGCAACTCCTGAAATCCAGAATCAACAGTGGCGACCACCAGAATAGCGCCGAGACAATGAAGCTCGACGAAGTCCCGGAGAAAGAATTTAACTGTCTTGGATCCCGCAACGAAATTAATCAGAAAAGGATAACGGAGGAGTAGGAAAAAATAATATAAATTTCCACTTCCCTCCATATCAAGCAGGAGACAGAACAAACAAGGCTAGAACTAGAACCTATTGAGAACTAGTAATAGTATTAGTCAAGAGTGAATAGGTTACTTCTAGGCAAGCGTGTTACACCGTCGACCACATCATCGCTTACCATCAGGCGAGATAGTGGTCAAGCGCGAGCCTATCTATAATAAAAAAAAAACATTTTGCCAGAAGTCTTTGATTCCGGCTCAACTTAAAAATTACATTTTTTTTTTTTTTTCTTTTCCAATTTACGAGTATTTTACGGCATCAAATGTTTGAGTCTATTAGATGGCCAAACACAATGCTTAAAAATGCTTGATAATAATATCAGCCTGTTACTGCCCCAATACAGGGCAAAGGACTCTTCTCATAAAAATAATGCACCGATGTCAGCTATGACTGAAAATGATCTGGATATTTTTTTTTTAATATATAAAATAATAAAGCGGATTGTGGTAAACAATACACCTCTATTATTCGCTAGATAACTCACATAAAACTTTTGCGCCCGAGCAGAAAATCTACTAAACTGTTTTCTTGTGTTTATATTACTCGTCTGTACTTTCCACCTTTTAGATTACTATTGAGTAATATATAAAGCACGTATAACTTCAAGCAACATAATATTAAAATCCAGGCACATAGAAAAAATGCCTTGTATCTTAAATTTTAAGCAAGCATCTACATATTAATATTTCGTATTGCTCAATTATATGAAAAATGTTTTTCGTTCGATCTAAACTTCTCCTTTATAGTTCTACGAATATGAACTAGATACCGGGATTTGGTCACCATAATAATATGAAAGTGATCGATATCCTGAAAATTGCATCTAATAAAAGCAAGAGTGAAAAAACGATAAAAAAAATCGAGTGCCCGATTAGTAACGTACTACTATCAGCTGACGGCATATCACATAAACGTCGCAGTTAGTCTATACTTTTTAATAGAAACTTATTTGCAATCGCCAAACTTCAAAGATTATTGACATCGTTGTTTTTAGGATTTCTTTTTCACAATAATTTATTCAGTTATATCGTTAAAAAAAAAACATGGCCGTCATAAAATTTTCGTTAAAGGCCGCGAAAGGACTCGTAAATGAGCAAGTTTTCGGTATAAGGGCGCAACGTACTGCGACGTGTATGATACTATGATAGTGATGTACCCGTGAATGTGGCGCTCGTCGTGTGATCGCCTATGTCGGGGCGGTGCTGCGCGCCGCCGCCGGCATGCTATCAGCTGGCCGGCGCGGCCATGTGTTCCTCGCTCGCTCCCGCTCACCGCCCGCCGCCTGCGCACACAACCACCTCGTTACTTTACTTACTACACTTTATTTATTACAATGTTTACTAAGGCCATTTACTGATGGTGCGATGCAATTAGATTAACACCACACCGATACGCGATTTTTCTAAAGAAAATTGCAAGTATGTTCACATGAACGCAATGCAATGCAGTTTAACCGATACGCACTTAAATTTTTCTTAGTAAATTCTGTGCGCGATATCGCCTATCGACGCAATTTAAATTGCGTCATGCCATCAGGAAAAGACCTAATAATTAAAAGCAGTCGAGTGCAGAGTAAATTCCACCGTCGAGCCGTCCGAGCGGTTTGCCACGGTTCATTTGTTTGGTGACATTTGTTTCATGCGTAGCGTGAGCGTAGGCTGCAGTGTACGATCTCGTCTACAAATTCGTTAGGTTACAAGCTTATCCGTGGGTCATTGTGGAGTTTTTTTTCTAAGAGTTCCTTTTCCCCTTCACTTAACAAACTCCTTCTTATATCGATAGTTGCCATTTTATTTAACTAAACAGGGAGTCATGCCGTTAATAAGTCATACCATTCTAGGTGGTGCAGATTACAGTTTGTAAGACAAATTAAATAAATGTTACTTATTGAACAGCACGGATAGACGCAGAGCATTTATTGCGCAAAAGAAATGCATCAGAGCCATTTGTGGTATCCGTCCTGACGAGTCATGTAAACCTTTCTTTAAAAAGCTAGGTATATTACCTCTTCCGTCACTCTACATTTACGAAATATGTAATTATGTTTATAATAATATGGGATTGTTTAAAAAAGCCTATCAAATTAACTCTCGAACTAGAGATCCATGCAGACTTGTATTGCAGGATACTCCTAAATCAGCCAAGTATGCGAAAAGTTTCCTAGTCATGTGTATACGCATTTATAACAGAATACCAAAAGAAATAAAATTGTTATATAATATTAATTCATTTAAAAACAGATTATTGAAATGGCTGAAAGAACATGTGTTTTACGACATTAAAGATATTTTTTAACAATTAATTAAAATAATCTTTTGTCATTGCGGATAATGCTCAGATAAATTGTTATATTATTGTATTGACCTTATCTGTGACATTGATCAACAATTAACTAATAATTATTTATTTTGCATGCAATTGATACATATCCTGTATAGCTAAACATGTGGACTTTAGATTAATACCTGACTGTAATAACTTTATACCATGTTTAAGGCAAATAAAGACTTATCTTATCTTATCTTATCTGAAAATTAATGTTTTAATAAAAAATATCATCACGTCCTCATAGCTTATAAATTCAGGTACACCTATAATCTATCCTTATCGTTCAAAAACAGCTTCACAGCATCAAACAATCACGTCACCAAGGCTTTTAGATCGGCACCTAATATATTCTCCCACGTGCTTATAAACAGGCAATTGAAGATACAGCCTCGAGATTTATCATATAAGCACCAACATCCTAGTATACAATATAACCTGCGTATATCACTCTCACTGCCGCAATAATACTGTTAACCTTTAACATTAAATGCTATACATAGACCTTCAGATGTAGACGTTTTCAATTCAATTACCCAGTAATAATGCTTGTCACAGATTGTGCCTACTTGAGATTTAAATTGAATTACATCATTATAAGAAGCATTTATCGGTGTGAGAAGCGTCTACAACGGCTCTTCTTTTTATATTATTTTTAATACGCCCTTAAAATACTTATTTATTTACAGCAGATATTATAAGGACTTTTATTTAACAATATTGAAGTGATTCTAAATTGGAAATAACAATTTAAGGAACCTACATAAAGGAGACGGATACGCTTTCATACAACTTCGGGCCTGGATGTAAAAAGATGAAATTGGTGTCAATTGATAGCTACTATATTATCAAACATTCACTGAAAATTTTGCAGATTTTGGCAATCTGAGAGCCGAGATAAAAGAGAATCATGAAAAGTGAGGTTATGTAACAATCTATACATAACAGCCGATTTTTGAACTGCAATTATTTTTAAACCGACTCACCCAAAAAGGAGGAGTTTCTATGTTAGACGTTTTTTTTCTTATATTTTTTTTGTTTATATTCACCGGTATCTGCGTCAATTATGGACCGATTTTGAAAACTCTTTTTTTGTTTGAAAGAGTATGTTCCGAAATTGGTCCCATTTTAATTTATGTAGATATTCAATTGGTTTAAACTGTTTAATACGTTAATTCTAATAGGTTTAATTATTTTAATTGAATTAATCATCTGGTGACAGCATTTCCTTGAATAGTATGAACTCTGTCACGTTAATCGATTATAATTTAATCGATATTCGATTTACTTCGTAACCTTAACTTAATTTTTGGATTTCTCATTTTCCAGATTGTGAATTAAGCTGATTTTTCACATTTTGAATTAGAAAAATAAATAAACCCTTTTTTTAAACCATACCTCAACTTATTACATTCAGGCCCAAAAATCCCCGTCTCCTTTACCATTAACGTGTATTATTGTTTTGTTTAAAATGAGTCTTCCTAATAAATAATATCCATGTTTACATATCATTAATGTAAGATGGTAAAAGTAAAAACAAATGATTACATAATTATTGTAAAACCATGCAAGTAAACCATCTCTGCGACTATCTGATATTTGGCCGATTTTATCTCTTTATAATACCGCCGTTATCAGCAAATAATTATATATCGATCTCTCTAAGTAGTATTTCACTAAATCAAAAGATTCGGGATAAAATATAAAAACCCCAAATAGCTTTGTTTAAAAACGTATTTTTTATAAGTTTTACTAACTGATTTAAAATAATAATGTGCCAATTGTTAATAAATTTTTTTTATTTTTATTTTTTTTTATTTGAGATGGGTTTGCTCTTGACTCTAGTCTAGGTCAGAGGTGACAGAGACAAAGTCGACGATGGAGTGAGCTTACCCAGAAGTAGCCTGTTCACTCTAACTTTGAAGAGATTTGGGTTGTATGCGTTCGGAAACACAGACGCAGGCAGTGAGTTCCACTCTTTTGCAGTGCGCATTATGAAGTACGCAAATAGATCTTTTTTTTTAAATCAATAGTCAAAATCATTTTTATATATTTCACATAGGCCTGCCTACAAAGGCACTTATAAAACGTCGACAAAAGGTGCACGGTTCGTGTTGGTCGTTTCCTATGAAGTAGAACCGGCAAGAAACTCCACGGTTACTCTTAAAAAATGGTTTGGGTTTACAATATTTCCATATTACAGCATTATTGCTTAGAAATGGGGGGACAACGTAAGCCCGACAATAAGTCGTGAGAAACTAAAAAAAAGATTATATAAACGAGATAAAAAGTTAACAAATGTTAACAAGCATCTAGAAATCTGGATGGCCTACAATGTTCACACATTCACAAAACAATCGGTAGAAGAATCTATACAAAGGTAAAAAAAAAGTATAACAAGACTAAATTTAACATGTGGCACAAATGTTGTTATCAGGGGGTGACCATAAGCTCTTAGAGTAAGGTTATGTTGAGTGTGTGTAAGGGACAGATGTATATGACTTGTATACATCTGTCACTTACGCGATCTCAAAATAACCTTACTCTAAGAGCTTATGGTCACCCCCCCTGTACTGTAACTACTTAGCAAAGGGCTATAAAGACGATTGAAAACCATTGTAGAAAGTCTAATTAAAAGAAGGAAAAAAAGAAAAAATTAGGTTGAGTAATAGTGACATCCACATATTTGTGTCGTTTATGAGTTACCAGGGAAGCCGCATGCGCAGAAGGAGCTAAAGCCAAAACAAAATATCTTCAACGTAGTCCTTGATTTTATAATATGAGATTTTTAATAAGGACACATTTGTTTTGTTTCGTGCTTACTGCGTGTTCTTAAATCATAGAAGTCGCTTCTAGTTTTGAAAAGCCCTCGATTTTTGCGGACATACAAAATAAATGCCAAAATATAAAGTGAAGGTAGATTCAGTATATCGATCAATTTTAATATTTCTCTGAGGGACTCGCGAGGACCAATTTTATAGAACGCGCGGCCTTCTTTTGTAGTATGAAAATAGGGTCATAGTCTGCTGCTGATCCCCACAACAGAATGCCATAAGACATAATACTGTGGCAATAAACATAGTATACTAACCTAGCTGCAGCTTCATCAGTTAACTGCCCTATTTTCCTTATTGCATATGCAGCTGAACTTAACCTACCCGAAAGAGTTCTAATGTGCGCGCTCCACTTCAATTTTGATTCAATAGTAATCCCTAAGAATACAGTTTCCGTTATAACTTCAAAATTTTTGCCGACAAGATTTAAATTTAGGTCACGTTGTGGTACATTTGGTAAAGAGAACTTTTTGCACCGGAATCTCATGATTTAGACTTATCTAATAACTTTAAACGAGCAATTCTTGTATATATGTTTATATATACAAGGTGGGCCAAAAGAAGTCATCCGATGTTGTTTGGCTCTCTTTTTTTTTCTAAATGAAAAACTTCGATTCTGTTTTTTGATTATGTTTATTTGAACCTTTGGAATTTTATTGGTCAAGCCGAAAAGATTATATCGGCCAAATGGGCGCCGTCACAATTGATTGCCATACGGGCTCGTTTTATGGCATTCTTCATCACTTCGGCGAGAACTTCGGACGACAGATTCTCGCACTCGTGTCGAATGTTGTCTTTTAGGGCTTCCAGAGTCTCGGGCTTGTACACGGGATTTCAAAAAACCCCACAAAAAAGTCTGGAACGCTTAAATCGGGCGATCTTGCGGGCCAGTGCAAATCGCCAAAACGAGAGATGAGGCGACCCGGGAACGCTGCCTTCAGAATATCGGTTGTGGCTCGCGCAGTGTGTGCCGTTGCTCCGTCCTGTTGGAACCACATGTCTCTGAGTCCTAATTCGTCCAATTGCAGCACCGTCCACTGTTGTCGTTTGGCCAGCGGAATTCTCGAAAAAAAATGGCCCGATGACTCCTCCAGCGTGAACAGCGCACCATGCAGTCACTTTGAGCGGGTGCAATGGCTCCTCGTGGATCCCTCGTGGAATTTCGGTGCCCAAGAAGCGATAGTTTTGCTTGTTCACGTACCCGCTAAGGTGGAAATGAGCCTCATCGCTCATTATGATTTTGGTCGAAAAATCGTCAAAAAAATAGACACGATTATTCCGCGTTCTTGGGGAGTGTATCGCTCCATGGCTTATTCACTCGTATTCTGCATCTGTCAGATAACGACACTGTAGCTATAGGACGGCTGGACGGACAAAAACTGTCACAAAGTTTCCGATTTCCGTCACAAAATAGTGGAAACCGCAAACACACAAAAAGTTGTGACAATATGTACTTCTATCTTACGTAAAGCTAATGAGTGGAATTCCCTGCTGGAGTCTGTTTCCTGACATTTATAACCTGGAGGAAGTCAAGAGTGAATGATCAAGTTTACTTCTAGATAAGTATACTCGATCGTCTAACTAGTCGTCGTGTCTCCTGTGCGGGTCACAAATAAATATTCTTCTTTCTTCCTTTCTTTTTCTTTCATCGCTTACCTTGGTTAGGTAGTGGACAAACTTGAGCTTATCAATAATAAAAAATACAGAAGAGCCATTTCTATTTGCAGATCTTACCAGAACAAGTACTATACCCATTCAATCGTCAGTCAATCTGTGCTTCGTACATAATAGAGCTGTGCCTAGCGAGGCCTAGTTTTTCACAAATAGACGCGGACACAACTGCACACGATCTAAATGCGGCAAGACAAAACCGGAGACAGATCAATAGTTCTCAATAGGTCTTTATTAGAGCGGACAACTCGAACTTGTCTACATAAATTTGTTAGTTAGTTTGGTATATTCTTGTTTAGACCATTTAACTAGAGCGGGAGAAGTCATAGGATGATTTCCCATCCAAAAAAAAAAATGTCTAATTAGGTAAAGGAAATATTCAAATTAATATATGTTTATAAAATATTTCTATATTTCTTTTTATTTCTTAATTGTACCTATTATAACTTCTCATATTCTTTGAAGCTTCGTGTAAAGTGTATCGATGTATGATTAACAAATTGTTTAAAAAAAATAGTAGTTTATGATACTGTTGCATAATAAGGGGTATTAAAACATGAGTGTGTGTTGACTATTAAAGTATTCACACGAATGTTTTAATACCTAGTTATGTGCAGTTTCATACACTACTTTATCTACACTCATACATTTTGGGATTGAACCTACTAAATACCTTTTTTTTTCATAAATGCATCATATAATAATCTCGACTTTGCTAGTAAGAGATTATGAGTAATTTCCTTCGCAGCATATAGGTAAAATATTTGGCGGTATAAAATTTTCTTCACATTCACTAATAACAGACATTTTAAGCAAGAATTAAAACTCATAAAATTCAGTACAGCGAAATCTGCAAAACAAAACGTATATATAAATGGCACCAAAACCCATCACATCACCGCATTATCCGCGCATGCGCTAAGGCTTAGCACACACACTGCGATATTTATTCGCGAAATTTTTTTCCGCCGAAATTGTATGAAGCTGCTCGCATTGCGGTAAAAAAATCGTGCGGCAATAATACCGCATGAAGGCCGTGTTTTGCAACAGAATCCACCGCATCGAGGCGCAAATTTAATTCGCGCGAATATTTTGAGATCTTTTAACAGGTAGAAAGAGAGAAAATTCGCCCGAATAAAAATCGCAGTGCGTGCTAAGCCTAAAGCGGGCATTGCCACAGACAATTTAAAATTGGAATCAAATCTTTTTATAATAGGCACTAAAATGGCATTACAAAAAAAATATTGATGGAAACTCCTTAGTGATTAACTCCTTGGATTTGTCCTGTATCGTAATAGAAAAAAAATTGTTTTATAGCATTATTTTGTTAGAGAAATAGTGTTATAATGAGATTCTATTTTTAAATTTCGGTATTGTGTTTATAAAGTATGTCAATATAAACTCGTTTTGAAGTTTATAATTCGAATATTACGATATAAGAGTAGATAAAATGTTTTTACAATGCATGTCCTCGAAAAGAGCGTTTTCCAAGCAGCCAAACTGTGCGGAAAGTGTCACTTTTTTTTACTAGTGCTTTTTACTTTCCTGTACTTTTTTAATTTTTAACTCCAACGTCAGCCCGCCGCATAGAGTTTTTATTATTTGAGAAAAGTTTTAAAATTAGTTAAGTACAGATTATCATTCATATAAAAAGTAAAACAAAACTAATACGTCATTTAAGGCGTTTTTAATTACTCTAGATTTAGATTTTGATCAATAAATTAATTTTAATTATTCATTAAATATGTTTGGCAGAATTAATATTTTGCTCGTGCCTTTTTGCGTTATGACGTGACAGCTATTGCACATGCGCAGTAGAACTATGAACTATTAGTTAATCTGTGGATATGCTGAGCGCCCTTGAATAAGCGCCATTTTATTAATTTCTTGCTTGGTTCAGATATATTTTTTTATTTCCTCGCACAATGCATAGTAAAATGTTGTATGATACACGTGCGTAAGATGATTTCCGACTCGTGTCGATTTATCCACTCACTCGCTTCGCTCGCTCGTGAATAAAAATGCCACTCATCGAAAATCACCTACTTCCCGCACTTGTAGCATAAATAACTATTTCAACACACTTGCTCATAAAGTGGCTATAATTTCACCGCAATTAGGCACATAATGATGATCTGTTATCAAACTGTGACTTTTTCATTGGCTATTATTCACAAGTGAGTTATAGAGTTTTTTTTTTTAATTTATTGTTTGAGTTGCTTTGTTCTTAAAAAAAGTTTCGATACAAAAAAGATCGTGCTCAATATTACAAATAAATTAATGTACCTATTGCTTGCTAATTTCATGCAACTTCCTATTAATTTCAACTTGTACGTGCTTAATAAATAAAACTTTCACTCAAATATAAATTTTATTTGCTCTGTAATTAAGAAAAATTTAAATTCCCTATTTTGTACACTATCCACGAAAAGCCAATAAAATAAACCTCATTCTTTTAGTCTATAGCTGACCGCCATTGTTAAATGCGCGCGCATAGGAAAACTGATTAATTTTGCCAGCCATTGTGAAAAAATTTTCACAACTCGGTTTTACGTTGAAAATGTTTTTTTTTGTATTATTTTCTTCACAAGTGTGTTGAAAAACGTCGTATGATACACGTGTGTATTGATGATTACCGTCCTCGGCTCTCTTAAGACCCTCACCTACGGCTCGGGTCTCAATGGCGCCTCAGCGGTAATCACCAACATTGCACACTTGTACCATAATGTACTATTATATATCAACCATGTTTTTTATATATGATACATAAGCCATCCTCATCTCTGCATCACTTTATGCATGTTTGCAATAAAATAATATTTTCCATACCTTTTTAAATTTCCTTTTTATTGGTAAATAATACCAATATTCCACAATCGAGCATATGAACTTTAACCGCAATATGTTCAGTACTCCACAAGTCTTCGTGTTTCACTTATGTGTTTCATTTTTCAAGATATCTCATACGCTTGCCTACGCCTGCAACTGCGGGACTCTCGGAAAACTTTCGTACTCTCATCGAGAGGAAGGCAAAAATACGTACATATTAAGTTAAAATATGTTCGTGCATTTGTTACGGTCACAATGACAAATTAATAACTATTAAATAAATCTATCAACGACGATATTTATCCACAAAGTTTATCGAAGTAACCAATAACGGGTTATTATTGTCTGATACAATCTACGAATCGTAATTACCACGTTGACCGTAAAATTCTTCTATTTATTGACTTTGGATTAAAAAAAGACAAAAACAATTACTGAGTGGTCTTGCTTAAAAATAACGGATAACACTAGTCACTTGTTTTAACAATTCGTTATAGATTACGCAACCCACTGTTTATATCTGCAAACAAAAATCAGCCACTTCCTTACTTGTATTCAAATAAGCTCTTCATAAGTACCTAGTTACGTATATGAGAATATTTAACAAACATTCTCAGCGGATGTAAGAGGAAGGTACCTCGGTACATAAAAATAAATGGGCCGTGCCTCACTAGACGACTCATTCATCATATTCGGTAACCTACATTCAAAAAGAGAAAAATGAATGCAAAAACCAAACGTCACGAGCACACGGGGTGTATAAATTCATAACTGTTCCTTTTAGGTTCACGTTTCAGGGTAAAATTAGGTAAAAGGATTGTTCATTTCACGCTTTGTCCCTTTTAAAGCGAGCAAACGATGCCATCATATCCCTCTAGAAGAAGGAATCAGGCTTTTGAGAGATTTATGACACGTATGTAGCTAATGCCATGGGTGTATGCTATTCGTATTGCATCTTGGATAACAATAACTACTATAAGCAGAACTTATTGTTGGTAGTGGTGGTACCTACCGATTAATATAAAAGCGTGCGCTCGAGCGAGTATCGGCCCTTTGCTCCTGAGTCCTCGCACGGTAAGGTTGTCGGTACCTTCGCTACTTTGCAGTAAGTTCGTTCCATATTGTGCTATTTGGGTTTTTGTGTTATTGGTTCTCGTTTTGAATATTAACGGTTGTTTGTGATTGCTCGAATTTTAATGATTAGTTGAACAATTGTTAAAATTAAGTATATTCTGAAATAAATTCGTTTAATTTGTTCGAATTGTTTTTTTTTATTTGTTTTTCCATCCTGATCGCTAAAACTACAATATTGATCATGTACATGTTCAGGTGATCGAGGCAATAAGTTGCAAAAGTGTAGATATGTTACCTACTCCGAAGGTGTTAACTAAATAACCTGCTTTCTGTCAAAGCTTCTCTTTTTAAGGCGATATATACGCCCCAATGTTAACGCAGTACTAGCCGTGCGCCCGCTCGATGCCAAAATATCTATATTGAACCTCCTTTTGAACAGTATTGTTTGCAAAATATTATTTGATTTACATATACTATGTTAGTTATGAAGAAATTCCAGCCATCAATTTTTCTGTGTAAAATATTTTTAAACATCCAAGTCGTTTTGGAAGAGCATCCAAAAGTAGCAAAAACATAGCGTGTTGTTAATTATTTTTTAAAGCAAAACTATTTTTATACGAAAAAACCATGTGTTAAAAATAATAAATATGAAACAATAATAAATGTATATTTTTTTCAAACCTTTTAACCTAGCTGTCACTAAGGAGTATGCTTTAGAAAGTTACCGTTTTATTTACACTTAATTTATTCCTATACATTTAATTTATTTGACCAATAAATTAAGTGTATAGGATTAGTAAAGTAAATCCCTAAGGCCCGCTGCGCTTGAGCCACAATGGGTTATCTTCCTAGCTCCGAGTTTATAGCCAACCCGGCCAGTTATTTATGTCATATTTGTCACTAGCTGACCCCCGCGGCTTCCCTCCTGTCAACTAACTACCTATCTACCTACCACTACCTACCCTACAAACAAACAAACTCTTCATCTTTATAATATTATAGTATTGATGTTGATAAAACTCCTTAGCAAATGAACAAATTTGATTAGGTACTATAAAAAAAGTTTATAGTGAGTCAATCTTAAAAGATAGACATATGCTGTCGCGGACTTTTTTTTTAGAACGTTTTAAGAGAAACATTTCCATCATACATGATATTTGCGTAACTTAAACCGTTTACGCAGCGCACGCAACGGAAGCTCTCAAAAAGGAATATTTAAGGAATATTTATTTGGCTCGTTTTTGCAACATTTTTCATTTATGCTCCGCTCCTATTGGTTGCAGCCACCTTGTTGGCTCACCTTCCTCGATAAATGGACTATCCAACACAAAAATATTTTTCAATTCCAACCAGTAGTTCCTGAGATTAGCGCGTTCAAACAAACAAACTCTTCAGCTTTATAATATTAGTATTATATTTGTCATACAACCTCGAGTTAGCAACTAACTCTGATATAAGTTTTGGGCACAAGTGGTAAAAATAGGTTCAGCCGTAACATTCAACCATTTATTTTCGTAACATACGTAACCTACCTAGAGCACTTCATACACTCAAGCTGAAGTGTATTAGTATTCATCATCATTTCAGATGGATGCCAGCCACTGTAAAAAGGCTCATCTTTCACGAGACGCGCTTCGGGGTTCAATCAAATAAGTAACATGTTTACTTTCAGAATATTTGCCCGTAAACTTGTTCGTTTGATAGAAAACTATCGAATTTGTCTCGTCATTTAGTGCTTGAAACATGTTCGTAGATGTACCCAAAGTAGTAGATGATAGACAAATACGAAAATAGTAATTTTTTGTCATAGATTAGATGGTAAGCCGAAACCAACATTGAATAACTAGCTAGATAAGTGTATTGGTAGTTACCTACTCGTGTTTTCGCATGAGCGAAAAACCACTGTGTACATACCGAAACAATTCAAAAATCAATCCAATATTCTGTCAAAAATAACGTCAAACATGGCCACCACAAGAGCTCAAAGGATTTTAAAACGACGCAGTCTGGAAGACCAAAAATCAACATTTTAATTAAAATCAGTAGAGCGCTTGGAATCAAAAGAATCTTTTCAAAACGAAAACTTCAAATCGTTTTGAAAACTTCATCCAATCCAAAACGTGAACGTAAATGAACAGTTTACCTCGATTTTCATGTCCGCTAGTTCTCTTCATTGTACTTGGATTCAATTAAAACATTTCAGGAAGTTTGTCTCTGATAGGAAGGTGAAGTGAAGGAAATATTCCAAGTTCGCATTGACAAGGTGATAGAGAATGTGGGACATGGAAGTTTGCGGAGATAACTCATTCACATTCCACGCCTTTGTTTGTGCAGGGCTATAGTTTGTTCTGTGTCGACGCTAACTCTCAGAAAATGTAAAAATATGGATAAGAGCTTACCCACAAAGCGTTCCTAGATAGTCGACGTAAGAATAACTAGGAAATCATAAATATATAAACGTGAAGGGGTGGTTAAGAATCGTCTCGTGTCTGTGCAGCGAAAATGCAGTAACAGCATTGTAAAGAATATCATGACGAGTACAACATATTCGACTATAAATTGAGAAGTTTCCGAGAATTTATTTCAAATTCAAGAAGACAAAGAAATAATCTATCACAGTCCTAAAGAACAGCTACGTAGGTAGGTAGCGCAGCGCGAATACTTCTGCTAACTTTTATTACGTTTTGCCCGAGCTTACTGTTTATGTCCCCTTGCCGTTTATAACCGGGACGAGATATTTTTTATGTCACACCTTCAGCCTCCAGCGAGAGGACTTCAATAAAATGACGTATATTAATAATAATTCATGCTGAACCTTATTGTCAGTTACCTTCAATAATACTTTTGTCCAAGAACTGTAGATATATTGCTTTTGGCCTAGCATTCTTTAGATAGGTACTTCTTTGGGAACGTTTGCTTTGTGGTAACCAGATGTAACATTCTAGTGACAACTTTTTCTTTCCCGCTACCTTCAAAACAGCTTTAGTTATGTCATACGAGTCCGTAAATACCTACAATAAAGTTTTGTGCTCGGACTGGCGGCAATTTGAAGCGGAAAATAAATTGTGCTCGGTATACCCTTATGCAACTATTTTTGAAAATATCATAACTACCAGCTTGCATGGATGCACAAAGGAAGCATTGCAAACAAAATATTTAAACGTTGAAATTTCCGTCGTGTGGGCCGCTCGCGCTCAGCCGCTCAGCGACTGTCACGTGCGGAACATGCGCTATTTATTTGCAGCGGTCTGCTTGTGACGCGCGCTCATTCTCCAAATGTTTTCGTTGTTCGAGACTCCGCTACAACGAGACATGCTTTCATATACGTCACATTCCGCTCCCGCAGTACGTCTCCTACAACTCACAGTAGTTTTTCAAACGCTTCTTTCTGGCTGTTCGTGGCCCAAAAACCTTTTCGGCCGTTAGTCGACGAGCATTCTCATATTCTGACATTTTCTTTGAATGCGCCCATTGTGGTCGCCGTTCCAGATAAAATACGACAACGATCTTGAAAATAGTTCTGCCCGTTCACTATCTATCTATCGATTTACACTGTGAGACGCTTTTAATAAGATTAAAACAAAATATATGGTTCGCTGCTCCTCTTGTACGACCAGCGCATCTCTTGGCTAGCATTAAAATTAGATTTTCCCCTTAATATTTTATAGCTTAGTACCATTACCAGCGTCATAACTTACAAAGATAATGGTCGTTACATGGTCTGGAGAATCTTATATGCAACATTATTGGTTGCCTCATGGGAG
The DNA here is from genome assembly GCA_948252205.1 of Orthosia incerta. Classification (NCBI taxonomy): domain Eukaryota; kingdom Metazoa; phylum Arthropoda; class Insecta; order Lepidoptera; family Noctuidae; genus Orthosia; species Orthosia incerta. Next base: position 16,845,902 of record OX411741.1, read on the forward strand.
CCAAAGTGGACCACTTAGCTGATCCTATGTTCTGTCGATACTCCATTTATATAACAGGCCATGTATATGGTGGTCAGTGAACCACCACCGCATCGCTGTTCGCCTAAAAGCTTTCCTACAATCTACTAAACAACATTCCGTTCCACAACGCTGTAGTGCATTTATTTCTCCTAAAGCCTACAACATCGCTTATGTTTGGTTATCCAGTAAAATGTTTCTGTATATTCGAAAAACCTCTTTGTTCGACAACAACAATCTGTTTAAATGAAAATGTAATAATCGCTAAATCAAGTTTAAATATTCTGCAAAATTTTGCTGCTTAGAATGTAAATGCTTATAATGAGGAAACATCTCCCGAAGCATTGTGTTTTCTTTGTCCTTTGAGATAAAGAAGGCTGTAATAGCTACTAAAATAAAGGTAATTATATTACAAAAGCAAAACATTACAAAGGATATTACGTCAAGACATGCCCTTCATAAGTATCTTTAAACTCGCGTAAACCTCTGAGTGAGAAATATAAACACAAGATCCGTTCGACAGTTTGTGGCCGACATGCGTTCGCAACACAAATGCTTTTTCATTTCCTCTGGAAATTCATTTGATTTCGCCTCTTATGACAGTCCTCATCTACATTTTCTGCGCGGGCTTTCTCCCCTATCACTTTCACTTGATGAAATTGTCTATTTCAGAAGTTAATACAGTTCTGTACTTCAGCAGAGAATGCTGAAGGTCTCAGCTGTTTGTTCTTTGTGACTTGAGATAAATTCATTTAATACTTGTGAATAAGAATTTAAATTAAATGATATTGGCTAAAAGTTGACTCAATAGCAATATGAAGCCACTTATCATAAGCATTTCCTGAACCTCCACTAGTACAGTATAAGCAGAACAAAGCATTATATGTGAAAACTTTTACGTTTTAGGTCTGCTCAAACAAAACTTGTAAAACGACAACGTGGTAGGAATGACAGTTTGTGGTAAATAATATCGATTGTTTTAACAATAACTGTGTGTTTCAATGTCAAGTTTCACCCGCAGTAGATTAAGCGACACCTGTTACATTGGTGATGTTGTATTATCTGATGACATTCAGAGATTTCCTGCTGACAGACTAAATCATTCGTTGGCTTTTGATATTGAGTGTCGGCTGGCAATGAGAAAGTCAAGGAGTGTATTCATTTTGATCAGACACAACAGCGCACGTGCGCGAATCTATTCCCACTGGGTAGAGATTAAAATACAACGGCTGCTCTCCCGGGGCGGTCTGTTCGTAATTCATTCATTTTTATTCCGAATGCCACTCGCAAGAGCTATTATCTTGGAGAAAATCGTTACCGGCGTCGACAATCGCCATGCGGACTAGTAATACACGCAACGCATCCACTTACACATAAATTGACAGACGCGGCTTCTTTACATCGCGCCAGAATCGCCGGTCCCCGGGAACGTGGTCACTGAGCTAGACTAGGGACACAGACACTACGCGGCACACCGGCTCGGGCCGGGCGGCGTGGGCTCGGCGTGACCGTGCGGCGTGGTGGCGCGGCGTGGCCGGGCACGAGGGCGTGACGACGTCGGCAGCTCAGGTGACTCGCGCACGGTGCGGGACGAGCGCTCGCACGGGCCAGCGCCGACACACGACAGCCTCCGTCGCAATGACGAAGCGGCCGGGTACGCGCGCGCGCTCTGCGACGCAGCCTCCGAATCTCTCCGATTGGCTCCGAGATCTGACGACGCAGGGGTGAACAAACCCGCCACACTTCTCCTTCTAACACAGTGACGAGGTTAAAAAGGATTTAGACTTTCTCGTAGCATTTTACGGTTCGATCCTCCTCAACGTACACTTTGTAAATCTAGCCTCGGTCTCAGTTGTGAACTTGTCTGAATTGGGTATAAATCCTAGAGATCTCGGCGTCGCATGTGAGGTTAATCGGATACCTAATCGGCGCGCGAAAAGCTTGTGATCCACGTTACGATCTTGAGATGAGCAACCTTCAGATTCACGTCGTCACACAGTAGTGACGACGTGAACGGTTGTTATAAATTAAGACACCAAACAAAGAAGATCAAGAACGCACAAAGTATTAAATCCGCTAAATTGATACTTGGGGTAGCCCTTAAATAACTAAATCTCTCTTAATCAATACGTCTTCATTAAAGTATGATTGAAAGAGAACTTCCAAATAAATTGACATTTTAACAATTTAAATTCTTCGAATAAAAGTGCTGAGCTGTGATCGAAAACGATTAAAACTGCGCAAATTGATATTCCTGGGAACGCGGCAGGTGTCGCCGACTCCAGGAAAACATATCCATTGTGCCGGCGGCGGCGGCGGCAGTGCCGACTGTCGGCCCGCTGCCGCCTGCTAATAGGTATTTATGTTTGTTGCTTTTCCAATGCTATTCGACTCATAGAATGCAGCATATTTATGTAAACGGTTAAAATTTTATAAGATAACATGAATCATGATGTTTTAGTAAAACTACTACCCATTATAGGCGAAACATTATTCACTAAAGTGTTATAATCATAGATATAGTATGTACAAGATACACAGAGTCAGATGGAAAACGAAACCGAAAATATAAAATCTATGTGTGAGGGAATTTGTCCATGTGTTAGTTAAAAAAGTGTTGATAAAAAGTCCATGTTCAATATCGATATCGATACTTGGTGAACACCTTAAGAAACACGATTGCTGGGCAAAAACCATGCTTTGCTTTAATTAAAATACAAATTACAAAATAATATCTCGCATGTATTTAAAATACGAAATACAAAATATTTTTAAGTCGTGTATTTAACTATTTTTATTTAAAATACAAATAACAAAATATTCATTCATTGGTCATTCATCGTGACATTCGTACTAATAAACTTAATCAATACACAGAAGTTCGGTGAAAATAACCGTTTGAAATGAAAATGATAATTTACAAGGTACTTGAAAATTTGACGTACGCGGTCGCCATTTTGCTTATGAAAGCTATCAAGCGCTATTTTCTGCAGAACGCATCTATTAATAAAATCGCTGAATGTATTTTGAAGCCACAAGTATTTGAAGTACTAATAAAAAAATACCGCAGTCAGGTATTTGAAATTGACGACACGGTTGGCGTAGTGGTTGAGCGATCAGCTGCTGCGCTGCGTGTCGCGAGTTCGATTCCCGCACGGAACAAATATTTGTATGGCCTGCAGATAGTTCAATGATAAATGATATTATTTCTGTAAGTTGGTTTGTACAAACACGTTTACATATTTTATAAAAGTAGATGAGGTCTGTTAGAGGTATCTAGATGGTTTGAAAACTAACACTAGGTTGGCCACTAACTAACCATACGATAGGAAGCGTCATTCTTACAGGCACAATTAAAGTAGGTATAGATTATTTCATTAGAAGTCGTCGATGTTTTCTTTGTATGCAGTATTTCGATTCAAAATGTTTACTACATATTGTAGAGTTTTTATTTGGAGACCATCCATCTGTTTAAAATTCGAATCCATTTTTCTCTTAATACAGAATTATTTGGGAATCTGTAGGTACATAAATATTATATATTATTATTTACACAACAGAAAAAATTGCTGATGAGCAGAGCACTGATGTATTCTAGCCACTGTAAAACTAATAAATGCATACAATTATAATGACCCTAAATAGACTCCGCACTCGGGTTGGCCGCAGCAAGGACAACCTCCTCAGATGGGGGTTCTCTGATGGCATTAGTCTTCAGTGCTTATGCAGCATCTCTCCGCAGACCATGGCCCATCTCACGGAGAGCGCAGCATGCCCTGTCACCTGTACTTACGAAGACCTTATGACTGCGTCACCGAATGGTATTGCCGTGGCTGAATTCTGGGCCAAACACAATATTTAACTTTTTATATTTGCCATCGACACGCTAAGGAGAAGAATATAATGACATTCCTAAACCTACTCAAAGTAACAAAACATCAAAACACTCCGATTTTTTTTTGAAAAATAAAGGCAACAATAAACATGCAACTTTAAGTACAGTTTCGATAAAAACATCTTCTCAATCGTAACTTAAATCTATTTTAACAAAACCTGACTAAATAAGTTTGTATTCATGTCATGATGTCACTAAAAACGATTAAGTTTTTATCGATACTCATGACGTCACCGCTTTGTCAAGCCCTAGCGTAAACAAACAATTTACTCTTTTACATAATATTTTCTCCAATGTTGTTTATATATACGAAATATACTTATATAATAACATTGGAAATCAATATACTATTGTGAGAATCTTTTTCTGAGCCGATTACTAGCAGAAATTCGTCAAAATATGGTTCAAAACAATCCAAGGACAAAATTGTATTTACCTGTGAAACGTGTATTTATTGGGGTTATTTCGTCTTGTAACGTCACATTCACTCACAGAACAAGTCACCATAATTGTATAATTAATATTATCAATTTAAATCTAAAGATTATTATTTAAATGCAAGAAATTCACCGCGGCGTAAAACAGATTGTCCGCTAGGTTTACTTATTCGCGAAAAACATGACATATCGGTACGTCATTCACGCTCTCTTTTTCTCTTGGGTGGTTTGTACTTGATTAGGATTTCTCGCTCGCACGCTTCGTGTATCTTTTTGCGTAGCAAAAAAAATTCTAAATCTATGGTTATAATAGCGGAACAGTTTTGATACTTTGACATGTCACGGATCCTTTCTGATGAATCAAAACGTGTCGGGTGTAAAGAGGATTAGGTTAATTAATTCTTAATTACAAAACGTTAAAAGGGGCTAATACAATATCAATATAAAGCTTCTCGCTCGACGAGAATATCAACAAGACTGGCATGAAATGTTAAGTTTGTTTTTATTGTTCTTTAAACAAAACATAACATCAACCCTGTATTTCCCGAAGGGCTAGGCATAGTACATCCACATTTCACCAGTTATATTTAAAATACTATGAAGAAAGCGAGTCTATTGACATCAAACCAGCACTAATCCAAACTCCTACTGTCATACCACCTTTCCCGACCCGAGAATCAAACCCAGGACCTCGAGCACAGCAGTAGCGCCCACTGGCAATATTCTACAATATAAAAAAAAACTTATTAAAACTTTGCAAGCACCAATTAAAATACATTTCCAGTAAAGTGCTACGGTGCTACGAATAGTTCGTAGACCGCGCTACGAATTCGTACCTCGTAGCCTCGTAGCAGGCCACCAGGCAAAACACTAACGCAGCCCCAAATGCCTTTTGTTGTTTGAAAGCTTTTGCATAATCGCGTTCAAAACGTAAATAAATAAATATTTGTACAAAACAACTGCGCTCTTATTTTAACGAACTTTGCTTATTTCTGTTAATGTTGTATCCTTTATTTAGTATAGTAGTACCTGAGCGATCAAGCTCTGCTCGGGTGAAAATAGAGATAAGGGCGCACGGTTGGCGCAGTGGTTGAGCGATTGACTGCTGCGCTGCGTGTCGCGGGTTCGATTCCCGCACGGAACAAATATTTGTATGATCTACAAATAGTTGTTTCCGGCTCTGGGTGTTTGTGTATGTGAGTTTATATGTTTGTAAACGCACGATACGTTTTTTTTTTAAAAAAAAAAAGGAAACCTAGCTAGATCTATTTCTCACCCCCGAAACCACCTACATACTAAACTTCATGAAAATTGTTGAAGCCGTTTCTGAGATTATATTATACTATATATATAAGAATTGCTCGTTTAAAGGTATTAGATAGATAGATATAAGTCAACAAATTATAAATATATTTCAATAATTAAATTTCCCTACCTTAATTTTACCACGTTTAATTTACTTTTTCCAAAGCAATATTATTGCTAATACTTTGTGAAATAAACAAAGAAGGCTAAATATCAGCCCTAAGGCGTGATCTAGGTTTACTTCAATCCTATTAGAGCTTTATCAGCCGTAGGTAATTCTATCTGATCGAGATTTATTCGATTTTCTTTAGAAGTCTTTACACGCACGTAATTTATACACTTTTGTGTGACTAGGTTCTAGTGGTCTACGGAGTACTTATTTTTAAACTTTTTTTTTAATATAAAAACTGTTATTTTAGTTGCATCATGACCATCATTTCAGCCTAAAGATGTCTACAGCTGAACATGGGCCACCCCCAGCCGTCGCCACGTCCAGCGGACACCCGCCACCCTCACCAGGTCATCTGTCCACCTAGTGGGAGGCCTTCCAACGCCGCGTCCAGAAAGGTGGCTACCGGAGGCCTAGAAGGTGCCGTGGAGCGGGTTCCCAAACTCAGGGGACTCTAAAATTCGACCATCAACGGCATATATAAAATAGGTTGCAACACGACTTTAAACAAGTTTCGAACTTCTGTTTGAAACTTGTGGTAGATGATGCCATTAGCTCTTGTGTGGAATTACAGTTTTTTTCGCAACGTTGCAAGATTAATAGTTTTTTCGGCCTAATTGTGTAAATTAATTGGGCAAGGCAAATCGACCAATCACATGCGAGATAAAAGACGTGATGTGGATTTCCGTCTATGTGATTGTTCGATTGATGGGGTCAAAACCCTTTGCCTTGCCGAATTCACTTATGCAATTAGACTGCAGCTGTCAAAATTCACTGGCGAATAAGACAGCACTCAAAAAAAATCTAACTAGATGGCGTTGGTCCAGCAGGTTCTGAACAAGTAAAGATAACGTTATTTAAGGCGTATTGTCAAAGCTTTTATACGGGAAATCTTTGGGCAGTCACACCAAAAGATCGCATAACAACATCTACTAGGGTGACGTTGGGGCTGCTTCGCTTCTGTAGTGCATCGGGTATGCTTGTATCACACTGCATGACGACTATCGTGCCGTCATCCGCTAGAAAACTGTATCCCTTATCTGCAGAATGCAGCATAGATGCCAGCTGCAACGGCATTCGGAAGACTGTAGCAGAGAGGATCTCTTCTCCGCCTATAGAGATCTTTTATTAAGCGGGTAATATCAATGTATTTTAATTTAAATCGAGCTGTATGGATTAAGTTATCTAGAATACGAAGTCTATCTTCTATACTTATAATATAATTATATAATAATCAATTGCAGTTCATTTGTCTCGCTATAATGAAAAAACAGCTTTTCTGCTACTGTTTTGCACCTCCCTTCGACATATGTCCGTTATAGCAATCGAAATCAAAGCTGCATCAAGCAAAGGCGGCAAAGAAAGCTCAAATATAACAAGGAGTTGATACTCTGAGATACATACTAAATTTGTTTATTTTTAACCGACTTTCGAAAAAGGAGGAGGTTCTATGTTCGACTTCTTGTATGTTTTTTTCCTTTTCTTTTAATGTATGTTCACCGATATCTCCGTCAATTGAGCTTTTCTCGCTCTTGCATCCCGCAGCCGAATTGCGTAAGTATATTATCCAAAGCAAAAGAATCGATTCTTTCCCAAAACCGACTTTACGTAGTGCATATTGATACGAAAAGTCGTTTTTGGGAAGAAATCGATTCTTTTGCTTTGGATAATATACTTACGCAATTCGGCTGCCGTTTCTCCTAATTTTTCTTTCAACTTGTCTGCATAAATCAACAAAGCATTACCTATTTCTGTATGAAATGTCAAAAGAAAGCCAGCATATCCGAGGCTGGGATCCAAATGTTTTCATCATCAGTAATTTTTGTGCACAAGTTGTCTAAGATATTCCTATTTCGTTCGAGTTTAAAATTGCAAAAAAATAGAGTTCGCTTCGCTCCCATGCAAGAGCATCTAAGACACACAATTTTCTACAATTTTGGACCTGAAACAAACACGTGCCACTTACAAACTTGTGAAAAAAGTGGCGACAGTAACAATGCGTTCAAATATCATGTGTCGTCACGCTGTTCTAGTACACTTTATACTGTCATAGTGACCTCACAAGCCCCCACTCCTGAACTTTTATGCGCTTAATCTTTACAATTTTTATTAATTTAGTAAAGCAAAATCACTATCACTGAAGCACTAAATCGAATTTTCATTTTTCTACCCAGGAAACATCCCTGTCAGTAATGTTTGGGATATTCATTCCAGACATTCTGATTTTAGATAGAACTCGTGATAATTGTTACGATAGAGATCGATAGAGATCCTCCCCGCCCACATTTTTAAGTACATATCTATTGGTAACTAACTAAGGTATCTTACTAACAGCATCAAAAGAGACTGGTACCCTTATTTATAATAGTACATTATGGTACAAGTGCGTAATGTTGGTGATTACCGCTGAGGTGCCATTGATACCCGAGCCTTTAGGTGAGGGTCTTAAGAGAGCCGAGGACGGTAATCATCAATACACACGTGTATCATACGACGTTTTTCAACACACTTGTGAAGAAAATAATACTAAAAAATCATTTTCAACAGTGAAAACGAGTTGTGATATTTTTTTCGCAATGGCGGGGTAAATTAATCAGTTATCCTATGCGCGCGCATCTAACAATGGCGATCGGCCATAGACTAAAACAATGAGGTTACTTTTTTTTTAGCTTTTCGCGGATAGCATTTTAGCCACGTACAAAATGGGGAATTTCCAGTTTTCTTTGTTGCAGAGAAACAAAAGTTATATTTGAGGGCAAGTTTTATTTATTAAACACGTACAAGTTGAAATTTCATCTAGTTGAATACGAAGTTGCATGAAATGAGCAAGGAATATGTTAGGTTCTAGCATTTTGCTGAATTGTTTGACTAGAAGCTATGCCACATTTTATGTATTCAATGGATATCATGGAAATAGTAATTACTACCCATATCATGTTATGGATATAGTACGTACTACTTCCATGACAGGAATAGAAAGGGATTAATGTCGAATGGGACACTTTTAATTGATTAACAGTGTTACATTTTATTATATTGAAAATACTTGAATTTTAACTGTATTAGAATTAATGATTTATTTTGTTAATTTTCATTGGATTGATTTGTGACAATTTTAAAATTAGTTTAATTAAAAGTATTTAAAATGAAGGCAGGAAACCATTAAAAATAAAACTATAACTCACTTGTGAATAATAGCAATGAAAAAGTCACAGTTTGATTACAGGTATCATTATATGCCTAATTGCGGTGAAATTAGAGCCACTTTATGAGCAAGTGTGTTAAAAAAGTCTTTACGATGTTTAGCGACTGAGTAGTAAGTGTTTAATTCGATTTGTATTTCAATACTAATATTATAAAGCTGAAGAGATTGTTTGTTTGAACGCGCTAATCTCAGGCACTATTGATTGGAATTGAAAAAATATTTTTGTGTAAAATAGTCCATTTATCGAGAAAGGTTATAGGCTATATAACATCACGGTACGACAAATACCAAGCATAAATGAAAAATGTTGCCAAAACGGGCAAAATTATTCCTTTTTGACAGCTTCCGTTGCGTGCGCTGCGTAAGGGGTTCAAAATTACGCAACATTCATGTATGTATGTATGTAGGGTAGGCAGGTAGCCAGATGACGGCAGCGAAGCCGCGTGGGACAGCTAGTAGGGGATAAAGCGCATTACAAAACAGACAGACCCCTTAATGCTTTTACTAAGGTCTCTCATCACAAAAATAACACAGCATGAAATTATTTTATTAATATATTTGAGCCGGGAGGAAACACGTCGCCCGCCGTGGTTCGGGCTTTCAGCAATCAGCATTTCAAATGGATTTGTGGCAAACAAACCGCGACTAAAAGCTATAACGAGTAGTTATTCAGTTTCTAAGATTAACGAGGGTTGTGGTGACAGGGTTTCATCATTTATATTTATTAATCAAATCATGATAATTGTAATAACAAACATTAGATAAGTACCTACATCATTAAAATAGTTCCAAAAACCGCGGTTACTTTAAGTTACGTATACACAGTTAAATTTTGATCGGTTAAATCCCGTGGAGAAATAAAACTAAATATAACTTAAAATAATTGACACTTAACGTACCTTCTTTTATATTGACATTTTTTATTTTTATTGAATTAAGTTTTTAACTATTTTGTGATAAATCAAATTTGAACAACATATTTGTACGCCTCCTGGCATAACATAGCGCTCTATTCCATGTAAGCTAAGATCTGTATTTATAAACACCTATGTTAACAAATAAATGATGATTATTGATTATTAAAAATAAAAAAATAAACCAACTTTCAAAGCAAAACACTAAAAAGTGAAAAATTACTTTCGTTTCGAAAGTTGGTACGAGTATCGTAAAATGATAAAACAACAGGTACCTACCTACCAAAGACACCGACTTCCGAAACGAAACTTAATTTGTAGTTTTTTGCTTTGAAAGTCAGTTAAGCTTATTTTGTTTTATTTTTATTATTTTATCTTTACAAATCGATACTGTTTCATGTACCGGATCGACTCTCCACGGGATTTTAACAACCAAAAATTAACGATGTATAAAAAACCCGGCACCGAAAACCGGAATTGAAAAACTTCCGATATTACATGCCCTAGTACTTTTCTAAAGTTTGTTGTTACAATTATTTCATCATCAGCTCTATAATGTTCCCACTGCTGGGACACAGGCATCCTCTCTGTGAGAGAGGTAATGGGCCTTAATCCACCACGCAGGCTCAGTGCGGGTTGGTGAATGACACATAACTACGATTTGTTTTTGGTTCTAGGACATGCCGGTTTCCTTACGATGTTTTCCTTCACCGTTTTATGAGCAGAGGTTATGAAATAATTTACACAAAGTAAAGTGCCTGCCTGGGTTCGAACTTCCGACCTACGACACGAAAGTCGGGGCAGTTACCACTGAGCCACCACTACTACAATTATTTGTTTATGGGAAATTATCTTTTCTGTGTGTATCAGCCTTATTTATAAAATCTCTGAGCTGAATATTTATTCTAATTTCCTATAGAGAATATAGAATGTGCTAAGCAATCGCTAAACAGTGACGAGGTTAGGGTTCCGTACCCGAAGGGTCCAAACGGAGCCCTATCGCTGTCACTCACGTGTTCTTCTGTCTGTCTGTCCGTCTGTCCGTCACCATATTTTTCTAACAAATACCAATTGTGTTTTGGGATTTGGGAGAAAAGTGCTTTTTCATCCTTGACTTTGAACCTACGTAATAGTACGGCCACGTTCACACAAAACTCGAAAGTCAGCCGCCGACCGTGACTGGGCCACTAAGTCACTAACAGCGTACCTATTAGCTCACGAGTATCGTATTATCAGTTCGATCAGTGTGGCTACGAAAGGGTAGTTGAAAATGTAAATGTACCTTTGCATGGAGAAGTAGCAGGTACGTAAACGATGTGACGTTTGCTCGCTCGCTCACAGCACATTCAGCAGCTGAAAAACGTTTGGTGTGGACTTTCAATTGCTGTGCATGTATAGGCATACATGCACAGCAATTGAAATTCCCATAAAATAATTCTTTATCTTTTGTTTAATGTGGTATTTGCTCTTTCCACTCTTCTTTACCTCAAGGATCGATTTCAGTTTATCTGCGATTCCCACACGAAATCTCTAAGGTCATCAGATAACTTGCGACTTAAAATGCCAATCTATTCCATAAGTTTCATGGATAAATCTTTTACTGTCCATGCTGCTCGTCTGTGGAATGCATTGCCTGACCCAATAAAACATGCTCAGTTGTTGTCTGTATTCAAGACTCATCAAAGTACATTACCTATCGCTGTGATTATGCTCTTGATTTTTTGACATGCTATTATATGATTTTCGTACGTCATTTATTTTCATTTCTTATGTATGTATTTATGTAGGTATCTATTATTCAGCATATTTATATGTATTCGTGTTTCTATTAAGTATAATTTTATCTACCTATATAGTATTCATTGTTGGTAATGTCGCTCCACTGACCCTTGTCTTGTCCAGGTAATCACTGTCCATTCCAGGTTGATAAATGATTTTATTTCTGTAAGTTGGTTTCTACAAACACTTTTACATGTCGATCATACTTTTTAAAACTAGATGATGTCAGCGTTTCCTATCTGACTACTTTGAGAAGAAAGGCCTGGAAGAGATCGCGGAATGCTATAAGTTGTATGTTTTTAGTTTCAAGTTCCTTTTCTTCTTGTATAGGTAGCTGTACTCTGGTTTGCAAAGTATACAGGGCTACAGGTTAAGTCGACCTAGATCTTTGCAGAGGTTGTAGTTTTAACAATTCCTGACTGATTTATCTATGAAGAACCTTACCCCAAACTTAACCGTTTTCAAGATATTGGACTTAGAAGTTTTATTTTTTTTCAAAATGCTTTTCTAGTCAATTGGTCAATTTTTTGGGGGGATATTTGCCTCCAATCTATATTTGTTTGTGATTTTTGTGTAGTAGATAAGTTGCTATATTATTCTCAACACTAAAATAGATAAATTTTACGCTTGAGTACCGTTGTTTTTACTACTTTCGAGAGCCTTTCAGAAACGTAGATATTTTTAAACACATCTGCAGCATGACTGTCACAGACTTTAATATTTCTGGAAGAAAAAATATTTATCACGAATTTATTTCATTTTATACGAGTTTAACTATCAATCTTCTACTACGACCCAGTTGGTTCAGTTAACTGTTATTTTAGTGTTGAGAATAATAATACAAATTATCTACTACACGAAAATCGCAAACACATTATGAGGCAATAACCCAAAAAAATTGGATAATATATAAAAATCGGCAATTTAAGAAGATATAAGTTTTTAAACTGTCATGGTCACTAACACTAACATTAACATTAAAAGAGAGATATTTACCATGTTTACTGTTTGTTGCGAGTTCCCGATGCGGATAAACTGAAAGTCATTGCTGGTGGGTGTTTATGAGGAGACAAAACGGTCTACCCTCTTTCTTGTTCGTTTTTTGCACTCAGTACCGCTACCATTGTCACTCACAACTCGATTCTGTTCCCGACACACGAAACTGACTGTGTCCGATCGCGAACTTTTTTCGCCACTTTTTCGGGTTTTACACAACTGAACGACTGGATTCCAAGCTCTCGCTCTTTGCAAACGGGTATGTTTCATAGACAAATCAGTCAGGAATGATAGAAAATACAACCTTTTAAGGTTACCGACTCGTAGTCACACCAGATTATCACACCAGTGTGACAAACAGGATTTTTTTTTCTCGTTTGTCACACCACTGATTTTTGCACACCATGTATACGATAATTGCTAGTGCAGTACCTATATATTCTATTATAGTTGATCTGCTGATCGGCGTTTGCCGACTTTCGTTCTTTGCCGACTATTTAGATTTTTCTACTTTTAGTTATATTTCTGCCAACTTTTTCTTATTAAGGTACATAGTGTTTTCATTTCTTAGTAAAAACAAAATAAAACTAATCCAGACTGATATTTTTTTTTTTGAAAAAAAATAAAAAAAATAATTAAATAAATAATTAATAAAATTAATTAATTAATTAATTTAATTGATTAATTAAATTAATTAATTAAATTAATTAATTAATTTTAATTTTAATTTAAAATTTATAATATTTTTTTTTTTTTTATTTTGGTCGACCAAACTGATAATTTTATCATTTCCTGAAAATTAAAACTTTTAAATGGTGAAATATCATTGGGACATTTCCTTGAAACAATGCGTTAAAAACGTAATTTGAAAGTTTTTAATTCGCCCGCTCTCCCAAAAATCTACCCGCGCCAATGAAAAACCCTTAACTTAGATATAAAGGGTTTTTCAATAGGCGCGGGTAGAATTTTGGGGGACGTGGGTGAATTAAAAACCTTCAAATTCCGTTTTTAACGCAATGTTTCAAGGAAATGGTCGACCCTTCTTTTTTTTCGATATCAATTTCCTTTTCATTAGTTTTGATTGATTAATACTGTAAATAATTTATTATTCAGTTACTTATGCCAAATCACTATGACAAGTTACACGATTGAACAGCACGTTCAAATGATAAAAATTCTGCATGAGCGATTTGAGCGTATGGTTATCTCTCGCAGGGGTCATGTGAATTGGCCACCAAGATCATGCGATTTGACGCCGCTTTTCTTGTAGGGTTTTTGGAAGTCGCAGGTCTATGCAAACAAACTACAACTGACCGATGCCCTAAAGGTGAACACACACAGGCCATCGCTCAAATTCAGTCGGATCTATGCAGAAGAGTCGTAACATGTTCCATACTTAATGGCACAAGTGGGCCTTTCAAATAAAAAAGAATTTTGTTAATACCTTACTCACAGCTTCTTTTATTTCATTTCAACATCTACCCGCCCTTATTGAAAGAAAAACGAAACGAGAATAAAAATCCTGTTTATCATACTGGTGTGACTACCAGTGGCGGCTGGTGGATCATAGTATTAGTAGTGCACTTTGTCCGATGCCGTCTCACTGGATAAATGTGTTAGATACACTAAAATTCACTTCACAGGACCCTATGTAAATCGGCAAACCATCTCGCTAGCGACTTCTAATTCGACGCCAACGCCATCTAGTTACGTCGTTGTACAACTTGTAATGTTGGTACTCGACCCCGAAGATAAATTTCGTTCGTCAAACCTCGCCCGCTCTCGGTAATCTTCGGTTCGCTGGGACGGCGCACGAGAGTGGTCATATTTTGCCGTACATTTTCTATTGAACTATCTCTGTCTCACGCGCCAGGCGTTTTCGCTTCTTTCTCGTAGAATTGTATGAACTCTCGCCGTGCGCTTTAGCCTAGCGCACGGGGAATATTTTTTACAGCAATATACGTCTTATTACATTAGCAAAGAGCTTAAATTTGTTCGTCATAATTTCGTAAATATTGAATAGATCGTTAATCAGATATTATTAAACATATATATTTTATTTCTAAACCTATCAAAATCTGGCAGTTCAGTGCACGAGTGAACTTAAAGTACAGCCGCCTCTGGTGACTACGAGTCGGCAAGGTTGAAACGTAGTATAACTAGGACAGCACTAGTAACGAATAAATGGTGTGCAAAAATCAGTGGTGTGACAAACGAGAAAAAAAATCCTGTTTGTCACACTGGTGTGATAATCTGGTGTGACTACGAGTCGGTAACGCCTTTTAAAGGATCTAGGTCGACTTAACCTGTAGCCCTGTATAAATAAATATTTATTTTGCGTGTTCTGCAGTTGTACGGCCGTCTTAAGCATATTCTTATTCATATTCTTATTTATTAGCTTTTCATTACATTTTCTAACCGTTCATAATAAACATGAGTTGCTTAATGGCTTATACAGAATCAAGAGAAGGTATGATGATGCAAGGACCTGCGTAACGAGCTCGAATATTTTAGCACACCTTCAAGAGTATGATAGTTATAATTTTGTCTATACAGAAGAAATAAAAAATGAAGAGAGTGAGTGCAGCGAGCTCGAAAATTTTAGAACCTCGTATCAAATGGAATGTTTTCTTTTGTCCATTTATACATACATGACTAACTTTTTCGACTTTGTAGAAAAACATTAAATTTAAAAAGAACTTGTCCCAAACGTCATTATCTTATTTTGTCCATTCAATTCATACAGATTTTTTGTTTTTTGCAGCTCTTGCACCCCTGAGTAAAAACCGACGCTGGAAGGCACTACACACAAGGTCTTAGATAAATAAAGAACCTACACAAGGTGTTGTTTCTGTTCGTGTGCAAAGAACAGAAAAAAAACTCCGCTTCATGTGTCTATCTTGACGAAATGTATAGGCAATTGCCCTTCCATAGCACATCATCAGCCTATTAATGTTCCCACTACTGGGACACAGGCCTCCTCTCTGTGAGAGGGGATGGGCCGTAATCCACCACGCGGGCCCAGTGCGGGTTGGTGGATGTCACATGTCTTCGAACTTCTTGGTTCTAGAGATTTTTGCCATCACCGTTTATGAGAGCAGTAGTGATGAAATAATTTACACAAAGTAAAGCGCCTGCCTGGGTTCGAACCCACGACCTACAATTTGTAAGTCGCGGCCGTTACCACTGGGCCACCACTGCTCCCTTCCATAGCAATAGTTGTTTTTTTTATGTCTTTATTTGTCCGCAGTTAGAGCGGTTTTCGTTGTTCAAGTATGATACGGGCAGGGTAGAAAATAAAATTACGATATTCTATAAAAACTCAGTAATTATATTTCAAACAAACTTCTTAACCTTTAATACAAACAAACATCAGGTAAACTGTATTCAACAGTAGCATCTAAGTTTAAAACAGCACTTCTATGTTCTAGCGACATTTCAAAGGCATCGCCATCTTCTGTCAACTTATCGAAAAAATAACTAGTATTGACTTTACCAATCATTGAATTATTGTTACTATTCGTACTGAATCTGAAATTACTCTTTTTTACTGGACTTTCTCTTGGCGTAGAACAATTATTATGAATTTGAGTCAGTATAGATTTCCTCAAACTCATTTTCTTAGGTGTTGAGTATTTTTCGAAAACAAGCCTAACTAACTTATTGTCTACTTTAGCAGTTTTTACTTCGGTAGGCCTTGAAATAATCTTGTCTATAATATCTGATAGATCACCATCACTTGTACCATCTTCAGTCTTGTTCAGCAAACTTAAATAATGTGGGTTTACTTTGTTTTCTTTGTTACCTTCTTTTTCATTATCTATGAATTTGGAATCATCATCAAAAGGAACATTATACATGTTATTATCATCATCACAAGTCAAGGACATATTTTTCAAGCTTTTTCGTAAAGACTGCATTTGTTTGTTACTAGTTCTTTTCTTTTTAATTGCTATAAAGCTGTTCAAAGTTTTCTGTCCCTTCTTCGTATTGTTTTTAATTTTTCTTTTTAATCTGTTGACATTGACACTGACGTTTAATGCACTTGAATTGGTTTCCTTTCCTTTTAGTTCTAAAGATTTCATAGAATCGTTTAATTTATCAACTGGTTCTATAAGTTTAGGTTTTCTGTTATATTTTCTTTTAGGTTTATCAGGGTTAGGGTTATTATTTTCCTTCTTCTTGCCAGCTCTAGTCTTCTTCTCTTTGGGCGGTTTCTTGATGGACTCTTCGTAAGCCTCTACTATTTCTGGGTAGTACTTGCGCATCAAGTCTTGTCTTTCTGTTGTAGTCCACGCTACTAAGGGATCTTCATCTTCTGCGAACAAGTCAGAACGTCTTTAATTTCATACGATACATTATAACAAGGACTCGAACGATATCATGCATTATTGCTGATATATGAATACAATGTGTCCGGGCTTGTAGTAATAAAACTTTAAGGCCGCTATACACTCTTAATTTTATCTATTAAAACACCCCACATAAGGGGTTTAAACCCCACCCCACACGTATTTATTGTATTTAAAAAATTCTGAAAATAAATAATGCAAAAATGCGCAGGGTGCTTATAAAGCAGCAATAAAAAAACCTAATTAGCTTAGACCTGTGATTCTTATGTCAGTGTGTAAAACAACTCAAAGACTAACAGAATTATAGGAAATGCAATAAAATCATATGTATATGCATACGTACATGTTTTAAAAATTACCTTTTATGTGTTAGTTGAATATTTTTTAGATTATCTATGATATGGCCGTAAAAATAACATTAAATGAGACCTAGGTCCAAAGTTATGGTTGTTATACTACATGGTTACCTTAGTAAGTCAGGTACTAGAATGGCTCTATCTTTGAGGGTGTGGTGATTGCACCCCTTATGTGGGGTGTTTTTATCGACAAAAATAGGTATATTTTCTTAGTTTTATTACTACAATTCCGGGCATATTGTATAAATGTATTGTTGATGAGAATTCGGCAAAAACACCAATTAAAAACTTACCATCAAACTGATCATCAGGTATAAGTCCTTCGTATTGACTTTCAATGTCAGCCCATACAACCACAAAGCTTGGGACACCTGTAAAACAGCTTTCGATCAAAAACGTTCCAAAAATTATACAACCTCTTTTATTTTAACCCACGACGGTAAAAGGGTGTTATAAGTTTGATGTGTTTGTTATATCTGTTGGTTTTGTCACAGATAATATAATACTAGCATACAGATGCCTCATCCCATACAAAGAAACCGTGCTGACGTAACTAGCGTTTTTCATCTGATTAATCTTGTTATTTTTGTAAGTACATCAATCGCGTTCCATCCCGTTTCACGGCAATAGATGGTGTTAGCAGCGACTTGCAAGTAAAAGGGTTTACTAGGTTCGTGAATATTTTTTTCTTTAAATACAGTGAAGGTTCGTTTTATAGTATTTTTTTGCACGTTTTTACAGTCTTTTTGCACCAA
Source organism: Orthosia incerta (assembly GCA_948252205.1). Lineage (NCBI taxonomy): Eukaryota > Metazoa > Arthropoda > Insecta > Lepidoptera > Noctuidae > Orthosia > Orthosia incerta. Next base: position 16,864,083 of record OX411741.1, read on the forward strand.
AATGTGTAACAATGCAAATTTTAAAAATCGGGTGGAATGCCTCAGTAATTTAAAAATGCGGCATCTACTGGCATCAATTTTAAATGATCCGTTAAAATAATCTTTGAAATGTGAATTAAGAACCCAATATTCCATAATTTTGAGAGTTGATTAAACAAAAACATACAATTTTTATGTTCAATTCCAGGAAATGTTAATTTTACACAAAATTATTATATTCTATTGAATTGTGTGTACATGCCGCGCCATCTAGTGAGATTTATTTGAACCAAATTTTCTTTATTAGCAATGGGACCCCGTGGTTTTGTGTATGTGGCATCATAGCTCCTAAACGGATGAACCGATTTTGAATTCGTTTTTTTTTTGTTTGATAGGTGACTTTATCGAGAGTGTTCTTAGCTATGTTTGATGAGAATCGGTTCAGCCGTTCATAATTTATTGGTGTTTTCGCAATATATCGTGTCATAATTACGTGTTCAGTTGATAGAAAAGATAAATTATGTAGTATGAAATAAAAAGTGTTGGTTGGGTTTTTAATTTTTTAATTACCTCTCGGATTCCTCTTTTTCTTTATAAGTGTAGCTTTAATAGTCCTGCAAGGCACATTGTCTTGAAAGTGCCATTTAGTTAAAATTGGCAAAAACTTCTCGACACAATATCTTTCTGACCAGTCCAACTTTTTTGTCATCAGTTTCTGAAAAGATATTATCGTTATGTTATACAAGTTAAAATGATGTGTTAGTGACAATGGAATGGCACTTTTATGATCACACACTTAAAGGTGTATTTTGACTGTCATCATCTTTTGTTCTTAACTTAGTGTCGCATGATACCGCTAGGTTCATACGATAAAAACTAAATGTCAATCAAACCTCATAGGTTCGAACTCGTTGGTACACAAGACTCTCAAGGGTAACACGTAACACACTCATGATACATTATTACTTATCTTCATTTTTACAAGCTTTTATTTAACTTGGCTTTGTAGGATAGGATAGATAGACTCCTTTTCCGCACTTAGACTCGCATTTGGTCCGTTGTGCGTGCAGACTTCCCCTCTGTGAGAGGGAATGGGCCGTAATCCAACACGCGGGCCCAGTGCATGTTGGTGGATGTCACATGTCTTCGAATTTTTGGGTCTAAAACATGCCGGTTTCCTCACGATGTTTTCCTTCACCATTTTGAGAGCAGGGGGTTGACCATAAGCTCTTAGGGCAAGGTTATATTGAGTGTACGTAAGGGACAGACGTATGTGACCTGTATACATCTGTCCCTTTTTTACAGTCGAGCTATGATAGTTTTAACACGTCAGGGTGCGGGGGCAGTGGTGATAAAATAATTTACACAAAGTAAAATGCCTGTCTAGGTTCGAACCCAAGACCTACTACAATTTGTAAATCGCGGCCGTTACCACTGGGCCACCATGGCTCTACTTGGTTTTGTAATTTACTTGGTTAGTATGTATGAGTCAAATCTTGCAAACTGCTATCCCCAACCAACTGAACAAAAATTTTGCATACACCTATAGTTTGGATGACAATGCACGGTTAGCTAAAAGTTTGCTTTAAAAACTTTTTATAAATTAATAATTTATTTAATTAACAATATCTACTAAGTTTGTACCTAATGCGATAGCGCGATCTTATCATAGTTATAATTAAAGCTATAAGTACCAAATAAGTATTTAGATAGTCACCATAAACTGAATTAAACTAGGCGTCGCATTCTTAAAGCTGTTCAGATCTATCTCGTTTGGGGGTGTGTGCATGAACTCTTTCATAACTTTGGGTTCCGGAAATGGGGCTCCACACGTTAAGGCTCTGTTACGAAGTGACAGTTCACGTTTTACTTCTGCTGCTTTTGTTCTGAAAACAAGAGAAAATATGAAGATTGGGTATTTTAATTGGTGCAATTTACGTGTGCATCAATCCTTACAATTTGAACCTTATGTCGGTGATATAAGTCACATGTTTGCTCGTCATTTGCAACGACTAAATCCACAATTTAAAGACCGGGAATGAGTGCTGCACTTGTCCACCAAAGTGCTAGTCACAGGTTTAGCTTTAGGCTGAAATTCCTTTGTAATGTGATCAGATCGTCTTGCACCACAGCTGAATTCAACCTTCAAACTTATTACATCTACATTTTATGAAAATAGTCCCTAACTCTCTTCTAACCAGTATATTATAGTCTCAATATACATTACTTGTGTCCAGTATCGTTACAGCCTCGATTCGTTACGCATACGGGACATCCCTTCTTGCCGTGCGTCCTTCCGAAGTGCCCACAGCGATCACACCGCCCAGGGGCCGACAACCAGCGGTTGCGTTCTTCATAGCGCTCGGGATCAGTCACCCATGACAACAGCCTGTTTAGGAAATGACATCAAACCTTATTTACTACATTAAAATACTTTCATTTGAAAGTATTTTAATGTAGTAAATAAAGACGAACACCAGGAAGTGGGTCAAATTTCACAGACACCGGGATAGGTAACGCTAAATAAAAGGTAGGCTATAAAAGTAGGAGAAGAAAACAAAGTGGATGGCCTGTTCCAAAGCACTAAAAAGTGGGTGACTAATTGAAATGACGATTAATGGGATTTTAAATTTGTTGGAAAAACTAGTAAATAATAATATTTGATGTTTACGTTGTGAAGAATTTTATTGAAGTAATGTGACAACCCAGCTAATTGTTCTTTGTACAAATATTTTCAAAAATTACATTGAAGTTATAAAAACTAAAACTACAACACCCTCCCCTCAATGGAGACGAAAATACAACAATACTTACATAGAACAAAAATAACATGAAATACTAAGTATTGGTTAAACCCATTCCTGTGACACATCTTAGGTGAGCTGTGCGCCTTAAGGGCTTAGTTAAAACATCAGCCGTCATCTTATCTGACTGCAAATATTTAACAATGATAACACCATCGCAATTTTTTTCTCTTATAAAATGGAATTTGGTATCAATGTGTTTAGTCCTGTTGCGGTGGATTGGATTTAGCGTAATTATCTGTGCACTTTGGCTATCATTAAAAAGTACAACCTTATCAGCGTTACCAGTAATTTCAAACACTAACCTCCTAAGAAAAGTAGCTTCCTTTGCAGCGCTAGTTAACGCCATGTATTCGGCTTCAGTTGAAGATAACGCTACGGTTGGCTGTTTCTTACATTCCCAATGTTGAGGAATTGGCTGTATAGAATTTGATGTCTATTAAATTGCTGGCAGCTGGTTTTTAGTCTATGGGATTTTATGAGAAAAATTTGTTAGGAACTAATTTTGAAATATTGGACCGGTCCGTGTGTGAAAAAGCAGCTTCACTTTGTAGTTGGAAAAATCATGAAGAAGTATTGTTACGAGCTGGGGCTCAGGGATAAATTATTTAAACAGCAGACTTCAATTAATCACACTTTATTACAAAAACACTTCTTAAACAATTCTATTACTTCGCACTATTTTCCTTTTCTGATCGCTCTGTGTCGCTTCCGAATCGAAACTGACTCACGACGAACCCGACCGCTCTTTATATAGCACCGAAGAAGTTTCTAGAACGTTCCATACTGTTCTAGATAATTCGAGAAACTTCCAGAACAATCGACTTTCGAACTCACTGTTCCCGAAGCGACTAGAAACTTCCATCCGACACGAGACGATTAGTTCCGCTATTCGATACTAGATGGCGCCACTAGTAACTACTTAGTTCTTCTACTCGTCACTAGATGGCGTTGCCCTATCTTGTAACATTGCCTCCCTCTTAGACATGCTCGTCCCGAGCATCGTTAGACCCATGATAACGGGCCAACCGATCCACATGAACGACCTTTGATGCACCTCGGGGTCCCTTTTGAATTCGGTAGGTGACGTCATTAATCTGGGTAACTACGCGATATGGTCCATCCCATTTTGCTTGCAATTTAGGCGATTTTCCTTTGCTGCGTACCGGGTTATGTAACCATACCAGTGATCCTTCATCGAAGCCCTTATTGTTCGCCTTCCGATCGTAGCGAGTCTTCATCTTCTCAGACATCTGTTGACCTGTCTCTCTGATGTGCTCATATACATCATTCATCTTGTTCCGTAGTTCGTTTGCATAATCTGTTATACTGCGTGGAGACTCAGGTGGGATGCCAGTGATGAGATCTGCAGGTAATCGTAGTTCTCTGCCGAAATTAGCAAAAGCTGGTGTTACTGTTGTGGTTTCATGAACAGCACTGCGATATGCCATGAGATATGGTTGAATGTGTTTGTCCCAATCCTTCTGTCTGTTTTCCACAACCTTTGCAAGATATCTCTCTAGTGACTGGTTGAATCGTTCAACCATCCCGTCTGATTGTGGATGATAAGCAGTAGTTCTGGTTTTGTGAGCACCCATCACACGACACGTCTCCTTGAACACTTCTGACTCGAAGTTCCGGCCTTGATCACTGTGGATTTCCAAGGGTACCCCAAACCGACAAAACACTTCGTGAACCAACTTATCAGCCACCGTAACGGCTTCTTGATTAGGGATTGCAAACACTTCCGGCCATTTTGTGAAGTAGTCCATGACGACCAAGAAGTACTTGTTCCCGCTTTGGCTTTCCGGAAATGGTCCCGCAACATCTAATGCTATACGTTCCCACGGTGCACCAACATTGTAAACCTTTAGTGCCCCTCTGCTTCGAGTTTGTGGTCCTTTCACAGCCGCACAATTTGTGCATTTGCGGCACCATTCCTCAATGTCCTCTCGACAATGGATCCAGTAAAATCGTTCTCGGATCTTGATTAAAGTCCTCTTAACTCCCATGTGACCCCCTGAACTTTCATTGTGATAGAGCTGTAAGACCTCCAGCACTTTAACTTTAGGTACGACCATTTGTAGATGACATTGGTCACCACGAGCATTCTCCCATTTCCGGCACAGAACTCCATCCTGGATAACCAAGCTTTCCCATTGTGCCCAATAGCTCTTGGTGATGGAACTGGTTGCTGCGACATCACTCCAGTGAGGCCTAGGAGCACCTGATTTCTTCCATTCAAGGATCGGTTTTATGTCTCTGTCATCCTGTTGAGCACTCTGCAAGGTTTCCTTCCACTCTTCGCTAAGATCCGTCCTTAAAACCCGCACTAGTGCTACCTGCTTAGCTTCTTGTCTCGCACAATGTTTACATTGGTCTGGACATGGTCTTCGCGAGAGAGCATCAGCATTACCGTGCGACGTTCCGCTACGATGTTGAATTACGAAATCAAACTCTTGCAGTAATTCAATCCATCTTGCTACCTGTCCTTCTGGGTTCTTAAATTGCAGTAGCCATTTCAGTGCAGCGTGGTCCGTCCGGAGGAGAAATTTCCGCCCCAACAAATATTTATTGAAATGCTGCAATGTTTTTACTACAGCTAGAAGCTCCCTTCGAGTGACACAGTAGTTCCTTTCAGGTTTGGATAAGGCTTTGCTGAAGTACGCAATTACAACCTCCTGATCTCCTTTTCGTTGTGACAACACCCCGCCGATTCCAGTATTGCTGGCATCTGTGTCAACTATGAATTCATTTTCATGGTCAGGATAGCCTAGGATGGGAGCATTGCACAAATGTTCTTTCAGCTTCTGAAATGCGACGTCACAGCTCTCATTCCAGCAGAACTGTATCTTGTCTTCAGTTAGTTTATGAAGAGGTCGGGCAATGTCAGCAAAGCTCTTCACAAACCGTCGATAGTAGGAGCACAAACCGAGAAATGCCCTGACTTGCGTTTTGTTCTCTGGAACTGGCCAATCCTTGACGGCAAAGAGCTTATCCGGGTCCGTTTGAATACCTTTTTCGGAAACCACGTGTCCTAAAAAGTTCACTTGCCGCCTGAACAACGCGCACTTCTTTGGGCTTAGTTTTAGATTGGCTCCTCGTATCTTCGACAGCACTTGCTCCAGATTGCGGAGGTGATCTTCAAAGTTCCTACCTACGATGATAATGTCATCCAAGTAGACAAGGCAGGCATCTCCAATCAGTCCAGTAAGCACCCGCTCCATCAATCTCTCAAAAGTGGCAGGAGCATTACACAAACCAAATGGCATGACGTTGAATTGCCACAATCCTTTTCCTGTGGAGAATGCTGTCTTTTCTTTATCTCGAGGGTCTATCTCGACCTGCCAGTAGCCACTCTTCAGATCTAAGGTAGAAAACCACTTCATTCCCGTAAGCGTATCCAGCGTGTCGTCGATCCTTGGCAACGGATAACTGTCTTTTTTAGTGATGTCGTTTAGTCGGCGATAGTCAACACAGAAGCGCATGCTGCCGTCCTTCTTCTTCACCAACACTACCGGTGAACACCATGGACTGGATGAAGGTTCAATCACGCCATCTTTCACCATACCCTTGATCATGGCGTCAACTTCACGTTCCCGTGCCACTGGCACACGTCTTGGTCGCTGGCGGATTGGTGCCTCATTTCCTGTATTTATTCTGTGTTGAACTAACGCAGTCTTCCCTATGTCGGCATCATTTGTCGAGAAAATGTCGGCGAACTTGTTCAACATCTTCTTAGCCTTGTTCTTTTCTTCTTCCGATAAGTTATTTTGGGAGTCCTTCAAAAGCGAAGTCACGTCGTATCTTGCACTTTGAACTTTGGCGTTGGTAGGGTTTTCGTGGCATCTACGCATCCAAACCACTCCTTCACAAGTGCCTAACATTGTGCCTTTCTTGAGTACAAGGTCCTGATCACTTGTGTTGAGTGCACGTACGGATGAAACTCTAGTTCCCCTTACCAAGGTGCGTGCAATCTTCCATGAAGCATCGTTATCTAATCCTTCTATAAGTACACATCGGTTTTCCCGACCAGAATTTCCTGGTAGACAAACTGGTACGATTGTTTCTGACCTTGGACGAAGAATAACTTTCTTGACGCAGTACACCTTTCCCGATGATGCACCTTCCATGAAGACTTCCTCTGAGCCACACTTCAACACTCCTTGATGAACGTCAATCTCACACTGATGTTTCCGCATGAAGTCCAAACCCAGAATGCAGTCGTCCACTATGTCGGCCACGATAACATTGTGGCGATAAACTTTGTTCCCTAACTTTATGTCAACCTCCTTCTCACCTCGGACGGGTATGTGCTGACCGGTGGCTGTTCTCAGATGTACACCTTCATGGCTCCCGAAGAAGTCCCCAAGAAACCGTCTTGCTAATTGGAAACTGACAACCGTCCGAGAAGCTCCAGTATCCAATGTCAGCTTGCAAGGTGTTCTGTTAATTTCGCCCTCGATGATCAGGCTGTTCCCGTCACAGGATTGTGAGATCGAGATCCTTGGGGCTCTTCCATCACCAGCCAGCACCCGCCCCTTAGTCCTGGCTTCTATTCGTTTCCCTGCTGCTGTTGCCCAGCAGGGACGTCTGGCGAACCTTTAACTGGCGGCTGCTTATTACCGTGGGGTTGCCTTCGCTTCGGGCAGCTCAATCGGATATGGCCTCTCTCTCCGCAGCCATAGCATCGGGGTGAAGTCGCAACCTCCCTGATTCGGTGACTTCGTTCGTCCCGCCGTACTGCCTCTACCTCCAAAGCGTGGGCTAGGGCGTCCTTAAGGTTCTTGAAATGCCCTAGCCTTACGGCAGCCCTAACCTCAAGGTCGCGGATCCCATCCGTGAACGCCTGTACGAGGTTCCCGTCGATCAGCACCGGTGATGACTGGTAAGCCTTTCGGACCAGCTTTTCCACATCAAGAGCCCACTGCTGAAGAGTTTCACCAACCCGTTGCGATCGGTCTTTCAGCTGGGCTCGAAACACATGTTCCAGGTGTGCGTCGCCGTACCTAGCTTCTAATGCTTCTAGACGCTTCTCAAAGGTGACGTCGTGTCCAAGCGCTTCTAATACAGACAAGGCCTGGTCGCGGAGGCCCAAAGTTAGAGCAGTCAATGCCTGTTCGTTGGTCCACCCATTCGATTTCATCACGGCCTCAAACTGTATCTTGTAGGCGGACCATGACGAAGAGCCATCGAATGGTGGCACTTTAAAACCACGAGGTGAAGGTGCCACTACCGCAGCTGCCACGGTCCCGTCTCCAGACTTGAACCCACGTATTGTCTTTTCCATCTCGACAATGCGGGTCTCATGTTGCTGGAGCTGGTCTTTTACCTCTTTCATCTCCTTCCCGATGGCTCCGCGGAGGTCCTTTATCACCAAGAGCTGCTCCTCCTGACGACGAGCCTGCTCCTCCTTGTCGCGCTGCAGCTGCTCCTCCAAGCGCCGCGCCTGCTCCCCCTGACGGCGAGCCTGCTCCTCCTTGTCGCGCTGCATCTGCTCCTCCAAGCGGCGAGCTTGCTCCTCCTGACGGCGAGCCTGCTCCTCCTTGTCGCGCTGTAGCTGCTCCTCCAAGCGCCGCGCCTGCTCCTCCTGACGGCGAGCCTGTTCCTCTTGACGGCGAGCCTGCTCCTCCTTGTCGCGCTGCAGCTGCTCTTCTATGCGGCGAGCCTGCTCCTCTTGACGGCGAGCCTGCTCCTCCTTGTCACGCTGCAGCTGCTCTTCCAAGCGGCGGGCCTGCTCCTGCATAAAAGCCATAAGGGCGGCGAGGTCAGGGGTCACCGGCGATTGAGCGGGAGCTGCTGCAGTCGCGGAGTCTCGTTGTCCACTTGATGATGGTGAGGGAGCGTCTCCAAAGCGCCTCTGGTCTAAGTCTTGCTGGCGCTGACTTCTGGTGCGCATCCCCTCCGTTTCTTCCTTCGGTAGAACCGGCATAATTTATCCCGCACTTCTGACACCAATTTGTTACGAGCTGGGGCTCAGGGATAAATTATTTAAACAGCAGACTTCAATTAATCACACTTTATTACAAAAACACTTCTTAAACAATTCTATTACTTCGCACTATTTTCCTTTTCTGATCGCTCTGTGTCGCTTCCGAATCGAAACTGACTCACGACGAACCCGACCGCTCTTTATATAGCACCGAAGAAGTTTCTAGAACGTTCCATACTGTTCTAGATAATTCGAGAAACTTCCAGAACAATCGACTTTCGAACTCACTGTTCCCGAAGCGACTAGAAACTTCCATCCGACACGAGACGATTAGTTCCGCTATTCGATACTAGATGGCGCCACTAGTAACTACTTAGTTCTTCTACTCGTCACTAGATGGCGTTGCCCTATCTTGTAACAGTATTTTGGAAGGATGTTTTATATTAGCAGTTTTAGTTTTTATTTCATGCAGTGGTGTTAAAATATATTCATTGAGGAAATTAAAATGTTAAGAACGTAAAGAAGTGTTATTCATTTTGAAGGATCCAAGTGCTCCCACATGCTGGTAAGAATTTCACCAAAATAAGTGGTTATGGGCCCAGCAACGTGCACGTAGAATGAGATATTAAAAGCCCGAAATTTCTTACGAGAATAAAGACATAATTATTTTTATTTATTTTATCTGGAAAAACAAATGCTGATTTTGTTGAGACATTGGCTTTATAGAATTTGATGTCTATTAAATTGCTGGCAGCTGGTTTTTAGTCTATGGGATTTTATGAGAAAAATTTGTTAGGAACTAATTTTGAATATTGGACCGGTCATTGTGTGGAAAAAGTAGCTTCACTTTTCTAGTTGAAAAATGTCATGAAGTAGTGTTTTTTGGAAGGATGTTTTTTATAAGCAGTTTTTAGTTATGTTCACGTAGTGGTGTTTTTAAGTATATGTTGGAGAAATTAAAATGTTAAAAGAATGAAGTAGATTTACTGAATATGAAGGATCCAAGTGCACCCACATGCTGGTAAGATTTTCACCAAAAATAAGTGGTTATGGGCCCAGCAACGTGCACGTAGAATGATATATTAAAAGCCCGAAATTTCTTACGAGAATAAAGACATAATTTTTTTTTTTTTTTTTCTGGAAAAACAAATGCACAACAAACTGATTTAAAAGAAAATAAAATGGCCGAAGAATATATAAAATTAACAAAATTGACCAACGAGTCTGAGTACTCAATTTGGAAATTAAAACTTATGCTCTTATTAGAGGCAAAAGAATTAGATACAATTTTGGATGACGGCGAAAATACAAAAAAGGACTTTGAAAAGAAAGACGCAAAAGGTAAATTATTAATCATCTGTTCAATAAGTGAAAAGTACATGGTATATGCAATAAATTGCAAAACAACAAAAGAAATAATAGATAAATTTGACACTATTTTCCTTGGTCACAAAGAAACTCAAATCTCTCACCAACTGGAGGAATTTTATAAATACAAATTTGAAAATGAAGACATAATGAATGATATAGCAGAAATAGAGAATAAAGCGACCAGGTTAAGAGGCTTGGGATATAACTTTGATGATAAGCAGATAATCACCAAGATTTTGTCAAATTTGCCAGAGAAACTAAATCACTTTAGAACAGCGTGGGAATCAACATCTTTGTCGGATAAAACACTTATAAAAAAGGTGGAGTTGATGATGTGCATAAATATCGACAGTTAATTGGTTCTTTATTATACTTAGTAAATAAAACAAGACTGGATCTAGCGTTCCATGTAGGTTATTGCAGTAGACATCAGGAAAATCCTAATATGAATGATTTTGGAAATATTAAGAATATTTTTAGATACATTAAAACCTCAATTAGTAGTGGCCTACAGTATGTACGTGGAAACGACACAAGTTTAAAAGCTTACTGTGATGCGGACTTCGCAGGCGACCCAGACACTAGGAAAAGTACGACTGGCTTTGTAGTATTTTATGGTGGTGGTCCAATTCATTGGTGTTCACGTAAACAGTCAGTTACTGCTCTTTCGAGTACTGAGGCTGAATATATTTCTGCAGCCGAATGTATAAAAGACCTACTGTACATTCAGTCTGATCTACGAGTTGACAAATAAATTACCGAAAACACAATTGTTTGTTGATAATCAATCTGCTATAGTGTTGATTAAAAATGGAATTTTAAATAGAAGAAGCAAACATATTGATGTTAAATATCATTTTATTAAGGAAAAGATAGATAAAAATTTGTTGGAAATTAATTATTGTTCGACTAAAGATAATTTGGCTGATATATTAACTAAACCACTGGACAGAACAAAGTTTTTGAGATTGAGACAATGCATAGTGAGTGATAAGTAAAGGACATTCTTTAATGTGATGAGTTGTGTTTTGTGTTATGTAGGTTTATGAGAGTATAAGGCTGTTTGGGAATTAATTTGAAATTTTGATGTAAGTTAGTTATGTAAGGTCTTTAGATTTATTAATTCAAAAGTTTGTTTGTAGTTTTTAGTTAAGTTGGGTGGGTTTAATTAAGTTGGGTTTTTAAATGAGTTGATGGTAGTTTTGTATATGTTTGTGTTTGTTATTGTAATTGTAATAAACATAAAATTCTAAGGGGATGTTGAGGAATTGGCTTTGTAGAATTTGATGTCTATTAAATTGCTGGCAGCTGGTTTTTAGTCTATGGGATTTTATGAGAAAAATTTGTTAGGAACAAGTTTTGAAATATTGGACCGGTCCGTGTGTGAAAAAGCAGCTTCACTTTGTAGTTGGAAAAATCATGAAGAAGTATTTTGGAAGGATGTTTTATATAAGCAGTTTTAGTTTTTATTTCATGCAGTGGTGTTAAAATATATTTATTGAGGAAATTAAAATGTTAAGAACGTAAAGAAGTGTTATTCATTTTGAAGGATCCAAGTGCTCCCACATGCTGGTAAGAATTTCACCAAAATAAGTCTCAACTAATGGGTCCGCCTGCTAGCGTAAAATAGAAACCGGTGTATGACCGCCTGTCATATCGTGTATACAGTGTCGTGTAGCCACACAAATAGGCACCCGTTTTCCTGTAAGTCTTGCATATTAAAACGTTTCAAAACTGTTTGAATGTACGTCTTTTGGTTAACGCATATTTTCTCGTCCATTCGTTTTACATTCAAACCTAAACAGAAATCTAATTACCCTAAATCTTTTAATGAGAAATATTTTGCCAATTTTGTTTTGACGGTAACAAATGACATTTCATTTTTATAAAAAATTACAATGTCACCAACATAGACTGCCAGGATGACAGTTTCAACACCAAACTTTTTTAAATAGATACATGGTTCCGAAGAGGTTCGTACAAAACCTATAGAAGTTAAGGTTTGATTTAATTTATTATTCCAAGCCATAGATATAGGATGTACAAGATACACAGAGTCAGATGGAAAACGAAACCAAAAATATAAAATCTATGTGTGAGGGAATTTGTCCATGTGTTAGTTAAAAAAGTGTTGATAAAAAGTCCATGTTCAATATCGATATCGATACTTGGTGAACACCATAAGAAACACGATTGCTGGGCAAAAACCATGCTTTGCTTTAATTAAAATACAAATTACAAAATAATATCTCGCATGTATTTAAAATACGAAATACAAAATATTTTTAAGTCGTGTATTTAAAATGTAAAATACAGTATTTTAACTTTGTTTATTTAAAATACAAATAACAATATACAGTCAGTCATCCATCGTGACATTCGTACTAATAAACTTAATCAATACACAGAAGTTCGGTGAAAATAACCGTTTGAAATGAAAATTACAATTTACAAGGTACTTGACAATTTGACGTACGCGGTCGCCATTTTGCTTATGAAAGCTATCAAGCGCTATTTTCTGCAGAACGCATCTATTAATAAAATCGCTAAATGTATTTTGAAGCCACAAGTATTTGAAGTACTAATAAAAAAATACCGCAGCGTCAGGTATTTGAAATTGACGACACGATTGGCGTAGTGGTTGAGCGATCGGCTGCTGCGCTGCGTGTCGCGAGTTCGATTCCCGCACGGAACAAATATTTGTATGGCCTGCAGATAGTTCAATGATAAATGATATTATTTCTGTTAGTTGTCTTGCGCTTAATTTATAAATTGATCGAACAGCTCTTTTCTGTAAAACAAAGATAGTCTGGATATCGGCGGCATTTCCCCACAACAGAATACCGTACGACATTACACTAATTACGAATTTTTCTAACAGCATATGCTGCGGAGCTTAGCTTTTTTGACAATTTATCTATATGTGGGCCCCATTGTAGCTTAGCATCCAAAGTTAAGCCTAAGAATACTGTTGATAAGGCCTGGAATATAGTTGTTATTGTTTGCTAATATAATAAACATGCAACTTTAAGTACAGTTTCGATAAAAACATCTTCTCAATCGTAACTTAAATCTATTTTAACAAAACCTGACTAAATAAGTTTGTATTCATGTCATGATGTCACTAAAAACGATTACGTTTTTATCGATACTCATGACGTCACCGCTTTGTCAAGCCCTAGCGTAAACAAACAATTTACTCTTTTACATAATATTTTCGCCAATTTTGTTTATATATACGAAATATACTTATATAAAACATTGGAAATCAATATACTATTGTAAGACTCTTTTTCTGAGCCGATTACTAGCAGAAATTCGGCAAAATATGGTTCAAAACAATCCAAGGACAAAATTGTATTTACCTGTGAAACTTGTATTTAATGGGGTTATTTCGTCTTGTAACGTCACATTCACTCACAGAACAAGTCCCCATAATTGTATAATTAATATTATCAATTTAAATCTAAAGATTATTATTTAAATGCAAGAAATTTACCGCGGCGTAAAACAGATTGACCGCTAGGTTTACTTATTCGCGAAAAAAATGACATATCGGTACGTCATTCACTCTCTCTTTTTCTCTTGGGCGGTTTGTACTTGATTAGGATTTCTCGCTCGCACGCTTCGTGTATCTTTTTGCGTAGCAAAAAAAATTCTAAATCTATGTTCCAAGCACGAGCCGCTTGCTTCAAACCATAGAGCGATTTTTTCAACAAGCAAACTTTTTCTTCTTCGCCTTGTTTAATAAAACCTCGAGGTTGTTGCATGAAAACTTCCTCTGCCAGATCACCATTTAGAAACGCAGTATCCACATCCAAGTGCTGCATTTTTAAATCCATTTCTGCCGCTAAAGCAATAAGTGTACGCAGAGACGAATTTCGAACAACCGGTGAAAAAGTTTCATAATAATCAACACCTGAAACTTGACTGAAGCCTTTAGCAACCAGTCTTGCCTTGTACTTCACCACTCTACCTTCGGCATCCCTTTTTATTTTATACAACCATTTACACTGTATAACCTTTTGGTTGGTTTTTTCAACTAACGTCCAAGTCTTGTTTTTAGTTAGTGAATTAAACTCATCTAGCATAGCAGACTGCCAGCTTGCACTATCTTCTGTTTTGATAGCTTCATCAAAGCTTTGGGGCTCTTCAGGTTCGGTTGTAACAGTGGCATTACAATCAAAAATACTGAGTTTTCTTAGCTATTCTGTTTCGAAGAGGATACCGTTCTTCAGGCATCACTGTCTGTTCGCTTACATCTTCTTTGTCAGAAATATCTTCGGCGCTAAGAAAATCTGAAGTATTATGAACTTGATCAGTTATTAGCTCGAAGTCACTAGCTTTTAGCTTCTTCTTCTTTTTCAGTTGAGACCGACATCGGATTATGCTCCTTCCTATGAACCAATTCTAAAATAGATTCACTCTGGACAATCAAAGGAACTGATTGTGTGGTTTTAGCCTTTATATCGGTAAAAGAATTTTCAAAAAATACCACTTCTCGTCCTTTCACTAACCTTCTTGGACAACTTGGTTCGCGAAATAAATAACTTTGTCGATCGTCTGAATATCCGACAAAAATATACTGTGCGGCTTTAGGATCTAACTTCTTCCTTAGAGGATCTGGAAACTTCACCATCGCGCGACAGCCAAAAACTTTCAAATTAGACAGGTTTGGTTTTTTATTGTGCCATAACTCATAAGGCGTCTTCCCGTCGAGAGTTCGATGCGGACATCTGTTCTTTAAGAACACAGCCGTTTCCACAGCATCTTGCCAATATCCTTTTGAAAGAGAACTGTCTGAAAGCATACAACGAGCCTTTTCAACTATAGATCTGTTTGTTCTTTCAGAAATAGCATTCTGTTGAGCGTTATATGGCACTGTAGTTTGATGCTTAATTCCTTCTTTGCCCGAGTATTCAATAAACTGTTTATTGACATACTCAGTCCTATTATCGGATCGCAAAGTTTTAACTTTTAATCCCGTTTCCCTCTCGACCATTGACTTGAACATACAAAACCTGCTAAAAACCTCATTCTTAGATGAAATAAAATATATAAAAATCATGCGGCTAAAATCATCTATAAAAGTCAAAGCGTATTTATTTCCCTGAAAAAAAATTTCAGACATCGGACCACAAAGATCCGAATGGATAAGTTCCAATTTACATGTTGTTCTTTTGTGCGATACGGATTTGAAAGGTTTTTTAGCCTGCTTACCTTCTATGCACGCAATGCAAGGATCTTTACAATGCATGTCCTCGAAAAGAGCGTTTTCCAAGCAGCCAAACTGTGCGGAAAGTGTCACTTTTTTTTACTAGTGCTTTTTACTTTCCTGTACTTTTTAAATTTTTAACTCCAACATCAGCCCGCCGCATAGAGTTTTTATTATTTGAGAAAAGTTTTAAAATTAGTTAAGTACAGATTATCATTCATATAAAAAGTAAAAACAAAACTAATACGTCATTTAAGGCGTTTTTAATTACTCTAGATTTAGATTTTGATCAATTAATTAATTTTAATTATTCATTAAATATGTTTGGCAGAATTAATATTTTGCTCGTGCCTTTTTGCGTTATGACGTGACAGCTATTGCACATGCGCAGTAGAACTATGAACTATTAGTTAATCTGTGGATATGCTGAGCGCCCTTGAATAAGCGCCATTTTATTAATTTCTTGCTTGGTTCAGATATATTTTTTTATTTCCTCGCACAATGCATAGTAAAATGTTGTATGATACACGTGCGTAAGATGATTTCCGACTCGTGTCGATTTATCCACTCACTCGCTTCGCTCGCTCGTGAATAAAAATGCCACTCATCGAAAATCACCTACTTCCCGCACTTGTAGCATAAATAACTATTATCAACTTCAGTGTACACTACGCCTAGATTTTCCCTTTTAAGTTTATCTAATCCTATACGGCTTAAGTGACCAAGCCGTTTGTGCCATAAACGAAAACTTGCTACCTACGTCACTTTGTACTTCGAACGCTGATAAGGGTTTGGTGGGACTAACTGTACAATCCAGCGAATATAATCCACCACAACAAGATCCATGTAGAACTGCATCACCTGTACAATAAAAATTCTCAGAATTAAAAAATGTACAACCTTATGTATCAAAAACAACACTAAAACCATTTTCAGTGGCTTTCTTTACAGAAATCAAATTTGTATTTAAATTAGGAACAAACACTACATTTGAGATCTTCGTATCTTTAGTGTCACTTTCCGTATTAAGATTATTAACAATAGGAACATTACCGATCCCTGCACTTGATAATATGTCCCCGTTGGCAATCTTTATCTGACCAGTTGAAAATTCCTTATAGTTTACTAACCAATCAGATCTTCCAGACATATGTGCACTGGCTCCAGAATCTACGTACCATTTATCAGACGAAATTTCCTCAGTATCGGCGTTTAGTGCGCCAAATAAGCTTGAGAGTTTGTTCGTGTTATTGCCTGAGCTTTTGTCTTCGGACTTTTTGTTGAGTGGACAGTCCGGTTTTATGTGTCCAGGCTTCTTACAATTATAGCAAATAACTCCTCGTTTCTTACGACTTTTCTTCATCTGCACCCGCAAAGCAGCGTCAGAACAAGAACCTTCGTCGTGAATGGATGATCTTGAAAAATCTGATAAAAGTTTCGTTCTAACAAACTCACTTGTAACGGTACTCGTAGAGTTCTCTAAAGCCATTATAAGAGGATCAAAACGAGTCGTCAATCCTCCTAGAAGAATCGCTGCGACAGATGCATCTTCAATAACTTTTCCAATGTCTGCCAAGTCTTGGATAGTAGACATCACGGCATTTATGTACAACTCTATGTTTTCAAAATCAATCAAATTATACCTGTATAACTTGCGTTCTAAGGCTAGACGACGACCCATGGACTTGTCTTCATAAGCCGCCGCTAAAGCATCCCATGCGTCTTTAGCAGTCTTGCTATTTCTTACGTGTGTGATAGCTGCACCATCTAGAGTTAAGCAAATTTTTGCTAAAGCAACTTCCTCATTTCTATCCTTGGTAGTATCCTTATTAGTAGTAGGAACTTCGTTTGAATAGCCCGTAATACTACTCCAAAGACCTTCGTGTATAAGGTACATCCTCATTTTGAATTTCCAAATAGGATAGTCTTGCCTACTGCTTAAGAAAATCCCAAGCAAGGGAACGTAGACCCGATCCTCTGTTGTGATCTGACATCTTCACAAAATATCGAAAAATTCACTTTTAAATGGTGAATTTAAATTTTGACTTCACTCACAACAACACCACAAAAATACACAACTGATAACGTGTTGGAAAAACTAGTAAATAATAATACATATTTGATGTTTACGTTGTGAAGAATTTTATTGAAGTAATGTGACAACCCAGCTAATTGTTCTTTGTACAAATATTTTCAAAAATGACATTGAAGTAATAAAAACTAAAACTACAACAAAATTTATCAATTTAGGGCCGATTTTCAATAGTCTGATAACTTTTAACTGAGTAATAAAAATGGCGGTTTGACAGTTTTTGTTAGAAAATATTTCAGACGGCCATTTTTATTCCTCAGAAATATATAATATATAATAGAAATATATATAATTATTATTTATTATAATTTATTCATTAAAAAATTTTTTTTTAAACAAGCTTTTTTCGTTTTCTTCTCAGAAAACCCTTTCATTTGATACCCATATCATGGCAGCGCACAAAAAATAACTAGTCCGCAATCTTGAGCCGTCCGCCATATTGTATTTAGAATGACGTCACATAGCTAACCATGCATTGTCATCCAAACTAAATGTGTACTCAAAATTTTATCTTAATCGGTGGAGGATAACTGCTTTAAAATTCAGCTGCAAGATTTGACCCGAACACACTTACATACATACATACATACATACATACAGTGCAAGTTAATTAAAAGCTTGTAAACAGTGCAAGTTAATTAAAAGCTTGTAATAAATGCGAATGTTTGGATGGATTGGTGGATGTTTGTGACACAATCAGGCCAGAACTGCTGAATGGATCTGGATGAAATTTGGCACAGAGATAGATTATTTATTTATCTTATACTTTATTTTACACCACTTAATAATTACAGGACAAAAATTTATAAAGTTAAGTCACATAATGCTACTAATTTTTATGCCAGAAAAATGTGCGGTTCCCATGGGATAACTTGCGACGGGCAAAACCGCTGACAGAAGCTAATTTCACATAAAATCTAATTTAAAAAAATAAAAATAAACTTGTTAATCGATACCTTGGTATAACATCTTTTTCAGGGACAGTATGCAGGAACGATACTACAGTGGTTATGGACGAACCACACGCACCGAGCCCGTAGTCACAGCCGCACAGAAGGGCTAGCGCCACCATCTTGTTGCGGCCAAAACCTGCGACATATTGTACCGTCTTTCAATTTTAGACCAAAATAGTCATGACTGAAAGGAAGAATAATTTTTTCTTCCAACTATGCTTTAATTTCATCACAATCACACTAAAAACTCATTACAAAGCGAGTCTTTAATGCTCTAGAGCAATAAAAATGTATGAAATTTCATTATTGCATGTTTTTTTTTTAATCGCACCAAAAGGTGCCAACCTCAGTGGATTAGCTCTATTCAGCCAGCCGATATCAATACTTTTTTTTTTACGTACGTATTATTCGTTTCTATCCTACTTGTTCCAAATTTAAAAAATGATTGCTGCTAACTCTGATTTAAAAATGAAAGAAATTTAAAAAAGGTGATTTTCGACATCGCCGCGCCCATCTACTTCCCGTGATAACGACTTCATTGTAACAAATCAGCGAGGCCCATCTACCTCGTCTGATAATATTATTCAGTCCCAAGTTAAACAAACAAATATAAATTTGCCCAATAAAACTCTTAACCTTACGTTTAATAATTGCTCAAGTATAACTTTTAATTTAAATAATTAAACTTCTATTTTAACTGTTTGATATGAGTTTCTTTTATCTACTATTCCTATAGGTAATAGTTGAAAGAAAAGCAGATTATGCACCTCGCTTTAAGTAATTTATATAGCCCTCGTGCCTGTTAGATTAGAGGCTCTAAATCAGGCACTCGGTGCAAGAATAAATTACTTTGTGCTCGATGCAATAATCTACTATTATTTAGCAACATGAAAACGCACGGTACTCAGAAATAACAATAAAAATTGTACGGTATCAAAAGTAACCTATCAAGTTCGGAGACTACACACACGAAGTTGTAGACGACTATGTGTACCTGGGACAAACGATCCAGGATCCAGTTGGGTAAAGCCAACTTCAACCGCTGCATCCGACTCGTCAGGGCAGCATTCGGGAAGTTGCGCGGTATCTTCTCGTCCAACTTACCACAGTGTCTCAAGACGAAAGTCTATAACCAGTGTGTGTTGTCAGTGACGACCTATTGCTCTGAGACGCGAAGTGGTCGCTCACAATGGGCTACTTTCGGAGTTTTCATGAGAAAGAGAACTAGGGTTACCGACATATCCCGAAGAATTGCCTAACTTAAGTGGCTGTGGGCAGGGCACAATTCTTGCAGAACGGATGGCCTTTTTTTTTTTTTTCTTTTGCTTGGCGAAATGCTCATGCATACCACGGACCACTACCACGGGGTGATAGTGCAGTTATGTGGGACTCTAACCCACTAAAACTCCACGGTGTCCTCCAGGGCCGCTTATGGCGGGAACACGGGCACGCGTTAGCACTCACCGCGAACCCGCCGCGGCTGTCCGTCACCGGACCCTCCTCGGGGGAGTACCCCCCATCAACGGCGCACCAGAACACACTGTACGCCGTGACCACCCCAGGGACCAATTCAGTACATGGTTGCCAGACGACCCCGTGTATAGCACCCTTGGTCCCACTGTGACTGGTCGAGGTCAATGGCCCCGCCACCTACCATTTTGCGGCCGCAGGGGATAGGGAGAGCGGCTAACGTTATACCGACACTCCTCTTCCCCTGATATCGCGGCCTCCAACCCTCAGCCGCGATATCGTATGGGACCTGGGAATCTCCATAAGACATCGCGGCCCGCCTCAGTTGCGATGTCGCCTGTTACCAAGCGGCACCGCAACCTACTAGTTGGCCGCTACGTCGTCGGCTTAATCGGCAAAAGCCCTGACGAGCGGCCCCTCCTCGGGTTCCTCTTCCCTTCACCGTGGGTGACCAAGCCACGGTTACTGAGCCCCCCCGCCTCGACAAAGCGGGAACCCACCGGGGGGGGGGGGAAGAACGGATGGCCTATGGGGCAGAAAAGTTCTAGAGTGGCGACCGCGAACCGGAAGACGTTGCGTTGGAAGGCCTCCCACTAGGTGGACCGATATCCGGTCAATGTGTGTGTTACGCTTGGGTGAGGCCTATGTCCAGCAGTGGACTACTTTCGGCTGATATAATAATGATCAAAAGTAATGTCAGGCAATGGCTTTCTATAATAAGCGCATAAGCGTCTAAAACTACCTAACATTAAGCCGTTTGTGTAAGGCCAGCTGCAATAAATAAAGGCGAAAAAAAACTAAACGAATAAATACAATAGTAAAATTGTGTTCCTTCCTAGGAGAATGGTAGGATCTAGAAATACTGATTCGATTTCATATACTTTTCATCTTAACCGACTATACGAGACGGTAACGACTGTTCAATAACAAAGGTCTTAGTGCCAAAGATATCAATAACGTACCATTGCTCTTATACATGGCATCCGCGTCGTAGCAGTCGACGGAGCCCTGTAGGGCGCCGCCCCCAGCAGCGTTCGACACGCTAAAGTTACGGTATACGCGCTTAGCACCGTATGCGAAGCAGTCGGAATCTTGAGATACTACTGCGTCAACTAACTGTGTAGGAAACAGTAAAATGAAAAAACATTTTAGTACTTATGCATTTAACAGAGTTGATGAATAAAATATTGAGATAAGATAAGGTGGCAAATGAGAACATGAGCGTCGCCAAGGGGGAGCAGGGAGGGGCGGTTGCCCTCTCCTAGGAAACCAAAATGTAGCCAAAAGCAAAGAAATCAAAGTCCTAAGTCCACTCACTTATCAACTCTAACAGTTGTGACGTCGTGACGTGAAAAAGAAGAAAAACCTTCCTTCCCGAAACGGGCAACGCATTGAAAATTTTGATCGCCCTGCTGTGCACAATGTTTACGGTAGAGCGATCGTTTACAAGCCACAGAAGATGAAAAACCTGGTTAAGAAGCACTATGGGGGAAATTGCCTCAATGATCTGATGACTTACAAGACTTTCATAATAAAGTGGTCGAGAAGTTTACATAAAAGCCCCGAAGATTGAGCTCTTTTTATTTTTATTGTTTTTGATAGGCTCGCGTTTGTCCACTATATCACCCGATGGTAAGCGATGATGCATTAACCTATTCAAAAAAAGTATCTTGCTCGACTACTTGTAAATTAAATCTTTAATCTATCTTATATTGTGTACCAAATTCATTTTATTCTAATAAATTTGATAACTTTGTTAACAAGTTTTATTTTTTGTGGAGCTTTACACATTGGACTTAGTACCGTTTTACCAGTTTAAAGCTCCATGTGCTTTTGACTGTATTTAAAATTCATATTTTTCCCATCCTCCATATATCAACTTGTCCCCCTCCTGGGCCCTAGGGCTGGCGACGCCCATGAATGAGAAGGTCTTTGGGGCCGAAAAGTTCTGGAGTCTGGTGTATACAGAACGCACAGGACCGAACAGTGTGAGACCTATGTCCAGCAGTGGACTTTTAGCTGAAATGATATTGATGATGAAAAGGTAGTGTCATGGTTGACAGAAGAGAGCGGATGAAGAAAACGTGTTGCGCCTGCCCCAAGCACCATGAGAAAATAGCAGGAAGAGGAACAGTTGAAGAATAGATCAGTGAGAAGCAAGCGGTTCAGGGCCTATAAAAAAAGAGTGTATATATTAATGGCATTGAAAAATTACTTTTATAGTAAGTGCATACAAAATCATACGCTCGAACATTTCAAAGGAGCTGTTTGATGTGTGCATTGATGTTCATACAAATTTACACTCTTTTTTGCTGAGGGTAGCCTAATTAGTTAGGTATATTAGGATAGCTGCATTACATAATTGATGCTACAAACATCAAGCAATAATAAATAAATACAAACCCCCTGAGCGTTGAGGTGAGCACATGTAGCTTCAGCCTCACCATGACCTTTCACACAACGGACACCAAGAGTCTTGAGAAGTGATTCACACTGGAACAATAAATATGGTACATTATAAGTCCTTATTTTGTTTAGACTAGTTGTTTAGCTCGTGGCTAAATAATAACATCTGCACGGGTCGATCATCAAGGTTAAGCAATGCTTGACGAGGTCGGTCCGTGCATGGGTGACCATTTCAACATACCGAGTTTCCTCCGTGCCTCGGAAAGCACGTTATGACGTTGGTCGCAGCTGTCATTTAAAGATCTTTGACAGTTTTTACGGGTAGTCAGAAGCTTGAGATCTGACACCAGTCTTGCCAAGGGGTACCGTGTTTCCCGGTTACTGGGTTGTGGAGGGCAAACAGGCAGTCGCTCCATGTAAAACACTGGTACTCAGCTGAATCCGGTAAGGCTGAAAGCCGACCCCAATATAGTTGGGAAAAGGCTAGGCAGATGATGATTTTGTTTAGGCTATACTATCCCACAGCTGAGCAAAGGCCCACATTAATTATTAGATTTAAAACTACACAGTTTTAAATTATATCTCTATATATATAGAGATATAAGATCTGGCAGATAATCTAGTAGTAGTAACTTCTATCTGTTTACTACATACTTCATCCTTACTTCTTTGAGAACATTTTTAAATCTCTTCCTAGCAACATCAGGCTTCTTCTTGGCAACTGCAGCATCAGACCTTGGTGCAGCTCCTTTGAACTGGATAGCATTACGAGCAGCCATGACATCTCTCTTGAGTTCTGGTGCATCACCCTCCAGCACAAATACAGGATGTATGTCAGCCAGTATGAGATATACAGTCCTGAAGAAGAGGTTCCTGAAATGTAGACAAACAAGTTTTCACTCTAGGTCTCACACTGGGTCTGCAGACATAGGGCCAATTTTTGAAACATAAAAAATTTACCCTTAGTGTGAATTTTGAGTGACCATATTGGAGCGTTGGAATTAAAACTTTGTCAAGTACTTATGTTTTACATAGAGAATTAACAGTACTAAAACATGATAATTCTCATATGTACTGATTTTTAGACATTTACACTCCCTTCAGAAATTATTTGATAGTCTTACCTGAGATATAATTTCGGCTGGATATGATAATCTGTAACATTTTGGCTGTCGCAAACCCATCCTGATAAATCTACTGCAACCGTTTCTCCTCTTATCTGCAAAAGATACAATTAGCTACATAAATTTGAGG
This sequence comes from Orthosia incerta, assembly GCA_948252205.1. Lineage (NCBI taxonomy): Eukaryota > Metazoa > Arthropoda > Insecta > Lepidoptera > Noctuidae > Orthosia > Orthosia incerta. The sequence goes on from OX411741.1 coordinate 16,887,559, forward strand.
TTGCAGAAAAAAAATCACTTGTATCCAGTTAAAATAAGTCAAATCTATGCACTCGTTAATAAAAAAATTAAGTATACATTAAAAGTGAGTCTTTCAGTAAATAAATAAAAACAAGAATCTTACTTCGTGTAAAGATTTTTTCTCGCTGTATGGTGTCAACACAGTCCACAGGCCTTTAACTCCCATTTTTAATGTATAAACGCTTTCGAACTATACATTAATGAGAAGAAAAGAAAACAACTGAAATTCTGAAAACAAACAACATTTCAAACAACCGGCAAGGCAAACAGTTTACCTAATCTTGTCAATAGGACAATAGCTTATCACAAACCAAAATAAACTGTAAATGTTACACATAAAAGCCATTTTACATAAATCGATACATTATTTTTATTTTGACAGTTTGACAAAGGAACTGACACTTGACAGTTAGTGTAGCCTTGCTTATTAACGGGTTTTCATACTATCCCTCTTAAAAATCAGATGGTTATTTCATTTTATTTCCTACTGTACATAGTTTCATCATCATCATCATAAACTCACTCTACATCTGGAGTCTGGACATCAGCTTCTCCAGTATACCTTCGTGCCAATTTCTCCCGCTAGGTGGTGTTGTTAACTCTTTAATACGTTTACTTATGCGGATGAAACTATTGAAAATACCCTATTTAAATTTTGCCAATCTTCTAAAATAGGCAGTCACTCCAAGTAAAATACTGTTACTTAGCTGCATTCATTGTACTGTAGTGAGTGAGATTTCTAAAAGAAAACTCCAAGTCCAAAATTATTTGGGAAAAGGCTAGGCAGATTTGTAAAAATTTCATAAGTGTGTATACTTTCTCAAACCCATGAAGAGATGAAGCGTATATAATAGAACAGATCCAGGGATTAGGTATTTAGCGAGACTAGGCTGCAACGATTCTTACTTTTAAAATACTCGATCCACCTAGTCTCACTGTACCTACGCACGCAGTGCACGGCACCCGCGGCCACAGAGAATATAACCCCCGCGGCCCGCGCCAATTAAAGTACTGACCACGCGGCGAAGCGAGATAGCAGCATAGTCATAATGGTCATAGCTCATTCATGTTTGCCTTAATCATACGTGTGTCAGTCACTTGAATTTGAACCCTAATTCAAAGTGCATAAAAGTAACGCGACGCGCACTAGAATTTACATAAATAATTCATGTGCCAGTCATTTTAATTTGAACCACATTTCAATGGCATAAAAGTAACGCGATGTGCACTGTGTTGTGCTAGAATATATTCTGTCCTTTTTTAACTACATTATTCCGAAATCCTTTCATCCTTATCTGTCAATACTCGAGACTCGAGACTAGTCGAAACTAGGCAGACTTTATAGAATAGGTACTTTGACAATACTCGATGACTCGATGCGAATGAAGATTTTTTTTTTTTTTTTTTCTGCGGGGCTTCTCGTAGTTCGGTCAAAGTGACTGACAACTACTTAACCGGACTTTCCCTGTGGAGACTAAGCTATATAGCCTCCAGCTGGGCACAAATTTCTAAAACTAAGCGACAACGCTGAGGGCTACCCCAGTTGGGGTCGAACCTCGGCTCAGGGCGTCACTGGGGGGGCAGGCAATGCTGGATCTGACAAGTGATTTTACCATCCGTTCGGAAACTACCTACGTGGAGAAGAACGGACAAGAAACTCCTTTTGAGATCTAATAATTTAACTAGTGCTCAGCTTCGCGGGCTGGCGTGATTTTAGTTGAAAGGATACGCGACGGGCCTCAGCGGTGAGAACTGACGAATTGGATTGTTGCGAATGAAGACTGTGCACTGACTTATAAACCTATGGACTTGCCATACCTACGAAATTAGCGTGTATACCTACATAAATCGGGCAAGTAAGATGGCTGCACATTAGCCAATGAGGTAGGCCATTTGCTACTGTTTGACAGCACAACTACACAGATAAACGTACATATACAGCACACAACTACCAATTTTACTCGGCAATCAACATGGCGCCCGGTCACGCATAGACATGATTTTGACGTCACTCAAAAGTGTTACCAAGTTTAGTCCTTGACAAACATTTAGATGTCTCTCTTTTCATATGCAGCTCTTGGTTAGTTAAAAAGAGACAAAACGCTTTTTGACATGCGTGTGTCGATATTATAGATATTTGTATAACTATTCTTCATATAGTAGAATAGGCCGTCTCCATAGATTTTCCTTCCTCATTGACTTTATGTTTATGATGCAGTCTAGTATCAAGTAGGTAGTACGGACTCATGCGGATGTGATCTCGCTTGACGTATTGTTACTTACTAGTCGTCGCAAACAAGTACTTTCGGACTTCTTTAGTGTGATCGGTTTTCGTAACGAAATTTTGATAAACTATTTAAGAACATATATCTATTTTGTATTACGACATTAATTCATGTGTTGATTGTTTAAAAAATGGTTACCACAGGAATCAGTGTATTAAAAAAAAACAATTACAAAACTAATAAAGTACTCTGAAAAATTTATAGAAATCTTTTAATTACGCCAACAATCTTCAACGTAGATAAATCTTTACGATGACAGTACACGTATCGGTGGTATGCTAAGACTAAGCATCTATAAAGTATGCGTATTTCATGGACTAGGTGGACTAGGTCATAGGTGGAACAGGTATTTGGATCGAGTATTTGTACGGACTTGGACTAGGTGCAGCGGTGTCAAACTCGACAAAATTTCTGCTATGTGCTATTGCTATCTCTTTTTCACAAATGCGAAATAGTGAAATAGCATGCATGGCATGCATTTTCTTCCATCTTCCAATCCAACGTTATCGATATTACCGATTGTAAATAAACTTTGTTTATTCCAAATGAACTTAAAAGTTAAAAGATATGATGATGAAATCATGTATTTATTTATTTGTATCCATTGATAGAGTTGTTAAAACTACATCTTCTTCAGTTCATCATAATCATTCAGAAAGCTATTGACTGAAGTTGTTTAACTTTGTGGCAAAATTGCTAATGAGTTGATAAGAATATGATAATTATTTTGGCGATAGTATCATTACATTACTCAGCGTTATCAGTACGCGGCGGGGCCTGGCGACCGACGTAATCTAAAAACGTACCACACATTTAGACCTACTATCTGAGAAGATAAGTTATGAAACTTTGATTTAATTGCTGCTACACTCTCAATAAGAATAAACATGTCTTATTTAAGGCATCTGTGTAAAAATGGGTAAGTTTTTTCTATCTTTCAATTATTTTCATTCCTAATATTTTAAATGAAGGCAGCAAATTAAAATATCTGGGTGCACAGAATATGTTTTTACTTACTTTTGCCTACATTTCATTGATATTACAAATTCCAGCATTGTAGTTAATGCTGCTTGAATCAATGTGTTCAAACACTTCATACACTGATCTTTTTTGTCTTATCTAGCTGCAATAAACAAAATAATACCTACCTATTATGTTCCAGAGTGTCACTCCACTTGCAATACCCTGCAAGGTTTAGTCATGCCCAGCAACTTAAAGAAGAAGTCCGTAGGAGGCAGATCAGCAAGGTACTGATTGCTAACCGAGGTGAGATAGCATGCCGAGTCATGAAGACTGCCAGGAAACTGGGAGTAAGGACCGTGGCTGTATACTCTGACGCTGATAAGCATGCCATGCATGTTGAAATGGTAAGAACAATATTATGTTCAAACTATTAAGCATTTGTTGATATTATTATATTTGCAGCAACATAACAAGCAAATTAATTATTATTCTGTAGAGGTTGTACATGCTGATAAGCATGCCATGCATGTTGAAATGGTAAGAACAATATTATGTTCAAACTATTAAGCATTTGTTGATATTATTATATTTGCAGCAACATAACAAGCAAATTAATTATTATTCTGTAGAAGTTGTACATGTTGTTTGCATTTTATTTCATGATAACAACAGTTTACATCATGTCCAACTCAGCAATCACTAATCACTTTTTTTAATCTTTATTTTGTTCATGTTTCAATCAAAAATGTACCTTATCTTGTTCGAGCTATAGTCCATTTTCCAACAAACCAGATGATTGTTAGTGCAATTGCTTCTACGGGCAGTATCATCAAAATTCATCATCTTTTGGTTTATTGATAAATTATGAATAAACTGCACTTTTGAAAACAGGTTACCAGAATAGTTATTATTTTTGTAATTGTCCAAGAGGCAGACATAGTAATTTATATTTTTGATCTTCTTTTTTATAGGCAGATGAAGCTTACCACATTGGACCAGCACCATCCACTCAGAGTTATCTAAATGCATCTAAAATCCTGGAAGTGGCTAAGAAATCCAACAGTCAAGCCATTCACCCTGGCTATGGTTTCCTGTCAGAAAATGTGGAGTTTTGTGAAAAGTGTGCCAAAGAGGATATTATATTTATTGGACCGCCACCAGTAGCTATCAGGGATATGGGTATAAAAAGGTAACAAAGAAAGAGAATTCACTTGCTCTCTTAAATAAAATAAATAAAGTGTTGTGTTAACACACGTATGTAGGCACATTTAATAAAATTGAAACATAATGTATTAACATAAGCATTAGGTTATATTCATTTAATTTAGGTAAAGAAAAGTGTAGTATTTTAAATAAAGGAATATAAACTCACATATTATTTTGATGTGAGTTTAGTACCAAGCAAATTAATAAATATTAGTTCAACACTTAGTAACAAAAATTTAATAGCTTACTTATCTCTCATCCAAATTTTCATTCATATTCTGTATCCAGCTAAAGCTGACTACTATTTATATGCATAATCTTAATACAGCTTTTATTTACTTAAAGCAGCCTGCTTAGCTTGTGGTTAATAGCCGTAACACACGCTCGGATTTGGTACGGGCGTACCACGGATATGGTACGGCAGCGCACCATATCCGATCTTGTGTAGACTGGTCCGCCGGACATTATTATTATTAATTGAGTCAGCCTCGGTCCGCTTGTTTGCACATCGGATATGGTCTGCTATGTAACAAATCCGGACGTGTACACGGTTGTCGGTTGGTTGGGCCGTACCACCCACGACACGGTTGGATATGGTTTGGAAGCGTAACATATCCGTGGTCTGCTTGTACCAAATCCGACCGTGTGTTACGGCTATTAGATTGACTACAGTTTTGAGTTCTCATTAAATTTCGATTTAAGTTTGTATTTTAGCACAGTTGTTGTGTTCTGTTATGTAAAATATTTTTAAATCAAAATATTGATGGTTCCAGCACATCAAAAGCAATTATGTCAGCTGCCGGAGTTCCGATTGTGAGAGGTTACCATGGAGAGGAGCAGAGTATCGAGAAGTTACAAGCTGAAGCACAAAAGATCGGATTCCCTCTTATGATCAAAGCTGTGCGAGGTGGTGGTGGAAAGGTAACGCAACAATAATAGTATTAAAAATAGGCAGTCATGGGAACTGCGGACAGAAGTAAAAACTTATAACATCGCGTTGCCCGTCTGTCACACAAAAACACAGTTATTACGTCGTATTTGCATGTCGATGATATTGTCACATTAGCATGTCGCTGACGCGAGCTTATAAATTTTTTCTTTACCAAAATTCGCTCAACGCCGCTAAAGAAGTTTCACTTCCAGCATATTATTACTGTAGGGCTAAAGCCTCTTCCGACGTGAAATATTAGTCAAAAATGTATCTCTGGTTCCTGCCCAGATATTGCTCCATCACGATTAACGCCATCTGTAGAGCAGACCAACGCATCAAACAAATTGCGTTCCCGGCCTTTAGTACAGAGGGCGTTACTTATGCTAAAATTATTTAAAACCAGACCAGTGGGTGCTGTTTACCATTGGGTTTTTTTCAGTTGATATAATATTTTAATTCAAATTTGTATTTTCACAGGGAATGAGAATAGCAATGACCGAAGCAGATTTCTTGCCGCAGCTGGAGTCAGCTAAACGCGAATCTCTAAAGTCCTTTGGAGATGACAACATGCTCCTCGAACAATACATTACTGACCCGAGACACGTTGAAGTGCAGGTATGAAAAAAAGCAAGACATTCTTTACCAACACAGTACAATCTCAATAATAATAATAATATCAAACACAGATGTGGTAATAGTAGATTCAGTGTGGTAAAAGAAGCGGGTGATCAGCATGTAGCATAGCCACAAGCCCACGACGCTGGTCAGCGCTGATTTACAATCCGCCCCCTTTCTCTCAACATTGAAAAATTACTATGTACAGTACAATTATTTTCTTGATGTCCCTCGGCAATCATCGCATTACCGAATACAAACGAATGCTAATTTCCATATCCATCAATTATTAGATTTGTTGTGTATAATATTTTGAATTCAGAACTAAGTACCTACTTTATTGTTGTTTTTTTTTGATACCGTGTGAACTATATAGAGCAGTAATAGTAGATTAGTAGCCAAGGGCTGTAAGGCATCAATTGCAGCCCGAGATATTTAGGCGCATAGCGCAGCGAGGGCATTACAAGAATAAAATTGATTACTATTATACTCACACGAAGACAAGGCTGAATAGCAAAGCGACCTCTTTGGTCATTGGGCTGAATGCGTGATGTCTATTGCCAGTATGATGGTTAGATGTACGCGAACTTTTTGAAAGAAAGAAGTATTTTTTTTAATTACTTACCGCCCTAGGGCGTTTCTAGCTACATTATTACCCTAGAGCGCTAATTAGTCACCTACAAGCCCCATTTGGAGGTAATAAAAACCTACTTACCGAACATGAGAGATGTAAAACTATTTACTTCCAACTATTTAGTAATTAATTATTAATTTAGTAATTAATCACTACAAAACTGATCGCAAAGGACTTATTTTTTGCTTAGAACCAAAACAGTGCAGAAATGTTATATGAAATCTCATTGTTGCACAGTTTTGAATTATGGCCCTGTTTTGTATTTTTATCTATACTAATATTATAAAGCCGAAGAGTAGGTAGGGTAGGCTAGGCAAAGTAGGCAGGGTAGGCAGGATATGCTAGGCAGGGTCAGCCAGGCAAATTAGGCAGGGTAGGCAGAGTAAGCAGGGTAAGCTAGGCAAAGTAGGCAGGTTAGGCTAGGCAGGGAAAGCAGGGTAGACTAGGCAAAGTAGGCAGGGTAGGCTAGGCAGGATAGGTAACGCAAGTAGGTAGTGGTAGGTAGATAGGTAGCCAGTTGACGGGAGCGAAGCCGCGGTGGTCAGCTAGTTTAGATATAAATTTACCACAGAGGTTTAATATCTCCCATTAAGTTTAATATAAAATGTATGCAGTAAATCAAAAAGATACTGGCTGAAAATAAAAATCGGCTGTATAAAACCAATTTGGTGAAAAAAAATGCCCCGCATTGTGTACCATTGCAAAACTTTGATAGATAGGTACTTCAAATTTAGCAAGAAAAGTATAAAAAAATGGAAAAAGATGAGAGGTAGATTGGTAGTTGCAGGAAAAGTAGATTACGCACTTCGCTAAAGTGAGTAATTAATGCACTCTTATTAATTTAGTGCCCTCGCATGCGCTCGGGCACCAACATAACACTCGTGGAACAATAACTCACTTTGCGCTCGATGCAACAATCTACTATTTCTCATGCGACTTTAGCAGCTTTCCTCCCAGTTTTTATAATAAATTACATAAGGTTTAAAGATCATTAACAACCCTATATACTTCCAAGTTGATTGAGATAGCGTCGTGTCTACACCAAGTGCAACGGGCTACTGATGAACAGTATATTATGATGCTCTGTGTGATATAATTCCGACAACTGACGAAACACGAACTTTGCCGAAGGACATTAAGAAAATAGTTCTACTATACATACTTCCGGTATATACCGGATATAGCACGGTCATGGTAACTGAGCTCCGAAATGTCAAACGACTCCACTCCCTGGTACCCGCGCGGCGCCCAGAAGTCGCCTCGTGAGCCAATAACTAGAGTCGAACGTCAGAGTGACATTGACATTACGGGTGCTCAGTTATCTTGACCGTGCTGTATGTCTTAACTCACTTTGAGAAAATTGTAAAAAAAACTACTACTTTTCTTTCAGGTATTTGCTGATATGCACGGTAACGCCGTTCATCTCTTCGAGAGAGACTGTTCAGTTCAGAGACGTCATCAGAAGATCATTGAAGAAGCACCAGCGGTTAGTCCTCTTCGGTGCCTACAATCTTCTTTCAAGGCAGCATGAGATACGCTATGCTATCCATGTTGTAAATTATATTTGCAGCGACGTACTTGAGTACGCAATCAGTTCAGAGCTTTTCATTCATGCCACTGCAATTCACGGCCGAGAGGCATTTGCTCTTTGAAATTAACGAAGTCATGTGGTGTACCTCTCCTTACACAGTTTATTTCTTCTCTCCTTATGTGATCTTTCCTGGTTAGACTATAGTAGTAAGATTTAATCAGTAGGTATTTATAAAAAGATTGCTTGTTTTCCAGCCAGGTATTTCGGAAGAAACTCGCCGTTCTCTTGGTGAGGCCGCAGTTCGCGCCGCTAAAGCAGTCGGCTACGTGGGAGCGGGTACCGTGGAATTCATCCTGCATCGTCAGACACACGAGTTCCACTTCATGGAGATGAACACACGACTGCAGGTGGAGCACCCCATTACTGAGATGATTACTGGTATGTGTACCTGTATAATTATGTAAAAATCGGGATCAGTCGCAACGCCCTGCCGTGTGTATGAGTTTTGGCCTCAAGATCTTATATTTAGTCTTAGGCCAAGAGAGCCATGGCCCGGGTGGCAGATTGCAAGGCAACCAGGCTGCCGCATTTTTCTGAGGCAAGTTCTACTATACTCTACACTGTAAAAGGAAAATCAAATATATCTGACTAGCTGTTTCCCGCGGCTTCGCTCCCGTGGACCACCCCACTAGGACCCGTTTCGATTAAAAAATAGCCTATATCACTCAGGAATAATGTAGCTTTCTATTGGGGAAATAATTTTTTAAATCGGTCCAGTAGTTTCGGAGCCTATTCGGTACAAACAAAAAATATTTTCTCTTTATAATATTGGTATAGATATGAATTTTCGAACTTGATTCGCTCGCTCTTGCATTCAAAATTATCTTGATTGATAGGTTTTCTGCATAAGTAGACTACAAAACCTATACGAAATGATAAAAAAAAACGAGATTGTTTCGCTCACTCTCTCATTTTTTATATTTGAATATCAGGCTAGCATAGCGAAGGAGCGGGCAATCCTGTATGGCCCGGGGCGCCAAATATTTAAATACGCCACTGGGCAAGATAGGAGTGAAACTACTTGATCTAAATTTAACTTTGCTAGCGCGATGAATAAATCGTATGACATTTGTGCAACGGCGGGGGTCGTTGGGTGCCTGACTGCGTACCTACTCCATTATGTTGTCGTATAGATGTCGCCACAGGTTAGGCCGAAAATAGCTATTCTCTTTTAATACTTATTCATTCAATGTAAAGAGACATGTTAATTTCTATTCACCCATTCATACTTTTTGTACTAATAAAAGAATAATACAAAATAACATTATCCTATCTTGTCCCTCTATAAGTCTGTGGGGCAAAGGTTTCTTCTCATACAATGATGGCATTAACATTACGTCATACGTCAAGAGCTCATGGGTCTTTTTACGTTTGAAGATATTGAAACGATATATTAATGAAAATATGTTTCTTCACCTTTGAAACTGCTCAGCCTTTTCCTATGTTGGCACCAGTATAACCTGCAGCCTAATTACGTAAGTGAATTCGACAAGGCAAAGTTACTGCCAAAAATTATTGGACTCTTTCGAAAAGAGTATATTCACCAATGAAAGTGTCAAATAATTATTTAAAGAGTAAAAAAACAACTGATAAAAAACTGACTTTCTGTTAAAATCTTATTATTTTTTTGTAGGCACGGACTTAGTGGAATGGCAACTGCGTGTGGCAGCAGGCGAGCAGTTGCCTCTATCTCAAGATCAGATCATTCGTCGAGGTCACGCGGTCGAGTGTCGCATCTACGCCGAGGAGCCTCGAGCGGGCTTCCTCCCTCGCGCCGGCACGCTACATAGACTCAGACAACCGGTGCCTGAAGAGTTCGTTAGGGTGAGTTGAGTTTTTGTTTTGTCTAACCATTTGTTCCAAACATTCTTCGCCCGCGCCGTCTCGAACCAGCCCTCATGGTACGTGACCAAATCATCTCGCCACCTCATTCTGGACCGGCCTCGACGACGCCTAGCATCTTCAGGAACCCACTGTGTACATTGACTCTTGCCCAGAAATAAAAAAGCCTTGTATAATATACAGTGCTAATCGTTAATGTTTAAGTTGTACGTAATTGTTTTTATTTGAGAACCCCTGAAGTGAACGCCTCGTCCAAGAATGTCAGCTTTCTCTTTCTTTCGCTACTTCCATCCAGCGTGGTCCAGCTATAGGCACGACCTTGACCTCCCAGCGAGTGTCTTCCTCGTTCACGCTTGTCAAATATTCCTATCCAAGCCAAGAAATCATCTTTTTGGCCCATCTATAGTTTCGTAACATGGCCAGCCCATTTCCAGTTAAGTTTATATGCACAAGTAAGTGCGTGCGTGTGCTTTTTAGGTAGATCTAACTTTTTAGTAACGAACTCTATGCTGACTATGGAATTTAAGCAAAATTATATTATATTATTTATCGCGTTCTCGCGTTCCGACCGTTTGTATGAAGATAGAATACTGTTAGGTATCTTTACCGTGGCTATGACATAATCAAAAGCTGCATTTTGTATTTTGGTCATAGATAATAATGGGGATAAATATAATGACCACCTAAAATTACTTTGTGACCATAACCTCTATTACCTAAAATTGTACTATGAAACCCAAATTTAGTAAATTGATCACCAAATTTAGTAAATTGATCACCAAATTTTAATAGCAAATTATTGCGCTATTTAATGTTGTAAAATAGGTTAGGTTAGGTTAGAACTGTGACCAACCGCGCGCGAGCCGAGCGAGCAAAGCGAGCGGTGCCGCGGCAGCGGCCGGCGAGCGCTACTTCCAAGTTGCTCCCAGAAATTTTATAATCTTTTTGGTCATTGGTTTAATTTTGGTGATCATTTACTACTTTTGGTGATCATTTACTACTTTTGGGTTAACAATGATTTATTTGGAGTCATTTTGCCTAAACAGGATAGCGAGATGTTAAAACTTTGGTTATAATTTTACAATAAGATGCGGGTTTAATTTTGGTGATCATTTACTATTTTTGTCTGTTATATGTTACTATATCTGGTGGTAAGTTAAACATAAGCCGATAATAATCACGCCGACAATATTTTTTTTTGAACCTACTTAAAGGGATTTTTTTTCAACACAACCTTCGTGTGCGGCGTCGTTGGATAGGTCTTTGTTATGATTGCTTCAATCCATTTTTTTTCGATTCAGGGACCGTTTGCGAAATATGAAACTTTAAAGTGGAAATTTTTGTAAGAGTCATGTGTATTCAGTCCACCAAACTAAACGTTGTTTTTGGATGTGTGAAAAGTATTCAGAAAAAAATACATACCTAATATTAAAAAAAAATTAAAACTATCACAACTAAAAAGGCTTTGCAAATTGTGGAGAAACTAGCTTTTGTCCGCGACTTCGCCTGCTCAGCATAAGTAAGTAAATCTTTGCACCATACAAGCTTTCACCCCCCTTTCCACCCCCTCAAGGTTAATTTTCTGGATAAAAAGTATCCTATGTCCTTCCCAGGGTCTCAAACTATCTCCATACCAGACCAAAATTTATCTTTAATCGGCTTTATCGTGAACAGTTAACATACAGAGTCGCACTTTCGCATTTATAAGTAATATTTGTGTGGAAAGTCGGCCAACTTAAAATTGTACTTGAGTAAGTCAACCTTTCGAAAAAAATCCATAGAAAGTAACTCAAAACTAAACTTGGCCAGCTTTTTTTCAATACTGCTGGAGTGCCGCTTTTAAATATTCAATTCTTTTCCAATATTGATTCAAGGAAAAATACAATAAGACAGCATAAACAAATGCAGACTTGATCGGCCGGATGGCTTATGGAGTAGGTAAATGTTGAGGAACCTGAATACAAATTTAGTTGCCTACTGTTTCGAAATTCAATAGAAAATTGTTTCCTAATTACAACCGTTGAGCTCTTCGACTAACTTGAATGTAGGTACTTGGGTAAGTAAAAATTTCGTAATAATGCCATAGAAAATAACTTAAAACGAAACTTGCCGGCTTTTTCTTCAAACCTATTGGGATGTCGCTTTTGAATACTTCTTTTCCAATATTTATTCAAGTACAAATACAGTAGGACAGCAATTATGCAGAAAAGCCGAATCAACCGGCCGCCCACGTCTGGTCGTTTCAACTGCCAGTAAACACTCTTTCATTTTACGGGTCCACTGCAATGATAAATGTCCTTATTTTTGTTTAAGTATCAATTATCTTGAAAATAAAAAGGACACTTATCTATTAATGTAATAACAATTAGTTAAGGCAAAAGTTTTAAAGAAATACTAGTGGCCCAACCCGGATTTGCTTGGGTCATAATAATACCTATAACCATCTGGAATAATGTACCTATAAAAAGGTGAAAGATTTTTTCTAATAGGTGTATTGTTGCCAGAGATTACCCTACACGTCTTAACAAACTAACAACATTCAGGCGCTCCCTTTATATAATACTAGCTGTCCCACGCGGCTTCGCTCCCATCAACTGGCTACGTACCTACCCTACCCTACACCTAATATTCTTGCCCGTTTTTGCAACATTATTCATTTATGTTCCGCTCCTATTGGTCGTAGCGTGATGTTATATAGCCTATAGCACTCAGGAATAATGTAGCTTTCTACCAGTGAAAAAATTTTTAGAATTGGTTCATTAGTTCCAGAGATTACCCCCTACATACAAACTTACAAATTTTACCTCTTTATAATATTAGTAGATTTGTTAAGATTCGTATGGCAAACAATCCCTTTTTAGAAAATTCTAATATAATTAAATATTATAGTATAAAAGAATAGATATTATAGAATATTTGAAATCAGTCTTGAAAAATCTGCACTCTCATAATAAATCACAGTGAAATGCAGTTCCTAAAAAAGTTATGTAGGTCTGAAACAAAACGCTATAACGACTAATTTCTTCATGTTGCAAATTTAATAGGACCAAAAGTAATTATAGGTACCAGTAATTTAGACAGCTATCTTTATTAACATTTATGTACTGTTGCTCATGTTGTGGATTTTCTGGTACGTTCTTCTCCATAACAAGCTACTTTTCTGTATGGACGGTAGAATAAATTCATTTCAAATTAAAAATGACAGAGTTTCGTACAAACTTTCATCCCCTATTTCACCCCTTTAGAAGATGAATTGTCAAAAATCTTTTCTTAAATTACTCTTACAGTATAAAATCAACATCCTGTAAAAAATTCAAACTTCTATCATTAGAATTTGGCTGGGCTATGTCAGTCGGGACATTGCCTTTTATATATCGTCGGTCGGAGTCATTACTGGAACATCTCCAAAATTATGTGTTTTGGACTAAGTATGCAGAATGATAGAAAATTAAATGCTCTTTCCAAATCACTACTGGATCAAGTCATACGCGTTCATCTTACTAGTGGAAACGACATGTACCGGCAGATAATTATTATAGTGTCTTAAGTCATTAAAAGTATATTTCGAAATGTTCCAGTATGACTCTGAAAATTATATATTTTCTATACGTAGTTAAATATTATTTTTTCGTATTTACTTCACTAGCGCTCTGAACCTGGTAAACCGATGAACAAACTGCAATAATTTTCGTAATTATGAATAAAAATATAAATGCCAGTTCCAGAGCTCAAAAATTATTCAATTTAGCCATTTCCAAATTTGTGTATGATAAGGATAATGTGAAGAACGGTCAGTTCTAAGGTAAGTTTTATTGTTTTTTATTCAGGTTAAATCTGAACTAAAGTCATGAGTGAAATTCTATCTGTCTATAAAATGCATGTACTATTTATTATTGTTCTTGCTCTAAAAAATTGGATCCATTTCCGTCCCATCACAATGGGTATAATTAATTCAATTTGCCAAGAAGACTAGGACTCCATACGCAGTAACTGAATTGGACTGAACTGACATTTAAAATTTGAAGCCATTAGTAAAACAGTTTCGGTTAACAATGATGGTGATCGAGTAGTATAGAATGACATACGAAAAATTTTTATGCAAGCATCTTCTCCATACTACGTTTTCTACGACGCCTATACAGAAACGTCGATGACATGCCTGAACGTGCGTCACAAAATAAAGGGCAAAAATTCAGAAAATGTGATCCCAGACATTCAGAATAATACCATAAGCAGCCAACTTGAAGAAAAGAGATTTACTTTCTTATGTGATGCCAATGTGATTCCTAGCCGCGACTATTACGAAAATTTGGAGGCAACAGACAACATTGTTGAACATGAAGATAACTTCGAGAGTGATTATTTTTTATTAATATGCGATTCTGTTATGTTGTTGATCAAAACGTTCATTTTCACTGAATTTTGAATAAACCTTTTTAAAATAAACCTTTTTCTTGTATAAATTGTTGTTTTATATAAATTTAATTAGCAGATCATTCACAAGTATTCCACTAGATCTCTATTAATAATCCTATTTTATTAAGTTTCATATTACATTATTGAAACATTCAGGAATATTCCATTAGATCATCACATTTCCTTAATTTTTCTATTTCACTACTGGAACATTTCAAAAAATTACAAATATCTTAAAAAGTACAAATATTGCATACCTAATAACAATCTTATAATAAAATAAAGTTTTTTTACGATATGTAGGCATATCAAACATCAAAATAACATAAAGTTAAGTCAACAAAATTTTCATTTCAGAATATCTAAAAACTTTAACTTGGATTATCTCAAAACAGCATATTTTGAATTGTACCGGTAATGATTCCGACCGACGATATATAGATAGATTCCTTCTATTGTTTTGGGCGGACTTGGGTTGTTTAAATAGGACAAAGTCTGAAAAGGTATGGTTATTTTTTTTTTTAATTTCGTGCTGCGCGTTTGGTAATTGCCATTATGTTCCAGGGCAAATGCAATTATATTTTTTCCTTGAGCATTTTGTGTTCTGTTTCAGCTTGTTTCTACCGACTTGAAAATAAGGTGGTAATAAACCTAACTATATTCGATACATACGTAGGTATGTATGTATTATTGTTCGAATTGCACAATATAAATTAATTTATACAAAAACAAATTGGTAGGGCAGGTAGTGTAGGGTAGGTAGTTAGGGTAGGGTACGTTAATTATAATTATGTAACGTAACGGAGGTGGTCACTGGCCCCTGAAACACAGATGCTGTTACCTAGCTCAGCTTCAATTTACAAAAAATGTGAAACCCAGAGTTTTCACATTTTTTGTAAATTTTGAAGGTAATACATTTATTTATTATTATTCTGTTGGATAAACAGGATCAATGTCTTACTTGCATACTTATGTTTTTGATAGCTAGAGCAGAGAGCTGATAAAACGTCTAGCTACCTGATGATAATATTATTCTGCATGTGTAGAGATATGCGATTTTATTTAGATGACTTAAACATTTATTTGATTTAATTTTCGCCAGGTGGAGACTGGCGTCCGGGAAGGACAAGAAGTATCAGTGCACTATGACCCCATGATCGCCAAGCTTGTTGTGTGGGGCCGCGACCGCAGTGAAGCCCTCGCCAAAACCAGAGCCAAGCTATCCGAATACCAAGTAAGTGTCTCAAATATCATTGTGAACGTTGCTTTTTCAACTAATACGAGGTTATAATGCTAGGCAATAGTGGACTTTAACTTTCTGGATCAAAAATATTCCAGGAAAATGATAATAACAAAAGTAATGTCATTTTAGCGGCACTGCTGAGTAGAACTTTTGGGCTGTCAATAGGTCGAATCTAATTCTGTCTTGGAAGTTGCGAGACCCCCGCGAGGTGGTGTTGCGTGTCATACCGTGGCCTGCAAACATGGTAACATGTGCATAGCATGCGCCCTCAATCTAATTCACTTAGTCTCTTTGCGCGAAAAACTTAACTCGGGGTTAGTTGCTAACACGAGCTTAAATCTTTCACAGGTCGCCGGTTTAGAAACAAACGTCAACTTCCTTCTCCGCCTCAGCGGCGCCAGCGCATTCGTAGCAGGCGACGTGCATACTTCATTCATACCTCAGCACGAAATTGAACTGTTTCCGCCGAGTGACTCCAAGCTGAGTGAGGAGCGAGC
This sequence comes from Orthosia incerta, assembly GCA_948252205.1. Lineage (NCBI taxonomy): Eukaryota > Metazoa > Arthropoda > Insecta > Lepidoptera > Noctuidae > Orthosia > Orthosia incerta. The sequence continues at coordinate 16,903,802 of OX411741.1, forward strand.
TATTCAGGCCGCCCTAGGACATGTAAGCATTCCTTTATCGCGCTAGACGTACGCCTTTCCCAAGTTGATGATGATGATAATGAAGTATGACATCTGGACTTCCTGCATCAAGTTTCACAAGTCAAAAAAAGAAAACAGCAACTTTTTCAGCGAAAATTTCTCAATAACTACAAGACATAATATGATAAAAAACATAATGACAACAATAAAAACGACACTGACTGAATGCCTCGCGCGAGCGCAACGGTTTATAAGGCATTATTTGGACATTTTATTACAATAAAATAAGTACTCAAAAATATAAAATTAAAATTAGATTCGATTGATAAACATTGAGATGTTTCAAATTATTAACCAGTTATTTTTATATTCAACATATTCTTACGCGTAGACGACGCTTTCGCACATGATAAAATTGCCTTTTTTTCGTGTGGACAACATATTTTTTAAGTACAAATACAATAAACTTTGAAAAATAAAATTAATGGCTTACTATACTCTAAGCCCAATCCATACCATTTTTTGCAGATTATTATTTGACACCAGTAAGCTGAAAAAGCAATTAAAAAACCTGTTGTTTCGGGATGTTGTAAAAACTTGACTGTGTTTAGAATTTACTTTTTCTAATTTAATTTGAGCAGTTATCAAAAATATGTAATGTACATTTACTAGATAAGTATATGACGCAAACATTTGCATTAAACGATTTATCATATATCTTGTAGTTATTGAGAAATTTGCGCTGAAAAAGTAGCTGTTCTCTTTATTAGCTCGTGAAACTTTTAGGGGCTCTTAACGTTGCTGTACATATAGATAGAGAAAGGCGTTACAAGATGTCGTTAATAGTAGATTAGTAGCCAAGGGCTGTAAGGCATCAATTGCAGCCCGAGATATTTAGTTCGAGGGTGCAATTGGTGCCTACACCAGAGCTAACTATTCTGCTTTACATCTCGATTGTGAGGTAAGTAGAAAAAAACCGGCATTACAAGAATAAAACATTTTATTTGTTGAAATTTATAGCTAAATGAGAACAATTTTCAAATTTTAAGGACAGGTGTTTTTAGGGTATGTTAATAGTTTGAGATTGTGATATTTGTTGGTCATGGACAAAATCTGACGGGATGAAGCTTATTTTGTTGGTCATTTTACTTTTATTTTGTATGGAATCTTCAATGTAACCTTCAACCACCTTGCTGGATTTCCACCCTCCGTGCCTTTTTAGGGGTCCAAAGGGTAAAAACGGAACCCTATTGCTGAGACTCCGCGATCCGTCTGTCTGTCTGTCCGTCTGTCACCAGGCGTGGTATCTCATGAATCGTGATAGCTAGACAGTTGAAATTTTCACAGATGATGTATTTCTGTTGCCGCTATAACAACAAATACTAAAAACAGAATAAAATAAATATTTAATTAAGGCTCCCATACAACAAACGTGATTTTTTGGCCGTTTTTTGCGATAATGGTACGGAACCCTTCGTGCGCGAGTCAGACTCGCACTTGGCCGGTTTTTATAGTGGTTAAGTTAGCCCCAGCATCGGCTAAAAGTGTAGCCGATGTTCTCCGGAAGCAATGACCTGTGTACAATTCCGGGTTTGCTAACTTTAAATAACTTGCGATTTGCTTCAGCATACTTCTGATGATATTTTTCCAATAACTTGTTTGTAGCACTTGCCTTGGTGGTACTTCATACAAATGTTCGGTCAATTTTAGTTTCTGTGTTCGGTAGTTTAATTACTAACAACTGACCCTGTTGTTCTATGTTCTCTATTGTTATAGTTGTCAATTCAATACCTCGGCAAGCGCCAGTTATACCGAAGATAAGAACCACCTAAAACAAGCGAAATATAAAAATAAGTATGTTTTATAGGATTGTAAGAGTATAAAAAATTAATTATGAAGTATTACCATTATATGATTATTATTTTACGTACCTTTACAGCTAAATATATGTCGTCAGGGGCTTCATTTATGAATGTTTTCACGTCTTGCGCTGTAAAAACCTTTGACTTTATACTTTTGTCCCCAGCAGATTGTCTTTTTAGAAAAGATGATAATTTTGATGTCGTGTTTAGTACTCATAGTTGCTTTTAACATTGAATAAATGCACCACAAACTAGATGGCTGCAGCTTTTTTGATAGCTCACTAAAGTATGTTAAGAATACAGTCTCGGATAAAAACTACTCGTTTTTCTGTTCGCCACTTTATGAACTGGTCGTAAGTTTTCAAATATCTCTCTTTAGAAGTTTCAGGCAAAATATTGTTAATTACTGCTTCAGCTTCCATTTTCATTGAATCGGGAGTGCAGCTTATATCTTCATCACTTGAAGAACTCATGTTTTTTCCTAACACGTAATTATAAAAAAATCCCAAAGGCCAAAAACAAACAGTATTTAAAGTAAAAGTTTTCTTTTCCCGCTTTTTTCATTAAAAAGAATCAAGTAAAGAACTTTTTTTTTTTTTCAAGAACGAAATTGAGCTTCGCCGTTCGATATTTAAAATTGATGACTATTATACTCACACGAAGACAAGGCTGCATAGCAAAGCGACCTCTTTGGTCATTGGGCTGAATGCATGATGTATATTGCCAGTATGATGGTTAGATGTACGCGAACTTTTTGAAAGAAAGAAGTGTTTTTTTTAAATGGCTAGTATTTAAACGAGCGAAAAAAAATTCAAATTAAAGGTGTAAAAAATACTGTATATGGCTTACTGAAATATTAAGTGGGCGACAAACAGTGGGCGAATACAAATGTTTAAAACAGCGACTTGAAAATATAAGTTTGTCGACAGGGCTCCTTTTTCTGTCTGCAGGGTCTAAAGTAACCTAACATGAAGGAGATGACGGGAGCTAAGTTCGCTCGCTTTGCTCGCTCGCTTTGCTCGCTCACTTCAGCTCCCGTCATCCCCTTCGAACCTAACCTATCCGTGTCGGGGTGCCCTAAGTTCACGAGCTCGCTTCGCTCGCTCTTGGACACGAATAAACCCGAACTCCCGCACTGCACAGTGATGTCGCCTCGATAGTTGTTCAGCTATTTTCAAAATAATAATATTCTAAAATAGAAACCCAAATACAATTAAAGTATGTAACAATATTATTACCGCAGCTCACAAAAATCTCCTAAAAGGTATTACTCAAATCGGATAAATAGTTACTTACTTAGTATAATAGTCGCCCATTCAGTATATTTTTCCCTCGGTTAATAATTTCCCTTTTTAAATTACTAGCTACATTATTACCCTAGAGCGCTAATTAGTCACCTAAAAGCCCCATTTGGAGGTAATAAGAACCTACTTACCGAACATGAGAGATGTAAATTTAATTTCTTACCGCCCTAGGGCTTTTCTAGCTACATTATTACCCTAGAGCGCTAATTAGTCACCTACAAGCCCCATTTGGAGGTAATAAGAACCTACTTACCGAACATGAGAGATGTAAATATATATAGTCTCATCTTGCATGAAGTTTAATATATTTTTAAAGGATTAAAAAATATATATCCTGTAAAACTTTTTATTACAGTTTCTTTTGTTTAAAACTGTATTTACTGGGCTTTTTACCTAAGCAATACAATAGCTAAGCGATGTTTTTAACTATCCTCAACTCCACCCCAGTGGGAAGGTACAACTCTCCTTTATTATGTGATGTTGTTCAGAGATAGAAAAGGAACAACCATCTTCTAACAAAATAAGTAGATAATGAGATAACTAACATAGGTAAATGTTGTTTTTTTTTGTATGTATGTCACTTGTCCTTGTCGTGTTGAAGAGGTTATTTATTTTTTATTCTAAAAACGGTTCAAGGATTTTTTTATTTCAGCTGCTGAACAATCAACTATCCAACACTGTGACGGACAACTGGAAGGGAATCTCAGTAAAACCTGAGGCGTGGAGACCAAACTATGAATTGCAGAAAACTATTCCTTTGAGGTTTGATGAAAAAGGTAAAAAAAATATTCTTCCCTGCTGTCTATGTCCTGAGGCCAATGGACTGTACATAGGCCTCCTTATATTGTTTAAGCAATTAAGCGAATCAAATTAATGTGTAGTCACTCATCACTTATCGTTAGTCGACTCTTAGTCAAACCGCGAATATTCTTCAAAATTGCAAACCCATTGTGACAAGGATATTTAATTTTGTCATTCGATAATTGGTAGAGCTCATTGTGATATTAGGGTTCCGTACCCAAAGGGTAAAAACGGGACCCTATTACTAAGACTCCGCGGTCCGTCTGTCTGTCTGTCTGTCACCAGACTGTATCTCATGAACCGTGATAGCTAGACAGTTGAAATTTTTACAGATTATGTATTTCTGCTGCCGCTATAACAAAAAATACTAAAAACAGAATAAAATAAATATTTAAGTGGGGCTCGCATACAACATACGTGTTTTTTTTGCCGTTTTTAGCGATAATGGTACGGAACCCTTCGTGCGCGAGTCCAACTCGCACTTGGCCGGTTTTTTTGTAATAATGGTACGAAACCCTTCACGCGCGAGTATGATTCGCACTTGGCCGGTTTTTATGGAATAGGAACGTGTTAGTATCTTTTTCCCGAAAATTTTTAATCGGCCTACTATCGAACAACCGTTGGCAAAAAGTGTCTTTTTTAACCGACTTCAAAAAAAGGAAGAGGGGTTTCTCAATTCTGTTGTATTATTTTATGTTTGTTACCTCAGAACTCTATTATTATTTTATAAATCAATTTTCGGAAAATTCTATGTGTTTTGAAAGGGTTTATTTACTTCCAGATTTTTAACAGCAATGTATTGTTCGCAGATTTCACAGTAACGGTCCAACACGAGCGCACACCCAACTCGTATCGCGTAAAAGTCAAAGATGGCGAATGGCGTCAAGTAGAAGCGTCACTTGAAACCACCGAGAGAGGACTCAGACTGAATACGCTCATAGGCGACAAGAAGAGCAACGTGGGACTACTGACGCACGAGCAACAAGTGCACGTGTACGATGAGGTAAGGACATTATGTCACAGTGTTGTATCGTGAAACCACCGAGAGAGGACTCAGACTGAATATGCTCATAGGCGACAAGAAGAGCCACGTGCGACTACTGACGCACGAGCAACAAGTGCACGTGTACGATGAGGTAAGGACATTATGTCACAGTGTTGTATCGTGAAACCACCGAGAGAGGACTCAGACTGAATATGCTCATAGGCGACAAGAAGAGCCACGTGCGACTACTGACGCACGAGCAACAAGTGCACGTGTACGATGAGGTAAGGACATTATGTCACAGTGTTGTATCGTGAAACCACCGAGAGAGGACTCAGACTGAATATGCTCATAGGCGACAAGAAGAGCCACGTGCGACTACTGACGCACGAGCAACAAGTGCACGTGTACGATGAGGTAAGGACATTATGTCACAGTGTTGTATCGTGAAACCACCGAGAGAGGACTCAGACTGAATATGCTCATAGGCGACAAGAAGAGCCACGTGCGACTACTGACGCACGAGCAACAAGTGCACGTGTACGATGAGGTAAGGACATTATGTCACAGTGTTGTATCGTGAAACCACCGAGAGAGGACTCAGACTGAATATGCTCATAGGCGACAAGAAGAGCCACGTGCGACTACTGACGCACGAGCAACAAGTGCACGTGTACGATGAGGTAAGAACATTATGCGACAGTACTGTATCGTGGAATAATCACCCGGGAGCTTATTATTTCCTGCACTGTTGTATTATTCTAAGGGATAATTATATTCCGGGCTTTAAACTATCTGCGTGCAAAATTTCTTCCAAACCCGTTCAAAAGTTTTTTCTTGATTGAAGCACATAATATGAACTTTCACATTTATTATAATACTAGCTGTTCCTCGCGGCTTCGCTCCCGTGGACCACCCCACAGGACCCGTTATCGGGATTAAGAAATAGCCTATGTCACTCAGGAATATTGTAGCTTTCTAATGGTGAAAGAATTTTTTAATTCGGTCCTGTAGTTTCGTCGCCTATTCGGTACAAACAAACAAAAAAATCTTTCCTCTTTATAATATTGGAATTGCCTGTGATAGTGGTAGTGCCTAACCTTTGGACAGTATGTAAATATTTAAAATAAGCGCCGCTGACAATAAGTGATGATAACTATAAATCTCTATCTAAATAAGCCAAAGCTCATCGCAATTTGCCTTCCGCTAACAGTTTATCCTATGAATTTGTTCGTTTTCCTTCCTATTCAAAACGCACCAGTTTAATAAATTGATTTTATTTAAAAGGCGATGAAATCTGATTTGACAAATATAAATGTGAGTCCTTTTTCTGTCTCCTGCAGCTAATTTAAAAGTATAATCAAATCTTAGACTATTTTTGTGAGTAAAGTTAACATCACTGCTCCACTACGACAACATATAAATACATTGTTGACACATTCGGCTTTCCTAAAAAAAGATTCGTAAAGTATTTGAATTTGCCAACGCCGCCCACACAACAAATCATCTTCATGTTTTTGTCACAGAATGGTCAAACAATAGTGGAGTTGCCTCGACCCAAATACCAGGCAACCACTGTAGACGCAGCTGCCGCAGCCAACAGCGCATCCTCGCCCACGCCTGGAGTGCTGGAGAGGATACTCGTCAATAAGGGAGACAAAGTGAGTCAATGTCATCGGTACCATAAACTGTACCTACCTACTAATTTATTGAACAACAAAAAGTTTCTAAGACATGTTATTTCGGCAATGTCATCAAAGCAGCCTATCGCAGACCACAACTGGGCATATACCTCTCTCAAGCTGTGCAATAATATCCATTTTGGAGTCATGATATGTCTTAAGTTATTTAAAACTTTCTGTCGTCAGCGTCACACACTGATCTCCATGAATATTTACCACACCTCTGTAAAAAAGAAACAAAATTCTTTATTATATGATATTTTACATTGAAATTCTTATATTGGGTACATTATAATTACATAAAGTTTTGCACAATCATATTTTAATAACGATTAGGTACATTACATAACAAGCCAGTTACATTAAGAATGGAAAATAACAAGAGTAACTTTCTTCAGGTGGTGAAAGGCCAGCCTCTGTTCGTGGTCATAGCCATGAAAATGGAATATGTGGTGCGTTCTCCTCGTGATGGTGTTGTCGCAGCTCTGGCACCTTTCAACCTCGGGGATTCCGTCGGCAAGGGAGCTCAGGTGGTCATGCTAGAGGGAGACAGCTGAATATCTACGTTCCTGTCACATCCATGCTACTGGTTAAAGTAATGCGCACTTACATATTTACTATCAAGAACACAGTGGCCCAAATATTTTATCAGTCTCGTTAAATGTCTTGTGTGTCATTTAGAAAGATAAGCTATTTGGAACAAATAAATACCATTGGAAGTTTTGCCAGAAGTCTGTGGCCACGTTAATTAGAATATAATGTATTTAGTTAATTGGTAAAAACGAAATTCCGAACCTCATTATGAATAGTTTTTTTTGTGTTCAAACAACACCATTCAGATCATTCCTAAAAACCGACCTCTTTTATACTACAAACGGGCCTTTCACAGTATGACGCAGCCATAAACCATTAGATAGTACATGAATACAAAACCGGATTACATTCTGTAGTGTGGCGATTGCGCAGACGATCGACGAGACTGTCTATTGTGAGGCAGCGAAAGTTATTCTGTGTTAAGTAGAATGTCTGCAACAAAACGCTTTTGTGACATAAAATAAAAGGTTATTTGGGTCAATAAGAGCGAAATATTATAAACTAACTTAGTCTCAGATCGCTTTGTTTCACTTCCGAACAATAGCCTAGCTAGCCATAACGATGAGCGAGTTCGGCAGTTGTTCTTATGGTCGTAGAATCTTGTCCGTGGTCGCAAGCCCTTATTAGGCGCGAGGCCCATCGGTTGCAGAGCCTATTTAGTAATCCGACGCTGTTATGAATAATTTGTAATGGGGACAATGATTTTTTATTTATTCCAAGTTAGTGTGTAATGAGAATTAAGTAAAAATTTTAACTTGCCAGTTGCCAGCTAATATTTAGCGGTCAAATAAGTCTCGAAATGACGCATTTGATAATAATAATGGTATGGTTCTCGTACCTACATAATTCAGTTTTTATAATGTTAACTTTTGCTTCGAAATTTATGATTTTGATCAATTCTTTTAATAAGGTAATTTATACTATAGTTGCATAAAATGTTTGATAGAAATGTTTATTTATATATTACCTCCATAAAGCTGATAACAATATTTATTGATATTATATTTCCTGTTAATATTTTGGGTACAATGTTATGACATTCTATTTTATACTGTTTCTATGTGTTATTTAACCGTGTTAAAAATAAATAAACTATTTAAACATGAAAAGAAGTATTAATTAATTATTAAAAATCATCGGACTACTACACCTACGTTAATTACCGCTAATGAAGGACGCCCTGTTATTAATGAATATTTAGTACACGCGAACATCCTGATCAAACGACGGACAACATACTCGTAACTATACCAATAGAATCATTGAAGCCTGTTTTAATGAGTAGAGAAGCGACTCATTTCAATTAAATTGTGAAAATCAAAAAATTTCATCAAAACAATAACAATTTTAGTAGGATTCTTGAATTTGATTTCTACATTGTTTATATTGAAAGCCGAAATCAAAACCATTTCAACCTTCATGGAAAAACATACAATAGTTATTTATGCTACAAGTGCGGAAAGTAAGTGATTTCCTATGAGTGGATAATCGATACGAGTCGGAAATCATCTTACGCACGTGTATCATACAACATTTTACTGTGCATTGTGCGAGGAAATAAAAATATATATCTGAACCAAGCAAGAAATTAATAAAATGGCGCTTATTCAAGGACGCTCAGCATATCCACAGATTAACTAATAGTTCATAGTTCCTCGGGCATATCTACTGCGCATGTGCAAATAGCTGTCACGTCGTAACGCAAAAAGGCACGAGCAAAATATTCATTCTGCCAAACATATTTAATGAAAATTTAAAATTAATTTATTGATCAAAATCTAAATCTAGAGTAATTAAAAACGCCTTAAATGAAGTATTAGTTTTGTTTTACCTTTTATATGAATGATAATCTGTACTTAACTAATTTTTAAAACGTTTCTCAAATAATAAAAACCTCAGACTAATAATACCCGTATTATTAGTCTGAGATAAAAACTCTATGCGGTGGGCTGACGTTGAAGTTAAAAATTAAAAAGGACAGGAAAGTAAAAAGCACTAGTAAAAAAAAGACACTTTCCGCACAGTTTGGCTGCCTGGAAAACGCTCTTTTCGAGGACATGCATTGTAAAGTTATTTTTATACAGGCGTTATGTCGTATATTAGGACAACGATTTTTCGGTTGTCTTCAGTGTAGAATTTAATACGCAATTTCAAAGCTTATGTCAACGGGGGCGTAGCTCAGATGGTAGAGCGCTCGCTTAGCATGCGAGAGGTACCGGGATCGATACCCGGCGCCTCCAAAATTACTTTTTGTTTTTCTTTTCTAAAGATAAATCTCGGTCTCAGTAAATCTCAATAACTCGATTTGTTTATTTCAATTGTTTCTACTTAAGGCGGATTTATTCCCCAATGTTACCGCAGTACTGGCCAATAATGAAAAAAGAGCCAGAATATCAATATTGAACTTCCTTTTGGCCTGTTTTGATTGCTATGTGTTGTTAAGTGGATAATATTCTTTGATTAACATAATTATGCTATTTCAGTTAAGAAGAACTTCTAGCCATATTTTTTTCTGTGCTTATTATTTTTAACATCCAAGTCGATTTGGAGGAGTACCTGTCCAAAAGTAGAGAAAAAATATCGTGTTGTTAATTATTTTTTATCACAAAACTATTAGTTACACGAAAAAAATGTTTCACAAAATAATGTATACTTACATGAATCAATTATAAATATGTACATTAATATTTTTTTCAAACCTTTTCGCATAGCCGTTCCTAAACAGTACCTATGCTATAAAAATTAACCGTTTTACGGCACTAAAGCAGTGGGAGGTCCTTAAAAGAAGATGACACTATTTAACATGACAGAATAATGAATGAATATAGACATCCGTTCTATTGCTTTGCGCTCGCATGTCACACATTATTGTGGTAATGTAACTCATGGCCGAGAGAATAAATGTAAGCCAACCTGCCGTATTAGCCTGGAAACAAGGTCTCTAACGATAGTGGTTTCTTCCGTACTTATTTAAAAGAAGTCATATGTGCTACATAAATTATAGCTACAAGAAATCTAGCTGTTTTTTTTAAATTGAGTAGGCTTTCGACCCGATTGCCACGAATAGAACGCATAAACAGAAAAAAACCTACGGGGTCAACTAACTCAGCGTTGAACGAGTTTATACTTACCTGTTTTATAATTAAATTCCTATAGGTATCGCTCGACTATAAATAAATATATATTCATTATTCAGTGACGTAACACTCACTACTTACAACGAAAAAAAGAAAGCCTTCACAATCAAAAACCACCAAACCGCAAATTGACTAGTATTCGGCGGGCCCAAGTCACTGATAGGCACAATATCATAATAGGTAAACCTACACCGTTATCGAGGTTCAATGTACCAAATCGTTATCATATTCAACCGTGGTTTTGCCCTACCAATGCACCGCTGCGCCGGGCACAAACTTATCTTATGCGGTTTTCGAAACATGCGTTCCCATTATGCAATATTTATCAAGCTCTTTCTTTATTTCGTTTTTATAGGTAGATACCGTTGCGATTCATTTGGTATAGGTACAATCTATTTGGTAAGCATGCGGAAACTGGTAACACCACATTTTTTCGCTTTGAGTAGGCTATTTATATATATTTAAATATAATTATAGGCATATGTGATCGTATATCCGCCAGTGCCCACAAGTATAGGTTACTTACCTACGTATGTAGGTAGGTATGTGTAAGATTGCAGGGTGATATTATTTCTAAGCTACAACGTTAAAAAGCTGCCTTACCAAACCCTACGATACGTCCGCGTCGTTCGCTACTATTTTAGGGACTGTTGAAAGTGATGAAGTTTCACGAATACAAAAATATAGGTTACTTTTATCCCGGAAGCTTAGCACAACCAAAACTAGAGCATGTATCTGCTTCCAACGTTCAAACTGATAGTATATATATCGCCACGTGGTTAAGAAACAAGTAGATAGGTATACTGACATTTAAATTAAAACTTGTTTTGACGTTGTGTAACCCAAAAAATTATCATATTTGTTACAAGCCAAAGTCAATCAAATTAGTGTCTAAAGTTGTTTGACAAGTCTCTACCTTTTAATAATAACTAGCTGACCCGGCAAACTTTGTTTTGCCATAAAAACACCAAGATACACCTACCCTACACCTACCCTTTTCAACCTTTATATATATATTTTTTTTATGTATTCTGCTATTCAGGGCGGAGACAAATCCAACGAAATAAAAACCATGAAAATTGATCCAGCCGATCTCGAGTTATAAGTGTAGTAACAAACCCGTCTTTCTTTTATATATATACACACATCAACACGGTCTAGGGATATTTAAAAAAAAGCGAATTACTATAAATGTGTTAATTATTTATATGACATGTATATATTTAAAAGATACGTTATTTAATATTCTACCATTTTTTACTATTGGTTAAGGTACTTCGATTAAAATTTCAGGATTTTATGGCAAAAAAATGAAGCATAGACGGAAACCGTATATGAATTAACTTTTAATTTATGAGTAAAAACTGAAAAAAATAGAAAATCATTTAATTAGTGTTTATAAACTTGAAGTTAGTAGGTAGTCTGAGAAAGCGCCCATGATGTTCATAACACATCGGCAACGATTCGGCATGCTCAGAACAAGGTTGTCAATGTCTTGCTGCGGAATATTGTCCCATGTCCTTCTGAGGTGCGCAAAAAGTTGATCTTCTGTAGCCAGATTTTCAGGAACTTCCTTCAGAGCTCTTCTTTGCAGCATATCCCACGCATGCTCAATGGGATTTAGATCTAGCGATTGAGCAGGCCAGTCTAAGGCCCTAACATTGTGTGTATGTAACCAAGCTGCTACCGTTCTCGCCGTGTGTGCCCGGGCATTGTCGTGCATGAGCAGGAAATCTTGCCCCATTTGTGTTCTGTGGGGCAAGATTACGGGCCCCAGCACCTGTTGGACGTATCGTTCTGCCGTCATATTGCCCCGCACCCAAACGAGATCCGTCCGTCCTCCAAGACGAATTCCTGCCCAAACCATAATTGTTCCTCCATGGTATGGGTGAACTTCCTGAGGGTTCTGAAGACGGCTCCATCGTCCAGGAACTCGCCAAACACGCGTCCTTCGTGAATCTGGATGGAAGCCGAACCTGGATTCATCCGTGAACAGGACATTGGACCATTGCTCACGGCCCCAGTCCACGTGGTTCCGAACCCATTCTAATCGTCGTCCACGATTGCCTCTCCGTAAAGGTGGGACCCGGAGTGGTCTACGAGAGCGTAGATTGCTTTCATGCAGTCGCCTTCTTACAGTTTGGTCACTCACAAGCACTTGGTGTTCCACTCGCAGCCTTTGACCCAATTGAGTCGCCGTTGCATTTGGTTGAGCTCGCGCAGTAATTTGCAAAAATCGGTCTTGTCTCGGGGTAGTGATGCGACTTGGCCCCCGGTGTCTCTCCGCTACTTTACCTGTGGCACGATAGCGTGTCCACAATCTTGAAATTACATTTTGGTGAGTCCCTATGGCCTCAGCAACATTACGCTGAATAGACCCAGCTTCCAGCATTCCCACAGCTCGTAACATCTCCGCCCTCGTCAAATGTTTGCGTTGCATGGCTACAATACCTCAATTTTAACTTTATCTTTCGTTTAAAAATGAAAAAAAAAACGTAATTCGTATTGTTTTCTAAATTTCGCACAAATGAAAATTCCCTCTCCTACACATCAAGACATTTTTATGCCACCGAAACAAAAGAATTTTCAAAAATTTGAATTTGGAGTCTGAGATAAATTACAAACAAATCGGTGTATAAAAGATTCCAATGCGGCCAGTACTTTTCGAGTTATTTAATTGAATATGAAATATCCCTAGACCGTGTTGATGTGTTTAGATAACGGAAAAATAAACAAGTTCTCTAATGATTTAATTGTTCAATAACAATAATCGCCATCAAAATTTCATGCTCAATAATGACTCTAATGGCCTTGCTTATCGTTATCATCATTAAAACTGTATTATTAATGTCTTCCATGTAGTTGTCGTAATTGAACCTTTTTTTATTTGTGCTGTGGTGATTGATAATGAAGCAATAATCAAATACCCTTCAACACATTGTTTTCCAGAATTCCAGACGCCTAAAGTCTACGCACATACTTATAGAGAATCACAAATTTATTCAGCTGTTGTTGACTAACATTCGAAAAATAAAGCTGGGACATTTAATGACTTCTTTTGTTAGCTTGTGTCGTACCTGTAAAAATAAAATGTATGTGTGAATAAATAAATATATAAAAAACTAGTATTTCTTCTATTCGCTCAGGTAACAACTACCTTTTAGCTTTTTCTGTATAAAGAACAAGCCAAAGACACCATTTGTCTAACGTCACAGACAAAGGAATGAGCGATGCCGAAACTTTCGGTTTGGGGTAGGTACGAAATCTACACCCAAACAAATCGAAGCGAGATTCCATCGAAGCTGCTATTATTATTTCGGATGCCTTTGTTACCTGCGCTGGGGGCAGGCTCAGAAATGTTTATTTTTTGTGTAAGAATTCTCTTAACAGCTGATCGGGACAACAAATCCACGTCCACGTGACCCTCCCGGCCTGCCATTGCTGGTTAGAACTTCGGAGTCACCCCAAGTTTTTGTTGTCGACACATCACACAGACAATAATCTACACCCACACAGAAATATTTCTATTGGACCAGTTTTCCTTTATGCATCTGTTGCCCTCTCACGGAAACCAGAAAAAAATCACGAGGTCGTTGCTAGAAAGCATTTGGATGTTTTGTTTGGGAATCATCAGAAATATTGAATATCCTAATTTAAACATGAATCTTTCGTTACCCATAAGCTAGATCGCAATTTCGATAAATCTAGCTGCAAAAACATAGTAACAACTATGGATCTCATAAATGATGAGATTTTGCTATTAATTTGTATGAATTATAACGTTCTGTTGCTGAATGCAAATAATACTTATAACTACCAGCCACAGCAAATAATATTAATTTATTTTATGTATTAATAATATACATATTATCAGGTGTTATTTTATGAATTAATAATGTATTATCAGGTGTCGGTACTTACGTTCACAGAGGTGTGGACAAGTACACCTAACACGTAATCAATCATGCTTGCTCGTGATCTTGATTATTAAGAGCACGTTAATATGGACGTGGTGGCTGCATTGTTATGTCATCAGAATTATATCTAGTAGTTTATAGAAGTAGTAATACTCGTGTGTATAGCACGTAAGACTTTTTATAGTAGCCTATACCAGGGATGGCGTTGGCGAGTGATTCGAGTGCCAGTAGTGGTACGTATTAAAAGAATCAAATTATCGATTGTCAGATGACCTTAGTTCAGCAGTGGTGGCCCAGTGGTAACGGCCGCGACTTACAAGTTGTAGGTCGTGGGTTCGACCCAGGCAGGCGCTTTACTTTGTGTAAATTATTTCATCACCACTGCTCTCAAAACGGTGAAGCGAAACATCGTGGGGAAATTCGATGTTTTGTTCTTAGACATGCAGTGTCTTAGAGCCAAAAATTCGAAACATGTGACATCCACCACTGCACTGGTGGTGGATTACAGTAAGGCCCATTCCATCTCATGCCGCGGTCCCATGGCCTGTCGCCTGCCACGGCCACTCACGGAATGCCGCCTGTTGCGGCCCGTGCCGGGTGGCCCCCACGCGTGGATCCCACGACGGGAGAAGGCCTGCTGCTGGACGCCATTACAATATTCCAGTATAATTACGTAATTTGAAAACATGTTTTTTTGTTTATGAAGATATTTTGATGTTTTTGGTCTCAAATGAAAGGTATAGACGTGGAACCATTTATCCGTTTAAATAATGTAAATCGATCTACGCGTTTTCGAGATATTCGCTAATCACTGGAGTGAATAGCGCCCTTTGTTGTGTAAGAGTTTTATAAACATAAAACAGGATGATCTCTTTAAGATTCATATAGTGGTCATGGTTGAGACTATGGACCTCAGTGCAATGCTCGATGACCTTAGTAAAGCTTCTGAGAGATTGGGTCTTGAAATAAACATGGAAAAATCCAAGGTCATGTTGAATGCCCAAGTAACACCCACTTCTATCAAGATCGTAAACTATAAACTCGAAGTTGTAGGCGATTATGTCTACCTGAGAGGAACAGCCCCAGTTAGGAAAGTCTAGAGAAGTCAAGAAAAAGTCAACCGTCGAAGCCGACTCGGCTGGGCAGCGTTTGGGAAGTTGCGCAGTGTCTTCTTGTCTTAGACGAAAGCACAAAGTAGGTAAGCGGCGGCGCGCCGCAGAACAAAGTCTAAGACCAGTGTGTGTTGCTAGTGATGACTTACGGAACTGAGACAGGTCGCTCACAATGAGCCTCATCGGAAAACCTAAAGTCACACAAAGGGCAATGGAGAGGACTATGCTTGGCGTTTCCTTGATGATACGAATCAGAAATGAGGATATTCGCAGGAGGACAAAATTTACCGACATAGCTAGAAGAATTGCAAAACTTAAATGGCAATGGGCAGGGGTCATTGCTCGCTGAACGGATGGTCGATGGGACCGAAAGTTCTGGCGCGGCAACTGCGACACGGAAGACGCTGCGTTGGAAGGCTTACCACTAAGTGGACCGAAGACCTGGTGAGGGTGGCGGGCAACCGCTGGATGAGACACGTAGGGACCGGTCAATGTGGTGACACTTGGGAGAGGCCTATGTTCAGCCCTGGACGTCTTTCGCCTGAAATGATGATGGAACAGAAGATATCACACCTTTTGTTTTCTTTTACTAATATGGTAGTTTTTTACTAGCAACTCCCCGCGTGGAATGAGCACTTCCCTAATCTTACGCGTTTTTTTATAGTTAAGCGCTTATTACACTACACTTTACCATTCCGAGTTGATAAGGTCGATACTTAGGCCCTTTACTATCAATATAAATGCGAAAGTTTGGATGGAAAAATATACTGTTTCCCGTGGGATAACTTCCGATCTTCACGCGGGCGAAGCCGCTGGCAGAAGCTAGTATTTTTTTAATAATTTACTAGCTGCTGCTAGCGGCTTCGCACGCGTGGTAGTCGAAAATTATCCCGAGGGAACATATTCCCGGGATATAAAGTATCTTATGTGCTATTCCTGACTAAAATATATCTTTGTGCCAAATTTCATTCATATACGTCCGGCAGTTTGAGCGTGAAGAAGTAACAAGCATACAAACACACACACACGCACACTCACAAACTCTCACATTATAATATTAGTAAGATACGATTTATAAAATCACCTGTCTCTATATACACGCCATGGTAAAATCATTGTTTAAGTTTATAAAAAAGGCACGACTACAAAAAAAAGGTTCGCAATCCCTGGCTTATATTGTCCCAGTGCTAAGATTAATAAGCAATTGTCAAATAAATAAAGGCCACCATTATAGGTACTCCAAGTTTTCCAAAAAATATTTTCTTGCGCCACCTTGTAGGTGTATCGTACCAGTTGATTTTTTTATTACTTCCCTTGATTATTGATGAGCATTCGGACAGTCGGACATGTAGTTTTGAACAAAATGCCGTGTCCGACTGTCCGGTTGGCAAAAGTTAACGCTTTGATTTGTGTCGTATGCCTCAAACGCCAGCGACGATAGGTGATGTAGCAATCTTTATTATCGAGGTCACATAATAGACATATATAAATTATATTACAAAATTTAAAAGCATTTAAGTGGTTTTACTTTTATGAATTGCTATAAAATCAAACGACGTATTGCCATCAAAAGTTTATTTACGTCAGACTTATTAAATTCTTATGTTTTAATTGTGATCACATAGCTGTGTTAAAGACGTTCAAGTTTATTTGTTTAATAAATATGCTCGACTACTCGACTGACCCAATTGGTAAAACCACATATTAATCAAAATGAATAAGTATTGAGGGAATAAAAAGTTTTCAATGGTAATAAAACAATAAGTTTTTGATTGATTAAACCTTTAAACAACCACCGTTTAGAATGGATAATATTATGTAAACGTTAGATGCATTATCTATTGATTACGATCGTACGTCTACAAAATACAAATTAAAATAGAATTGTACAAATATTATTGACAGGAAAACTAAGTTTTATCATTTGGCCATTGAAAGGTAAACAGTACCTAATTGGTTATTAAATAATTCGACAATTTGATAACTTAACATAGTGATAATAATTACTCTCAAAGCTTTAATAAAAAAGCAATAAAAGGAACACTGACACTGCGCAAGTATGCATAGAAACGGTCGCAACAGGTGAATAATCCTGTAAATACAAATAATTAAATAAGCATGCACAAAAGAAAACGAACAAGTAAGCAAAAAAACTAATTTAAGTGTATATGCAAGCCAGCATAATAATAAAAAAGAAGCAAGAAAGCTAATAACTAAGCAGACAAGTATTTCAACACACGCGCTAAAAAGCGAGTGAGTAGGTTAGCAAAAATGCAAGCAAACAAATACTTTTGAGAACGAACAAGCAACAATACACGTAGGTACATAATCATACAATCACGTATCGTTAGGAACCTGTCTGATGGCAAGACACAATTTAAATAGCGTCAATAGACGAAATCGCGCCTGTATTTTTGATGAAAATTTCAAGCGCAAATTGCTCGAACTGTTCGCATTGCGTGTATATGAACGTAGTTCCAATTTCGCTTATTAAATCTCGCTAATCAGTGTGATATAAATTGCATCGTATCGAGCCATTAGAAAGGTCGCTAAAAAGCAAGTAGGTAGGTATCCTTAAAAAGAAAGGTATAAATAATAATAGTAATGGTAATTCCACTTGAGTCATAATATTACAGATAGGTAATAATATTTGCAATGCACTCATTTACCATCGACATCGTTTCCAACATTCTTAACTTATGTAATATAGTTTTGTTCATTAAACGCATCGCTGCAGTATTGTGTTGTGAAGAAATTGTTTTAACTAGATAAGATAATGGTAACAATATACTATTACCTACATAATTATTTAGGATTGCTTGGATGCTTACAATGCCGCCAAATATGTATTCGTATTTCGTATTACTAAAGAAGTTGTATAAAAATAAGACAGTTTCTTGCTAAAGATTTATATATTATGATCGTTATCTATAGACTGGTGTCTTCCCGAAACAGAGTGAGTCTCGGTATGTTAAGATGGTCACCCATCCCTGTACCGACTTGAAGTCTACCCTTGTGGAATTTATTATTTAGCTATGAAGTTTAAAATTTTCAAGATTTAAGGGTCGGAATTGTTAGTGGGCTATCCAAATAAAGATTCCTGACTGTAAACGAACCAAGGTTTAACTACTGTACTGCCCACGCAGGCATTACGTCAGACCCGCCCACAACTTCCTTAACCTTTAAAGGGGAGTTTATATTGCAACTTATAGTCCAGCATCCCACCCCTTTCCACCACTATCTTCAATTGCTTTTATTCTTTGACGTCCCTCAAGTCTGTACACATTCTTCTAACTTTCTAGAAGCAAGAAGTCTATACCTACGTGCCTATGCACTTAAATACGTATGTCGCTATCATACGTGATTTATTGTCATTTTAGACACGTACTTCGTACGAAATTCTACAAATATTGCGGAATATGGAAAATTATAGGAGAATATCATCGGATAGTGCAGTACGTACCTATACATACCAAAATAATGCAACGATTTTTTGTTATCTGAACTTTATATATTAATATATTATCTTTATAACAATACTATGTATGCACATAGTATCCGAATAATTTATTAGCTATAGAAAAATTTATATCCATACTAATACATATTAAAAATGCGAAAAACTGTCTGTTACGTTTTCACGTTTAAACCGCTGAACCGATTTAGATGAAATTAGGTATGTAGATAGTTTGAGACCCTGGAAAGAGCCCCTTAAAGGGGTGGAAAGGTGGAAGTTTGTGTGGTGAACCAATAATTTCTCGGAATTAGTGTACATAGTCTATATTAAAATCAAATATTAGGCGGTTTCGAGAAATAATTCACACAGAAATTGTAGAGTCACGTTATTGATGCAAGGAGACATACTCCTTAAAGGTAATCGGGTTAAACCGAACATTTTCTAATAATTCCATCAAACACGTCAAAACAAAGCATATGCCGTGAACATCGCAGTATTATAAAATACTTGGCATTGGCAATGAAGCTTCATTTGCAGAAGGCTAAACAAATTATTATTTTCCAGTCCTTTGTGCCAAGGTTCGAAACAATTTGTCATTATCATTACTAATTAAACCTTATTTAGGTACTTCCTTGTAATTGGTTTTTATCACTGTATGGTTTAAACTCTCAGTTGTAATTAGATATACCTAAGCGAAATGTCTATCGAAGGAATGTCTTCAGACATTGCAGCAGATAAAGTTTAGAAAAGAATACGAGTAGGTAAGCTAAAATCACTAGAAAACAATCGTTCAAAGAGTAAAATAATAAATTGCAATCGTTGCTGCGCGTGTCATATGTAGTTAAACATGTCAAAAGTCTGTCTGTCAAAGACTTGATTCTGGGATGACGTTTAGGAGCAGCCAGAAGTCACGTCTTCGGAGATAATGAGGTCGTAAGACATTTACAGCTCATTTGCAAAGTAATGGTGCTGGCCGGTAGGTACAGACTTGATGCAAAGGAAAATGCATGCTATGATTTAATACATAAAACCTTAGGTCACTGGACATGTTTGGAGACCTTAAGGCTCCTTGGAACCATAAAAAAAAAAGATTTTCTTTGATTCAGTGAACTTATATTTACGTAATAAACAACTATTTGCTTATTTATCTAAGTTGCTTGCAACTAAATCAGTTGTAATAAGTAACCTATTACTAGTAACCGAGTTAGAAAAGTTGTAGAACAGTTTTCTTCCCAAATGCTCAAATTATTGTTAGACATCACACGAAAACTGTTTTTAAACAGTTAACAACAATGAAAGTAAACAATACTGTCCACACATGTATTAATAACAGTTTCTACTCCATTCTTACGGACAGCGTGGGTTTGTTTACTAGAGACAAATTTTCACGGACTTGATAAATAGAGAGTGACCTCTATTCATGAGATTCGTTTGCCGGGACAAAAGTTACGTAAATGTGTTTACACTGAACATCATAACGTAAACAAATATGACCATAAACTTGATAAACAGAGTATAAGTAGGCACATGAAATAGTTCGGTTGATGACGTAACGCCTCCGTGCGCGCCAGTTAGCTTAGCCGGCCATTACTAAACATGACTGTGACGAAAAATTGCTAATTTTTCGTTATGAATTTATTTCTATAAAACCTAATAATTAGATGTTTATATTTTAAGAGAGCTTGAACCAAGCCTATATATCAAACCAGCGGTTTTATTTTTGCCGAGGTTATTATGAAAGTAGGTCACTAGGGCCTAACCCGTAAGTTTTAAACAAAATACCTTTGCGTTTATTTTTTGCAACAAAAGTGAACTTGATGAAAATTCGTAAATTCTAACTTTATGTAGTGCTTTGTGTTGGTTGGTGGCTTGGTTTAGTTGCTCAATAGATGGCGCTACCACGTCGCTGCCACCAACCATCCAAATAGTTTTTGTCTAATCCTGTTTAGCTGTAGCAAAGAAAATAATCTTTGTGTTGTGACTTCAGACACGTGAGTTGGGCTCGTCCACATCTACTTCGATGATCTATATGTTCTTTTAGAATACTAAGCTAAACTTCATTTTACATTTAGACGCGAACTGTTATGCGGTTAAATAAAAGGGTATGTAATACATATATTTATTCGAACAGAGCAACTGAATATTTTAAAAGTTTTATGTACACCTGACCGTAACAGGTCTTGCAACTTTTCATTTGCAATTATAATTACGAACAGGTACGCACAGTATCAGGATATGGTATTATTGTAAAATTATTGATATCAATGAAAAAATTGTGCGTAGTCGTAGTTGGGTCACGTTAACTGCGTTGCATAAGTGGGTGCATCTGCTTGACATTTGAATCGACCCCGAATCCGAATAGAAACTGTGTCACGTATGAAGCGTCCGCGGACAGTGGGTACGGGCGGCGTCGGTGCGTTGTGCAATCCCGTTAGCGCTCCACGTGCGAACCGAACCGGCGCGCCTCAATGTCGCCCGTGGGCGGCTGCCCTCCGCGTGCCACCCGCCCGCCCGCTGAAAAAAGCGAGTCCGTCCGATCCGAAGCCGGGCGAAGAGCGCGCGCAGCCGAGCACCCATCCAGCTCTGTCTGACGTGCGGCCGATGACTCGGTCGTCTCGCTCGCGCAAACAGCTGAGTATCAAAACAAAGGAGCGAGACGGGCGGTCGCCGCTCCCGCTCGCCGGCCGGCCGGTGTCGCCGGTGGTAGCGCGCCGCACGCAGTCGAGCCAGTTCGTGTTCGAACCGCGCTTATTGAGGTCGTCCGCTGTGAGCTCGGTTACGAAGTTTGGTACCGCGAAAGGATTTTCCTTTGTCCCGATCCTCGAGGACCCTGCCCTCGTATTATGTTTCTACGCGAGAGCCGCAACCAGCCCCGGCCTACTGAGGAGCCGGACCGCGCGCAGCGTGCCGAATCGCGACGAAATTCTGTCAATTGCCCAAAATTCTGTGGTTGTTATCCCGCGAAACGCGTACGCCGGGCGGTTTGAGATTTTTGAGTGAAGGTGTTATTAGAACTTTCTAGGCCACCAGACAGTGGTGTGAGGCCGCAATTGTTTAACTAGTAGAGTGAGGACTCAGCATCATGTCGACGGGCAAGCGGCTCGCTAAGCGCTCCATCATCGGGACGCGCGTCGCGGCACTGGGTGATGACGGACTGTACTATTCGGGGATGATCCAGGCGGTAAAGACGCCGGCGCCCTTCCCGGAGAACAATAACTGTATCAACCTGACTCCGAACACTCGTTACACAGTGCGTTTTGATGGCGCAAAGATGAAGAACCGCGAGTACCGCGACGCCGAGCTGATCGGGCCCGGCTTCCGCGGCATGACGGGCGTGCGCCTGCAGGAGGGACAGCGCGTCTTCCTCACCTACAACGGGAGAGAGGTGCGCGCGGACGTCAAGCACCACGACTATGAAACAGACGAACTACGCGTCCAAGTCCACTCGCCCACTAATGAGGTAAGTTTTGAAAACAATTAATTCAATAAGTATAGGCTGAGGCAGAATAACCAATTATAAGAAAACCGGTTCAATACCATATTTAAGCTATCGATATCATACATAAAATCTAGACTCTACATCAGTTCCTTATTTTTTTTTATTTTTTTATCGAAACACATCAACTATATATGATACCGAGATTTTAAAAACTACGAAAATGACATTAATTGTCCTGCTCTATGTAGTACTAAAACCTAAAAATAATAAGTATGTAATTTGGGGTAACACATGCGTAGACAATATATGCATTTATTTATAATTGGTGCGTTAGATAGCGTGCGTGCGGACAGTGATCGGTTATTTGTAGTTGATGCAGTTCGGAACGGAGTTGTAGTGTACTGGAGTGGAGTGGTGGAGCGAGCTATTGACCCCGCTCCACGTGCAGCGCGCGGTGCACGAGCACGATGCACCGGCCGCCGCGCGCCTCCCGCGCCTTCTTCCATAGAGCCGCGCACCCGGGCGCGTCGCACGCGCAACCACGCATCTAATCTATCGCAGCAGACAAAGCACGCGAGCGCAACTCTACCGGCACTCCAGCCAGTGGTCACTCTCACACGTCTCAACCATAAACAAATGCATAACTGTTCACTAATCAGTTCCATTCATCCCAGAGTTACATGTCTATTGCTCATGATTCAATTATTGAAATCTATGACATCATTTATTGTTACCAAGCTACGCTTACCATTAGATCGGATGAATAATTTTCCTATGCATTATGAACAGCACGCATAATGTTATAATAATTTAATGCTGTATTATTGTAATAGATCACAAAATTATAAAAATGATCTGTTTAATGCTTTGGCAAAACAGGAAAAATAGGTATTAATTGTGTTTGGTAGGTAGGTAAATAGTGGGATACAAAAGCGCACTGAGTATTAAAATTTAAACAATACAGATATTACAATAGCTTAACATCAAGGGCAAAGATAACACTATCGATCATTAAAAATTCGGCAGCACTGGCAAGGTGATGCCGTATCATTGAAAATACTAAATGCATTTTAATCATTCTGCAATAGAGATTAGATAAAGTAGTGGGTCACGGCACCAATACACCCAGCTCGGCTGCTCGGCAACATACAGTACAGGCGCGCGGCGCACTATGCACTATCGACTAGATAAACAAAGAGTACGTACACGTGTCGCCGTTGTTACAGTTAGGTACTTGTTGAAATCAGTCCGGCACGGGTTAATGCGTAGCACGTATTTGGCGTCGCGTCGGTTAGAACACGCATGCGCTAAATTTTATAAGCTGGTCGGACCGTTACACTAAGTTTAGTGCGCGCCATGTAACAGGTAGTCAAAGTTTACAATAATCAAGTCCTCCGGCACTTCGCCACAGATTAAAAGTAGGTACGTAGTTCTAGTTAGTGTCCGACGAGCGACGCCGGCCGGCCGGCGCGCACGCCTGATGCGTCATCAGCTTCGGCCGCTTTATCGCCGGCCACAATTTGTTCACAATATTAAATTCATGTTTAATTTACACAGCCGATAATTGGCCGGTTGACCCGAGTCAATATTTTATTCTGACCGTCATCGTTAATTTGTTTGCCAAGGCTCGATAAAGGTTTTGCTGGCATTACCTTCATTTTTATATTTCCATTATAATAAAATAAAGCACTCAATTTATGCGAACACTTATGAGATTACAAAAATCAAGTTCGTAAAAGTTAAATAAAGACCTTCTGAGGTGAGTTTGGGTCGTGAAATAAGAATAACTTTAAATAACAAAAAATTCAGGGCGAAACTATAACGGAAACATTCGAAGTAAAGCAATTACAATGATTACTCATTAAATTATGTTTACTGACATCGTTTAGATAGGTTGAGAAAAACAAGTTGTTTTCAACGTTTTCTTGACAAGATCGAAGAAGTAGTGGCGCAGTGATTTTCAACAGTAATAACAATAAGGAAGCGAGGTGCGCGCGCGCAGGCCTTGTGCCGTTGTGCGTAGATTGTGACGTAGCACGCGATACTAGCGTGACGCGGCGCGACGCGCGGCTGCCGGTCGCCACTCTAGCTAATTCATAGAGATGATGCCATGTTTACTAGCCGTCATTACTTATCTATTCGTAACGTGTAAACAACTACCTTAACATCTTACAATATTCTATGAAATAACACTCAATTGCGAACAAGAATATATATAATTTCATACCAAAATAATTATTAAAGAAATAGTTGCAACTACAAAAACAATCTCACAACAAAGAACGTAAAGTAAACGGCGCGATACGCACTTGTTTACTAGTTCGAATGCCGGTGTATTGAGCCATTAATATAGCCATGTAGGCATAACAACCAGCTTTTGCGTCACCCCACGCTAGATAGAGCAGCGCGCACTTCATGAAAACAAGTTGATAGATAACACGCGATCGAACGGCAGCACTCATATGCTTATTTTTTACACGGCGCGGCGTAGAAATGCAGGAGAAACCCAAAATAAGATAGGAATTATTGAAAAACCTCCAGTTACAGCAACAGTCGATTTATCAAGTGACGCGCGGTATTCCCCAGGTGCCGCTCTGTGCTATCATAAGCGTCAGCAGTCAGCACTGAACACTGACAAACCTGCTCTACATGTACAATGTACAGAACCGACACACGACCACACAAAACCTCTCGCTGACTCACCGCCGCATTCATGTTCGTAAACAACTATTATTTTACCGGCAAACCCGGACAGGGGCATTACGTAATGGATAAATAACTGCATTTTAAGTCGTTTACTTTAAATGCGTAGATCTCCTATTATTATTAGGACTTACATAATGATGTGCTACAATATTGAAGTACCACCTAGCTCTATTCCAACATAACATGCTTGTACATATATAAAACGGTCGAAAGCGGCTACACCATCATAACATCAGGCAATAAGATATAAAAATAAAGAGTGCTCGGCTGAGAAATAAGGTCACCAGCAGGCCCGGAACCGACTAACGGTATTCGTTACAAAATCGCTTCAAGAATTATTTTCACGTGCGCGCGGCGCCGGCGGCCATACCGTTAGCCGGTGGCGATGGCGGCCCAACATCAGCTAACCTTACCACAAGCTTATCCGCCGTTAAGTGGAACACAAATAGCAGTTAATGGCTACCCGAATTGTTTGGATTTACAAACACAACTTTTTTGGCCGTCGCCGTCGCACTTCTTAGACGAAAATAGAACGTAAATAAGTCTCGAATATTCTATGGAGAGAAATAACAAAACATTGCATCTGAATTGATACATGAAACTTACGTAAACTGTATTTAAAACGATTTCCCCAGTATCGGTAACCGGCGGAACGCCTTTCGTTTGCGGAGGTCGTAAACGGTCCGAAGTGAGCAATGAGTTGAGCCGGCGCGGCGGGCTAAGAGCGGCGCAGGCGTCATCTACCAGCGAGTGACGCTCTCCACACTCCGCGACCGCGGCGAGTGTGAAAGTGCTGCTCGCACCTGCATTGTCCATGCACAGTGACAGTTTCAGATTCACTTTATTTGTACCATGAACTACTTAAACTATTGTTACACCTGTGAGCTGTATGAGCACCACATTCTTTAAAATAATTATGTAACTTAGGTACTTTAACAAAAACCACCAAAGTTACAGTATGTGTTACTTTCAATTTAAAGAATTAAACCCTGAGATAACTCATTGATTTCGTTTTGGTTACGTTCGATAAAAGTTTTAGGCACCAACAGTTTCAGCTTATAATAGTGCGTTCTTTGCAATCGAATCAATCAAACCTGTAATCATAATCTATTGAATGGTATTCCATTTTGTACGAATAGATTTCTCTACCTCACCTTTTAATGACGGGTTACTCAACCATTATATGTGAGTTGATGCGAAGTGTACACAATGAATTATTACTACTGAGTGGAATTTACATTAGCATAGAGTTGCATGTAATATAGATAAATATATTGAAATGGCAAGCTATGAAGCTACCGCGCGTGCTCGAACAATATAAACGAGTCCGGCCCGGGGTGCCTGACAGTGATAACTTGCCAACAATGTAATTAATATCGCATAACTTATATAGCCAGCGAAAGTATTTATGATTCAAAAGCGTATTATAAATGCGTTTCCAGATTTTCCAGTCCAGTTAAGATTTTTTTCGATGGAACGAAGACACTTATGCTCATGGCGCTTACCGTTGCGTGGAGCCGTCGCGTGCTCGACGCAAATTTCACTCAACTATACAAACCGTACTCTGTTTACGTTTTCCTAACGTGACTTATTGGTAACCCGTTTATTTATTGCTATACAACCAAATACCAATTGGTAATATATATAGGTACATATATTTAAAATATTCGGTAATGATAATCTAACTTACTTTAATCTTCATATTATATAAATAACATCTACCTAAAA
The DNA here is from genome assembly GCA_948252205.1 of Orthosia incerta. NCBI lineage: Eukaryota > Metazoa > Arthropoda > Insecta > Lepidoptera > Noctuidae > Orthosia > Orthosia incerta. The sequence continues at coordinate 16,930,526 of OX411741.1, forward strand.
TAAAACAGAACAACGAATATAGATGCTGAATCTCTATCAAGATGTTAATGATTTTCCAGTCAAACCTCATGAGATTTTATCGTTGAAAGCGTAAGAACTACAATTTAGGCCTTGGTGCAGAAACCATGGGAAGAGAAAACTACCCACCTTTTGCACCGGCGGCGGCGCTCTGAGCATAGGTAATCACACCACAATAACGTGAAGATTTGTAACTGGGTATAAAACTACACCTAGACGGTGTAGTTTAAGTTAGTACATGGCTTTAAAGTAAAATAGTGGATCACTGAAATGATATTCCATGTTTTGCATGTCAAAATATCAAATTAACTAACAAAATATCTATTCTTTTAATTTCACGGTTGTAACATCGTCTCGTGAAGTCGTGACACGGTTTCTAAATAAATCAAGGTTGATAAGATAACTGCGATAGAGATTTGTTAGTACAAGACGCCACAGAATGTTGAGAGACTGATAGCTTGGTACTTAAGGTGCTGGGCCCGATTTAGGCCACGGGCCGGACGTGTCTTTAAACATACAAATGGAATCACACTTACTTCAAATTTACTATGAATATTTATCTACGCAGTTCCAACCTGTTGCGTGTTTAATCTTATTTTATAACTGGTATAATACTTATCCCGCGAGCATCCACTGCCGCGTAGCGTTGGTGTTATGCATGATAACTACTAGTAGTTAATATTGCCTTGCCCGCTCACTTTTATATCGCTAATGCTTCAGTAATGCAACTAATCATGTTTTAAACTGAGATATAACACATGTAATACCCAGTATTTGATATATTGAACAGTTAGTTTCGTATACGCAATTACGTTTACAAATCAAAATCCATCTCAAATCGCTGACCAAATTTTACAACGGTACTAAAAGCCGCAGACTCCATTATACTTTTTATAAATAAAGTTAGGGTGTTAAAAACTGTGATTCTAAATGAGTCCTCATACATTATCAATATCTCAATCAATATCTTAATCTTAATTTTGTCACACCACACAATTTTAATTGATGTAGGTACTATCTAGCTAGGTAGCTATTTCTTATCTCCCTAATAGCGCAATCTGGATTAATATAATTCTTAATAATACTTGCCTTTTGAAATCTTATGGGTTTTAATTTATCATTAAAGCCCATAAGATTTCAAAAGGCATGTATTTATTAAAATCCAAAAACTAGTGTAATAAAAACACACTTGTGTCTAATTAAAAACAGCTTTAAATATATATCCTTGACATATTAATAAGCGCTTGTCATGATAGTTCCCCTGCTTGGTGATAAAATAGTTTGGCTAATGTATTCGACCCAAATTTGCGCCGAAACAGAGATGATTGACCATTTAATGTTGTCAGAAAACCGTTGCGAACTTAAATGTTGTTTCTGTTCCATCTAGTTGTCAACGATACCTATGGACTGTGAAATTCCAGAATATTGTGTTTTTTTTTACAATAAGTGATCTTTTTTCACGTCCATTTTTGTTGTGCTATAAATATTGGTCCTCCTACGATCGAGCAGCGAAGGCAAGGCCGGCCCTTTGTGAGTGACCTCATTGCATTCGCCTTGGAATAGCTGCATGATTTATGTCTCTTATCTAAACGGCTAGCAGAACAAGGTGTGAATCTCGATACATTGTCATTTGAATCAGAACACATCTGCACCTTCAATTGTCAAGAAATCGAGCATAGGAAATCGGTTAAAAATGAATGCCGTGTCAACTTAGTATTCTTGACTCCTTATTCAAAATCCTTAGGCCTGGATACCTCACAGTTGGCTTTCAGCGTCACGCACGGCATCGCCGGTTGACTCAGCAACGCAAAATAACTCGTTTTCGGGTTTGAGATAACAGTAACACACCGCGACCGTTACTTACGTGGGCGAGTGTCACAAGTCTACAGTTACGACTACGCAATATTATCCACATTTGTATGCCGGCGTCGGCGTCGTCGGCGCTAAACGACGATTAATGTTTTAGAGTGATCTTGAATGTACAGGTCAAATTACAAGTATGCTGACAATGGAATAGAGAAGACCGTGAGAAGGAAGGAAACCGGCTTCCAACACAAATTTAAATTAATAAATCAGATCGAGATAATTGAATAAGCCGTTGTCACTTTTTCTGAGCCCTTGAATTTGTAGTTTTCGTTGTGTGTCCTAAATTAATGAAGCTGGCTAGGCAAAATCGGCATGCAGAGTATGCGTAACGTCATTTCGAAATGTTTTCGTATGAAGAGCAAGTTTAATTGCAAGCGTGCGGTGATGAGGGGAGCGCCCCGCGCCCGTGCCCGCGCCGGCATGGTGACCCACTGACCCAGAATCGCTGATATTGAACCAGCAGCGACGCACAACCCGTATTCGAAACCCGACCTCTACTTGCGTTGTTCTTTATTTTACTTCTTCAAATATAGCAATTTGATTCAATACTTTTATAACAACAATAAAGATTAAGCGATTAAACGTCATCAAAATAAACCAATGAGTATTACGGACATGGTCTGAAATGTATGGTAAGTATTGCTGATTTGATGATGATTATTGAAGTTTCTTGGAAAACTAGACATTGTTAACAACTAAAGTTGCCTGTGCATACCACAATTTCGATGGTTCGCAACTATAGTATTAGTCTGTAGGTACTTAGGTTTCATTTGATGTTGACCTACGGCAGCGTAGATTTTGTTTGATGAGGTATTCCTTGAGTATAATAATGAAGTAGCTTTTCTATTGGCACATCGTAGGTCAACAGCATAACGGTGCTATCCGCGATGCGTATGCTGCGGCCGTGTGAAGCGAACAGGTTCCCGTATCCGTTATCAACTTGGGGCGCGGTGGGTCGCACTCCGTTTTTGGGTCAGGTTGGGTCACGACGCCTGCGTGCTAGTCGGCAGTCCCCTCGAACATATTTAGCACTATTTCGATATCTAAGAATAGAGAGGCAACCACGCTTGCAGGCATCTCAAGGTGAAACGCTCACTTTTCTAAGCGTCGCACGTAAACGATGCGATTATAGCATCACGCCGGGAGTCAGTGATGTCGAAACATCGGCATCGCGTCCTTGTGCAGATTTCACGTTCAATTACGTAATAGCATGCGATTTTATTTACGTGTAAGTCAACTATATTACGCGCCCGCCCGAGCCACCTACGCGCGGCCGCGTGCCCGTCAAGAGAGGGCGGCCAGCCGTAACATTTTGTTTGCCCGTGACGTCACCGTCGCGTCGCGCCTACGTTAAATCTTTCGCCAACGCGCTATGACGTCGTTCCTAGAAATTCTAATTGCTACGGACTGTGACGTCATCCGCTATCAAATCAATCTCACACTTGATAGATAAAACGCGGGCGTGCTTTGCCACTTGGCTTGCAACATCAATTTCCTGACGACGATAGAAGCTGACCTACATGGTCGGTCGGATTTATTGTAATTTAATAGAATTATTTATTACGAAATACGACTACCACTGTAATAAAATTGACTCGCGCAATTTTTACAAATTATCTTATGATAAAATATGTCTTAACAAACACGTCAGAACCGAATTAAGGACTGCATATTACAGTTACGGTAAAGTAATTATTATTTAATATAACTTAAGTTACAGCATCATTAGGCACGATTTGCACTTGCTCTATATATACCTATAGCAATTGTTGACCGTACTGGACCCAGAAATAGAGCACGGTGAGGTTACCCGGGCGAAACCGGGCCGCCTAGATGCTAGGATCGCGACCCGCGGACCTGGCGCTCGCCAACTAGGCCGCTAGTTCGTCCTGCATACAGCACAATCGATGAGCCAGACCTAGTTTGCGATGACGACATTTTCTAGTAAATTCAAAACGCAAGCTGTAACAGGAATACCTAGTTGTGATTCATTTACAAAGGAAAATACATAATGTTTTCCTCATCATTCTATAATATACTTAATACTTATGCTTGATTTAGTTAATTTACCTAAGCAATGCAAGATTTATTAGCTACGCCCGAGTAAACGGTTTGGAAACGCTGAAAGTGCTCTTATTTTTTATCAAGTAGAATTAAACGCGCGATAATCAACAAATTAAACGGTTCTCTCCAAGGAGAATGGTTGCAATAAAAACACCGGCTGCATTTTGACGTATAAAATGTAGGTCACGGATTTTTGGGGCAAGGTTGCCGGTTGCAGCGGCTTGGTGGAGGGCGAGAGACGGCGCCGCGCTCGCGTGGCCTGCTTCCACTGCATCCGCTTTGCAACCAACACTTTGTATTCACCAATCATACAAGGCCACCGTGCCGATTGATTGATCAGCTTAAATATACACATCCAATAGGTATCGCTAATTCTATGTAGCCAAGTCTAAATCTTTGGAACGTGATTTGATGCGGCATTTTAGTGCTTCAAATAGCTTATTCATGAACTCTTTTTTCTAAACAAGAAGCATACCTATTATACCTACAAAGTAGTATAGCAAAGTACTTACACTGGTAATAAATTGGTAGATATGAATGAGTATTATCTTACATATTATAATCTAGCTTTTACAATATTCGTAAATACCTACTGTTTGTGATAATTTGTTATGGAACTTGATAAAGCATAGCAAATTAAATGTTAAGTAATTCAGAAACTTAAATGTCATATTGGTATAGCTAGGTGTATGTTGTATCTTTGCATATATCTACGAATATCTGCGCCACACGTATAAGTTGATTCACTTCTGCCCACGCACCTATTTCTAGCTTCAGCTCACTAATGAATGTTAGTATATTATGTACCACTGAAGTACGTACAAATATGGCATGGGTAATAGTATTAATTTATTCGAAACCATAAACTACTCAATGTACACGTTGATCCTTCACTGACTTACAAGTGAAAGAAAGGACGCTAGCTCTCTTCATTTGTATTCATTGCAGAGTTTGCTTTAATTCTCGCGTTGGCTTGGTAGTGAATGTGTGAACAATATGGGTGCTGGCGATCAAGTTAGTAGATGAATGTCATAAAGCAAAAGAAAATGAAAAGAGATAGAGAAAATAGTTATCGAGTAAGCAATTTAAAGTAAATAGTTCAATGTCGTACCTAGCTAGCTACCTGTATACTACTGCAATTACGTCGTGAAATCCTACCTACTTAATTTCAAGTTAAAGATTACTATCATCCGTGCCATCATATTGCGTACTATAGGTACTACGCACATTTATCTTATCTTTATTTTACCTACTACGTAGTAATATACCTACGCAATAGAAGGTGTTTAACATAACTTGGCTGAAGGTGAACTAAATATAATAATTTGCAAATCATATAGGCGTTGGTGACAATAAACTAGTTTTTAGGTAAATTTTCGATTGACATTTGGTAATTATTTATAGTGAGCAGTAGGTATAGTAAACCAACGAAATATTCTTGTTGTAAATTCAATGGCGCCGAGGCACAATAGGCCGATTATCGAGTAGTAAGTAGAGCTATTGACCTATTTATTAGTGCACGATCGCTCGCCGACAACCGAATTGCTTATGCATGCGTGTCTACGTGACTTTAACTGCAGCCTCACTGAATACCGAATGCAAGAACAATCAGCATCTTTAGGTGCCACTAAATATTTTTAGTTCTCCGTAGAGAATTTAGAATAGTGGCTTTAAAAGATAGTATTTAAAGTACAGCTCCAATACATATGCACATTATGTAAACTCGTACCCACCATAAAAAAACGCAATATATCTTTAGGTACCTATCAAACTATCATTAGCTTAATTCCAACTTGACAAGATAAGACAAAGGCAAAGGTAACATTCCTTGGTTATGCATTTAATATACCTATTAATTAGGTAGGTACCTACCAACTACTACTACAGTTTACTAACCCACACACTTTAGATGCCTACTTCAATTTATTTCATGGGCATGGCTGAATAGATACATTCAAAGTAATTTTATTGGTCGTTGTATCCGAAGTACACTATTGTTTTCCCCACCGCTTCGTAATGAATTTTAAGTGCATTGTCCTGCCTGCCGCCGAGTGTCCTGTCACATAAGTAATCCTTATCACTGACACAGGTGCCGTACCTAATAAACGATTCGAGTTTGATATTAATTATCGATCCCGTGTCGACTGCAAATTTTCCTCTGTCATGGTGGAAATCCCAAAAAGATTAACGTGCCGTGGCACCTATCCATTCTTCAAACAACCTGGTGTAATAAAAAAACATATTCTTAAATTGTTTTAGCTACGTTACCTACGTATCACGATGTTTAGGTATTGGACTACTGAAAGTATATTGATAAAAACATGTTGATTTAGTGGAGTCGTATTGTGTGGCGCAGGCGCAGGCGTAACGTGTGTCGTCACGCACGCGCGTCATACATCGTACATTGCGCGTCTCTTCAGCCGGCCGGCCGGCTGTAGACACGCTGAACGCGGTACCTGGCTGTAGTCAATGCCACTTGAACGTATAGGTACTTGTCATTTTATTTTACGCTTTCACTGATCAGCAATCAGAAGCATAAAATCTGAACACCTCTTATTGCACAACACAATTATAGATCTCAATAAAATTTATACACGTGACAGTAAAAACTCCCGTAACATTTGATAAAAATTTCACACTGTAATGATATTGATAAGTGTAAAATAGATTAGAACGGAACTGATTTTCTCCTTATTGGTCATTAAAAACAGCAAAAGTAACGTTTCAAAACAGAGGAGGCGTTACGAGCATGGATAATCCGTTTTGCACAGCGGCAACATCGATGCGCAGTAGAGCGGACAATTTTCGCAATCCTGAGACGCCAAGAGCACCCGACTACCGCTTAAAAGCCGACCGCAAGACTGCATACCGAACCTGATGAATTAAAATACGAAAATAAAACAATAGCTCATCCAAATATTTTTAACGACCTCCCTAGGAAGGTCAAGTCAGGCAAGCTCGAATGTTATATAGAGAAAATATTTCGATATTTTACAGTTCTGAACGATGTTTAACAGCAAATTTTTGCTACAGGTGATTTTAACATTCCAATACATATTATATTAGTTTTATGACACGAAGACATTGACATTAACTACGATGCCACATTGTATATGGTCCGTAATGACACCACAAAGGACAGTCAACAATACAATAGCCGTTCCGTGAACCTCATTTTTGTATAATCTAATTAGGTAATATGATATTTAAAATTTTCGTCAAGTTATAAGTAAACTACCAACCTCAGTCTTAGGAAAAAAATGCCGTATTTATTATTAACTATAAATTAAAGATAACAATTATCCATTGGATTTACTACGCAGTTTATTTCGTCAGTAGTTTTGGTCAAGGGCATGACATATTCAACTGGGTAGGTACATTATCTAATGGAACCACATTGCATCATTGTGATTAGGTGCCAGATGTGCAGGACTTCCAGCTGTACCACCATGGACAGGTTTCTGTTAGCAAAGATAGTCGCTCGATTATGCAATTCAGCAATACTAATGCGTTGTTGTGCATAAACAGTAAAGACTCGCTTTGCGTATCGGTTACAGAGATCGCAGACCATTCCCTCAAATGACGTGTAATCGCCATTCAGCATAAAATGAATTAACTGAACATTAAATATTACAGCAAATATGAGACGCAATAAACATGTCTAACTCGGTATAATACTCGTACCAGGCAGCGTTATCATGATATAGCGAAGTCGCTCGGCGACTTTCACTGGCATTTCAAAGCCGTCCGTTTCGCCATCGAATGAAGCAATTGTGCAATAGTTGTCACTTTTTACATAACCACGCTGCGCTGGCAAGTGACTCGCTGATGACGTTTACAGATCTAACAGAATCATAATTATCATAACTATAGGCCAATAACTAATACCTACAGTACTCTAACAAATCGAATCAAAATTATACGGACGTTACATGCACTTGCCATTTCTATATTCTCAAATTGTGCCAAGTGGAAGCCTTCTGCGCAATATTATATAAAATATAAATATTTTTATATACTCCTATCAGCAAAAACATAATGTGTGTCGAGCAATCATCAAGATACTCATTAATGCAACTTTCATTGTTCCGGCTCGAGTGAGGGGCACGGCGTCCACGTCTCATGGCTCATGGCGCGTCTACACTCGCACGAAATCACGTAAAAGTGAAAGTATGATGTGATCAGCGACGCGTCGCTACTGATCATATAGGGAATGCCAGTGAAACGCCATCTTATTATTTACCTAAATATATGCGCACGCGCACCGAAACGGCTTTGTAAAAACGGAATCAAACTTCAACAAAAATCAGGCTCAAACGGACCATCACTTAAATACACTAATGAATGGCATTTTTCATACCTACCTAATCAAAAAACCTCTTAGATTATGCGCAGTTTTCGAAAGCATAAAATGATGATCCTCTTTCATATGAGTCAAGTCAAACAATCGTTGCTTCAAATTGATGCTAAATATAGCAAGGTTGTTCGTACCGAATGACGTATTAAAAAAGTACTACGTACACTCATTATGAAGGTAGATAACGTGTCAATCACGAAGGTGGCCGCGTAGAAGGAAGCCGGCGACGAAAACGCAACCAATGTCAACCAGTCGACAGCTCGCCACTCGTGGCACATAATTGACCGAGAGTGTGACCGCGATACGAGCAACTTTACCAGTGCGTGTTAAGTATACATACATGCGTCATACAAGTCCATTTCCTAATACTTGTGTTACAAGTTCAGGTAATTTATTGATCTTTAGATACTATAGAATCCGTATGGCTGTTAAATCGATTCCATGAAATACATATTTAAGTCAGGCTGGAGGAAACGTGGCAACTCCGTATTTGCGGACTTCCCCGCTTCCGAATTGCACACGTAATTATTATATTGCATGTTATTGCTGCTAATTTTCAACATGATAGAAACTCTCCTTAAACTTTAATTGAAATCATTTATATAATAAAAAAACTTTTTTGCAAAAAAATACTACCGACTTCCAAATAAAAAACTACAAAGTGAAAAATAACTTTATTTTTGGAAGTCGGTGTCTTTCGTAGGTAACAATTTTTTTGCTATATTGACACCGACTTCCAAAAATAAAGTTATTTTTCACTTTGTAGTTTTTTATTTGGAAGTCGGTAGTATTTTTTTGCAAAAAAGTTTTTTTATTTTTCACTTTTTAGTTTTACCTACCTAATAGGCAAGTTGTTAAGTACCCTATAACGCCAGAATAGATTATCCAAATACCCTGAAACTTGAACATAACCGGTGAAATGAGAGATCTGCGTACCCCTTAAGAGCGTACTGGCGTGATGTTATGTTATGAAATGGTATAAACAATGAACAGACATGCGATTGCCGCAATCCCGACAGATTTGCCGACATTTATTGAAGAGTTCTGTTGTATATCTCCGAAGTTCTTCATCAGATCTTCACCAAATTAAAATGGGACCAATTTCGAAACATCTTCTTTCAAACAAAAAAAGAATTTTCAAAATCGGTCCACAATTGACGGAGATATCGGTGAACATACACAAAAAAAAAAAAAAAAAAAAAAAACATACATAATGTCGAACATAGAACCTCCTCCTTTTTGGGAAGTCGGTTAAAAAAGCTAGGGTAGCTTTGGTAATTTTACATTACTGCTCCGGAAGTTCTACGGTTTGCCATCCACTATCCAGGTATCTAACTATTCTTTTAATTAGGTTTTTATACCTTCTATTGCCAGCTTGTGCTATTATTTTTCTACATTTAGGTATACTGTTTAGGTACAACATTTTTATCATAGCTTTCATTTCTTTTTCTGTAATGTAAGAGAAACGATCAAGAAATCAGCTCACAATAAGCGGAAAATTAAAGCATATTTATTTCAATATACGTAGGTATAAATGCGCTTTTCAGTTTCCAGTAGCGTAGATTACCACACTCAAGAGTCAGAACTTGTTTTCCTCTACCGAACAAGTATTTGAGCTGCGTGTTTCCTGTTCTAAAGTACAAGCGCGACAAGTAGGTATTAGGAATGTCTATTAAATACTTATTACTGTGATTTTATTAGTATATTAGCAAAACGCGGTACACGGAAAACAATAGTTTTAAATTGGGTTTTGTTAAATGAATAAGTAGTAGTTACTATCGATTAAATTAACGAGGTAAAGGTTATTGGGTGCATAGAGTATATGTATCTACTGGTAACCCGTGATTCGGAACGTGCATCCCACACCCGGGTCATGACGTCACTTTAACTCTTCCACCCGATCACATTTCCTGCGAAGGTCGGCCATATTGATCTCGTGTTCGTAAACACGTAAAGTAAACTGTAAAATAAATTTTATAGCCTTACGCGAAATGCATTCAACTCGTGCGAACATAAGAAGAGACTTGAACAAGGTCTAGTATTTGTACTTTAATGAAGTAGGGATCTACTTTTAGTTCCACAGGTCATATACCTAACTTTCAATGGATCATTGTCAGATTTAGCAAAAGTTAATGTAGTGATTGACTAAAGTAAAAACTATTTACTTCTAATCCATAGAAGCCTACTATCGGTTACTATAAATTTACATTTTATTTCAGGTGGGGATCGAGTTAAAGAAAAGACTAGATGAGATCAGGCTGTTGGAGTCCCGGAAGTCAGCCAGATTGGCTGATGTGGACACAGATTTCGCCAGATTGGCAGATATGGCCGGTGACCGCCGCCGTGCCTCTGCCACCATTGAAGTACCTTCACATCACATCCAAGGGTATGTTAGAATATAGTTTTGTATAATTTCCAATTCAAAGGATCGATAATAATATTATAAGACTAAAATGCATGCTGCATTAAAAGCAGGAAATAATATCAAATACAGTCACGATTCGTCGGATATTGTAAATCTGGAGAGCAGGGAATATAATTAACAAATATAAACGTAATTTCGCCTTGAGATAGAGGCTCACCTCGCCACAAGCTCAATGGAAGGCCGCTGTCGCTGCATTTCTAATGGCCGCTCGCCGCCTTGCAAAATCTCTTTATCTGGATTTTGCAAACAGGTTTGCCCTAACTACAGGAAGTAAGTCATCAGAAAACACGCACAAGCTCATGAAGACAATAATTTGATAAACCGTTATGTATTTCGATTTCATTGAGTTATTATTTCGAAGATGCCAACCGTCAAGGGCGCAATCAAATTAAGCAAGAAAGAGCACTAACAGCCAACAGCGGCTCCCAGCCATTAGGTACCAGTATGTATTGTGCGTTACCTTGTAGGTAGATGTAATCGTTCACGAGTGTGCACTGTGCATCGGCGAAGTGGGGCCGCGCGCGGGCGAGCGTTGCGAAACGCGCACCGAGCACGTTAGAAACTGGATGGAAGTGTTGGCGCGGAGTACGGGCGTGTCCTTGTCACACTTGCCTACATTCTGTGGCTGGAGCCCGCCGCCCGCACCTCTCGCACCGCGCCGCGCCTCTAACAGGGACAGACAATGCAACGTTGTGAGAATAATTAAAAAAATCACTAACGGATTACATAACTACCAATACCGATTGCAATGCCAGCAAAATACATGACTTTAGAGTACAGAACCTAATTATCGTCACAATGGAAAGTGTCGCTAAAATTGCTCTCACTTTTAGTTGCCTTCACCTGCTTGAAAATAAATTTTTCATCAAAACTTCATGAAATATGTAACGATTTCGCTTCAATAAGAACACTTTCATAAAACATCTAACTAGCCGTCAGCGACAGCAGATTATATTGTACTGGAGAAGAACCGGAAAAAAAAACAGCCTCAAATGCCTGGCACGACGTGACGCTCGTCGACGCCGCAGTTTCACTTTTCATCGTGATCGTGGTGAGAGGCGAGGCCTCCACCGTGGTCCAAATTTCACAATACCTAACCAAACCGACGCTTAAAAGAACGATCTGCTTTCAGATCTTCTACGCCAGTCGCATAACAGATTTAATCAATCCATAGTTTGTACTTCAACATTCTGTGATAGTTTTTAACACAGTGAGGAATTCAAAATCATGAAAACGACATGAATAAATTGCGAGCGCAAAGACATGGAATTAAAATTTTAGACTGCTAAGTAGTTTAAAAACAATCCAAATGTGGGCATCGTCAAAACATTGAGAAATCTAACGGAATTAAGGATACTAACGGTTGAAGGTCAGTCAGCACGAGTAAAAAAATAATAATCAAGAAGTTGTTATTATTACTGCAGGTAGAGGCTTAAAGCCAGTGGTTGATATTTAACGTAGAGGCAGTGATTTCATAAAACCTGTTTATCCAACTCTTTAAGAAGTTATGAGATACTTAGCTTGCAACTACAAAACCGGATTATATTTTGATTGAATAAGCTGATGAAGAATATTAGTTCGAAATTAGGCTGATCATGTATGCAACGAACAAGATCACGTCGTGCTCTCTCTATTTAATTGTAATGAAAGATAAGATTGAAAATGTATTCGTGTACAAAATTTCGCAATTACAGACCGGGCCATGGCAAAGTGAAAGTTAGCCAACATTTTTATTTTTTAGTAAGCAACCGACGACGGTAGTAGCGTTACCTTGTATAAATTCACGCCTTTCGGATGAAACACATATCTAACATTTTTAGATGTCCAACATTACATTCTAGCGACTAGACAATGAATAGTAACGATTTTGTTGGTACATGAATCAACTAAATTTAAAGATGGCGTCGCATTCGGCTGGTACTTGGCGCGGCCGCCATGTGACACAGTGACCCAGTTTCGAAATGGAACGCCACACACACTAGAATAATACAGTATGTATACAGCGATATCCGCGAATGCTACAACGACCGAGGCGAGGCGACAACTAATTGAAGAATATAATCAATTGGTAGTCAAGAAATTGACTTGTACATAACTATCAAATGCACTTACCTACTTTGTTATATAATGTAGCTGGGCACTTCCAAAAAGCAAAAGCCGCATATTGCAGAAAGGCGAACCGCGTTTGACATTTTTTTAATGTCAATTACTTACCTACTATGTATTCAAAATTAACTATTACAAACATTTGCACGGCTGAATTTTCTTTTCCATACTGTGACATGTGTTTCTATTCCATATCTTTATATGATTGAAATGGCAGATCTATTTTCTACATAATTACGGTTGATTCACATATGTTCGTAACGCATATTGGTTGACTCAAGTACTGTATTACTCGCTTAGTTTTGATTAAACTAAAATTAATTGCACAAACAAACTATTAATCTAATGATTTTTTAAGATATTAGATATTTCAACTATGTAGGTATGAAATACCTAAAAGACGACTCGCCTACAGTTTATTAATACTGCGCGCTGGATTGATTTCTAAAGTGATGGGTATTTACAATATCAATGTCTTTACACGTCAAGTACAAATTGTTATTAATATTATAATTATGGCTAAAAACGGATTCATTAATGTTTCACTAAAACACCATTGACATTTTTTTAGTTTACAACCAACGTTTCGTATACTATTTATTTCACATATTACGCAAATGTTTTATTTTATATAAACTCGCTTAACAAATATTTATTTGAAAAATGCTTCTCTTTACCAATGTTTCGGATGATATTCAATAATAAATACATTTTTCATTTAATATTTAGATTATTTTGGAAAATTCACGTTTATAAATCTAAATATATTTTTTTATACATTTTCTAAACCAGTCACAAAGTGATAATGTCGGTATTGTTTTGCATAATTTTATTGAACTAAAAAGTTGCTTCTGCATTGTCTCCGGCCCTGCGGGAAGTGCAACCCCTCGCTCTTATGTCACAAAGGATAGGTAATAGGCACCCATGCTCACCTCCGCAGCTTCGGTTTGACCACTGAAACTCGCACGAGTGCCTCTGCTTTGTTACAGGGGGCGGGGCTTGCTCTCCCTTCGCGCATCCAGTTTTATATACACTCTAGGGATAGCTGCCAAAAGAATACTTTAATTGTTAATTATTAATTTGTATCCTACAGACACATTTACTTTTATTTAATAATTCTTGTTTTGACTTAATGACCTAATTATAGTTAAGTAAAGAAACTATGATTCAATTTATTATTCAAATCCACCAACACGCACTGGGCCCGCATGTTGGATTAAGGCCCATTCCCTCTCTCACAGAGAGGAGGCCTGTTTCGCAGCAGTGGGAACATTAAGAGGCTGATGATGATGGTGAAACTATGATTCAACGATTTTTTTTGTGTATTCTTAACTTTCTTATTTCATCATCATCATCACCAGTCTATTAATGTTCCCAATGCTGGGACACAGGCCTCCTCTCTGTGAGAGGGAATGGGCCGTAATCCACCACGCGGGCCCAGTGCGGGTTGGTGGATGTCACAAGTCTTCGAATTTTTGGTTCTAGGACATGCCGGTTGCTTCACGATGTTTTCCTTCACCGTTTTGAGAGCAGTGGTGATGAAATAAATTTACACTAAGTGAAGCGCCTGCCTGGGCTCGAACCCACGACTTACAACTTATAAGTCGCGGCCGATACCACTGGGCCACCACTTTCTTATTTGGCTACTTAAATTGACCACAGATATATATCAACAGTAGGTGAATCGTCCGTTACTTCAATTAACCTTAGGTTAATTAATTGTAGTTGAATAAACCGTAGGTGAATTCTCCTTTATGGATATCGTTTATAAGTTATTACAAAAATCTGTCAAACGATCAATAAGTATTTTAAACAGTAGGTCTTTTGACAGTAGTTATTTAGAAAATAGTTAGAACACGTTTATACATAATAAGTAACCATATAGATGATTTCGATTTCTCAGTTAACTAGTTTTATTTATTTATTTTTGAAGCAATTAAAAGAACCTACCTACTTGCCATTTACTTTCATTACTTTAAAATCGTTTAGATATATGAACTTTAAAGTAGGTAAACCTTAAAGATCTTCTATCGAACGACAGATAAATTATGGGTATTTTATACAACGCCTACGTTTGAATCAAAGTTAGAAAATTTTAACTTACATTCCGCATGCATTTGCGCAACATGTAAAGAGAAGGCGCGCGCGCAAGCCGTTGGGAGGTAGTGGGGCGATGGCGGCACTTTCACGTTGGATAAGTACACGTTTGCTTTCGTTGGTGTTGAGGAGGCCCGTTATCTCATTCGGCAGGTGCAGTTATGCCGCCACTAACTCGAGAAAGTGTTACAAAAATATATTCAGTAGGCATTATGCAACCTAAGCATTTAATTGCCATTTTCACTGTTATTAAAATTTTAAGTATCTAACAAAGAAATTAAGAAACGAATCTCTTTTCTTTAAATACCTCTCGGCATTTCACTGCACCACTCAAATTTAACAAAGGACGTCTATAAAACTCGTATACGTCATATACAAGGAACATGATTACTCATCCGGAATGTTCACCTCTGTGTTGACTTTCCGGCGACCTACCTGCAGGTTATTACACTTCAGCGGGACAAAAACAGTCCACGAGTGCGATTATGCTTCGAAATTTTCGGAACAATCAGTATTCATGAGAAACTAATAGTTCTACGCTTAGCTGAAGTTCAGTTTCAAAATTGTAACAATGTGCCAGGGTTTAATTGAACTGACAATATATTAAGACAGTATTTATTTAACAGTAATATTAAATGTATTAATTTTTTAGACATTACTATTTATACCGCCAACTCATTAATTTAAGTACCTGGGCGACCGAGCTCTGCTCGGGTTATAATAGAGAAAACGACGTTTTCTAAAAATGAACCTAGCTAGGTCGATTTATTGGCCCCGAAAGATGCAGGGTGCATACTAAATTCCATGAAAATCGTTGGAGCCGTTTCCGAGATTCAGATTATATATATATATATACAATAATCGCTCGTTTAAAGGCATTAGATTAGATAGATTAAGATGTACCTAACCTTCCTAAATATAAAAATAAGAAAACATGGCAGGTTAAGTATAGTATTTTCTAAGTCGTGACGAAATATTATTTCATTTGAACTAAGCAGCGAAAATCAGATACGAATACGACCTTGGTCAAGGGAAGGGGCGCGGGCGGCTCAACTCACCCGAGGCTGCCTGGCTGGCAGCGCGCCGGCTATATGCTCGATGACAACACAACACAACGGATCTGTTTTTGTACACGGAAAAAAAGCGTTCGCCCGACCTACATCAACATGACAAAAAACGCATTAACTCCAAGCGTACCTATAATGAAACACTGCTGAAATTCACACAACAAAAAGCTCTGAAGGTCACTAGTTTATTATTCAAATCAGCTCATCATTATAATACGACATTGATTCAACCAGTAGGAATTTGATTTAGTAATATCTCTATTGAATGCAAAAAAAATGGCAAGTGTGAATGTTTCCATACGGTTTGTCTCTACATTGATTTGTGATGATCATAACAGAATTACACGTACTCTTATGAATATGAACGCGAAAGCTTAATATGAACGTAGATGAAGCATATAACATTACGAATTTGCTGCTTGAATAGATAATACATAATTTTATTAGCACTTGTACAAAACATTTAATCTATCTAGCTTCGTAGTATTAGGAATGTCTACCAGTCGCGAAGTGCGTAGATGTCAGTGGAAGACATCATGCGTATTGTATATGCGCACAAAGTGAAATCGATTATTATTATTAGATACTAGTTTATTTGGCTCTAGTCGAATTGAAACTTTCAGTAATTTGTAGTTGTACTCACTAAAGAGACTACTAAGTCAAGGTTACACAAAGGGCTATAGATTACGCCATGTTCGGCCTATACATATCGTTGATAAACCAACCATATATTTGACAATATGATGAAGTGTTTATATCTTCGCATAATATTTTCGCTATCAGTGCTGTGCTGAAACAGTAGTACGGTAGCCGCCTAGCCGGCAACAAGCGACAAGGTCGTTCTCAATGTTACGTGTGTAGTATGGCCAGTGCGGCATCGCGGTGGTGTGAAGCGAGTGTGTACACAGCTGCCGCCACCGCACAAACCTCCCGGTGACGGTGGTTAACAAAACGATTTCTTTTATTTTGTAGTGACGTGATTAAATCATGACAGATGAGCTACAGTGCATCTTAACCGTCCTCTTGACGTAATACATGTGTGACACCATACAGAGATATCGATGGGCCAGAGGCTGATGATAACACAACATTTGTCAATTCGTCATGAGTAATCTCGGTACTTAGCATTCGCAATATATTTGGTTACGTCACCACCGGAAAATACGTCACTTAGCTTATGTGACGGCGCGCCGGCCGGCGAGCATCCCCATTATCGCGAACAAAAAAACAATGTCACCTCCGTAAGCGTCGGTCGTCGTCTCAGGGCGATAACGACCCCGTTGCCCGTCAGTTAACCTAGTCGCTCTATACATTAACGATATCACCTTGCAGACTAAAACTATTCATGGGATTTATATTATTTTGTGCTACTTATTTATTTATTTGTAGACGCAATTACCCACGGATGCATTGAACTGTACAACGCATTTTTAACGAATGTTAAAGTGACCTACAGTACACCCTTGCGAAAATATAGTATCTGTGTTGAATCGGATAACGAACCTGGTGGAAGGTCGTTGTGGCGCGAGGTTAATACACCTTGTTTCTAGCGTGCGTTCGCAGGTCGACTAACACAAGTAGATATTTATTAAATATTTTTACTTCTGACTAATACTTCATCTTAGAAAGGTCACGGTTGATATACAAAACCTATCACAATATAACCTGCCTCAACCAGTTTAAAAAGAGACATTTGATATTTAATTTATTAGGTAATCGCTTGAATCAATTTTATTTCATTAAAGTAAAAGCAAGACTGGGTTAGCATTTTGCAGCCGAGATGCGCGCGCCCCGGTCGCTGATCTTGAGTGAACGCAGCCGGTCAGGACTCGGGGCCATTTGCCGACCGTCAAGGACGTGGCAACAGCCTCCCACAACGAACTCAAGTTCAACCACTGATATTTTTTCTAAAACTTTTGAAACCTGTCACTGACATTGTACCTTAATTTAATTTTAAGATGCCGCTGTAAATTAAACCGATTAACTGTTAGAATACCTCAACTATCACTTTTTTCGATAAGTCATGTGACAGCAAATAAACGCGAGCCTATTAAAAATTTAAAAAATAAAAACTTCCTAAAAAAAATCCAATCAATACTAACCTGGCAATCAATATTTCTACTTACTGATTCGCAATTCAGACATTTTGATTTATATTATGAATCATGCTCCTTATATTAAAGCAAACACTTATCTTACTAACCGCTTATCTTATTAGTATTCTAATAAATACAGGATTAAATATAATTAATATAATAAATATAATTATGGTGTAGTCGTAGGTACTAATATGTTTTACGCGGGTAAGTCGCGACGTAGACAGCTGAGGTTGTTGGGCCTGGGCGTTCAGTTCAGTCGCTGAACGAGTCAAGTTGAACGACCGTACAACGTATAACTTATGAAGGTGGCGCAGGGTGATCGGTCTGAGCAAAAGCCTTCGTCCTAGGTGACTTGTCCAAATGTCTATCGTTTGTGGGTCGCCGCCGGTTGCGCAACAGACGCACCCACCCCACGCATTCCCTCGACCTCGAGTCACTTCACGCCGCCATCCCAACACTGCCACTGCTAAGTTCAATAATCTAGTCTAGACTTGTTGATTGTTCAATGACGTGAACCTTGTTCGGTAAGTTTCGAGAACCGTTTGGGGATGATAAAACTTCTTGCAACCATTCCAAAGAATGTTGAAGTTAAAACATAGCCTTATTTAATTCTTTGCATTACAATTATCGAATTATTCTACGCGTTTGCCTTTCCAGGTACACTCAGGTATAGGTAACCAATTGGACATTTGTTTTTCAGCATTGTCTACCAAAACAAAAATGTTTCAAAAATATTTATGAATATATACTAATAAGTTTTTCTGGCTTAGTAAGAACTTATCAGGTACCTACCTACCATATTAATTGCTACTTTAATTAGAGATCGGAATAGCACCTAACAAAGGCTCTCAGTAGAAAAAATCTTTTAGAAAGTTGTTTTTTTTTTGTGATTATCTCGCGTTTGACCACTATCTCGCCTGGTGATGATTTGGTCGACGGTGAAACACGCTTACCTATTTACTCTTGACTTAAATACACCTAGGTTGTAGCTATCAGGAAACAAAGACCCCAGCAGGGAAATCCACTCCTTAGCTTTGCACAATGAAAGGTGATGTTTGAAGGAATACTACTAGGTAAATAGATGTAAAGTTTGTGAGGTTGTAGGGGGTAATTTCTGGATGTACAGAACCGATTTAGATAAAATTTGGCATGGAGATTGTTTGAGACCCTGGGAAGAAATTAGGATGTATTGAGTGGGTTTGTATTCTCTTGGGATGATAAAACACTTTTGACGCGGGCGAAGCCGCGGGCAGAAACTAGTACATAACGAAGAGAGTATACTGAATGGTAGAGCGTTAAAATAGTTAACTAGTACTAACGAATACAAACAAGCAATTTATACTTTTGTTTTAGGTACACTTATTACCGCCAGATCACAGCTCAACACTCAGTGTGTAAGGGACAGATGCATATGACTTGTATGCATCTGTCCCTTACACACACTCAAAATAACCTTACTCTAAGAGCTTATGGTCACCCACCAGCTCTACTTTTAATTTTAGAATAACGCAGTGATAGATTGGCCGTTTTATTATTTATTACCTATATATAATCCTATTAAAGTATAGTTAGTAATGTTATAAATTGTTACAGGTCACGCAAGCGTGGACCCAGCAGCTCCTGCGACCTTGGTTACGCCGAGCGCGACGACCAGATGAATGAGTGCAATGCTGCCCTCGTGCTCATGTCACTCAGCTGCTCTCCCAACTCACCGCGCCCCAGTAAGTCGCACGACTCGACTACACCCACCCAGCGACCACTACACCACATGCCACAACTTGGACACAGCAACGCGACGCACACATAACCTATGAATCTACGAGAACGCTGATCTCTAGCACTGGTAGTCCGTCAGTTCTCACATTTTATTAATACATCATTCTACGTTACGTCACGCTTTTGCTTCTGCCGCAAAGATACGGACTTTACTTAGCGTTGAACTTAAGTTTAAATAATTCCTACAGATATACATTTCTTTAATCATTTAAATTTGTATCTCCTCTCTCAATTTTAATTTATGGCAACAACATTATATTTCTACATTTCAATTAAATCCACGACATTAACAAAAGTTAGTTTTGAAAATTATTAATTTTAAAATACTTTGACTGTTATGGGAGCGGTTGTATTCTGGATAAAATCTGCAAACCGTGGATAGCGTCTAGACAGTAGTCTAGACACCGTCTAGACAGGTATTTGGTGTAACAGCGCTCTCATGATGAGCTTCAACCAAATGTACTCTTGTTCGACTAGCATATTTGCTTCAACCCTTTTATTACCTATAGAGTTTAAAGTCTAACATTAATTGCGGTAAAAAAAAACAAACAGAAAATAAAGCAAACTTGATGTACCTGAATGAAAATCTTTAGCTAGCTAGATAACTTAAATTTATCAATATAAAAATAGAAATTACAAGTTGCGTTCTCGTAATATTTGAAATGGAGTAATTTACAACGGTTAATTACATTTATAACAATTTAGATTAAAATCAAACATTTAAATTGCAGTACACAGCCTTTCGGCACAACTTATGCAACATTTTAGCTGATAATCAAGGCGAGTCACAGCACCCATAAAATTTAACGATAGCTCTCGAGAACAGCAACTGATCTAATGCACCAGCGCATGTGTGCCGCGAGAAAATTGCCGTTCTTGTGAGTGAAAGTGTTTGACCAAAGTTCTGTTTCGCACTTTGTTACATTTAATTCATTCAAGCATTGTAATATGTAATTCAAAAGTTTAAATGTAGGACTATAGCTAAAAACTGAAAAAAATCACTACCTTGCGAAAAACGATACGAAAATAGGTGCCCCTATCCGTTACTTTTTGGATGACCGTATAAAAATATGAGAACAGAAATTACAAAAAAACACACAAGATTAATGAAAAGAAGAACAACGTAGTAACAGTTTTTTTTTGTGACAGGCGCATGGGGAGGTCGTTCGTCAATCTCTCCAGGAGCCAGCAGCAGCTCAGACTCGTCATGGCGCTCCGGCACGCCCTCACCCCCACCAGCATCTTCCTCCTTCAGTGACGAGGGCATTGCTATGGATTATGAAGAAATCCACCCGCGTAAGAGAAGGGTAAGTAATAAGATCCTATTTTTAAAACCTCACTCAAGAGTATTCCAACATTAAGGTTAAGACTGCCGATATGACCAAGTAACGGAAACTGAAAGTGAAAACAGCCCCTTGAGCATTACTCACCGTGTAAATCAATATTTTGAAAGGATTTGGTAAATAATTTAACGGCACATCGTTTTACTACACACATTTGCACAATATTAAAGCTTAATTTGAAATGAGACGTTAACAGTCCAAGATTAAATTATATAGATATGTCGTGTGGAACGTGCCTACTGTGCCCAGTCACCAATACGACTTCAATTAGACCGTGACACACTTCATAGTCGCTTTCATATTACGAAGACTACAGATACAGAAGTGGTATACCCATTTTGTTTGTATGAAACCAACTATGGGTTTTCTGATGAGAACTACACACAGGGAGACTGTTGATAAATACCTATTTAGGAATATCGCTGAGTACAATTTTAATGTTTCAGACAGAATAAAAATACATAGCAATATAATTATGGTTTAGAGTAACTACGTAGTTCTGGGCAGATGCTATTTATTTACATTTGCCATCAATACGCAATAAACTACTGCATTATTAATATTCCAAAGTCATGCGTTAAACAGCATCAACTGCAACAAATTAATTACATAGAGTTCCATTAAATTGGGCGGCACACTCATTAAATACTGTAACTGTTGACTTAAAATAAAGAAATCTTATTGGGGCTGTAGAGATATTTCATCGTTCTCCAAAACATTAAATTAAATTATAGATTAAGGCGATATATACGCCCCAATGTTAACGCAATACTGGCCGTGCAGCCGCTCGATGCCAAAATATCTATATTGAACCTCCTTTTAAACAGTTTTGTTTGCAAAATATTATTTGAATTACATATGCTATGTTAGATATGAAGAAATTCCAGCCATAAATTTTTCTGTGTAAAAATATTTTATCCAATTCGTTTTGGAGGAGTATCCAAAAGTAACGAAAAATTGCGTGTTGTTAAAAAAATTTTAAAGCAAAACTATTTGTTATACGAAAAAACCATGTTTTAAAAATAATATAGTTACATGAAACAATATTATATATTTTTCTTCGAACTATGCTTTAATTTCATCACAATCACACTAAAAACTCAGTACAAAGCGAGTCTTTAATGCTCTAGAGCAATAAAAATGTATGAAATCTCATTATTGCACAGTTTTTTTTTTAGTAGCACCAGAAGGTGCCAATCTCAATGGATTAGCTCTATTCAGCCAGCCGATATCAATACTTTTTTTTTACGTACGTATTATTCGTTTCTATCCTACTTGTTCTAAATTTAAAAAATGATTGCTGCTAACTCTGATTTAAAAATGAAAGAAATTTAAAAAAGTGATTTGGCGGGAACTTTGTTAATTTTGCTTGACAATATTTTTAATTGAAAGAAAAGCAGATTATGCACCTCGCCTTAAGTAATTTATATTGCCCTCGTGCCTGTTAGATTAGAGCCCTCGCTAACGGGTGCAATAATAAATTACTTTGTGCTCGATGCAATAATCTACTATTTCAATACAGTTGTTAAACATGGTGTACTTTCAGAGGCTATAATTATGATTCGAAAGTTAAATCTTACGCATAGGCATCTTTCTGTTACGCGGTCGTGACTTTTGTTTACGAGCTCGATCATTATGTTTGCAGTTTAGTTTTAAATTTATAAGTCAATTTAAAAAAGTTTAGTAGCAAGGAGTTTTCATACATAGAATAAAATGGGATAGATTTTCTAAGAAGAAAAATGAATGATTCTGTACGTTTTTGCATTGAATTCTCAAAAGTGTTTTAAATGGTTGTTTAATATATTTAATTACCAGTTTTAATTTAATTATTCTCACATCAACATTTGTCAAAAATGGAATATGCTGTATAGGCTGTTTTCGTTGAAAAAAAATGTCCAGTTGCAAAAACGCGCCATTATTTATAAGTCAATTTAAAAAAGTTTAGTAGCAAGGAGTTTTCATAAATTGAATAAAATTGGATAGATTTTATACGAGGAAAAATTAATGATTCCGTACCTTTTAGCATTGAATTCTCAAAACACCTTTTAAATGGTTGTTTAATATATTTAATTACCAGTTTTAATTTAATTATTTTCACATCAACATTTGTCAAAAATCGAATAGGCTGTATAGACTGTTTTCGTTGTAAAAAAAAGTCCAGTTGCAAAAACACGCCATTATTTATAAGTCAATTTGAAAAAGCCAAGGAGTTTTCATACATAGAATAAAATGGGATAGATTTTATACGAGGAAAAATGAATGATTCCGGTACGTTTTAGCATTGAATTCTCGGAAGTGTTTTAAATGATTGTTTAATATATTTAATTACCAGTTTTAATTTAATTATTTTCACATCAACATTTGTCAACAATCGAATAGGCTGTTTTCTTTGTAAAAAAATATGACCAATTGCAAAAACGCGCCATTATCTTAAAAAATATTATTTTGATTTGTTTTTACTATTTCCCACAACTGTATTGAAAAACGTCGTGTGATACACGGGTGTGTAGGTTATTGCAAACTCGTGTCATTAAAAAACCTCGTCTTCGGCTCGGGCTTGTTAATGGCAGCTCGTTTACAATAACCTACTTTCCACCCTTGTATCACAATGTACTATTTTTTAAACCTTTTAACCTACCCGTTACTAAGGAGTATGCTTTAGAAAGTTACCGTTTTACGGCACTAAAGCCGATGTAGGCCCTTAATAAGCAGTGTACTGCGCTCGACGACAAAGACATTGTTAATTTGTTATAAGATCCTTTGTGACGCATAATCCGCTAAGGACTGAGTCAATCTGCACATCTGCACAGATGCACTTCAAGGTTCACTTGCTCGTTGACATTTAGCATTACATCAGGCATCATTAGAAATATTTTTCTTTGTTTACTTTTATGGACATTCAGTGAACGAGCCTGATTGCATCCTGGTTAGACTGACTGCTGCTTTCACCTTATGAGCCAGTACAAACAACTGGCATCTGCATCCTAAGTAAACGGCGTTACGTCATTCGTAAATGCGTTGTAAAATGTTTATGTCAAGTAAAGGATATCCGGTTGTGGCCGGTTGCGTAACATTGTTCACTAGCACTTCGGAAAATCTGTTGTCTCTTAGGCAAACAGGAATATATAAATATCTTACAAACTCCCATCCAGCTACTTTATCACTGATACTCAAATGAGTAGTTTACTTTGTTACTTGATAATAAACCTTATTAAAATAACAATCAACTAGGTATTAATATTCCAAAGTCATGCGTTAGATAAGATGTCACTGACTCGTTATGCACTTTGTTTAGTTATATTTGTGCAACACAATAGGTACATTTGCGACACGTGTCAAGACGTTATAAGTTATTACCTATTTATTAACTGTTGTTTGTGCGCACACAATTAACTTAATTTACTGAACAAGAGCTTGGAAGTACTAGATTTGCTGTGACATTTTAAAGCAATATCTTCTGCGCAACACTTGATTGCAACGTACAATACTGCTTAAAGGATAAGAAGGCAGAAATCTACCAAGTGAGTATTATCAATTTATCACCCAGGAAAAATCTTAGTTACAGAGTCTTTTAAGTTATATACGATACAGCGTTGCATCGCGAATAGAAATGATTCCAATTGATGGTGATAACCTTAACAGTGAATGTGCAATATATAATCGATATCTTTTGATTTAGTCACTTGATAATGCAATTCAATTAGTAGTGACTGGTAACAGACGAACAGTCTACTACTACCATCCTAATTAATTTCTTTGTTTGCACTTTGATATACGCTTTGTCCGACATGGTAATGACCACAGTGCGTTGTCGTTTATTGGATATAATAGAGACTGCAACAAACATATGTGCATATAATATAATTTACGATACACGTGCGCGGTTCACTGTGTCGTACAATGTCAAGGCGCGGCGCAGCGCTCTGCGGCCGCACTTATGCAACACCATTGTAAAATTGACATAAATGTTTATGACTGCGTGAGTGACTACGACCGCAGCCAATACTTTACTGCAGGTAGTTACGACGATTCTCGTTACTGCCTATTATTAAATAATGCTTTGCGACAACGTAAGGTTACCGTTGTTAGATGATCTTGCTGTCTAATATGATTATGTTCTTTTGATATTTTATTTATAAATAGTTAACACCTATTAGCGCGGTATAGGGTTACGTAGCAGAAAAGGCCCTTTCCTTGCCCGTAGCGCTCAATGGCTTGGAAAGGAATATGGTCCTATATTTATTCTGTAACTAGCTGTGCCCGCGGCTTCGCTCCTAGTATTGGCTGCGGTCGTAGTCGACCGCAGCCAATACTTTACTGCAGGTAGTTACGACGATTTTCGTTACTGCCTATTATTAAACTATGCTTTGCGACAACGTAAGGTTACCGTTGTTAGATGATCTTGCTGTCTAATATGATTATGTTCTTTTGATATTTTATTTATATTTTACACCTATTAGCGCGGTATAGGGTTACGTAGCAGAAAAGGCCATTTCCTTGCCCGTAGCGCTCAATGGCTTGGAAAGGAATATGGTCCTATATTTATTCTGTAACTAGCTGTGCCCGCGGCTTCGCTCCTAGTATTGGCTGCGGTCGTATTCGACCGCAGCCAATACTTTACTGCAGGTAGTTACGACAATTCTCGTTACTGCCTATTATTAAACTATGCTTTGCGACAACGTAAGGTTACCGTTGATAGATGATCTTGCTGTCTAATATGATTATGTTCTTTTGATATTTTATTTATAAATAGTTTACACCTATTAGCGCGGTATAGGGTTACGTAGCAGAAAAGGCCCTTTCCTTGAAAGGGCCTTCGGCTATCGACGATTCTCGTTACTGCCTATTATTAAATAATGCTTTGCGACAACGTAAGGTTACCGTTGTTAGATGATCTTGCTGTCTAATATGATTATGTTCTTTTGATATTTTATTTATAAATAGTTAACACCTATTAGCGCGGTATAGGGTTACGTAGCAGAAAAGGCCCTTTCCTTGCCCGTAGCGCTCAATGGCTTGGAAAGGAATATGGTCCTATATTTATTCTGTAACTAGCTGTGCCCGCGGCTTCGCTCCTAGTATTGGCTGCGGTCGTAGTCGACCGCAGCCAATACTTTACTGCAGGTAGTTACGACGATTCTCGTTACTGCCTATTATTAAACTATGCTTTGCGACAACGTAAGGTTACCGTTGTTAGATGATCTTGCTGTCTAATATGATTATGTTCTTTTGATATTTTATTTATATTTTACACCTATTAGCGCGGTATAGGGTTACGTAGCAGAAAAGGCCATTTCCTTGCCCGTAGCGCTCAATGGCTTGGAAAGGAATATGGTCCTATATTTATTCTGTAACTTGCTGTGCCCGCGGCTTCGCTCCTAGTATTAGCTGCGGTCGTATTCGACCGCAGCCAATACTTTACTGCAGGTAGTTACGACGATTCTCGTTACTGCCTATTATTAAACTATGCTTTGCGACAACGTAAGGTTACCGTTGTTAGATGATCTTGCTGTCTAATATAATTATGTTCTTTTGATATTTTATTTATAAATAGTTTACACCTATTAGCGCGGTATAGGGTTACGTAGCAGAAAAGGCCCTTTCCTTGCCCGTAGCGCTCAATGGCTTGGAAAGGAATATGGTCCTATATTTATTCTGTAACTAGCTGTGCCCGCGGCTTCGCTCCTAGTATTGGCTGCGGTCGACTAGGTAGTTACGACGATTCTCGTTACTGCCTATTATTTAACTATGCTTTGCGACAACGTAAGGTTACCGTTGTTAGATGATCTTGCTGTCTAATATGATTATGTTCTTTTGATATTTTATTTATAGTTTACACCTATTAGCGCGGTATAGGGTTACGTAGCAGAAAAGGCCCTTTCCTTGCCCGCAGCGCTCAATGGCCTGGAAAAGAATATGGTCCTATATTTATTCTGTAACTAGCTGTGCCCGCGGCTTCGCTCCCGTCATCTGCCTGCCAACCCTTACCCTACCCTACTTACCTTCCTGCCTACCCTACATATACATATATACACCGTGAAATTTAAGTGGTTGTTTTCCCGCAGCAGAACGACTTGCCTTAAGGAGTACTTTCGAAGCATAGAGTCAAAGTAAAAAAATAACGATGTTTTTTTTTTTAAATAATTTAAAAAATATTCATCAACTCGAAAAAGTGAGTAACAATAGTAACTTGTAGGTACTAGGTACTTCGGTGAATAATACGGTGGTGACGCGAGTAGTACCTAGTACCTACAAGTTACTATTGTTACTCACTTTTTCGAGTTGATGAATATTTTTTAAATTATTTTAAAAAAAAACTTCGTTATTTTTTTACTTTAACTCTATGCTTCGAAAGTACTCCTAAAGGCAAGTCGTTCTGCCGCGGGAAAACAACCACTTAAATTTCACGGTGTATATATACATATACTACATACCAATTTTTTTTTCTAGTGTCATTCTTTCGCGTAGAATATTAACACCGCGATTCAGAAAATGACTTTAAATGCACAACGCCATCTATCGAATAGCTAGCTCAACTGTCCGAGTAACTGAATTGCGTGAGCTGTGATAATTTTACTTCCTGAACACTTTAAATTCATCTAACTTTTGATAGAGTGAACCGATTGCGATGAAATAAAAACTAATTAATTCTACAAGTTACGCACAATTTGTATGTATAAAAGTTATCTACATTGGTTTCGTAAATTTCACGTGATGCGTGCACAAATAAACAGACAAACAGACAAAAATTCCAAAAATGCTGGAAATGGGTTCTGTTGGTTATCCTTTAACACCCTGGCTATTTTTTTTTTTATTTTTTTCGATGTACAAAAAATATTTTCTACAGATTTATTATATGTATTGATATAGCTACAATTAGATGTTCATTTGTTAATAATGCACTAATCAATTGTGCTTTTAAATAAATCAACGCTTTTCAATACCATAATCATCCTATCGGAACTTTTATTTCAGTGAGTACTTATTCTTTTTGATGGCTTAACTTTGTTGAATATGTAAAGCTTTACTCGTGTCTGGTTGATTGCCGGTCAAAGCCTGGGTTTTATTTTTATTAATAACAAATTATAGTTTTTCTCAGTAATTTACAGACACTGGTTTAATTTTCTCTGGATTTCAAAGCTCAGAAGATCATCTAATTAATTTTCTTTTACATCAACGTAATAGACATTTTCAAACTAATTTTGGGTCGGCTTCTAGACTAATAAGATGCGGCTGAATACAAATGTTTCACATAGAGCGACTGCTATTAGACCTCGGCCATCCAATCCAATTACTGAGCTGTACCGACTATCAAAGGTTAGACTAGTTATCTGAGTACCTACCCTTAACGATTGCCGCAGATATTTGTATAAAATCTAATCAAGACCGAGCTCACCGTCACCAAGGTAGGAAGGCGTCTGGAAATAAGATGGTAACCCATTTATGGACTACGCCGCGATAGAGCGGTTACTTGTCCATTAGCCCTCTTTATTCATGTTATAAATTACATTCATAATTTCACCGGCTATTATCTGAACTATCTCCTAGCTACTATTTTCAGACAAACTGTTCTCTAGGTATACTGATACCTAGTGTGGGCACTGGGACTACTGGGCAAACACAAAATACGAAACAAACCGGTATCTTGTCAATCGTCTTTATCGTCACTTACACAGAATAAAATAGCAAACAACGTACAATAGGTGTCCGCCATTGTATTGGCTTGCGTTACAGGCCCACGCTCTGTTTATAACCTTGTGTACATATTGTTGGCGGCCAAATGCTTGCGGTGGGCGGACCGGAGACTCGTCGGGCTCGTTCTACTATTACATATTTTCTGTTCAATTACGTAACGGCTATTTACCCACTGTGAATACGAGAATATACTGATCATCATAATTGTTCCAATCGAATGGAAGATTCTCTAAAATCTTAATAAGTACAAACTACCTTCGAATTAAAATTGAGACTGATTACATTAGACTTATTCATATTGACATTATCTTAGAATCCATTACAAGATATGGAGGAAAGCAATAGCTCACGAAAATGTTAAAAACTATTTGTTTCGGAATGCAAATTATTGCATTCCGAAACGTTTAATTACTGTATCGGTCCTGGTAAAAAGTGCATTGCAAAATTATTACCTAGTCTATCGAAACATGCAGGCGCCTACGCAAACGCTGGCCATTGCTAACAGGCTATTATTGGTGCAGCAGAACAATGGCGTGCCCCAGACGTTGTGTCGCCGTGCTGAATTATCACGTAAGCTTCGTGGCCAACTGTTCTATTATCCAGCACCAATTTTGCGACTGGGTATCGAAGACCCTTAGTAATAACTTAAATAAACCAAGGTAAAACTTCTTAACATGAAAAACATGTCTTAAACCATGACTTCGACGTTATTATTTTTAACTAGCTGTTCCCCGCGTATTCAATCCCGTGGACCACCCCACAGGACTTTCGGGATTAAAAAATAGCCTATGTCACTCAGGAATAATGTGGCTTTCTACTGGTGAAAGAATTTTTAAAATCGGTCAGTAGTTTCGGAGCCTATTCGGTACAAACAAACAAAAAAATATTTCCTCTTTAAGTATAATATTGGTATAGATAGATATCGCTAAATCAGTAAATGGACTCGAAATACTCTAGTGACGCAACCGTAAAGACGTGGATATTAAATCAGTACTTTTATCTTGCGGCCCAAATACAACACAGTGGGAAGCGGCAATAGCGGTCCGGCGGGTGTCGGTACCCCTTGGATTATAGTCCCTGGGTTCAGTGATCTGCCCACATGTGATCCGTGCGGAACCTGTTCCTCCGCACAACTTACGGCCGCTGCCCACTGTGAGCCATCGTCTCTACCTAAAAAAAACTAAACAAAAGATGTTGAACTCAGTTTCGTTATTTTGCGAGATTTAAAACATAAATAACTTGCATCTTTCTTGTAACAAATGCATTGTCTTTTATAGTTGCGTTCATTAGCAACTGACGTGCATAACTGCATATTATAAATATAACTGAATGCAAAATCTCTTGTTACTGAGCAAGAGCCTGACGTCAGCTGGCAGACCTTGACGGAGGACACAGCTATTAGAGCGAAGCAAGGCCTTGCCAGCATTCTGCATGCAATGCAAATTTTAATATTTATTCTGTGTTCGTCACAAAAATTAGACAACTTGTTTTTTTATAATATCATGATGGATAAGAAAAACACCTCTAAGGTTTCTTAAATTTTATAAGTAGCTAACAAACGATATCTGGAAATTTCGTACAATGCCTAAGTATAATAAATAATAACAATAGCCTATTCTACGCTAGGAAACTAGTTCCCATGATGCATTATTTAGCTACATAGTGAAGCAATAGCAACCATCTATTTGTAGATAGCTGCATACTGCCATTGCCTTTGTCTTCACATATAGGTTCCAAGAAGGAATTACCGGTAGAACTATTTATTATTAGACACAGCACTGCTGTTCCAATTGGTTCACAATTAACAGTAGAAGTTCGATTATTTAGATAGCTATTACTTTACAAAGCGATAGGATTAAACAACAAAATAATATTATGTGCTACAATCATGTAATCGGGACATCATTTGACAAGTGGACATTAAACATAAATGCGTCAGCAGATAACACGATGTTATCAGTATTCGTCACATGATTACATTCTGAGCAGATCTGCGTGCCTAGCTGCGCAGCACACGAGGCATGCACCTACCGATGCGTTAACGTAGGCAAAACCTCCGAGCGTAACAACAAGCGCGTTGCATCATAGCGCACGCGCAGCCTGAGCGCGATCGTTGGTATAACCGATATAACACTCCCAATTCGTCCAATTCCCCTAAATAGACATGATCATATGACTCCAAGTAAATCGGTCAAGTGATGGAAACTATTCTTTTCAGCTAGAATGTGATAATCGTACAAATTAATGCATAACCTAGTACCTTGTAGCTATGTAGCCATGAGCCATTTTCATACGGAAATATCACTATACGGACCCTGCTGTGTAGAGTGCAGCATAAAAGTTTATATAGTTACACTAGCGATAAGGAAAATCGAGATATTGGAGTGCATGCATGCAACACTTAAATTTGCACGAGTTTCATTATTGTCGATACACGTGTGACCTCGGATGCGCAATAAATCGCCGTAGCGGCGAATGAGATCAATAAATATCGAACGAGCTCTGTTCTGCTCAACGACGGTTAACGCTTTTATTAAGTTTCTATTAATATATAATAAATTAGGATACAACAGAAATATTACTTAATGCTGCATTTTATTATCATGCATCGATAGCGTGAGGTCCTATTTATTCTATGAAGTAATCTTCTAATACATGTAGGTATCTTGAGCATTTTCACAAGCTATGCGGGTTGTTCATCTATTGAACAATGGTATTATCGGTATCATGTATAAACAAAGAGATTGTTTAAACATAGAGCTACTAAATGAAGGCTCCTCGTAGCTTATCATTAGTTATCATATCTTTTATTTATGCCTCAATGGCTATATCAAGACGACTGCTATCTGATTGTTTAAACATAAGCTTTTATTACTAATCAAAATTAATATTATTTAAATAACACATACCTAACGAATAATAAATCTTATTATAAAAGTTAAACAGGCGTTGCAATAGGTATGAATCAAATATTTTCACGGTGATAGAACACTTGGCTTTATGTTGAAAGTCAAAAATACCTTCTTGTTTTAAGTTAATTTGAAGAAGCAACAGCGTTAAAACAAACGTGTAAACAGGGACACAATGATATTCTTGCGGTAGATACGTGCTTTAATGAAGGTCGCTTTATCGCGTACCGCTGATAAAATACGCCAATCGTTATCTGCAAAGGCGTCGAGGTGACTTCCGCGTGTCGCTCACGGTCACTGTACGTAGTTACTTATTAGATGGAACCGTCCAACACTAGTACATAGGGTCGCTACGCTGTGAATATCGTAGGAAAAGTTTTATTAAAGGACCTACTTAGAAGATACTAGAAAGAAGTTTTATTTTAATTTTGTGTTGATATTAATATATTATATTATTATACGTGTATTAAATAGTGGTAATTGATAACTGCGCATAATCTAACAAAATATATAACTTCAAGATATTATAACTACTTAAGTTAAGAAGTTTAATCATTATATTAGTTACATAGCTATGTTCTTATTTCAAGCCTACTTTATATTGCTGAAGAACCGTTTAAGAAGCGTGCATTATCTGTGTGTAAAAATATCAAAAAGCGATAAGGGCGCTGATAAAACAATAAGTAGATAGTTTACTGGCGGCGAAGGCACGGGGGGATGTCGAAACTCACGTGAGTGGAAAAACGTTGCGCGTGCGCAACGTGACCGCTGCCCCACCAACACCATAATTATTGTTTGTTTAGCCTTTGTTGGACCTTGAGTGCGCTGTTTCTTTTCTGAGACATACCATATGTGCAAAAAGACTTGTTCACTAGCTTGCATCGTGCCCCGTTAGATAGCCGTCCAAAAAAAAACAGACGTGATATTTCAAGGTTTATGTTGAAATGAAACAACCTACTGTTGTTCCAACGTGAATGATATTCCGACCTTCGGGTTCTATATTTAAAACGCGGAAGACATTGCGGTACTAGAAGCGCGCAGATCACTCCCCGCTTGGTAAACAGTTACATTAGGTGTGTAACTGGCTGTTTCACCTGCGATGCTCGCTTTTCCAGACTTAACTAGTTTAGTCCTATAGATACAGTCTATTTATTATTTACCTACGTTAAATGGGTGATGGTTTGTGCTGTAGATTTTTATAGTTGTAGTCGGCTGTATTTAAAAGAGAATACGCATGATGAGATGGATGGCGACTCTAAACTAACCCAGAGGCCTAAAACCCAACGCGCCCACATCCGCCGAACAATGTTGGTCACACGTGTCACTTTGTCAACCAATTAAGCGGTAATTTAAAACACATTAGGTAACAGCACTGTGATATAACAGTCGATAACAGAACATTCACGCTCCAGGCGTTGCTAACGCTATTACGGTTTCATTTCAGCCCTCTGCGCGCAGCATTGTTCTCTATTATGTCACATCGTCGCATTAGACCACGTAAATAATTGACTGGTGTGACGAGTAAAACCAAAACATTGCAGCTAATTTTCTTTTGTTTCTTAACAAAGACTCACGCGCAAAAATACAATGCCTTTGGCAATTATTCAACAGTAAATAATGTACAAATATAGAGCGCGTGGTACCTATACGATTACGGTATCAATGTAGGTCACGAATGTAAGGCGACCCGGTGCCGAAAAAATATTTAGTTCTAGTAGACAGCTATGTATTTGTTTAATGTAGGTACATAGCATATTTGTTTTTTCTGTTGTTAACTATGTATTGTTAACTATAAGTTTACCATTTCAAGATACAAAAAGCCGGAATTAGTCATAATCTTTAAAAAGATTTTAGCTGTACCCATAGTTTTTATATCAATAGTTGTTAATAAGTTTTGTAGATAATTTATTAGAAAAAAAATAGATGTATTCAATACGTTTTGTAATTGTTAATGCATAGAAAATTCTCGAAGTAGATAGCAGTTCAGGGAACACGTTCGATGTTCGAATGAATAACTGGAACAGCAGTTAGTATAATACCGAGCCAATTAGTACATATACGTACTCTGTAAGATAGAGTTGTGCAATAATAGTGAAAATAGTACGAGTAACTGCTGTTGAGATAAGGACACGGTTTGACTTTAAAATTACAACGCATTATTTGAAAATATAGGAAACCGACGTGGTCTGAAACTAGCATCTCTCTTTTTGTGTTTAAAGTCTATTCAATAGAATTATGAGATAAAAAAAAAACATTACACATAGCAGCTATTGTACGCTTGCTTACGTAATGTTGTTCTCAATTTACTCAAACAGTAACAGAAATATGATTCGAAATTAAACAATGTCTCAAACACCGTACACTATACACTGCACGAACTTCAGTGTTGTTGTCGTTCCGTCTCGCTCTGCGGGTCATCGCCCTGACATCACACAACTCCCTCGTTCTAATAACCCTGCGCATATCACTAGGTTATTTTATCATTAGTGCGAAATTTCGTCACCCAGGCCTCATTACAGCCACCAGGACGTTAGTTTTCAGTTTAATTTCCGTAAATTCGAGTAAAATTGCGCCATAAAGTTCACGTACCCTATCCTGGCGACCTTGACGCGGTCAAAAACACCGTCCAAGACATTGACCAGTATCCGGCGAATACACCAACACCAGCTGCGGTTACGGCCATTATGGGTGTGTAACCACATTGGGCAATTATTATTTCTACCACCTTGCACAAATTAAATGAACAAAGGAAGTGCTACAGGTTACCATTTTGCGTGCAACACGACATTGAAGTGGGTGGCAACTCCTTATTTCATCGATGGCTTTATTTCGTTGCTTATCTTGATTATCAATAATTTCGCAAGTAACATGCTTTAGCATTATTTATTAAAATCTAAGTAAATAGATATATCTGCCTTCTGCAATTCATTAATATTTTATGATTACATATCAGTTATTACTCAAAATTGAGTACCTACTATCGTAGGTATAAAAAATCAGCAGTCGATTATCATGATACAAACGCAAGTCTGGCAGCATCGCGCTGGAGGATAGATAGATGGAGGCAATGCGTTTTTTTAACCGGCATTGGCAGGGCAATGACACAGCGGCCGGTTCAATGCCCGTTCTTGACAGTTCAAATGTTTACACTTGGGTTTTAAGTACAGAAGGATCACTTGCATTGCACTTCACGTTGTCACACTCACACCGTATCAAAAATCGTGTTTACTACATTGAGGGTAATCAATAACATTCAATTGTCAAGTACGGTACCCTTATGGTTAGGCTTGCATTTTCATCATATTTGGTGTTTAATGAGGTGTCTTTTATCTATTTTATTAGTATTCTTACTATTTTCAACTACCAATTATATACAACAACTAACCGAATATTCGTGGGTAGGTACCGGTACAACCGATGCTTTAACTCTTTGATATGAGAATCCTTAAACGCCTTGAACACAATGCACAAAAACTAGTATATAATTATGAAATCACTTACCTATATACGCCCTGTATATTACAGGTTAAGTCAACCTAGACCCTTTAAGAGGTTGTAGATTCTATAATTCCTCACTGATTTGACTATGAAACACCGTACCCCAACGCACGGCACTAAAACTGAAAAAATAGGATAATAGACAAAAAATCGGCCAATATCTTGAAAACGGTTTAGTTTGGAGAACGGTTTTTCATAGTCAAATCAATCAGGAATGATGGCAACTACAACTCATTAAAGGATCTATGTCGACTTAACCTGTAGCCCTGTATATTTATAGCTCCGAATATCACCGGCTGGAACAATGGCATGACGAGTTCATCAGACGCGATAATGAGCAGTCCTCTGGGTTCAACAAACTCCTCATTCCACAAAATATATATTGCGATGTCTGATATTGTTACGCCAGATTCCTTGAGCGTTCCAATCTTTTAATACCCTAAAATCGTGTCGTTTGCAAGCTTTGAGCGGCTGCCAATTTCTTATATGATATCACTATATTAAAGATGCCTGTTATTATATTGGAACTACTTTGCCCGGTTTTAAATAAATAAAATGAAAGCTATTTTCCGACAGTGCATAACTAAGTTACAGAAACAAAGCTCTGTGGATAAAACCCATTCATTATGAATACGACACCGTTTTACCACCAGATAAAGTTCCAGAAATGGAAAATAATTAAAATTATCTGCCGGCACTTATCCGGAGGTGGTGAAACTTAACAGTATTCTTTAAAAAACTCACGGCCGTCACAACTTAAAACATGATGTGCATTATTCATGCTAAAACAAAAAAGCAACAAATATACTATTCAAATCACAATTTTTTGTTTTAGAAAATTAAACTATTTTAATAAAGGCGATATAACTATTCTTACCTAAGCTAACATCAAATACAACTCAACGTCAAAGATTTACTGGAACATGAATTAAGTATGAACAACTTTAAAACGATTCATTTCAGCCTTCCATAAATACTTGGTAGGCCGGTCCTGTTATATAGAAATAAAAAGTGAAATGGTTACAAGTTAGAACCTGTAGGGGTCGGTGACCAAAGAAGCGGCGCCGCAACTTTACACCGATTTGCGACTGCCCCACGCGTCTGATTCGTCACATTTTTCGCTACCATCCAAGAGCTTTGTGATATTATGACATGACTCACCACGAACAGAATTAACCATACAAAATTATTAGTAGGTAATCACTCCAACAAATAATAGTAATATTATTTAGGAAAGAGAATAACAGTGATGAATAGACAGACCTATTTTCGTGGGCTAGATATAGGTAGTATATCAGGATGACGCACATTTTCACGCAGTCTACACATACTACAATTAATGACGCTTGTAACCTTTGACCCTGGTGACTGGTCACGTGCAAGAAGTCCTTGCATTATACAAATTTATCTAAACAAGTAAATAAGTCTAAATATGTTTACACGCACCTTAGAAGCAGATAAAATTTTATTAATAGGTACATGCAAATGTGGCAAGAAAGATAACCACATAAAACTTATGAAAGTTAAGAACAAAACATATATGAACTAATGACATCACTAATCCAAATACCAATGGTAGCCGACAATAGTCAAAGCAAGTCACTTCTTACAATGAGGTGAGGCGAACGAACGCTGCGTAGTTTCTTGCCACCAGGCGTTTTTCATGTCTTCTGTCCACATTCTGGGACGTGTGTGGCGTAGGTAGGTTGAGTGAAAAACATGAAGTGATGAGGGTGTACCGCCCGCACCCGCCGCGCCGGCGGGGTTGCCCAGCGTGGGGAACGTTTTGGACCCGAGTTCATTGCATCCATGACGCCACCTGTAGCACATTAACTTTACCAAAACTTCGTTTATTTTTTATAATTATGTATGTACAATACATTTTACGTATCTTTTTTACGTATAGTCACTAAATAATATTTTGTATTATCATAATTTGGTTCAGTTTTTAAATATTAGATTCTGTTCGGGTGTTAATTATAACTTAATTAAATGGTATTTAAAGAGTTTGGAAGTTTATTTGGCGCTATATTGAATCTTAAAAAATATGCTTACTAGGGGTCAAATATCACATGACGTTCATACCGTTTCACCGAACCGTAAGGGTAAACCATCGACAGTTCAGTGACCTGCCATGCTCCTGGTTGTCCCTTGGCTTTATGGGGTGCAGGCCGTGTGCGCTTTCTCGCTCTTGCATCAACATCATGCCATCTCGTCTAATTTCTTTGTGCGACTAGTAAAACGGATATTATTATCTATTTCATATCAACAACTGCCAATACATTTTTCAGCTTTTAATAACAATTTTTATTTATTAGCCATAAATTAATATGTGAATAAAAAAACGTTTGGTTTATTAAAATAATTATTTAAATGATGAATCAAATGCTCCGTTGGTTTTTTTATGAAGTAATAATGATGAAATATTTTGCCGAATAGGTGAGGTGCATGTTTGTTATCTTACTATTTACGGAAATGGCGTACGGAAACGGTTTTTCAGTTCACTTTTTAAACAACTCGCATGATTTGAGAGGCTTTTATTTGTAAACTTGCAACTAGTCGACAAGCTTGTTTTGAAACAATGTTAGCACGCTTAGCCACGTGAGTATTTTATCTATCCTCTCTAGTTGGAGACTCAAACATAAAATTAGATACGATTTCACCTTGACACGATCATAACAGAAAAATATATGCACATAAATTAGGTACATGTACGGCCTCTTGATTAAGGTCTTCTATTTTATTAAAACTACGTGAAAATGCGTAGGTATACAGGCTTAAAGATTACATTTTTGTCTAAATAATTTCATCCTGCAATAGAGTACAAGGCGCGTCAGTAGCTAGGTACTGGCCTACATTATCATATTCACAAGTACCGGCGCCGTGGACGTACGTCCGAAGTACAACTCAAACTCAAACTCCGCATTAAAGTACCGGCCGGCAACCAACATGCAGCTAGTAACGCAGCATATCTCGTTAAATGACGTCTTCCTCGTTCGCTTCGTTTCTAGAGCTAGAAGGAGATGACGCGAAAACAACTTATCTGGCACTGTTAAGCTTATCCGTGTGTGTGTGCCTGTAAATAAGGAAGGTCAAGCGGATGAGACAGACTTAGTATGTTGCTCATAGGCAAAAAAGAGACGCAATGAAAACAAATCAATATCATCATCTCGCGTCGTTTCGCGTTGGAAAGAGACAGCGTAATAACAAACCGGCATTTTGTGCCAGTGTAAATAGCATGTTCCAACTTCAACTCTATTCCGGTGCCATATAACATTATTTTGATCGACGTGGGCTTGTTTACAGACTTAACACAAGAACGCAGTCAATTTATTTTGTAACTGCTTGGTTGTAGGTAGCTTTATTTAACTAACGGCAAAGCGGTAATTTTTCTGTCTACTTCTGAGAATCATCCCCCAATAAATATAAAACTACAAACATCGTGCAATTTTAGATACTTTTGATATTTTGTGCACATCATTTTAACTGTTTTTTCCGGTTGTCATTGTCTTACTTTTAGGGCGTCTGAAAGAGCTTAATTTTGTAATTATGTATTTGAGATTCTAATTATGATTATAAACGATGATCTATTCTAATTATAAAAATAAATGCGAAGTAACTCTATTTTTATGTTTGTTACCTTTTCACGACTAAAGGCTGAACCGATTTAGATGAAATTTGGTAGTTTGAAACAAGGACATAGGATAGTATATATCCCGGTAGGGGTAGCGTGTTCCCATGGGATGATATAACACTTTTACGCGGGCGGTGCCGCGGGCAGAAGCTAGTATATAATAAAGCAAAAACAAAGTAGTACGTATTTTACTGGTAACCTACGTCACAAAGGCTATCTCTGACGTATATAACGGATATATCAAATATATTCATGTTGTTCATTGCTATAAAAGTAAATGCATAGATAGGTACAACTGCACACTGGCACAGACTACTGCATTGCACACAAAGAACTGAACCGGCACGTGTAAGTGTACAGACGACACACAAAGACAGAGGCAGGGTTATTCTAGTACCTATCTATCTCTATAATAGTAATGACATTTTAACTAGAATAAATGCAATTAAACTCGACATTTTAGTGTTTTCGGCAAACAACGAAAATCTATAAAGTTATGCATAGTTTACAGACATAAAACCCTTTATTAGACAGGATAATTTAGAATATATTGATCCACTTAATCTAAAACGAAAAAAAAATGGTAAGGTTTTTTGCAAATCTGTTTTAGAACAAAGAAACATGACGCTTGCGTGTTTCCTTGTCCCTAGAAAA
Source organism: Orthosia incerta (assembly GCA_948252205.1). Lineage (NCBI taxonomy): Eukaryota > Metazoa > Arthropoda > Insecta > Lepidoptera > Noctuidae > Orthosia > Orthosia incerta. Next base: position 16,970,134 of record OX411741.1, read on the forward strand.
TAAAATGAGCTACTTATAAAACGGATGTATGTTCATTGCTTTATAAGCAAATGCATAGATAGGTAGTACAGTTGCACACTGGCACAGACTACTGCATTGCACACAAAGAACTGAACCGGCACGTGTAAGCGTATAGACGACACACAAAGCCAGAGGCAGGGTTATTCCGAAAACAGTAAAGATGCTTTTACTAGAATAAAGGCAATTAAAGTCGATATTTAAAGTTATGAATTGTTTACAGACATAAAAACTTTTATTAGACAGGTAAATTTAAAATATTTTGGTCAATATAACCTAAATGAAAAAAAAAGCAAAGGTTGGTAGAAACATGACGCTTGAAAATAAAAATTATTGTACATTTCATTTTATTTCTTTTTGTTTACATTTTTTTTTAACTTTATTACGTACTACGAGTATGCAAGCTTGATTGTCATGAAAATAATGTGATGTTGTAAAATTGAGTTTCAAAATTGATAATCCTTTGTCCTTGAGGACAAAGGATTATCAATTTTGAAACACAAATATAAATAGGTATCAATTTAAATTACCTACCTACTTAATGAACAATTATAACATTATTTCGATTTATTTGAATTGTTATATTTAATAAAATCAATAAGACACATACCTACTTTATTTTCTTTTGTCACTTTTATAATACAATGTTTTTTAGGTTCAATGAAGCAATTACACAATCATAATAGTCCAAATAATGTTTTTTTGACGAAACTGAGAATAAAAATATATCAAACGCTGAAAGTAGGTCAGTGGTGCAGCGTAGGGAAGGGAGGCGCCCTCCTGAAGTGAAACACGCTCCGACATTCGATCCGCACTCCCCTCGACCCGCACCAAGGGAAGGTGAAGCAAAGTTAAAATAAACTATTTGCTCAGCCAACATAAGAATCCTACATTTTAACCGGCTGATATCATCGGATCAGTTAAAACGACTGATGACAGATTATGTTTCGACGTTAATCTACGTGCAGTCATGTAATGCATCCACGTTTTAGTTTATAGGTTTAAATCTGGATGACGTAATTAACGTTCATCTTTCTGAAAATATTAATTGATTACGCATTATATTTCTGTAAGAATTGCTGCAGCAGTTAAAAAGGTGAATGATTAGTATTAATACCCTGTCTATAAATGGAAGGATATTCATTTACGGAAACATCTTATGTGGTAACTTGTTAAATAGTTACACATCATATTTACAATTGATTGCTTTTGAATAAAGCAATGCATTATTAGACAATGCTTTCTATGTACTATTAAAGTGCTGCCTATATTTGTATTTATTTTGATAAATCAATCTTGTATGTGAACTATGATTTTTAATAGATATATAATTTTTTTATTAAAGTTTTTGCAACAGATCCCTTTTCTGTGGTGTGACTACTTGCCTCCTATGAAATTGTCTCAAAATAAAAGAGATTATAGAAAAAGAAGTGCAACCTTCATATACCACCCTTGGCCCTGGTGCTTCGACCCAGTTCGCGGACAAACCCCTCCTACTCCCCGGACTAAGGCGCTCTTCACCTCATTCCCCCGTGACCTAACCTACTTTTGATTGCACTTAATATAGCCTCGTTGCTAGATCTGGCACAGCATTGACAGCATAGAGATAGGCCGAAAACCTTTTATTAAAATGTCTATTTTTAATTCATAACAACCGGGACTCACAATAAACCTAAACATGCTAAGCAGGAGTGAGAGAGAGAATAAGTTGTCGATTTAAATTTGCCAATCGATACTATGCAATTTGCATTTTGTAACAATTGGGATAAACTCCAGATTAAGCGGCATGCAGCATAGTAACAGGACAGCAACCCAACAGTATGTTGTAATGTATGAATGTGTATGTAGCTCAACTCGGCCGAAATAATGTGGCATTGAGCAGAAGGCCGATGCAGAAACTTTGGCAAGACACGCCAACTGTGGCCCTGTTTATGCCTCGACAGGCTCACTAACACAGGGCCACTACTTCATCAATTTTACTTTAAACTAAGTAAAAATGATAAAGTGGCATGAACTAAACAAACATTATACACTCAAGCGACTACAACAATAAGCGAATACTTATTGAATATTGGGCACATTGGTAAAAAAGACTAAGCCAAATCTGAATATCACTCTTAAAACCGATATAAATATTTTAGAATAACTCTAGCTAATACCTAATACATTATACAAAATTAAATGCGGTCACATAAAGTCGCAAAGAGAGCAAATAATTTCTAACAATACGTGATGTGGTCACGCTTTGTATGGAGCGTAGAGCATATTAGTAGCGGTACAAGAGGGCGCCGCGACGCGCTGTGTTTGCAAGGCCACGACCTAGAGTTGCTTCCGTCTCCACTACATCATCGCTTGATTCTACCTATCTACTGTTTAAATTCCAGCGGTTGTTAAGATCATTTTCTAACACATTTATCATAATTTCTTTATCTACTCATAAATAACGCATCTAATATTACAAGAAATATAAAATACTTTTGGTAACGTTCTACATTTCTAATCTTATGATTTTATTTTTGTTACAGATGAACCGTATCCTATTTCTGTGTAGCTGGCGAGGCTGCACATTCAGAACAAATATTCTAGGACAAATTGAGCATCACGTCAGGAACCATTTGGGGTTGGTATTGTTATATTTATTATTTCACTTTTATTTTAGCCGTTTTTTATTTATATTGAAACCTTTTTAGGGTTCCGTACCCAAAGGGTAAAAACGGGACCCTATTACTAAGACTTAGCGATCCGTCTGTCTGTCTGTCCGTCTGTCACCAGGCTGTATCTCATGAACCGTGATAGCTAGACAGTTGAATTTTCACAGATGATGTATTTCTGTTGCCGCTATAACAACAAATACAACATAAAATAAATATTTAAGTGGGGCTCCCATGCAACAAACGTGATTTTTTTGGCGTTTTTGCGAGAATGGTACGGAGCCCTTCGTGCCCAAGTCCGACTCGTACTTGGCCGGTTTTTTTAGAAACGTGTCATATCAATGGCATAATATCTTAATCTTCACATTGTATGTAACTCGTAGATTAAATCACAAATAACAGAATGCAATAGTCACGTGCATTAAGGTCACGTGCGGGAGCTAACGCACGTGCTAGGTGCAATAATAATTGCACATTGCCAACAAGCCAGCTGGCAAGGTTACAGCCTGAGTGCGTCGCTAGCGAACGTCTTGCTTCCTGTATCAATAGAGAAAGCATTCATGGAAATGTACCTATTCATGGCAGCATAATTAAACTGTTACGAGTGTATTATATTCGGATTAGTAAATATCAAATACTGATTGGTACAAAGTTATCATTAGGAAATTGCATGAACCTCGCAATTTCAAAAAACATTGGAATAATTTATTAGCCGAACAATCATATTAATCGATTATATTTTGCTATATCGTAATATAGTAAAAAAAAAAAAGTCCTCAACCTTGATGCCTACAGCATACTGTTGTAGGCATCAAGGTTGAAGACATTTTTTTAGTTAGCATAAGGTAGTTAGAGAACACTAAAAGGCCGGCCCTTAGTGACCCGGAAGCAGCGAGGCTTCGCGACAAGGTTGCTAGCAACAGTCCCGCCCTCGCCCGCGCGGGCAAGGCCACTTGCCAACGCCCGCAGTCCGCTACTTACGTAACGCTCTCCTGTGTGTTCTTATATTGCCGATGATATATTTATCAGATATATATTTCCATTACGAACGTGTTCGTCACGTAACGCAATTACTGTTAGATTTAAAGAGATTGTGACCCTAGTTTTTTTTTATCTTGAATTACAAGGGATTTTTGTACATGAAATGACGATGACAATCCCATGATGTTGGCTTAAACCTTTTTTGAAAATGTCATCATACTTATTACTATCACATTAAAAATATTATAAAGGCGAAAGTTTGTATAGATGTGGGTGTGGATGTGTAGATGTATGTTTGTTACTCAATCACGCTAGAACGGCTGAACGGATCTGATGAAATTTGGCACAGGGATAGATTATAGTCCGGAATACAATCAGGATACTTTTGATCCCTAAGGAATATATTCACTGGGATTATTTTCGAAATTCACGCGGACGAAGCCGCTGGCAGAACTAGTTAAAAATAAATAAACCGAGGGTTACTAAAGCCTGTTTTTAAATGTCATATTTATTACTATTAAGGTTAATTATATTTGAAAAACGTAGACCAAAGAATGTTTTGAAAATTTCGTTGCCAAAATTTAAGTTTTTGTTGAATTACGTTGCAGACCAAAGACAAAAGACGAGAGTCCCCATGAAGAGGAATTCTACTATAATGAGCGAGAGTTGGCAGCCCCGGCGCCGCCACCCACTCTCTCCCACCGAGACATGTGCCGCCCGCCGCATGAGGATCCTGAGTACCAACGCCAGCTAGTAGGCTCTTTCAGGTGTGAATCATTTCTTCGATGAAATCTTGTTAGTACTCACAAATATTCTGATATATATTTATCTAATAATAATTGTATTAATATTATTTCAGGCAAGGACTACTATCTACTATGCAGAATGGGAACGGTCGGCCAGTAAGCATGCCCGTTACGCATCACTGGACAAACTCACATTCACCGGTTAGTATTCTGAATAGATCTATGGGTTTTTTTTTAGTTTTAAGAAACCAAGGTAACTCTTTGTGATAGAAAATGTACTTGCAGAAACATATGCGGCTATCAACAGCAAGCGGATCGCCAGGCAGCCCTGGAAGGCGGCCGCGTTCAGATAACAAAAAGTGTCGTAAGGTATACGGCATGGATCAACGCGATCTCTGGTGTACTCAGTGCAAGTGGAAAAAAGCATGCACGCGCTTCGGCGATTAGCGTGCACGTCGCTCGCACGCATATCTGCGGGCAGTGCAACTCAAATGATAGCAGAGCTGAAGACTAAAATGATCATCACCCAAAACTAAAATGAGACATTTTATTCAATCGCAATATGCGAGAATTATTCCGTGTGGAAGTCGTGATTAAATTAGTTATAAGGAATGATATATTATGAAAGAAAGTTTTTATTTAATAATTATAAGCAGAGAAAGAATAAATTTACATATATTAAAGAAGTATAAAAATTTAAGGAGACATATTTTTCTCTTTATATGTGTGTTTTGACTGCATATGGACATTGCCCACGTATTTTTGTAGCGCAGTAGATTCGCCTTAATTGTACATGTGGAATGCAAAATCGTGTGACGCTCTCGGGCGGAGACTGTGAATATTAGCATTAAGTAGCTTAAGATTAGACTGAGATGAATAGTGTGAAAACATTTTCATATATTGGCAAATATTTAAATGGTTCCTGAACAGATATTAGATACATGAAAACCAAGGCTTATTTTACTGCACAGACTGGAAATGGTTGTCTGTACAAACGATTGTTAACAAAAATCACAATTTGTTAAAATTAAGTTCGTGAAAATTAAAACAGAAACCTAATTGAATTCAATCAGATATCATTGTGAAAGGACAGTCAATTCCGTCCACATTTTCGAATGTGCCGCATCGATTGTTAATCGACCACGCGTTCAGGATAATGTTTTCGCACTATTTCTACCACGTACCGAGTATGCGAATGTATACTACATTCACTTGTGCTCTGATAGTTCACGACACGACGACAAGCTTTCGAAATTACTTCAGTGATATTAATCACTAAATATAAAATGTATATTGACTGATTTACTAAATAATAATAAAAAAAAATATAATATATGAATTAGCCTTGTAAGTTATCTCAGATTCGACGAAAAGACTACTAACTTGTTTAGACTTAAATTTTTATGAACATATCTGTGTTGTATACAAAGATGGTCCTACGAGAACAAGGAGACAATACTCAAAGAGATAGTTGCGCACCACGCGGCACAAGATCTCCCCATCGTGGTATATTCTATGGCGTATACGTAATGTCATTTGAATACCACAGGGCGGGAGACCCAAGGATATGACTTCCAGGAAAAGAAAAGATTTGAAGGCAACATCACACTGTACATAATATATATTTGAAATTGATGCACACAATCTGCAATCACGGAGTTGAAGGCGAAGGCGATGTTTAAATTATATTCGCTTGTAGCTGAGTCCTAATATTAACGTCGAAGGAAAAACTGAGATGGGAATTTCATATAATTTTATTATACTAAAAGTTCAGGTATGATTAAGAACCTGATACCTGATATGACTTTTAAAATATCTACACGTACAGATAAGAAGGAAAATGTATAACAAAGGCGTAGAGCTGTGGAAGATTAAGAAAAAAGCGATTGCGAGCTGCAATATTACGTTTAAGTATTACTGATTAAATTTGTAAATAATAATTATAATATAGTGAATTATATAAAAGATATTATACTGTAACTACCTATTTAAAAATAAAAGCAATGTTTGGATATGTACATAGATAAAAGTATAATTATGAAAATATTATTATTGTTACTTAATGTGATTGTTTAAATCGAAATCTTTTGTACGGCTTCGTAATAACGAGTTTATAAAATGTAGATAGTAATTAGGAACAGTAATTAATATCAAGAACCGCGATAATTTTTGTTTTGTCCCTACTTACATCACGACGCAATATGATTTTCTAGTTTGATGGTTACCTAGGCTCGTTGGTTTAAAATATAAAATTAAAAAAAGTATGAATAAATCACAAAATGACTTGAATAGAAAAAAGAACTAAGTTTGTCAATACCACTGGTTATAGAACCATAAATATGTAATATTAAAAATGTGCCAATCGTAAATGATACAATCACTGTGAAATCAATATTAGACAATTATACACGTAATGCGTTGATTATTGTGCACTATGAACTATCTAATTATAACGGTACTGATACAAATAACGCACATTTTAAATGAATGTGTACGTACCAAGTTCCATGCCAGTTTCAGTTTTACACAAATTATAAAATAACAAGTACGGAAATCAAAGCTATTAACGTTATACGTAAGAGAAGTGAATAATAAAATAGTCATTAATCTCATGGATTCAAAATTATATCCAATTAAATCAGATCTGATCATGCACATATTCACGCGATATTCAAGATTCTTGACACTGCGCGGTTAAAGCATACTCTCTAATTCGATTTATACAAATTAGTGGCATTCACAATATATTTTTTTTTTTTTGTATTCCTTACCCCGATTTTGTATACACAGCATCAGTTCTATTCTAAATAATAAGGTACTTCATGTTCCAGGACAAAAATTATATGAAAGAAGTGCATTCTAATCGAGAATAAATTTAATTGAAACTAATTGTCAATTACGTTTTTTCAAAGTAAATTGAGTATATATTCGAGAGCCATGTAGATATATCTTGCCAAATTACGTAATACAATATTTTACAGGTGCTTACTTTCAATACAACTAATATTATTATTTGGATATCGTACTATCATAACATAGATTATTTTACGTGATGTACCTGTAAATCTTACCAAATATACATTTCATTGCAATATTGGTTGTGATAAAGCATCATGAAGTTGTCATAATAATATAGCAAAACAACAACGCTCGACGCAATGAAACGCCGCGCTTTCTAAACCAAAATATCAATGTAGTCGTAAGCAACAACTCAGCTAGCGATTTGACAACTGCCATATTGTAAGGATCTAGAATATAACTGCAGCTTAGGTTTTAAATACATAGGTCTTAGTTGTATTTTAAGTTGAAGTCATAATAATAGTATTTAATAATGTTAGGTACAATAAACGTATTACGTATATTTAATTAATATTCGATATTTCACAGCAGTGAAAATTGTAAATAATTTCAGCTATTCTCTACGATCGATGATCGCTTACATCTACATGATTAAATGCTATTGAATATAGTTTTCTTGTTGCTATCTCTTTGTAAAAATGGTTTAAGGCTTGATTTTATTTTTATTTGTTTCATCATTATCATCATATCAGCTGAAAGACGTCCAAGGCTGGACATAAACCTCCCCCAAGCGTCGCCACATTATTTATTTGTTTAAGACCAACAAATTAGGTATCAAATTAGGATACTACCACAGACATAAATCTAACTAAATATCACAAGGTTCTCCATCTGTATGAAAACTAAGCGTGACACTTGAAGTTGTCACGGCTTTCATCGTAAGAACAAATTTACTTACCGATGAAAGGAAATGTTTCCATTGTCTCAAGACAACATTTTTGTAGAAGTTTTACAGCTCAATACGGTACAATTAGATATTTTTATAGATTTCGGTTGATGTCTGGTGCCGAAAACGCTAAAGAAACAGCGTCAAAGGAAGACCATTGCTCGCCCTTTTGACACGCAAAGTACATTCATTTGGGTCATCTAGATAGTTTTATGTCTGTGGATACTACGAAATTATGCCGATTTCCCAAATCAAACAAAACAATATTCTCTTATTTATAAATTGGAAGTTTGTGTGCTAGGCACATGCTTACTGAGGTTAAGTTTAAAATAAAAACGTGTAATTTACACGTGGGCTGTAAGCATAAGTGATCTACATAAATACTGCAACTTTATTAATTTACTGATGAATTCGACAAAACGCCACATGTAGGGTTGCCAAATCTACTTTATATTTTAATATCCTACTATACTTTCGGCAGAGATAATATATACTGTTTGAAAAAATACATAGTAGGCAATCTACTATATTTTAGCATGACACCACTATAAAAAGCCCGTTTGTTACATCGGTCGTGTCAATGCAACTGCTGCATAGGAGTAGTAGCTTATGTTCCTTTGCCTTTCGGAAACGTATTATTTAATTACTTGACAAGCGCCAGAGAGACACTCACACATTTTGGGAATACTCAAAAGATTGTCCTGCTGTCAGAGTGTAATTTCGTGTTGCCGAACCTTGGATCAAACAAATTCCTTCACTTTTTTATAATAAATAAAATACTTAATATATTTTTTTATGTCTGCAATTTTTAGGCCACCCGAAATGTAAATCTCCAATATTACTCTTGAAAATCTTTGGTAACCCTAGCCAAAAGGCATGCTAGTTTCATATTCATGCATAAATACGATGCCGATCTCAATTTTATTTTCGAAGCTACTAGAATTAGGTTTAGAAACATATTCATAGATAAATTCTTATTTTACATAAATTATAGTAGTTTACTTTTATTATTTTAAATAAAGACACTTTATTTTTTAATTCGTAGGTGTTTTGTAAATATTTTTACGTAACTAATTAATTTATTTAGCCAAAATGTTTGCTCAATTTTGTATGCACTCAACACCAAAGTCATAATACTAACAAGAAACTACATATCAGTACAAAAAAAGCATAATTGAAACCGTGTTAAGAATATTTGTGTTTTTACTCGTAGATTTTCAAATGAATGGGCTAACTAAGTTTACATTATCACTGTTGGAACCTCGTTTCGTGAAACATAGGTAGGAGCGAATGCTTCTCCAAATTTTATTTTTAACCACATCTGTTAGTGATCAATCTATACCTACTATGGTATACCTAGTACATATTCAGAGATGAAATATTATACTCGAAAGGATTTTCTTAATAGTAATATGTATAACAATTATGCGTTAAAACTAAATTAATTAATGTGCGTTTAGTTGTGAATCCCCAATGTCCAGACGTTATAAATGACAACTTGTCCAAACTAGGCACGTGATCCACTAAATATTTAGGATCAAAATTAAAAAAACACGACGCGACGTTACATTTGCCTAGTGTATATATTATATACCTATTCTCCAAAATTGATCTAACGAACTAGCGAACCACCCTTGTCTCGCTTGATTTAAAGGATTTTATACTATTATTATATTTTACTTATAACCCTTCAAAATATTCTCTAAATTTTGGTGACCACAACAAAATCCGTTGCGTAGTTTTAAAGAAAACGCGGTTACACAGCCAGACACGAAAAACGATTTTATTTTATACTAAGTAACCATTTATGTAAATATGTAAAATTCACAAATTAGTAAGGTCTAAAATGATAAGTACCTGGTAAAAAAAGTGAACAACGTAATTTTAATGCTGTCGGTACTTATAATCTACGAATCTGATGATATTAACAACATTATAATAACTAAGTTGTACCTTCTAGTTGAGTAGCATATTTACTTAAAAATATTATATAACCTTTATTCTAAATAGTATATTTGTAAACTTAGATTACTTCACATTGTTGTATGTTTAGTTCCCTTTGTTGTAAAATACTTTCAGTTAAAGTTATGGTACCTACCTACATAGCTAGCATGTATTTTTATCTACACCTATTTAAATAATAGTATGTTTATCATAGCTTTACGGCACTATTATTTCATATGTTTACCTTACATTATATTATTATTGTAAATTGGTTAGGTACCATTTCAAATATTCTTTATAAATTACATATTTCATTGAATGTACCCTTTACGTATTTTGCTATTCCAATGAAGATAATTTTATTTTGATGTGGGCAATTATAGTTTATGAAAATATGTCTCCTGTTTATAGTAGGTACCGAATTAAGTACTTTTTGCATACCTACCTATAGACATTTTCGTGACGTGTCCTTTACTTAGCTACCATGCAGTCAGCCTTTGTTATAATAAATAGCCAACAACGACGACTAGAAACCACGTTATTAGTTCTTAAAATTGGTATTTACAGTTACAAAGTTTTGATAGAAAGGATAACAGACAAGCACTGAAATGTATGTTAACACTAAATTAACAAAGTTGGTATCTGCTACACCAATATCAAAATAGTACATAACGGAAATTGATATAATACGCACACTAATAGAAGTGCGGTTTGTGTATAAATATTATGGTAAGCATGTTGTACGGACATCACTGACTAGATACTAGACGTTAAGTGTCACTGTTACGCAACATTTCTGGAATACTGATGCACCGAGCAAACTGATTTGAATCCACTTCATGGTAAACAAAAGCTGAGAGCATCATCTTTTTTGTTGCTGGCAACAATTTTCATAATAAACTTTCTGAAATATTAGCAGCAAAACGTTTTAAACCCGCAGCACATAAATATGTAGCTGCAAATGCAATGCTTTTGTAGTTTTCCATAAAATGAGGCATAATAAAAAAGAGAGTTTAATTAGGTATATCACATAATATGCGTCAATATCAAAATGAGAACTACATGAGAACCACACGGATAAATATCTGTTATTGAATAAGTATTGCAAATATTGATTAAATTTAATTATTATGATCATAATATATGGTTTAACACTTTAATTAAAAAAGTAGTACCAACGACAGTTGTGGAAGGCGTCCTAAAATCAAACTTTTATTCCATTGCAACGGTATTTATAAACCACGAAAAAAGATGGTAGTTTTAAACATGTTCTAGGTTTGTGGATAGGTGTTTGTCTATCTTTAGGTACTTAAATTCTGAAGGTTTGGATATCATGGAGAAATATGACCCAAAACACAAACATTAATATTTTTTATTAACTTCGCTTTTCGCTTGGACGCCAACATCCATACAGTCATATATTTAGATGTTCCGTACGGTTCGTGTGAATGGTTAACAATAACAATTAGTACATTCCAATGCGGAATATGCCTGGTTGGACACAACACATAAAATCACATAGAAGCAGTAGTAGTTAGGACTATCGTTTACGTGGTTTTACGTTAATCTACCTTACAGAAAGTTACATAATGCAATTGTTAAACCAGTATGTATCAAATTTAAATATCAATATTACATAAGATTCGGAAACAAGATGCAATTAGGTATCTAGTTTCTTGTTAAGTAAGAGCCGGTGGATACATCGATACTTCGTTATTAATAGTTACCAGTAGTTTTAGGTCGTAACATGATCAAATGTGTTGATTATCTCTCGATATATATTATATTTTCGTATTGTTCAGTTGTCAATATCACAGCAGTTTGTACCGAATCTGTCAGCTTTGGTTAATTGTATTATTGCCGATACTTTACCTATCTCTGACTGCCTAAAAATGGTTTCTGTGATTTCTTTTTCTTTTAACAATCAATTTTTAACCAACTTATACAGTTATTGTAAACCTGAAATAGCCAAGTCAGAGGCCTGTGGGGTTCCCAGAGGCGGCTTAATTAACTCTGACACCAGAGGTGGCCACATCCTCACACGAAAAGAAGGAGAATGCTGATTTCAAAAAAGGGAGGAGGTTCTAAATTCGTCAGAATCTTTTTTTTGGTAGCAACTACTGTGATATTACTTTTTTTTTTTCTAAATTATTATTCATATCTATAATATTGAATGTAAGCAGAGCATGTTATATTTTACTGAGATCATCGTAGATTAGATGAATGTTATTTTATATTGTCTCTAACGTAAAGGTCCAGACTGTGTTCCAAATTAATTTAACGATGATAACAATTTTTTGCAGTTTTATTACGAAATGTTTCTGTTAGTATGTTGAAAATAATATTGTAATGTAAATTGAATCAGGCAGAAATATGTACCTATGTCACCAGTGTACTGCAATGTCTGTAAGTTTATGAAATTCCTATCTTGAGAGATTATAAACTTGAAGGTATTCACGTGAGCTCTGTGTTTAGTACTGGCACCAACAATGACCAATTAATGTTTGCAATTTTACCGTCACACCAAAACGGATAGAATATAGACTACACAGAGAACATTATATATGATAGACTGCACTGATTGGTTGTATTTTCTTTTCGAATTGTTCAGTTCACAATTTATCGAGAGTTTAAAGCTCTCGAGACTGTTCGTAAACGTGCAGTTTGCAATAATTTGGCGACATGTACACCACAAAACTTAACAGCCATAGTATACCGCACTTGAGCTCTCTATCTATAATGTATAATATTACATTTCATAGCGAACTATTTATGACTGTGAAGTATTGTACCTATCTACATAAGTACATACCTATAGTACCTATCTACTAAACAAATAAATGTTACACAGTTTTATGAAATATATAATAAAAATGTTATTATTTTATTATGAGCTACTTCAAGTAGACTATTTGCCTGAATATACCTCAGTAAGTTTAGTATGAATTGAATTTTGTGTGTCCTTAAAAAATATATTTCAATTATTATCTAGAATGAAAGTGGCATTATTTTTCTAATCCCATCCTATTTTTACCAGGTTGTTGAAGATGGAAGAAGGTAACATAAAATTTAAAGAAAATAATATTTTCTATCGATATACTGATATTTTTACAATTTAATGAGCTGTGGGCTAAAAGAACATCTTATTAGGTCTCATTTAACACCCCACGACATCACGGCAGACAAAGATGAAAAGCATATGGATTTTAATCTTACCGGAAGGACCTTGAGAGAGAGCTTTTGTCCAGAATTGGAACAAATTTGGTGCTAATTTGATAGACAGAGATACAGATTGTAAACTGAACAATTCATTACAATTGGCAAAGCCCAATAAAAACAAGATTCAACAGTGAAATGTTGATAAAAAAATAAATAAATACAAGTATGCTTTCATAACAGGATATTAATTTTGATTTATACAATACTATGCTCTGCAAAATCAAAATCAATTTTCTTTATTTCACTTAGGCCTACATGGGCACTTATAAAACGTCGACAAAAGTTGCACGGTTCCGGTTGGTCATTTCCTATGGAGAAGAACCGGCAAGACACTCCACGGTTACTCTTTTAAATATGGTTTGCTTCTACAATATTTCCATGTTACAGCATTAGTACTTAGATATGGGAGGACAATGCAGGCCCGACAAAAAGTTAATCAAAATATTATTAAGATAAAATCAATAAGAAACTAAAAAAAAATATTATATAAACAAAAGAAAAAAAGTATAACGAGATAAAAAGTTAACAAAAGTTAACAAGCATCTAGAAATCTAGAAGGCCTCTGCCAGCAGTAAACATTGTAATAATAGCCCAAGGGGACATGATCCAGGACATGATCTACCAGTGCGACAAGCTTCATTTTAATCTATTAACACATTAAAGATAGATATTCAGATTTATCATATTGGTATGGGTAATTCAATATGAAAATCACAACCTAATTTTAATGAAAAGTAACCAATTTAAAAAAGGCCGCATTGTTTGTCTGTAATATGGAATCAAACTCCTGTCATACTATAATTTCTGGCTACCTACACTTGCAAACAATTGAATTCATTAGACTTAAAGTCTACATATACAAGCTGACTTTCTCTGACTCTTTTAGCACCTCATGAAAAAAAACATTAAAAATTCGCCGAAAATGTGCATATAGTGGATTTTTAGGTACTTACCTAAGAAAATTAATACAGAAATTACCAGGAAATATATGCAGGCAGGATGACACCGATAATGAAATCTTTTGAAACAGATAATGTGAAAAAACTTGACAAGTTAATTAAACAGAAATATTTCAAAATTTTAAAGTAAAAATGTAATACAATTAAATGTAGTGTATACAAGTAAAAAGGGTTCAGTTTTCGCCATTTAGTTTCCAAGATACGCAGTTTAGTAAAGTTTCCCTCATACAAACACAAGTACAGTTTCAACTTCAAATTTCTGATAAAAAAAATTGTGCAAGTTATAGAATACTTTTTTAACTCTTATTATCAATTGACTATCCTATATACCGAATCTTATCTTAGCTCAATAGGCCACTACTGAATCCTTTTTGGCTTGGACGCCCACAAATTAATTCGTAGCATAGGTAGGTACCTAATACAGTCAGACTTTGAATAGACCAACCAATTTAAAGCAATTAAACATCACATTAAGTACTTAATTCCTTTTTTGCATAAAGCAAGTGAGAACTAAGAAAGCGAGTCGAGCAATAAGCAGGAAATAGAACGGTTTACATACTTTAGAGTTATTTTCGGCATCAGTTTTATGATGGCTGGAACTCAGGATAATTTGAATTTATAAGCTACGAACGATTTAGAAAACTTGGAAAGGTTAAAGAAAACTTTGGTCATGACACTGTACGAAGGAAAACTTTGCTGAATCTATTGAAAGAAAAGTCGACGGTATATTGAAGTTTTTGAACTATTGAGACAACAGAGCAAAATTCGCGGCATATTTTTTTTGTTTGTGGTAATATCTGTCAGTGCTACCAATAATCGACTAAAAGCAAAAGGGTCAAACCGGTGAGCACGGCCTCTGTTATACGCTTGAGTCATGCATTTTATCACGGTTTTTGATCCCAAAATTTGATAAAAATGTGTGATTCATGCAATTCAAAGTAGGCCGTGCTCGCCGTGCAGTTAATGTCACTATCAAGTTTTACGCCAATAATAAATAGATAATATAATAATTAGTTAAAATAGGGTCAGTAGTAAAAACTATTTTAATCAATGATATTCTAATAAACAGATACTTTATACACTCACAGAACAATCGAAAAAATGATACACACTTTTCATTCATTCAGATGCATTTCACTACAATTCGAAAGGGATGGCTTGATAAAACCAACAAGAAAAAAGAGACAGCTAGTGTTTGTCACTTGCGTGTACAAACATTATTCTGACCACCAATATTTTTTTCTTTTGACGTTTCGTGACATAAACTAAAGAAAAAATTCACAATTGTGACGTATTCGAATCTTCACAATGCGCGCGCTCATCATATCTGTTTACTAGAACATCATTGATTTTAGTAGTCAAAATTATATTTTCTTATTAATATTAAATCTCATTTTCCCTGCCCGGTCTAACCAAAGTACGATTTGTATAAAAAGTATTGCGCGTTCTATAGTGTAGAATTTAGTTTTACCATTCATTAGAAGGCACAACAAATGATCGAAAAACTAACACTATAAGAAAAAATAAAAGAATTGTCATAAAAATATTATCATAATTTTAGGTAATTATAAAACAGTAGTGTAAGTAATTTGTAAAATAATATTACATCATAGTCAATTAATAAAAAGCTAACCTCCTGTGCCAACCTTACTGAAATAGGTATACCTACAAACGGGGTGAACAGGAATGCAGTGAATGGGTACAAATCTTTGATTAGGAGTTTGGGACTTTAACTTAATTTGACACCATTATATTGGTTTCAAACAAAGTATTGGTTCAATATAATACATTTTGAAATTGGTGTACCTACTTAAATGCATGCGGCATGGTATATGATTGTTTAACTAGGGAGCAATCAACTATTTTAAAGGCGAGTGTTTCTATTAATCCAGAGCGGAGTAAAGGATTCTAGAATGCAATCCCGAGCGTAGCGGGGAATTCTAAAGTAGAATCCTGAGCGCAGAGAGGGATTCAAAGTATGTCACTGGAGCTTAAAATAGTGTTGCTCCCGAGGTGGACACTCTACTTTTTATCACCCTCTATGAGAAAATAAATAAGTACAACTTATGAACAAGAACGTTACGTTTATTTACTTAAATACAATTAGGAACCCTAAGACATAACTTAGAAATAATAAGAGGCTAATGTTTATATTTGAACAATTAAGGAAGTGCCTCTTAAAAATTTTAATAGTTCTACCCGTTACAGCTGTGGATGTATTTTTATTTGGCTCGCGTGTGGTTTTCCAGCCAGTCGCTTGTTCAACACAATATTTCCGTGCGATCCGAAATAGAACACACAATCAATCATTCATCATCATAACAATCGCTCATTAGCCATTCATATCACATTCATCGTAATCGATTGTAGCGATCATAGAGCAACACGGACCACCGGCGGACCGGACTCTGGTTCGTGTTGCTCTATGGTAGTGATAGACCTACTTTGGACAAGTTGTGTTCGCGACAAGGCGTAACATAGCTTATATACTAGCATAAGATATGTATGTAATAGGTTATGTAAATAAAAATTGATTGTTTTTTTCTTCGAGATCCCTATAATAAAAAGGTCTCAAGTAGTGTCGTGGGCCGTGCGATCTGCTGACGCAGGACGACACGCCAATCTTATATTTTTAATTCTCCCATTTATTTTGTTAGGAAACACAAACTAGGTGTTCTAACTTATTTACCCTATGTATATGACTGATAATCAGTACATTATAACGGTACATAGCAAGGGCTATAATCTCACCCTGGAACGGTAAATACAGACACATTTTCCTTATGTAAGTGGTCAGTAATCAAGTTATTTTCATTTTACTGTTCTAGGTAACCTATAATTGTACCTAGGCCCTGTATTTAGATTAAAGTCATGTAATTCTAGTATCCGAGCACCACTTAGTTGGGATAATTTGTTTGTACAAAACAGTACAGGGGTTTCTATATAGGTACGTGTTAGCGGGCTTACCGCTTTCAGGGACGTTTGGCCCCTGAAATATTATAGATATGCTTTCTGAAGCATTACCTCTCGGGATCCTGCTGGCACGTACCCTGGAACACCCATGGATGATGAACATCGCCTGGACGGTTTAAGTAGAAACCAACTTATAAGATGGTGGGATCGCGCAATCTTACAAAGTTAGCCGCTTTCAGGTGCCCTAAGTACTTGAATGCTTATAGGTGTACCTGTTGAAGTACCACCTCTCGTTAGTCCGTTTGTCTGTCTTCCCAACCACACTTCTGGAGTGAGGATCGCTTTGATGGTTAGGGAGATAGTCAACTTGCAAGGTTTTTTTTTGGGTCAATCCCACCGCACTATTCCCAAACCACTGCAACTCCTGAAAGCCAGAATCAACAGTGGCGAACACCAGAAAAGCGCCGAGGCAATGAAGCTCGACGAATTCTCGGCGAATGAATTAAACTGTCTTGGATCCCACAACGAAATTAATCAGAAAAGAATAACGGTGGAGTAGGAAAAAATATAAATTTCCACTTTCCTCCATATCAAGAAGGAGAACAAACAAGGCCAATAGGCACAAAGGGTCGTTTACAACTGGAATAAGCCACCACGGATAAAAATTCATTGTGAGCTGTTATATTTGATTCCAATAATAGGTATGGCAAAAACGCTTGAACGCACGGAAATTTGTTCTAGTTTCCACAAGATCAAAGACAAAGACAAAGACAAAGATATTTTATTTCAAGTAGGCCACCAAGCGGCACTTTTGAACGTTAGGTACATTAAAATTTACAAGTTATAAAAGTTGATTCTACCGTGCATTCGGAAAGTAGCTTGTTATGGAGAAGAATGCACAAGAAACTCCATAGTTACTCTTTTAAAAAAAAAAGTTTTTTTTACAATATTTAGTTACATATAAGTACATTCATTAATAAATTCATATATGTGAGGACAATGCACCCAGAATAGCACTACACACTATACTACGTACAGGCATAAAGTAATAAAAATACTCACACATGCACTGTGCAGTTATATAATAGAAGCTAGAAAAAAAAAGCATTAACATCTAAAGCAGTTAAGTTATGACCAATCCCAGCTGACGGCGTCCGTTCACGAACATGACGCATGAATCGGCACCACCCAGCTCAACCATCATGAAGGGAACCGGATGATCCAACACACGCGCCACCCTCAGAGAGACATTTGAGAGAGCATGACACACTCAACTGCCAGGGCACACACAAGTCAACGAATGACACACAGGTACAGTAAATGGTAGATTTACAGTTGGGTACATAGTACTCACACACGTGCTTTGCAGTTATACAATAGTAAGGAAATTGAGTTTATACAATACAAATATATTCATTCAGTCTTCAGCAGTTCCAAGAACACTGCAAAACAATAATGTTCTGCATATCACTTGGTTTTGCGCCCTAGTGGATGTGGAGCAGGAATAGCATTTAGCCAAGCATTTTTATCAGTGAAGTAATCCCCCAACTTATAATATGCCAGTCTGCATAGTGTGCGTTTTATACAAGTTTTAAATTTCGTCTCATTCATTTCAAGAATGTGGGGTGGAATTTTATTGTAACATTTTGTACAGTAGGTACCCCATGAAAGAAGAGGCTACTTTTGCCAGTCTGAAACCTGGTTGAACTAATTGGTCCCTATTTCTAGTAACGTAATTATGTCTGTCGCCGTTTTTACTAAAAAGATGTAAATTCTTTCTCACGTACATGATGTTTTCATAAATATATTGACAAGGAACCGTCATGATGTTAATGTCCTTAAACAGTTCCCTTAGGGAATCGCGCCGGCGAAGATTATATATTGCTCTGATGGCTCGTTTTTGCAGAATAAAAATTGACTCAATGTCTGCAGCCCTTCCCCATAGTAAGATACCGTAAGACATTATACTATGAAAATAACTAAAATATACCAGTCTCGCGGTATCCACATCCGCCAACCGACGAATCTTCCCAACAGCATAAGCCGCCGAACTCAGCCGCCCCGCAAGGGACACCAAATGAGGACCCCACTGCAACCCTGAGTCCAGCGTGATCCCCAGGAAAACCGTTTTATCCGTATAGTAAACAACTGCTGATGCAGCCTGTAAATTATTCAACATAATCTTGATTTGCAAGGTTGTGGGATCCCACAAGTTTTCAAAGAATCAACCCTTCCAGGATGGGTACTTGCTCGAGGGTTAAAGTTGCACCTACCAAAGAGCTACCCCAGGGTGGCCTGTCGGGATAGCTACCGGGTCAACTTTGGTGGGTGGAAATTCCTCAGATAGTTTAAGTACATGGTGTAAATGTAACTATAGATGTAATGCATTTCTATAGCCTTATAGAAGGGCTACAAGTCTCATAGTGTAATAGTTTCAAGTTGTATAGTTTTAGAAGAAAATAGCTTCGAAGTTGAAAAATTATCAAATTTCCCTTCATTCCTCATTCCTACTGGAGTATATCTTATAGTCACGGACCTGGTTATCGGTCCGAGTAGAGGATTTCAAGGCGTATACGCCTATATGTCATAATTCCTACAGGGACCAGAGGGAGGGGGTTGTTGATCTGTAGGTTAAGTACATGATGAAAAATATCAAAATATAAAAACAAATTTGCATGTGATTTCACGGTCCTCAATAAAGTTAAGTATCGGGGTACGATCGACGCGCAAGCTCACTTGCGCGTTGACCTAATTGTAGCCATCGAGATGGCAATAGTTCCTTTACACCACCTTTCGTACATTAGGGACCTGCAGAATCGCTTCAAATAGTCATGACGAAACAAGTCTTTTATTTCCTACGTAAGAAGCCTTCACTTCTCAACACATAGCAGCTATCAATCAACACCCAGACTACATGACTCTTGAAACTGAACTACAGGTACAGGGCGTCAACGCGCTGAGGCAGGAGACTTACAACCTCCCGTATACAAAGCTCAAGCGATCCGGTCCGTCCGGTACAACCGTCCGTCCGGTATTGTACCGGTCGCAGTGCAGAATTTGTTAGAATTTTTTTATTTGAATTTGGAATGTGTATATTGTTAGTAAGTGTTCTAGTTAGAACACTTACTAACAATATACACATTCCAAATATGGATATTGTTAGTTAACAATATGAAATTCAAATCACTTTTAGTCCCTAAGGAATAATGAGCTATTTTGGTCCCTGTACTCCCTGTTTACGAGGCATAAACTAGCTCTTTTTGAATAGATGTGATAAAAATAAATGTAAATAACGTAAAAATTCCCTTCAAAGTTTTGTTTCGATTCATCCCTGCATTTCTCTTCACTCCGTTTGTGGGTTTGTGGTTTGACGCACATTTGTATGTACTCTGTGCTTGTTCTTGATCGCTTCAAGTCTTCATTGTTATTTTTTACTCTTTTCTAGAGCTGTGTAAGTAACGAGAAAAAGTATACCCGTATGTATTCGTTACTTTAAAACATAGTACTCGTTACAAACGTATCGTTACTTTCGTTACAATCTCGCTTCGAATTGCCTTACGCTTTCGTTACTGACAGCTGTATTGAACAATTTGAATAGGTAACAGTATCCACATCTGGAACAGTATAATGGTCAATGGCTGGCTATTAAGATCGAGAAAGTAAACAAAAACGTTTCGAGTTTAAGGGCTTTTGTAATTCTCTGAAACAAAATACAATTTCAGATTTTATGAATACAGAAAAGTGATTATACGTTTTATGTGCTTAATAAAAAAATATGTACTTAATACGATTATAAAGTAGACAAGTAGCAAAACGAAAATAATAAATTACTTTGCCATCGTCTCATTTTATACTACTTGTCGGGCTACCTAATATTATATATCCGAAATACAGTCTATTAACGTTTACTAAACAATAGCCATCCAAATTTACAAAAAAGAGGCACATTATGGAAATAAAAAACTTAGTGTTATATCGCTCGGTACAAAATTCGAAACAAAATTTGTAACGAATGAATTCAAAATGCGCGCTTTTCGAATCCGTATCGAACGGAGTCGAGTCGAACGCACGATTCATTCATCGCATCGCCGAATCACCACGTTCCGTTCCGTTCAAGGTATACACTACTATACAGATGTACGACGTCGTAATTTCGTCCCGTTCCGAATACCGATAAATGCGAGTAACGAAACATATTTGAGAGTACCGATTCAGTACGGTAGTCAGGCGGTATACACGTTACAGTACGACATAAAAGAGTAGAAATTAAATATTTGGGAACTAAAAGTTTTCATTTTCTGGCAACATCTAAAATGAGTACTTGAGCTGTCAATTTTTCTCGATAGGTTTCGATTTTCGTAAGAATTTTGGTTTTTGTGTGATATTTCTGAGTGTGGACAGAAAAACAGTGGCAAATCATGAATAAGGTAATTCGTGGCGGTGCCCGTGATATAGTTTACAAAGTTTATATGTGGTGTACAGCCGAATTCCAAGCTGGGCAGCTTCTATGAAACTTAGAAGATGTATACCATCGTACAGCAGATTTTACTGGTAAGTAACTATTGAAAGTTACGCTAAACGTTAATTACAAACGATTAATACATTCAGGAAGCTAAATTTTTGAACCACATATCATTTACAAATTATTTGTCTATTATTTTTGAGGTTATGCTAAGGTAAACAAATACCGTTGTAGTTATAGCGCGACTTAACAACGTTGATAGTAAGGCAAAAACAATTAATGTAATTTATTGCGGATACGAAATTTTTTTTTTGCTTTGCCATATTTGTTGATGCAATCGACTAAATGGAAAGAAACAATTTTAAAATATATTCACGTTTATTTACCGCGGAACTTCTTTCGTCGGACTGACAGTGATTCTTTTATTTGCTTGATTTAGGTGTTTCTGTAAGCACAATGCGCAGAATCGTGCAACAGGGCATTGGAAACGGTGGGAAATTCTCAACACCAGCTAAACACATGAAGGGTCGTCCCATGGTGCAGACAGTAGTGACGATGAGAGTGGTTCAGAAATCAGTGACGAATCAATACCAGAGCTTAAAATAGACTACACGAACTTAAGTGATCCCATGGAAGGTGTAGAGTATTTAGATTTTGATTTATTAGATTAGTTTATTTTATTAATTTTAGCTTATATCTGATTTTATATGGAAAGAAATTGATTATTAAATATACTTATTTTTTGTGAAATTGTTGTTTTATTACTAGTACATATTAAATATTTAATAAATATACTTATTTAATATATTTACTAATTTTTTATACCCAATAAATAAATAATACTATTCAAGTATCAAGATCAGCTCGGTCGTACTAACTGGGTTGCTATCTGAGCGATGGTGGCGCCCTCATTTAATTTCTACTCTTTTATGTCGCACTGTACTCAGTAACGAATACATACGGTTCGACACAGCTTTACTCTTTTCTGCTGCATAGTCGATTTTCACGTAAAGTGGATTTATTTCGACATGGAACACTGCAGGGTAGATCAAAATGAAAGTTGTTGATTTCTGTATTTCTGTGATGTGATGTTAAAAATATTCGTGTCAAATCATTGGTCAAATCAATATAATTGTTTTTCATTCAAGTAGGTGGAACAATGTTTATTATTTAGCACAAGAAACAAAATATTGATTTTGTCTTGATCGTTGTCAAGGTATAAATAACGTTAAAATTGTGTCTAGAAGATAAATATTATTTAACTAGCTTTCAAAAGTGCATTATGGGTGCAGTGTTAGGTCTTTGTTCAGCTGCTCAGGTGAGTGTTGTTTTAATTAAGAATAACTCTAGTAATTCTTGTAGTTCAATATCCCTATTCTAAAAATCGATCTTAGATTTATGCATATTAAACATTAAATTCTATTTTTCACCACAAAATTATCTCATTCAACTCATACCTAGAATCTACAGTGAAAATTATACAGAAACTTTTTGATGATTATTTATTAGGTACACAAATTATAATAGGTGAGTTATTCTGCCCAAATAGATCAGCCCATTGCAAGACAAATGCCACTCCAAGATGAGTCATTATCTGAATTTAAACATAGATAATAAACTTAGTACCTATTTATTGTCCCTCCTACTTTTATTAAATCAGCAAAGGTACCCTACATGTTATTCCCTCAATAATTCATCAGTATGTATAAATGTTATGTTCATAGTTATATCGTATGTGGCACATTCGTAAATAATCAATCAGTATTAAGCTAAGTTTGACCTTTTCAGTGACCTATCAGATTGGGTTGACCTTGTTTTTCTTCTGTCGCAACTTTTCCCCATTTATTTACGTTTTTCATTGTGCGTGGTCACTGAATTTTTTTGCAATATTGGTATTATTGTGTAGACAATTACCGAGTGCATGATGATCACTTATCAATTGAACAAGAAGAGAAAATAGCGGTCCTACTCTATAAATATATACAAAAGAATAAAATCGTTATACAATTATTTCTGTGCCACCAATTTGATCTTCTCAACTACACGGGCTACCCTAGGCACCAGGAGAACTAAATATAATGTAAAACGGACTAGCATCTGAGAGTGAAAAACTAGGACTAAAATGAAATCCCAAAAAAAACAAAAGTAATGACCAATTGAAATAAAAGTAGCATAAATGTAAGCAAGTCACAAATTTGTTATGTTGATGTACAGCTGATATCACCTAAAGAATACACAAAGAAATCGAAAGAAGGATAGCAAAGAGTTGGAAAAGGTATTGGGGCCTTAGGGAAATAATGAAAGACAAAAACCTACATATAACAAGGAGCAAATTATTCAATGCCTGCATTCTACCAATCTTAAAGTATTGAAGCCAAACATGGGCCATAACAAAAATCTCAACTAATAGATTTGCCATTTGCCAACTTGCAATGGGGAGAAGCATTGCTAGGAGTAAAGAGGAAGGATTGAATAAGAAACATCAACATTAGGAAAGACCATGATACAGGACTTAACCCCAAAAATAAAAAGATAGAAAGGACAAGTGGAGCAAAATAGTTACACAATGGTACCCAAGGGAAGGTAAAAGGAAAAGAGGTAGACAACAAAAAAGATTTGAAGATGATAACAGACAGGTTGCAGGCATAACATAGAATGGAGTAGAGTGGCCAGAGAGAGATCAGAATGGAGTAAGTTGGAGGAGGCCTTTGCCAACTGGCAAAAGGACTTACAGAAAGTAAAGAAGCACCAAATACGCAAATAAATTTAATTTTGTAAAATATATATACACATACATGTACGTTAATATATGTACAGTAGCCCTACCTTTTCTACCCTACCCTTCCTACCCTACCCTACCCTACCTACCCTACCCTACCCTACCCTACCCTACCCTACCCTACCTACCCTACCCTACCCTACCTACCCTACCCTACCCTACCCTACCTACCCTACCCTACCCTACCTAACCTACCCTACCCTACCCTACCCTACCTACCCTACCCTACCCTACCTAACCTACCCAACCAAAAAAAAATACTTCACACAAACCATCTACTAAATAGTCCGAACAAAGCCTAATCATTTGCTTTGGATAGGTGAGCCTGTTCTTGAGTTATAAAATTACAACGAAAAGTGGCATTGATTTTTATATATATAGATAGAGGTCCACCGGTATAGGGAACAAGGTCCAAAAAAAGGCTTTGTTACTATTAAATAATAGGCCGGCCCAGAAAGAGGTGTAATACTTAATATTTATTTAAGTTGAAAATCTGCTGTTTCTTATTGAATGAAAATAATGGTTGGTTATAATATCTATAAATATTTGTTTATTGCAGCTGGCATGCTGCTGTGGCAGCGCAGCATGCTCCCTGTGCTGCTCAGCATGTCCGTCATGCGCCAACTCCACATCCACCCGCCTCATGTACACTGTCATGCTGCTGCTCGTTATGGTGACCGCATGTATCACACTGGCTCCTGGACTACATGACGAAATGAAAAAGGTATCCTAATTTATGCATTGATAAACAGAAAGAAAAAAAAGTAAACAGTACATGATACTGGCAACTAATACCCATGACAAAATTATATGAAGCCATAAGTTCAATGTTAAACTCATTAATTTTTTCCTTTTATCATCCCAGTGAATCAGCTAATGAGTATATCATTGTACGTATTTCTTGTATGCATCTGTTCCTTTCAGGTTCCATTTTGTAAAAACTCAACGAACTATATACCGGGCGACTATAAGGTGGACTGTGACCAGGCTGTTGGCTACTTGGCTGTTTACAGGTAATTTAATAAAAAGTTATTTTAATTTGTCTTATAGTTCAGACGCATTTTTAGCTACGGTATTTTAATTATGTTTAATATTTTTATTTTATATTTATGTTTCGGTTATATTTATGTTCGGTATTTTAATTATGTTTAATATTTTTATTAATATTTTTATTTCTCTTTCGGTGACAGTTGTATATAATCATATACAAAAATTGAGAGACTAATTGCCATATAAATACTTAATTGTATCTTTGTATTACAGAATATGTTTTGCAACGTGTCTCTTCTTTGTCTTAATGGCTCTCATAACACTTGGTGTCAAGTCCTCAAAAGATCCTCGAGCTGGCATTCAAAACGGGTATGTATTTATCTCAATCTTGATTTGATTTGAACATTACGGTTTTATCAGTGAGTCTGCTTATATGACTGATAATAATTGTTTGCGTTTGTCATTATAGTGATAAGTATAAATGTATGTTTTGTTTTTTAGCTTCTGGGGCATCAAGTATCTGATTGTAATTGGCGGTATAATTGGCGCTTTCTTTATTCCGGAGGGACAATTTGCTTCAACTTGGATGGTGTTTGGCATGATTGGAGGCTTCTGCTTCATAGTCATACAACTTATACTAATTATTGATTTCGCTCATTGTTGGGCTGAAAGATGGGTTTGTAAGTATAATATTATAACTTCACAAAAAGATAAATCATTCTTCATGTTATGATGATGACTACCTACTTCTACCTGCCTCTTCTGGTAACACAGGTGCGGTTTTATATGCAATATCTTCTACTCTAAATCTAAAGATTCAGTCACATTAGTATTGAGGAAAAACCCACTATGACGATATTATCTTAGTGAATAATAACATGAGTCACTAAGGTAAAGTGCTCATACTACAAAATATTAAATGGCGTAAATGTAAGATTTTCCTAGTAGTATATAAACCTTCACGTTTTTACTATAAATAACTGTTAAAGCAAGTAAAAAAAATATGTAAGGATTGTAGCAGGAAACAGCACATGTTTGGATATGTGTATGTTGGTAACTCAATCATGCCGGAATGGCTGAAAGGATCTGGATGAAATTTGGCACATAGATAGATTATATATAGGATACTTTTTATCCCAATAAATTGAGTACCTACCCCTTGGTATAATAATAAACTTTTCACGCGAGCGAAGACGCGGGCAGAAGTTACAAACTAAGTAAATAAATTGTTTTCAGCAAACTATGAGGAGACTCAATCGCGCGGGTGGTATGCGGCTCTGCTATTGGCTATGCTCACAGCGTACGCTCTCGCACTGATAGGCATCGTCCTCCTATATGTCTACTACACCAAGGTAAATTAATACTTAAGTGCAATAGATTTAGGTCAAAGAGATTAAAAGGATTACCAAACTGTCATTTGGCAAATGTTTTCATAACTAAAAATTGTTTACATACTACCCTTAAATATATAGATCATAGCCTCCTTACGCACTAGCGGCTGGCTGCCTAGGCGGTTCATTTGAACGGCCAGCTGCCTGACGCGGTTGGAATAGCGGCTGACCGCCATGGCGGCCAACCGCGATGAAACCGGGTCAAGCGGTTGAACCGCTCATGTACGTTCGCAGCACGGGTCCCTCGACTCTAGGGCTTATGATATTAAATTAATTTATAATTGTGCTGTTCATAGAAACTCAGAAACAGTTACAAGTTAGTTTATTTTTAAGACAAATAGGATAAGAAAATAAAAAACATTACGTGTTGTGGTACTTAATTACGAATTTTTATTTAACTAATTGTTGTTCTATAATTTTATGAATTTTAATTTTACTTATCGCTTTTTATTGTTTTTAAGAAATATTTAATATAGCCCTATAAATATGAACTAAATAATTATAGAACAACAAAAAAGATAAGTTTCGTTAACATATGAGGGCTCCGCTAACGGTAGCTTTGCTTCAAGTGAGCTCCACTCCTTAATTTTCGGAGTACAAAATAATTAGCTAGTATGCAAAGCCCTAGGGTCGAGGGTCCCGCTCTGCGTACATACATACATCAACGGCAGCTCGCCGCATAAGCCAGCCGTAAGGCGGGCCGCGATTGAAATTTTGTGGTGGTTAGGTACGTACCATACCAAGTGATTGCATATTAAAATGGAAAAGCTAGCCGCCGCTAGTGCGTAAGGGGCTTAGGATCGCAGTATGTCACAAAATCACACAATTTCAAACTGCAGCCAATACATACCTAAAGCAAATGACAAATAGCAGGAGTTACAAAACTATCAAACATTTAAATAAAAACTAAGAAAAGTTCTTAACACCTTAGGTACAGAGCTATAATACCGCTTTGTAAC
This sequence comes from Orthosia incerta, assembly GCA_948252205.1. Classification (NCBI taxonomy): domain Eukaryota; kingdom Metazoa; phylum Arthropoda; class Insecta; order Lepidoptera; family Noctuidae; genus Orthosia; species Orthosia incerta. The sequence goes on from OX411741.1 coordinate 16,997,891, forward strand.
TCCTCAATAAGCTTAAAAATCATACACACGAAAAGCTTACCCAACATTCTTTTCCAGTCAAGCGGGTGTGACCTATCCAAGTTCTTCATTTCAATAAACCTGATCTTGGTGGTGATCGCAAGCGGCATCTCCATCCTGCCGTCGGTTCAGGAGCATCAGCCTCGCTCCGGGCTGCTGCAGTCGGCCGTCGTGTCGCTATACGTCATGTATCTGACGTGGTCTGCGCTCTCCAACGCGTCCAAGGAGTGTAACAGCATCAACGGATCGAATGAGGTTTGTATTGCGTTAATGTGCAGTTAAGGGAATATTATACATGCAGACAGCTTGCACGCAAGATACCTATTGAAACTACCTCAACAAGGTCCTTTTTGTAAATTTCCCTTTGTGCATTTTGGCATTGTTTGTTGTCTCCTGCTTGATATGCAGGTATTTATGCGTCCTTTATTATTTTCTGATTAATGTCAGTTGGGTCAGTTAAATTTATTCTGCGGAACTTCGTCGAGCTGTATTGCCTCGGCGCTTTTCTGATGGTCGCCACGGTTGATTCTGGCTTTCAGGAGTTTCGGTGGTTTGGGAATAGTGCGGTGGGATAGTATCAATAAAAAAGTACCTATTGAATAACTTCCTGGCATATGTTTACCCGACTTTACTCGGGTAAATTCGCTAAGGTGGATATTGTATGCGTATGAAGGAGTAGAATATAGAGCCGATTTAGAGTGGATTGTTCCTCCAAACAGCCAACGCATACGCATTAAAGATAAACTTTCAATGTCGCTGGCGAAAACCGGCAGATACTTTTGTAGTACAGTGGGCTTATTGAGAATTTTTTTCTAAGGCCACGCACACATTGGACCCGAATTTGTATCGTACGTATAAACGTTTGATCGTGGTCGTATGAATTAAGTGCGCACATTTAATACTTTTTATCCGTCAAACAGGTAGTTTTCCGGTGATAACTTACTCGTGAAGTCCACTTTGAAGCGCGATGAGTAATCTGTATCTTCAAAATCCCTGTATCTTATAACTCGGAGACTCGACTCGAGAGAATCGAAAATTATTCACCTTGCATCCGTCCATGACTAATGTCCTCGGTGCTATCATGATAAAAGACTAAAGAAAATAGTCGCACAAATATATATATATATGTACTTTTGTTTTGCTAAGAATTGATGTATAAAAAATTAAGAACATTTTTCTACATCCATTTTTAGTGTTCCGTACCCAAAGGGTAAAAACGGGACCCTATTACTAAGACTCCACTGTCTGTCTGTCACCAGACTGTATTTCATGGACCGTGATAGCTAGACAGTTGAAATTTTTACAGATGATGTATTTCTGTTGCCGCAATAACGACAAATACTTTTTTTTTTTTTTTTTTTTATTTGTAATGGGTTTGCTCTTGACTCTAGTCTAGGTCATAGGTGACAGAGACAGAGTCTACGATGGAGTGAGCTTACCCAGAAGTAGCCTGTTCACTCTAACTTTGAAGAGATTCGGGTTGAATGCGTTCGGAAACACAGACGCAGGCAGTGAGTTCCACTCATTCGCTGTGCGCATTATAAAGGATGTTTGGAAGCGCTTGGTTCGAATTGGTGGAATGGCAACAAGGTAAGGATGATAACTTGCAGTGCGTCTAGATGTCCGATGGTAGAAGGGGGCTGGTGGGATGAGGTCGTGGAGTTCCTGAGCACACTCACCGAAGTACAGTCTGTAGAAGACCGACAAGCAGGCAACTTTGCGGCGATGAGCCAAGCTGTGAAGCTTGGCGTCCACCAGTTCCACGTTGCCAATGAGCCTCTTGGCTCTGCGTTCCACTGAGTCAAGCGCGGCAAGCTGATACTTAGCTGAACCATCCCAAAGGTGGCTGCAATACTCCATGCAGGATCGGACTTGTGCTTTGTATAGGGTTAAAAGCTGTCCAGGCGTAAAGTATCGCTTCACTTTATTTAGGATGCCCAGTTTTTTGGCCGCGATTTGGGCTTTGTTCTCAATGGAGGAGCCGAAGTTGAGACTGGATGTCAACTCCATGCCTAGGAGCTCGAGCCGATCAGTCACAGGAACAGACGCACCCCGAAAAGTAGGCGTTTGATCGAACAGACTCCTTTTGGCGGTAAAAAGACACGCCTGTGTTTTGGTGGCGTTAAAAGAGACCAGATTGTCATCACCCCACTGGGAGACAAGGCTTAAGGTCAAATCTGTCCGCTCAACCATAGCCTCCCTCAAGGAACGAACTTCATCCATGCTGGTTTTTGCGCTGGACAAGTATCTCTCTGAAACAGTACTGTCATCTGCGTACCCAACAATACCAGGCTGAAGTAGGTCATTGATGTGCAGCAGGAAAAGAGTTGCAGAGAGAACAGACCCCTGAGGAACTCCGGCATCAATAGCCATAAGGTCTGAGGAGCAGCCGTCAATGACTACTCGGATCGACCGTTCGCTAAGGAAGTCTGATATCCAGCTACAAAAACCAGCGGGGATGCCATAAGCAGGAAGCTTACTGAGCAGACTCGCGTGCCAGACCCTGTCGAAGGCCTTCGAGATATCAAGCGATACAGCAAGTGCTTCGCCGTGTCTCTCGATGGCTTCGCCCCAGCAGTGCGTGACATACACAAGAAGATCGCCAGTTGACCGTCCCCGGCGAAAGCCATATTGACGGTCACTGAGGAGATTGTTGTCTTCAAGGTAGGTCAGCAACTTTCTGTTCAGTACCCTTTCCATAACTTTGCACAGAATAGAGGTAATGGCGATCGGACGGTAATTGGCAGGGTCTGCACGGTTGCCTTTTTTGGGCACTGGTTGCACATTTGCAAGCTTCCAGGATTTCGGCACCGTCCCTTTTACAAGAGAGAGGCGGAACAAGCGAGTCAACACAGGAGACAATTCTGGCGCACACTGCCTCAGCACTCTCGCTGGAATGCCGTCAGGTCCGCTGGCCTTGTTCACGTCTAGACTGCACAATACTCTCCGGACCTCTTTAGTGTGCACAGCGATCTCCGGCATCGAAGAGTCACAATGAGGTACAGTAGGTGGTTGCTTGGAGCCAGCGTCCAGACGTGAATTGCTAGCAAAAAGAGATGCAAATAAATTTGCTTTGTCACTTGCAGAGTGAGCCAGCGACCCATCAGGTTTCAGCATCGGAGGTAAAGTGGGCCGACAGAAATTCGTTTCAACCGCTTTAGACAGGGACCAAAACTGTTTACTACCCGGAGGGTGCGATGCCAGCTTGGCCCCAATACGTCCAATATGGTCAAAACGTGCCCGACGCAGAACCCGCTTGCAGAACTTGGCGGCAGAATTAAAGGCTCTTTTCCTCGCGCGAACCCTACGCGCTCTAACTTTGCGGTCGCGGGCCCCGACCCAGGCTTGGTAAGCAGACTCTTTTCGGGCCTCAGCATGGGCGCATTCTGCATTATACCAAGGTCGGGTTTTGTGACCGAGCGGAATGTCGGAGAATGGAATGAAATATTCCATTCCCTGCCGAATCACATCCGCAACCGCGTCTGCACAGCTCGAGGGGCTACCCGAGGAGAAGCACACATGCCGCCAAGGATAAGACGCAAAAAAGTGCCGCATCTCGTCCCAGTCTGCTGACTCGTATCGCCATACTCGCCTCGTGCCTCTAGGGCTCTCATCTGGAGGGGAGCAAGTCGAAACGGATTTCACCAGACAGTGGTCAGACGATCCCAGCGGGGCTGAGACCGACACCGAATGACTGTCCGGATCAGTTGTCAGTAGAAGATCCAAGCAGTTGGGTGTATGGCCGTCAACATCCGGTACCCGCGTTGCCACATTCACCAGCTGGGTTAGATCTAGGGATAGAGAAAACTTGCGCGCCTCTAACCCGGCATGGTCAGTTTTCCGGTATGGGTACAACCATTCTTTATGATGGGCGTTAAAGTCCCCCAGAAAATTAAGCTTCGCTGTTGGGTACCGTTGCTGGGCTATGTCAGCCGACTCCACGAGGCAATTAAAAAGCGCTGTCGTCTCCTGGTCACCTGAGTGCGATCGGTAGACGCCGATGTAAAGAGACTTCTCCACGCCAGTGTCCACAAGTAGCCATATGGCAGAAAAGCCCGATTTCTCAAAGCAACGGAGACGACGACAACAAATGTCATCGCGGACGTACACACAGACCCCAGCTTGCTTCTTGAATTTGTGTTCAAGAGAGTAACCCGGGTAGTTGAGGTACGCCACGTCCGACGGGGTTGTTATCTTCGTCTCCGTTAGAAAAAACAGGTGCGGCTTCTCGGTCTCGAGGTGGTGGTGGACCGGATCGAGATTAGAGTGCAACCCCCTGATGTTAGTGAGGTGCACTTTTAGTGGGAGGAAGTGCAGCCGTTGTTTCACCTTATTCTTATTTTTTCTGGTCATTGTGTTAGAGTATGGTGGGGAAGAAGTCGAACTGTCGAGGCGCTGCTCAGTGAACCAAGTGGAAAACTGGAGCTAACCCAACCTATGGGGAACTCATTTGGAGACTGCGGGGACGCCCGAACCCCCCCGGATATGGCCACCGGGTCCTCCCATCCAGTCGCCAGCTGGCACGGTGGAGCATACCGGGATTTTTCGCGAGTTGGCGGGGCAGCCTTTGGCACGTGGCTGGCGTGCTACTTGGGCCCCCTACTGACTGCGGTCGGCCAACGGCTGGCACCGTGCTTCGGATCCCGCTACCCTCCAAAATGAGTTACCCGGCCAGTTTTGCCCAGAGACCAAGACCGGTTCTGAACAGCGCAACTGACATCCTCCTTCTCCCCCAAAGGCACTGAAACTACTAATTACAGAATAAAATTAAGAATACAGTGAATAGATCACGATTTGATAAATTAGTGCCGTTCCCTGAAAATAGAAATAAATAGTTCAGGGAGCTGTAGGTAGTATGCGGCGAAAAATCAAATCAAATCTAATAGAATAAGGTTGACTCCATCACTAAAATGTTTGTGTTCTAACACGTTTCTTGAAATGTCTACGTTTCGAAAGGGAAAAATGTGGTTGAAAATTCAATGTCATATTAAATAATTATTTAACAAAACAACTTTGAAAAATTAATCAAAAAAGTTACACGATATGATTTAAATACCTTCATATATGCACCATTTTTTTTATTCTATTAATAAATAATTATTTAGCACAATGTAACTAACTTTAAGAAGAAAAACACCAGATCGTGTACTGTGGAAGGGTCTGGGAGAGGCCTATGCTAGTGAGCAAGACAAACAAACCGATGTCTGATATTCAAAAAAAATATATGTAAATATTAGTTTTAAATTTGTTAATAAAGGCTATTTGAATTTGAACTAACTTTAAGCAGAAATTACTATAAAAATAAAGATAGTTGACTTACTTGGTCAACTGATAACTTGAACGTACACACAAAGTATTGGCTTAATGACTTTTTTGTCAATATGTATTGTGCAGTAGATAGTACTAAACAGAAGTATTTTTTTTAATCTATCCTCAACTTAAGAATTATGATTTTCGTACTGCTGATTCCTCGAAATTGGCCACTGCATGTGCGGCGGCGGCGGCGTCGTGCTGGGTCGCGTTAACGTAAAAGTCAATTTGTGTTATAACCGGATTAAGCGCCGTCTGGTGTCAGTAAGACGAACCCTCTTTTTTTGTACATAGGAGATCGTTTACGTTGACGCGATCGAGCTTGCATAAAATCTCGGCATAATCCCACTGATATGTCAACGGAAAAAAAATATTACATTTAAGATAAAAAAATATTCATTAAAAATCTTTTTTTCAAACAAGTTTTTTTTCGAATTCTTCTCAGCAAAATTTTAAGTTTTTGGAGGTAAGCGGAACAGGGTGTAAGTCTCACAAACCTCCATTGAAAAGGGAGAATCCTCCGACTAGACGGGCATTGTGTCTGGTCCGGGCAACTGCCCGGTGGTTGATGTCGGACTGTTGTATACGTTCAAATCACTCCGAAAACTGCTTGCGCGATGCAGGATTTGTGTGACGTCATGTCATTAGTTCTTAAGTAGCGGCGTTGGTGCCGCTACACATTTGATACCCATATCATGGCAGTGCACAAAAATTAACTAGTCTGCCATCTCGGGCCGTCCGCCATATTGGATTTAGAATAACATCACTTAGTTAATTAACCATGCATTGTCATCCAAACTAAAAGTGTATGTAACATTTCATCTTAATCGGTGGAGGATAACTGCATTAAAATTCAGTTGTAAGATTTTACACATATACATACATTGCAAGTTAAATATATGCTTGTAACAACCTAACAACGTCAATAGCTGTTGTATGTAATAGTTATTGATATTTATAAAAAATACTAGCTGACCCGGCAAACTTTATTTTGCCATAAAAACACCAAACATTCATCTAACCTACCTACTCTACCCTACCCTACCCTACCCTACCCTACCTACGCTACCTACATACCTACCCTACCTCTTTAGGTAAGACACCAATTTTTTTTTCTTATTTTTTTTAATAGATCCTTTTCCTAATAATAACAAACACAACAAAAAAGAATAAACGAAATCGGTCCAGCCGTTCACGCGTGATCCCTTGACAAAGGGAAATAGGGATTCATTTTCATATATATAGATTATGAAGGCACACTAATCATTCAGCTTCCTAATAAGATGTATTATATGTAATATGCATTTTTATCTTCGTTGTATTTATCGCATTATGTAAATTATAACAAGTATGTATTTATGTTAAAAATGCTCAACCAGGAATCAAAGGAAGATATTTACTGGGTATGTAAAATGGTATAAACGGTTCTTTTAAGTAGTATTTTTAGTATCACTGGGTCACATCACTATTCTATTCACATTTATGTAGATATGAAAAGTTTTCTATGAGGTTGGTAAATGGTAAGTAGTTCTAGGTATAAAGAGCACTTTCTATCCATTCGTTTTCACTGATCCTTAAACATTCAAAATAAGACTTGAACCATACCTAGGCTAAGAAATATATTAGTGTTGTACCCGTAATAAAAACGTAAGTATCTGTAAAAAAAATGTTGAATCCTGCACATTTTTTCTAATAAGTAAGCTAACTGCTAGGGCAACTCTTTTCTCAAAACTTACTTGCCATTGTTGGTTGGGCTCAACCATACCATTAATATATCCTTCTGCAACAAATTTCCCAAGCTACAAATGTTTCCTATCGAATCTCTTTCAACAATCGTTAACTCCTTGTATTCGTTTGGTCTGACCACGTGACTTAGGGCCGATTTCACCAATGAAACTAATCGCGATTAGTTCAACTAAACTCAGTTTATGCAAATACAGTTTTCTGATTGGTTGAGATTGAGACCGTTGAGAAAGTACCAATCAGAACGCTGTATTTGCATAAACTGAGTTTAGTTGAACTAATCGAGACATAGATATAGAAACCTAGATTAGTTTCATTGGTAAAATCTGTCGTTAACGTTCAGATGTGTCATTCCTATAATGGTTAGTTTTCTATTAGCGTTACCGATTGTAGATTGTTAACTTGGCTATAGGTACAGACAGAACAACAATTAATATAATTATGAATTTATTCAACAGTCGTCCTTCGACAAGCAATCGATCATCGGGCTGGTCATTTGGGTGTGCAGCGTTTTGTATTCATCCATCCGAACCGCGTCGTCCTCGTCCAAAATCACCATGTCGGAGCATATCCTCGCCAAGGAAGGAAGCGGAGGTGAATATAACCTTCTAAAACACTATGCACCTACTAAAACTAATATATTGCAAGTATTAACAACACTTATTGCAAAGGAAAAATATGTTTAGGATAAGAACTGTGTAACTGTTTCACATTCGCTTATTTGTATTCTATTTGAACTGGCCAGAAATGTTTTCGAAATTTCAATATCGTTATCAGTGTGTCCTCTAGCTTATTTCTGAATTATTATGTTTCCCAATTTGGTCAACACCGATCTTTATACTTCTAAGATCTCAAGTTTGCATGTCTTTCTTCCAGCTTTTGATTCAACTTATTTGACTTGAAGTTTGCTTCACAAATGTTTTTCTTATGCCATGATATTATTACACTACACTTTTTTCTACCAGAATTACAACACTTATCAGCGGCTATTATTATAACTTCCATGAAAACCATTTTTTTGGCTTTTTCATTGTGATGATTACCTATATTTTTGACGCAACACAAACAGTTGTGTTGTCACCTTGTTTTTTTTACTTTTTTTATGTAACACTAACGCATACTGTGCATTCTTTGCGGACATATCGCGCGGCGGCGCGGCGCTGTGTAAGGGCAAGGAGGGCTCATTGCTAACGAAGGTAACGCCACCATGTGCACTTGGCCTTAAATAACAAACCACTTTACATGCCAGACACAAACCGCTCATGTATCTTTTTCATTATCCGCTAACATATTATTTGCTTCTTTAATTTCATGATATTCGTATTCAAATCATTCCATGCCTGTTTATTTCTTAGTGAAGATGAAAATAAAAATCTTTTCTTAATTTCGTTTATGCTTAACTTAGGGCCAGCTTCTAAAGAAACCCAAACCACAACCAAGCCTAATCCTATTTTGAAGATGCCAGGTTAAATGATTTGTTTGTTATTAGGTAGGATTGTCAGTTAATTAGTTCAAAGGACCCACATATTCATGAAAAGAGCTTCCGTAGATTTCAGTTTGTGTTCTTTAGTTAGTTGCCATTTATTTTGAATGAATGTCTACTTTTCCAAAATACTGTAAACATCTGAACGTTTGTATAAAATGCAAAGTATTTCGTACAATTCGCTTTTATGTTCCACTTATCACATAACCCGCTTCAATTGCATGTTAACATGGTATTGTGATCAACATAGTTAACAATGCATGTTGGTATGCTCACTGAGCGCAGGATATGATTCCATAGAGGGCGCTGACGGCGGCGAGTCGGGCCGCGGACAGGAGACCAAGGTGTTTGACAACGAGGGCGATGGCGTCGCTTATTCGTGGACCTTCTTCCACGTCGTGTTTGCGCTCGCTACGCTTTACATCATGATGACACTCACAAATTGGTACAAGTGAGTATCTAAAACTATCTAAATATGAAAGGCTACTAACAATAGTACATTACTGCAGAATCCAGTAAGTAAGCCCTTTGGCCAAGTATGGGTTATATACGAGGCTAGGCTTGTATAATGCTTTTCTCAAAAATGAAAAAAAATTTTAACAACAAATTCGTTTAATTGATATTGAAGGTTACATTCATATTAGGGTAATTACTGATAGATATTGTGATTGATTTACCAGGGGCATTTATATTTGTTTGTTGTACATCTTGATTAACGGACTCAAAAATATATCTATCCCATAAAATGTCATACCAAAAAGAGATATAGATATATATTTAGAGCCTCCCTCCTATAACCATGTTATAATGGCTAAACTCTAATCCGTGTCTGGTACTATGTTTTTTTTTCTAAGCAGTTCTAAAGAGGATGACCTACTGACTGTCCAGTAAGTAAATTACATACTTACTTACCAGTAGGAGATTCCAAATTTAAAATCTCGTTTCTTACTGGACAGTTGTGAATAAGTCTCCGGTAGAGTTCACTTGCTGGATACTTTTTAGAGATGTTATGGCGTACGTACCATTTTTGAGAAAAAGATTTTTACGAGGTAGACGTGAGTGGAAACTTCAAGCATTCGCGTTCGGCAGTATCTGCCATGGGAAAAGAGCGTGAGTTTTATGTATGTATCGAAAAAGGGTCCTCAAAGACTGAAATCTAAGATTTGTAACATCTACCAGCCCATACTATGACCGCGTGGTAGATTACTGCCTATTCCCTGAAGGGGTAACCGTGCAATAGCAACATCATGGGCTGAGATAATCCACCTGCTCCGATACCCTCTTAGCTATTCTCGTGTATGCCAGATTGCAGGCACAAACCTTCGTAGTTTATTTAATCTGAAAAATAATAACGAAATGTTTTTCTTCCAGCCCGAGTTCGCAGCTTTCGAAGGAGAATGTCGCATCAATGTGGATTAAGATCACATCTTCATGGCTGTGCGTGGGGCTCTACATCTGGACCCTGGTTGCACCAGCTTTGCTCCCTGACAGAGAATTCAACTAAATGTTATTTATGCTGTTTCATTAAATTCTGGTTTATGATATACCTTGGTGGAACAAAATATACTCGGAAGTATCCTGAAAGTGATCAGTAGCTAAACCAAGAAAAAATGTTAACATTTATATATTGGGCAAGTGTTGCATAAACCAGATTTTAACTGTATACTTACTGATTTTAATCATAGTTATTTTAATTCGATCTTTATGTTAAAAATTATACTGTCAATTGTATTTAGATACTTGTAGACCAGTTGATTGTTATTATAGTAAGCCATGTAAATCCTTAATATTAAGATCTCATAAGATTATTTTATGTATCTTTTCAATTCTTTAAGCGTCTATCTCTACACTTACTACAATACTTCTTATACATATTCTAAAATTCTTTAAAATTATTTCACAATAAGTACATCATAAATTTTTCACTGTTTTTGAAATTGTAATTGTTGCATTATTTTCTGCTTTAAATGTCTGTATAACTAATATATATTTAAAAATGTCTGTATTACAATAATTTTATTAATAAATTTAATCTACCCTCAAAATATTTAAAAATTTTCACTCCCACTTTGTGCTAGTTATTGAGGTGTAATAATCATAACTGCATGTGGTAATATAAAGAAAGATCATTTATGATTTGAGAATGATGAATAAGAGTGCTTTTCCACTCAGTGAAGACGGAACCACGCTTACGTGTTGTGGCGCGGGATTCACCAATCCAACGACTCTGTTCCAGCCTACGTCATAATACAACGAGTTTTGTAACCAATCAACGACACGTAAGTGTGGTTCTGTCTTGAGGTGGAGTGAAGCGGGGCAGAGAGGTAGGCCTCTTGGGTTGTACCATAGCTCACAGTCCAGAAAACCTTGCCGCACTACAACACTGGAGTCACTCGCCTCATTCGCTTCGAACAATAACAGAAGCACAGTTAAGCACCGACCGACCCCCACTCCATATTTGTTGATTAGGGTTCTGTACCAAAATGGAACCCCTATTGCAAGGTATCCATGCGGCGCGAGGATGCTTAAAGGACTCTTTCAACTATAAGCTATCTCGCATCTCTCGTGTTTTTGTGAGAACAAATATCTTGCTCCACTAACTTTTTCCACGAGAACTGCGGTAAACTATACTAGTAAAATAAAGTGATTTTGTTGGTGGACTAACGACGCTTTTTTCCGCCTATTCACCTCGCACAACACTGGAAGAAAGACACCCATAAGGGGTGACTTTGTCTACACACAGCTAGATATAGGCCATAACCAAAAACAATCATCACCACCACGGTGTGTATTGTTGAGAGAAATGCACTGACTTATAAACCTATGGACTTGCCATACCTACGAAATTAGCGTGCTTACCTACATAAATCGGGCAATTAAGATGGCTGCTCATTAGCCAATGAGGTAGGCTATTTGCAACTGTTTGACAGCACAACTACACAGATAAACGTACATATACGGCACACAACTACCAATTTTACTCGGCAATTAACATGGCGACCGGTCACGCATAGACATGATTTTGACGTCACTCAAAAGTGTTACCAAGTTTAGTCCTTGACAAACATTTAGATGTCTCTCTTTTCATATGCAGCTCTTGGTTAGTTAAAAAGAGACAAAACGCTTTTTGACAAGCGTATGTCGATATTATAGCTATTTGTATAACTATTCTTCATATAGTAGAATATCCTCCATATCCATAGTTTTCCTACCTCCAATATGAGGTAGGAAAGCTATGGAGACGGCATCATACATAAATTGCCCAATTTATGTAGGTATGCACGCTAATTTCGTAGGTATGGCAAGTCCATAGGTTTATAAGTCAGTGGTATGCACGCTAATTTCGTAGGTATGGCAAGTCCATAGGTTTATAAGTGTTTATAAGTCAGTGGTGTTAACTGTCATTACTCATTTTTCTTTTGTTTACTTCGAAAAGCGATAAAATCATCGTCGTTTTGCTTTTATTTTAAAGTTAATTAATTATGAACAGTCATCTGTTTACCCTATTTTGTATTATTGTTTCTATTAGTTCAAATACCAGTGAAGAGTTTTGTAGCAAAGATGAAAAATCATGCATGGATCGCAACAAATACAGCAGAGGTTATTACATACTTTTAAACTCTCAATATTAGTTTATTGAAAATCATTATCTTATCGAAGTGTATAAGCAGTATTGTTGTTGTTAGGAAAAAGGCAAACTGCTGTTTACGGCTTCATTCGATGTCTTTATAAACAACCAATTTTATTCAATGACTTGTCATAACAGTAAATTGCTCAATACTGGTTCCTTTAATGATATTGACAAAAATTTACATATTTTCTTCCAGAAGCTAATGATAAGTCTATAAAATTCAGAGAAAAATTTACCCTTGCTGTTGACCAATATGTTCCTTGTAAAAGTGAAAATTGTAGCTGTCATGCTTCAGTGATTGACCACGACCTGGTGCCATTCAAAAATGGTATTACCAAGGAACTATTTAACAGAGCCAGAGTAAAAGCAACTAAGTATCAGGTATGTGATTTAAAACACTGTTGATTTTATAGTATTTTTGTGTTAGAATTAAAATATTCAACTTGTTATGTTCCAGATATTTGATGGTAAATTGTACAGGGAAAATGAATGCCACTTTCCAGCAAGGTGTGCAGGTGTAGAACACTACCTGACTGCTCTAGCAGCTAAAATGCCTAATTTAGAAATAGCATTGAATACCAGAGATTGGCCCCAAATGAACCAAGCTTGGGGCCATCCTAAAGCACCAGTATTTTCTTTCAGTAAGGTCCTGAGATTAAGATTTATTACATAAAAATGCTTACCAACAATTCAATTATGTGAGCTATCTAAGCTAGTTTCAATAAATGTCGCACAAAGTATTGGGTGTATCAAGTATCTGCTTGCTTTGGTCGCTTCTTAAATATACTTCTACTTCAGCTACTTATCAGCCTCATATTTTATTACAGACAGTAGATTATTATGATATAATGTACCCTGCCTGGAGTTTCTGGGAAGGTGGTCCAGCAATATCCTTGTACCCCACTGGCATTGGTAGATGGGACAAACACAGAATGTCAATATCAGGAGCTGCTGATAAGTTTGTAGCTATTTGAAATTGGTATAAACAGTACAAAGGTTACACTCTATTGGGCACTGGTTGTAAATAATTCCATATTTCTAAAATTTCAGATGGCCTTGGGAAAAGAAAGAAAACAAGGCATTTTTTAGAGGATCTAGAACAAGTGAAGAAAGGGATGCTCTTATACTACTGTCTAGGTCTGACCCAGACCTTGTTGATGCTCAGTACACTAAAAATCAAGCTTGGAAATCTGATATGGTATGCCATTGTTTTGATATTAAGTACATGCTTCTTTATGACATGACAGGGTCACCATCTCTCATCTAAATTTTATTTGTAGAAAAAATATTAAATTAAGGAGATGAAAAATGTTAATATAGATGTATGGCCTTCCCAAAACTAAATTATTGTCTTTGATGGCAATACACACCATCTATGATAGCCATGCCAAAAATAATCACTCAGAGATAGATTTGTTTTTGTATAGTTTACAAGAATACTATTTCATTTCAGGACACACTTTATGCTCCACCAGCAACAGAAGTACCATTTGAAGAACATTGCAAATATAAATATCTATTTAACTATAGAGGTGTTGCTGCTAGTTTCAGATTCAAGCATTTATTCCTCTGCAAGTCTTTGGTTTTTCATGTGGGAGATCAATGGCTCGAATTCTTTTACCCATCTCTAAAGCCTTGGGTGCATTATATACCTATCAGCCCAAAAGCATCAGAAACAGAAATAAAGGAATTAATTAACTTTTTCAAGGAAAATGATGAGTTAGCAAATGAGATAGCAAACAGAGGCTTCCAACATATTTGGGATCATTTAACTGATAAGGATGTACTGTGTTATTGGAGGAAGCTTCTAAAGAAATACGCAAAACTTGTGAAGTATGATGTGGTGAAAGATGTTGATCTGAAATTAATCTCTTAATTATTAAGACATAATAAACATAACTATTTTGCCAAGTGGTTATTTATTCGAATTTACTTTAATTAAGTGACCAGCCTTACTTACCGAATCTTGAGAAGATTATAATGCCAAGAATATCTTGTTTTTAACCAAATTAAAATTTTATAGTTATGGTGTCACACACACGAAGTTCATACAAGTAATATCAAATTCCTATCTCTAGTAGGCAAATCTACTGACAGATGCGTTAATGGGTTTGTGCACACCTATGTTTCGCTGAATATGTTCCTATATAATAGGGGCAAGGACACTGGACATAAGCCAGGCTCACGTCTAGAATCTGGGCTGCTATATAACCCAGCAAAATAAAAGCTCGGCAGTCGCACGTAACTAAACGCTTTGTTTGGTTTGTCTTATATCGACGATTATAAAACTGTCCCACGCGGCTTCGCTCCCGTCAACTGGCTACCTACCTACACATCTACCCTACATACATTGTTGTTGCGTTGCGTAACTTAAACCGTTTACGCAGCGCACGCAAGGGATGTCTCAAAAAGGAATAATTTTGCCCGTTTTTGCATCATTTTTCATTAATGCTCCGCTCCTATTGGTCGTAGCGTGATGGTATATAACCTATAACCTTCCTAGATAAATGAACTATCCAACACAAAAAGAATTTTTCAATTCCAATCAGTAGTTCCTGAGATTAGCGCTTGAACGCGCTAAGAACAAACAAATCTAATACAGTTCTATTTTAACTTAATGGCGGCTCGGAGTACTCTGCGAGTACCAGTGTCATGTGACAGCGGAGGTATTGCGAAGCAAGTAGCAAACTTCAGAACCGCCATTAAGTTTCAATGTTAGTTGATATTTTAAGAAATCGTGAGACACTTGAGCTTACCATCGAAGAATGCGCAAATCGAACGTCAGTGTTGATTCCGGTATTCATACCAAAAGCAACAGTGGCAACCTCCGGCAAAACTATGTTCGATTTGTCCCGAATCAATTCCACTGTGGCCTATCACAGAGTCGAGGCCTGTGTCCCAGCAGTGGGAACATTAAAAGGCTGATGATGATATGATGAATTCCACTGTCTGGTCAAAAATAAAAATTAATTAAAAATCGGTTAAAATCAGCAGAAAAGTATGTTAGCATTTTTTTTACTTCCGATAACGTAAAATAGCGCTTTAAAAGCCTAAGGGCTGGGCCAACCCGTACGGGCATAGCGCGTGACCCCTTGTGTGCTTGCAGACATCATGGTTCCGTGCATTTTACAACGGGCTCCGCTCCGTACATTTTTTTCAACGGCCTAAGTTTTGCTACGAGAACTGCGGTGCTGTTTTAGCCCGTAATCCAGTATTGGAACGGTACTACTTGAGGCAGTATTTTTACGTCTGGCGCGGTTCCCCGACGAGTGACCGACATATTTTATTGATTTGATTGCTACTGAGTTGATGATAGGTACGTGTGTTCAGCATAATACAAATCAGTCAAAATTTCATTCCTAAGTATTTTTTACTAAATATTTAAAATAACTATTTCGATAACTGCGGTTTTCCTGTACTTTTTTAACCGACTTTTTATTCAAATGTTTTAAGTTTTATTTATTTATTTATATATACACTTTATTGTACACCATAATAAACAAGAATAAAACTTAATACTAAAAACATACAATGGGCGGCCTTATCGCATTTCGCGATCTCTTACAGGCAACCTGGAATGGACAGAGATTACCCTGGACATGACATGGGGTTGTCAGTGGTGCGACAATACCATAAACATAATATTTATACAATAATACTTACTAAAAACAAAAATAAAAATACATACATATGCTAAATAATAGATACATAAATACATACATACTTAATATATAAGCAATGAAAATAAATGATGTACAACAATCATAGGACACTATGTCAAAAAACCAAGAGCACAATCACAGCGACAGGTAATATTCTTTGACAAGTTTTTTAAATACAGGCAACGACTGAGCACGTTTTATTGAGTCAGGCAATGCATTCCACAGACGAGCAGCCTGGACAGTAAAAGATTTATCCATGAAAGTTGTGGAATGCACTGGCATTTTAAGTCGCAAGTTATCTGATGACCTTAGAGATTTTGTGTGGGAATCGCAGATAAATTGAAAACGATCCTTCAGGTAAAGAGGGGTGGAAGGAGTAAAGAGCACATTAAACAAAAGAGAAAGAATATGAGCATTCCGGCGAAGGCGAATTGGCAACCACTTGAGCTTTACACGAAATTCGGAAACATGGTCATATTTGCCCAATCCAAATATGAACCTTATACAAAAATTTTGAAGCCGCTCAAGTTTATCGAGTTGTTCTTGAGTAAGGTCAAGATAGCTGGCATCAGCATAATCAAGGATGGGAAGAAGAAGAGATTGTGCAAGCGCAATCTTAGTGGCAGTCGGAAGAAAGTTACGCAGTCTCCTCAAAGTTGCAGTAGATGAAAACAACTTGCGGCTGACTTCTTGCAGTTGAGCAGTCCAAGAGAAGTTCTTGTCGATGAGTATCCCCAAGTTTTTAACTTTTTCACTGAAGGGAATTACTGAATTGTCAAAGAGAACTTGGGGAACACACGTCCAGTCAATCCTAGAAACCATTCTAGAACTGCCCACTACAATTACCTGCGTCTTTACTACAGGGTTGACCATAAGCCCATACCTCTTGCTCCAATCGCAAATGCGAGCCAGATCAAGATTAATGGTTTCTAGGCCTCAGACAGCTTTCCGAGAGGAGCTCGCGAGTATAATTGCAGATCGTCTGCATAAAGATGGTAGGAAGAAATTAGTTCATTGGAGATTGAGTTTATAAAAACTGCGAAAAGTAAAGGGGATAAAACGCCACCCGTTAATACGTTGCCGGCGCCCGAACAGGTAACTACGAAACCAGTCAACCACCAGTTTTACAACCAGTTTTTGTATTCTTTTATATATTTTCGGTGTATTTTTATTTTAAATAAAATTATATTTATTAATGCGGCGTTCAGTGTATTTTCCTTTTTTTATAACGCCACAACTATAGACATCATCATCTCAGCCGAAAGACGTCGCCTCCCCCAGGCGTCGCCACATTGACCGATTCCGTGCGTATCGCATCCAGCAGATTCCCGCAACCTTAACCAGGTTATCGGTCCACCTTGTGGGATTTTCACCTTCCAACGCATCATCCTCCGGTTCGCGGTCGCCATTCCAGAACTTTTTGGACCCATCGGCCATCCGTTCTGCGAGCAATATGCCCTGCCCACTGGCACTTAAGTTTCGCAATTCTTCAGGCTATGTCGGTATAATCACCGGCTCGTAAGTTGGCAGAAGTCGTTTTTACGTTTTTGGTAGTGAAGCGGGGCACGTCTAGGACCGTTCCGAGCGCGCGATTGGTCAGTTAACACAACGATCGACTGACCAATCGTGCCGCGTCCACGTTTCGTTCGCTCTATAAGGTGGTCGGTCAGTTCGCGGAATATGCGCGAACTTACCCCCACTACGCCAAAACCTTTCCAACTTACGTGCCGACCACTATAATTTTGGTTCGCCTGCGGGTATCCTCATTTCTGATGCGATCACGCAAGGAAACTCCGAGCATAGCCCTCTCCATTGCCCTTTGGGTGACTAAGCTATCCAGTCCAGAACCTGAAGACATCCTCCAGTGCAGCGGTGAACAGTTTCGGAGATATGACGTAGGCCTGTCTCACACCTCGCTGCAGAAAGATAGGTTCCGAAGTCTGATCCTGAAGTCGGACTGACATGGTGGCGTTTTTGAACAAATACTTCAACACCTCGAAGTACCGGTAGTCGATTTGACACCGTTGGAGAGACTGCAGTACAGTCCAAGTCCCGAACGAATCGAAGACTTTTTCGTACTCCACAAACGCTAAGCAGAGAGAGGCAGGTTGTATTCTTCGGTCGTCTGTATATCCTGGCCGCAGCCTATGTATGTGGTCGACGGCGATAAAGCCTTTTTCGGAATCCGGCTTGTGCGGGAGGCTGGAAATTGTCGAACCTGTGCTCGAGACGATTCGTGATGTGACACATGGCTATGAAGTGCATTGTCGCTTGGTCGCCCTTCTTGAAGAAGAGTACCACCACGTCCACCACACACCCCTGCACCATGCCTGTGGAGTTTTGCCCTCGAGTATGACGGAATCAAAAGGCTTCTGGGCCTTAAGGACCGGTTCCCCATCCGCCTTCAGGAGTTCGGCCGTGATTCCGCCATCACCCGGTGTCTTGTTGTTTTTAAGCTGTTTAAGAGCCATCCTAATCTCGTACAGGCTGACGTCCGGGATGTCTTCGGTTTGCTAGATTCGCAACGGGTTTGCTAATTGATGTTTACAACTGCCCATAGAATGTCTCGATCTTCCTCAGAAGTGCCGGTTCGGCGAATACGATTCTGCCATCGTCGTTCTTCAGTTTCATGAGCTGGCTCTGCCCAATAGCCAGATCCCTTGAAAACACCTTAGTCTTTATTTCGCTTAATCGCCTCTTTAATACGCTCGGTATTAAAACGGCGGAGATCTTTTTTCAAGGCTAGACTATTATAGACAGTATAGACTATTTCTATAATATACGGGTGTTGACTCTATAGCTACAAGAAAACTCGTGAAAATTAAAATAATTGGATTTATTTATGAAATATATATTGTTTATCAGTATATTTTGGAGCTGTTGTATTATCATTCATTATATCTCTGTAAATCTCATGGCATTACATAAATATGTATAAACATAATAATAAAGCTTAAAGAATATATAATAAATTTCTAAAAATTAATATATTGGGCTTCTATCAAATTAAGTGCTATAACATTCATTACCCATACATTTTACTAACTCAAATGGTGACAGAAAAGCGGGTGATCCTAGCCAGCCTAATCTATCTGGCCTATTTCAACCCACTGCTGGGCTAAGGCCTATAACCAATAATAAAAATTGCATGAACTAATTTTAGAATTTACTAGGACTAGGCTGCACCTGTTTTTACAAAGTCACCAGTTGAGTTAATCTATCTTCTGCTTAGCATGAGTATTTATTAATATTTCAATACCCATTCCCAAATATGGCCTTTTATCAGTCTCAATATTTGTCACGCATGTAATCCGTATCACACCTTACTTTAACATAGGCACTTTTTGACCCATACAAGTTTTATCGCATTGTGCGTTTGTTCATTTGATCCTATTTCATATTGATAAAAACATAACAGTTCTGTCACTTGTGATGAAGACGTAATATATTTCATTGTTATTACACGCACGCAATCATGTGCACCATAAATAGCATAACATCGAGAAATGCAAAAGTCTTATCAACCAAACAATGAGGAAAGCCATTCATCATTTAACGTCTTACTAGTTCTGAAAAACGAATTCGCAACAAGCAGCACGATATGATAACAACTCTGGAAATAACTATTTATATTTAAAGCACCATTCAATTAGGTTCAGGCATACAATCTCAATTTAACTATTTTATACTAGAAGTAATACATGGAAGTAACATTTCTTTTTTACATAATTTATATAGAAAAAACTAGGATGCATACTAATTCTTAGTTTTTCTGGGTTGGAAACACTTGATATGATCTGAAAAATAAACCATTTAATTACTTAAAACTATCTGCGAACCAAATATTGATGTACTTATCTAGTTACCAGTGGATCAGTAGTAAAAGGCAATGTTAAAACATTCCATGTCTTTTACCACTAAGCAAAGTGTTCTACATTCAAGATTATTTGGTTAATTTACGCTCGAGTTGATCAGCGATGGCGAGGAGGAAGTCTTCAGTGTGTAAGTACATGCCCTCCTTGGTGCCCTTCAGTCCGTGGATGCAGATCACCAGGTCCTTAGTCATTTTGCCGCTGTCGATTGTCTCGACACACGCCTGCAAAAGAAAAGGAATGTTTTAGATTTTAAGGTTGCCCTAGTCGGTCATTCTTCCATACAAACGTAATATGATTACTCCATAGTTTGTCGGTGTACGTTCATAATAAAAAATGATATCAATTTGTCTCCTCATTATATAGCCCTGTATGGAAACTAAATAGTATGTAAAAATTCCGCCCAAAGATGCGATAAAATTAGTGTTGAAATTTGGAACTTTCGACGCGTTACGTGCTTCGGTAATAAATACCATAAGAAGAAGGAAAATTGCAAAACAGTCACCATACAGGAATAGTTTAGTAGTTCAAAAAAAGCAATCATTTTTATTTTGAACAGATATATTCAGTAGTTTTTTCATGATATCTATAGTCCCAAAGGTCTGTTTGTAAAATTTCGCGCGCTCGTTTTCTTTCTAAATCATCATCTAACTCGCTACAAATTTGCAAAAGTGTGTACGAGTATTCGTCCGCGCACTAGCTTCTTACTGCTCATCAAAGTGTCTATTCTTTCGCACGTGTTGTCGGATGAGATAGCATGCATTTTAATCCCGTCCACAAAATAGTTCGTGCCGCCGACTAGGGCACCCTTAAGACACAGAAGAGAGATAAATGGACAGGGCCAGTCTACCAAGTGAATAATAAGCTACATACAGAGGTCTAAATCTCTAATAGAGGAAAAAAGATATCATTAGATTGTTATCTTATGACCCTATACCCTCAACCAATTTACCAATGTTACGTGGCGAACCAATATACATGGCAGAAAGTGCACACAAATAGGTAATGCAAAATGGAAACTTTTATGTATAGGTATACCTATGTGTTTTTTGTATATATAACCGTGAATACTTTTGGAAAATATCAAGAGTCCAAAAAACCTGTATGTATGATTCTGTGGCATTTGTCTTTCTTTATGTCAACTAAAACGAAATTATGACTTCAAAACATCGTTTATCATAACACAACCATTATGTTCATTAATAGCCCACACCTAAGTTCAGTGAAATATAAACTTGTAGAAATAAGAACCAAGAGGAGTAAGAGGCTAGTGTAGAGTGTCCAATATTTGTTATCTAGTAGCAAGTACCAAGTTGTTACTGAATATTTCAAAGAGGATTGAGTTATTTCTGTAAAATAAAACCGCAGGTGTCGTTCGCAGCTCAGTGTCAACAACCCTGTTTGAAACAAGATCTTCTTGATTTGTTACTTTTGCGGCTGAGACTCGACGAGTCGCATTTAATTGGGTATTCAGGTTCTCCTTTGACGTTCGATATTAACAATACACATATCCATATCATTCATAATATATAAAAACATAAATGCGTTTTTACATTAACTAAATTAGATTTTCGCCTCATTAATGATTGCCAACTGTGATAATTAGTATAAATCAGTTAATATATCAAGTGCAAAATTGTAAATGTTTGATAAATAGAACGGGGCTGACTTGTTTTGATACATTCATGCTGATAAGCATGGTTTTTTTTTGGTTCTTATATAGCCTGATTATATCTTATCTTCAAAAATATGTTAGTTTTTCCTGTAGAAATATTTGCTGAAGGCATCAAACAAACAACATTAATAATATTATGTTCAAGTTCAAACATAATTACCTAGAGAGACATGACAAATATATTTAATGTTTTCCTTAACTTCACACGACACGAATTTGATCCATAGGTACATCCACGTCCACAGAGGTGACATAATATTTATTTATGACTTATGACATGCTACTGTGGGACTTTCTAACTTTGAATCTGGGAGACATCAGATTCAAAGTTTGATCTTAGGGAAATGCCCAAGACATTGTGCGTCATGCATACATTAGCCACAGAATGATAGTATGGACGTATGGCTTCAGAATAGTATTATTTTTACTGGCTGTTGTTATTTTAGAGTATATCTCTAGAAAGAGCTTACACAAATTGACGACCATAAACGTGGACTAAAAAGCAAATGAATAGTTGAAGTAACTTACATCTTCAAGCGCAAGTGCGAACCGTTCAAGATCGGGTGTGTTATCCAGCTTAGCGCGGTGCAGTAGTCCCCTGGTCCACGCGTAGATGGATGCCACCGGGTTGGTGGAGGTCGGCTTGCCTTGCTGGTGCATGCGGAAGTGGCGGGTCACCGTGCCGTGAGCTGCTTCTGACTCCACTGTGCGCCCGTCAGGGCACATAAGTACTGAAGTCATCATGCCCAGGGAGCCGTAACCCTGGATGGAATAATGTTATTTGTTAAACGCTCCATGAAAATTTATGTCGACGTCAATAGATGGTAGGGAGTGTATAGCTCTAAGATTATACTTGTACGGGAGTCGGGATGATTCATTAAGATACATTGCTCTACTTTTCCTCCCACGCTAGAAAAATATGTCTGGGCTTAAAATAGAACATACAAATTGTCTGTTTACGCAGATGTGTTAGTTATACATTATCAAAATCAACTAGTTCATGTAAAACAGGTTTATTTTTATCTTCTATAGGCTTGCGCTTGACCACTATCTCACTTGATGGTAAGCGATGATGTGGTCGACGGTGAACCTGACACGCTTGCCTAGAAAAAAACCTATTCACTCTTGACTTTAAGAACCCTAGATCGTAGCTATAGCTATCGGGAAACACAGACTCCGGCAGGGAATTCCACTCCTTAGCTGTACTACGTGCGTGGATATATATCCACCATGTACCGATGACGAATCGCCGTACGCCTGTGTCTGTAACAGGCGAAATAGAGTTTTAATGGGGTCTGATACCCAGAGTGAGCGTGGTGCCCCTTTGCAGAATATAGCACACATTCTGGAGTGTTTCAAGTTCCCATACACCTGCACTTTGGAAAACTTTATGCTCGCTACTGACGCCGCAATCGGAGTGACCACCTACTGGACCCAAAATATATAAAGAGTTTCCATACTATAGTTAAACCGTTTTCAAAGTTTCCGTTGTTTCACAATAGGTGAGAAGCGATAATAGTATTGAGTTATCGCATTATTGTGTGAGTTGTACAATAATATATAGTGCGAAAACCTGTTTCAGACATACCATAAATACAAAACGGGACAAATCGAAGAAGGTATAACCTCGACAGTATGTCTGACCTTGTCTAGCTGTATGACCCCGCTAAGGGTATTATCTCGCATTATTGTGTGAGTTGTACAATAATATATAGTGCGAAAACCTGTTTCAGACATACCATAAATACAAAACGGGACAAATCGAAGAAGGTATAACCTCGACAGTATGTCTGACCTTGTCTAGCTGTATGACCCCGCTAAGGGTATTATCGCTTATCATCCTTTCTGGCAAAGCAGATAATTGAGACGTGCTGGAAAGCATGTTAAATGTACAGTCGGAATCATAAATATTAGGACGAACGGACTGTACAAAATTATCGGACTAACTGAAGGGGTTCTAATTATGAACACACAGCCATTCTGATGCTGTTCTGCTAATTTCAGACTGCAATTGCACAAATATCTCGCGCTATGGATCAAGTTTAATTTTTGTAGTAGTTAATTTTGTTTTAACAGACTGTTTTCTCGGTACTTTTGATGCAGACTACATTCAGAATGTTTAATAAATTCTACATGTATCGCCTAACTGGTCAACAAGTGTTAATAAAGTAATTGACACATATATGTGACGTACAAAGATAACGACAACAATAAAACTATACTAGTGCTCTTTTGATAACAGTTTTTAATTGTTCCTTTGATAACAAAATGTCGAATTCTAGCTCATTCTGGTTTTAAATTGGAATTGCGTGCTGTTATTAATTGAAGTGGATGTATATTTATTTAAATTGTCTGTTTTATGAACTGTTAGCTTCTGCAGCGGCTTCGCCATTGTGAAAGTCAAAAAGTATCACAAGAGAACGTATGTTCCTACTCCCGTGATAACAAGTATAACCTTAAGTCCTTCTCCAAGGTTTAACCTATCTCTATGCCAAAATTCAACAATATTATTAATATTTATTATCACTTATATTACTAATTTTATTGTAATTTTTGATTTTGATTACTTCGAGCGAGACGAGTATGTCGGACATTCGCATCCATCAAAAGGACGTTCGTAGGGTGCTGCGCAATCTTGACGTGAACAAATCTAGTGGCCCCGACGGGATTCCGGCAATTGTTCTCAGTACCTGTGCGCCTGAACTGTCTCCGATCCTGACACGCCTGTTTCGCCTTTCGTATGAGACGGGAAAAGTGCCGAATGCTTGGAAGCAAGCTAACGTTCAGCCTGTGCCCAAGAAGGGCAGACGGGCTGACCCGGCCAACTACAGGCCCATTTCAATAACGTCCATCCTCTGCAAGAGTATGGAACGAGTTCTCAACTCTAAGCTCCTGGCATACCTAGAAGTTAATGACATCCTCAGTGACCGCCAATATGGTTGCCGCCAAAATCGGTCAACTGGGGATCTTCTAGCGTATGCCATTCACATCTGGAGAGAGGCCATCGAGAGGCACGGGGAAGCGCTTGCCGTCTCCCTCGACATCTCAAAGGCTTTTGACAGGGTCTGGCATGAAAGCCTTATTGGTAAGCTGCCTGCATTCGGTCTGCCCAGTGGTCTGTGCGATTGGATTGCAGACTTCCTGAGGAACCGGTCCATTCGAGTGGTAATTGATGGCCGCTCATCTGACCAACTGTGTATTAATGCCGGGGTCCCTCAGGGGTCGGTTCTCTCAGCAACATTGTTCTTGCTGCACATAAACGATCTGCTAAAACCCGGCACCTTTGGGTATGCGGACGACAGCACTGTTGCTGAGAGATACGTGTCCGGCGTGCTTGAATCTGTCCTTGAAGGCAGTCTCCGAATGGGGCGATGCCAATCTGGTCAAGTTCAATGCTGCTAAGACCCAGGCGTGTCTTTTTTCCGCTAAAAGGAGTCAATTCCACCCGGCTCCTTCTTTCCGAGGTGTAACCGTGCCAAAAAATTGGGGATCCTCGCGAAGGTGAGACGGAACTTCAAGCCAGAACAATTGCTCAACTTGTATAAAGCGCAAGTTCGATCATGCATGGATTACTGCTCTCATCTCTGGGACGGATCTGCCAAGTACTAGCTGGATGCACTTGAGTCGATCGAAAAACGGGCCAAGAGTCTCATTGGCAATGAAGTACTCGTCGAATCTAGGCTCCAGAACCTCGAACATCGGCGCAGAGTTGCCAGCCTGTCGGTTTTTTATCGGTTACATTTCGGGGAGTGTGCGTTGGAATTGCATGAACTAATTCCTCCTAGCCCGTTCCATCATAGGACTACAAGACGTACGGCGATGCCTCATCGGTACATGGTGGACATCCCACCCATACGCACCAAACGTTTTGGGAATACTTTTATTATGCGTACAGCAAAGGAGTGGAATTCCCTGCCGGAGTCTGTATTTCCTGTTGGGAGTCTTTAAGTCAAGAGTAAGAGTGAATAGGTTTCTTCTAGGCAAGCGTGCTTCATCGTCGACCACATCGTCGCTTACCATCAGGTGAGATAGTAGTCCAACGCAAGCCTATCAAAAAAAAACACACGACGAGCTAATGAGCTTCTGTGTGCAAGCGATAATGGGTTAGAATAGCTAAATAAGAGCGAGGTTGATTTACATGATTTTACTGAAAATTACACGGACATGTTGGTTCCAGTAGTCACTCTTGCTTGAGACCATAGAGTCTCCGTGGATCAAATTAAAGTGAATATTCTTTTACGAGCTATAGTCAATTTTTTTTATAGCTCATTCTGCGATCAGTTCGTAGACAGATGGGTTGAAGTACGTAGAGGTTTTAGTGAGTTAGCGCCATCGCCCTAACTCTCCATATTAGAATAGCACATTTGCTCTTTTCAGGCGGTTAATTGGATTTCACATTAGAAGCGTACTCGTCAATGGGTTAGGTAGGGTGCTGTTTCAGTCGATCTGTATATTTATCTTTGTACTGTTTGGATTCTTCCATAGCAGTCTTCAAGTTGAGGTATTCATGAATCTCTGAGTTGCGGGTGACTTTAGTCTATTTAAGTATTGTATTGTTCCGTTTTCTCACCGTTATTCTATGACGTACATTAGAAATCGTAAATTAAATACTACCTAGTCTTAAATAAAAGTATATTGGTTTTTTAAATAAATCTAATGTACAGATTAACTTATTTACATTTAAAATATGTATTTAATAAAACCTCAATTGAGATTAGGGGAGGGTGTCGAACAAATTCTCACGACATCTCACCAAGGGGAGAGGGGGTGTCGAAAATCGCCAAAATTACATCAAGAAATTAATGGATGTCCCTTATTTATTTTCTATAATCCAGCTATTGCCATAAACCCAATAGCAAGTCTCCAAATCTTCGCGAGGTATCCTTCGATCACGAAGGAACTCGACAGCCTCACTTTCAAAAACGGACAATGGGTACGCAACTAAATCCAAATTGCGAAAAACCTAGGTCCCTTAGATTAGGCTTCTTTAATGCCGATGGTAATTAATTGATAAAATTGTTCTGTGACACACAGAACCTTCTATCTGCTTATTCTAAATCTTGGACCACCACGACACAAATATAAAGTACAAACCTGCGCGACTACGTCAGACTGCACGTCACCGTCATAGTTCTTGCAGGCCCACACGAACCCGCCCGAGCCCTTGATAGCCTGCGCCACCATGTCATCGATCAGCCGGTGCTCATACCATATCTTCGCGTCTTCGAACTGCTTCTTGTAATCACTAGTAATCAACGATAAAAGACTTATTGCAACGGATTCATCAAGCATAGATTAAATCGCAGACTTGATTACAAAAGTCCCAAGCGATTTTTAATCTCTAAATCAGTGGCCAAACATTACGTAAGTAATTCTTTCTTTTAATACCTCTGATAAACTTCTTCGAAGATATCCTTGAAACGGCCGTCGTACTTCTTCAGAATAGTGTTCTTAGTAGACAAATACAGAGGCCATTTCTTTTGCAACGCCACCTGATCAAAGACAATACATATTTATGACGAGAATGCAAATTAATAAGCGCAAATAGTAATGTAGGTATCGTCCTAACAAGTTTGTGTTCGATACGTACCTATTAAGATTCATTGAAGCAAGGTCGCTGTGACCGCGAACAATTAAACTGCCCGATAGTTTAGCCTCAATGCGTCATACTGATGTATTATTTTTCTCGATTCATTGTTATTTTTATAAACAAGTTGGCAAACAAAGCGAATGAATAACCTTTCAATAGTGTAAACTATTTTTAGTTTTGATAAAGCAGTCTTTAAGTCCGGGTTAGTGAGTTCATACTTTAATTATCTTATCTACATCTATACGCCAGAGACAATGCGTATAATTACGAACCTGGAAACTAGAGTGAGCGAAGGCACGGATAGACTCATCTGTGTTGTACATCGCCATGGCAACACCCGGACTCTTGAAGTCGTACAACTGCCGCCTATCTACTGTTCCATCTTCAGTTGTGTACACTAACTCGACCTGAAAAATAAAAGATGTATTAGGCTCATAAAACTTTAAACATATATAAATAAATATCCAAAATGTAAAACGCCGATCTTATAAACCAAATTCAAAAAAAGGAGGTAATCATTTCGATAAGTATGTATGTAATATTGTTGGAACTGCACAATATTCACATCTGTTACGTGGTCTTATTATAAACACGTGTGCCAAATTGCATAAGTGTATGTGTGTTTGTCCACGCATTTCTCCGAAACGACTTATCGGATCGTGGTCATTCTTGGTGTGTTGTAGTATTAAGTATCTCTCAACTCAGAAAATAGTGCAAGTTTCATCAAAATCGGTCCAGCAGTTTTCAAGATATGGAGCATACAACCGAACTCCTTAGTGACAAACAACACGAATTTGTAAAATAAGTTATTAAGGGTATTTTATCGATCCTTTAGGTACCTTGCTATAGAACTTGCTCATTTTAGTGATGGTGTGCTAAAACTAAAAAGAGAGTATTAAAAACTTTTCACAAAAAATAAACTTCCAAAACAAAAACATTACAAAGCGAAAACAAAACTGCAAAATAACATTCGTTTCGGAAGGCGTTGACGAAAAATGATAAAAGCAAGAGGTACCAAAGACACCGACTGCCGAAACGAAAGTTATTTTGCACTTTTTAGTGTTTTGCTTTTGAAGCCGGTTTTTTTTTGCGAAAAAGTTTTTCTATTTTATAAAACTATAAATCAAATGCATAAAATGCAAATAAACTGTCTTTTTTACCTTTCCAGGTTTGGGTATCACTAAATCTTGTGCTTTATACTGGTCTCCATGTGCGTGACGCCCAATGACCATGGCTTGGGTCCATCCAGGCACGACTCTAGGGATGCTCTTGCATAGGATAGGCTCACGGAACACGGTGCCTCCCAGAATGTTACGAATCGTTCCATTCGGACTCAGCCACATCTTTTTTAGCTTGAACTCTAAAATATAAACAAAATACGTCATTTCTAATTCTCACATTTAGCTTCAGTGTAATGTGCATGCTATTATTTAGACAATTCATACACTAAAGAGGTTAAATTGACAGTTTGTAATACAATAACAATAATAAGCAGTACTCCTGGACATGGCACGTATCGTTAGAAGGTTCCTCTCTCAGGAGCCCTGACCACCGGTAGCTTGGACCCTGTTCCCGATACCGGTGGGCTACTATTTTTGTATTTTTAAATGTTTTTTTATTTTATTTTTTATAGAATTTTTATTGTAATTTAAAAATGTAAAAAATATGTAAATATAATAAATAAATGGAATAATAATAAAAATATGGTATACCTATTATATATATATATATTATTTTGCCTCTATTTTTTACAGTTTTTAAGTTTTTTTTTTATATTTAAAATGTATCAAATATGAATGAAGAATAGTAAAAGACATAATAATAATAAAGCCTTGTTTATTCCATAATAAAAAAATACATAATTTGATATTCAATTATAAAATCAACACTAATTGAAATTATTAAGAATAACAATAACATAAAATTCATTATTACAAAAACAAATCACTATTATTAAGGACCTCTCTTCAGAATAAATGCCTCCTCCATTTTTCTCCATTTATCTCTATCTATTGCTATTTCCATCCAATTATTGCCCATTGTTTTCAGTATTTCGTCGAGCCACCTCTCCGTTGGTCTACCTCTTTTTCTCTTTCCTGATAACCCTTTCCAAGTGGTTATCTTTTTTGTCCATCTATCATTGTTCATACGTACAACATGTAATACAATATTGTCAATATAACCTCGTGTTAGCCACTAACTCTGAGTTAAGTTTTTCGATCCACTTGCAAAACTTAACTACGATATCTTAACGACCTTCACGATAGCTCGACGCGATTAGATTTACATCACACTGACAGGCGAATTAAATTGCAAGTACATTGACAAGAGCGCAAAGCGATGCAATTCGACTGATTTGCACTTAACAGTTTTCTTAGAAACTACGTGTACCAACCGATATCGATTATCGATGTAATTTAAATTGCGTCACAAAGTCATCGGTAAAGTCCCTAAAATCTGGTGAACATGGGTAGAGTTAACGCTATTATAGAGTCAACTAGCGTAATACTCTACCATTTCCAAGTAATCTATCAGTTTCAGTAGAGAAACTGTCTACACGTAAATTTATAATTTACTAGCTTCTGCAAGCGGCTTCCCCCGCGTGAAAGTGGAAAATTATCTCGAGGGAACATATTCCAGGAATAATAAATCATTTGTGCTATGCCTGACTATAATCTATCTCTGTGCCAAATTTAATCTAGATCCGTTCAGCTGTTCTGGCGTGATGATGTAACAAACACACTTTCAAACTTTTGCCTTTATAATATTAGTGTGATATAGTGTGATTAGTAGAGTAACTAGTGTAGGCGGTACAGTGTGTGGTAGAGTAGAGTGAGCGCCGTGGTGGGTGAAGGCAAGTAAGTGGTAGAGTAGGTTGCCCGCCGGGGCTACTCACTCTATCCTTCAAGTTTTAGTACTTACTCTACTCTCCCAATGCTGTCTACATTGGTATAGTTATTAGCATAGTTAGTTCTCTACCGTGCTATAACGTTAACACTACCCGTGTACACCAGGCTTAAAGTTATTGACATGACACTAGACAAGTAAGTATGTTTGGCAAAGAGAGTCTTATCTAAGTATTGCTCATGTTTCGCTAATTTGATGATGCATGCGGGACTCGAACATTAGACTCAAATCCAGACGTTCCGACGTCAAAAAAACGTTCCCTCGTTGTGACGAGCCAAATGACACGCGTACAAACGCTTGGGCTACCGCGTAGCACGTACAGGCTTGTCTTATCTCAATTTTGTGTGATAGCCTTGAAATAATACCTAACTCGCAATGATGATGTCGGTATTTCACTCAAATTATAATAATTATATTAACTGCACGGTATTCCTGCTTCGCCCTTGTTCTTCTATTCAAAGTGCTATTTTGGTACTTATATTCTTTAAATGACAGTCCAGGTAAACCTACCATACTGCTAGAATATAAAATAAGAATAAAAACTAAAGTAAATTCGAGATACCTTCAACTCTTTGTTCATCAGGAGTAATGGTGGCGCACTTGATCCCGACATTGTGCTTCAGGATGGCGTGTGCCGCGTCAATAGTGACCTGGTCGTCGGTGGCGTCGCGGTGAGGCAAACCCAAGTCGTAGTACAAGCAATCCAACTGTAGAAATATTCCATGATGTTAATCTCTTCAAAACATTTACAGGGCTAATTATGGAGTCTGTTATGAAGCAATAGGCACTTTATTGTATCTGGCGGTTGCTGGGCAGGTAGCCCACATACTCCTACTCCCACCTTGCTGACAGACATTATACTTTTTTGCAATAGAGCCAGAGGCCATGCTGGTGCTTTAATGATAATATATATTCACTACTGTTTGTTTATTTACAAGTCATTTTAATATTGTCCTAAGGCCCTGTACAAGTAAGATTCTATCATCAAAAGATATAAGTTTCTCTCTCAGATCAAATAAAAATTCAAGATGGAATGTTGCAAACAACAAGGTGACGCAGGTTAAAACTACGCCTTGCCGTATACATACACAATCATCAAACTATGCCATAGCTTGTCAGTCGAGCTTTTTATTTGATCTAAGAGCTCGACTGACAAGCTAAGGCGTAGTTTCGTTGTACGTGTGTGCGTATAATTGTGTATGTATACGGCAAGGCGTAGTTTTAACCGGCGGCGTCACCTTGTTGTTTACAACGTTCCATCTTAACTTTTTATTTGAACTGAGGTTTCACTGTGATCAAAAGTGTGGCAATAGCGATTAGAAAACTGTCAAAAATGAATGGAAATTTCAAACGCTATCGAAATGTCACGTGATTAATCGATTACATTTTGACATTTCGACAATCGCCGTTGCTGTCATCGAATGAATCTTCTCTAGAGCCTCTGGTGTGATAAAATGGCAAACATCCTGTATTATCTAATTAACTATCTGACCTTTATGCTTGCAAGGCAGATTTTCTGCACCACGAAGGTCATTGTTATCATAACTAGTAATTATTTACATGCATTTACAAAACACATGTTGTATATTTCCCAACATAAATTAGGTAAACTCACAAAATTGTGTACAAAGAGATAAAGCTGTGTAGTACCTATGCTATATGTGTTACAAATGATAACTCGAGTAGTAAATGGTAACATTGGCACATTAAAACTGTGATAAGAAAGTTAGCAACTCTAATGTATGATAACCTGCATTGATGCAAAGATGAACGGTCCCACTATTGTAATAGTTATTGTACTTAGTACCTTTCTTGACACAAAGGCTTAGAAAAGAAAGTAAGCTATGTAAACTTGTAGCTAAAATACCTAAATATATTATTTTTAAGTGAATTGTGTTATGTATTTTCCTTCCCACCCTTACACATGGTGTCTACATCTCTTTTTAGGGTTCCGTACCTGAAGGGTCCAAACGGAGCCCTATTGCTGTCACTCACGGGACAAGGTTGCAGCTACAGTCTTTAAATTTTCACAGTATAGACATCTTGTTGACCCAAAACCAAAAAATATTTTATGTATATGTTTTTAAGACCCCTTACGGCTAAAGGCGTCGAAAAATTATTTTGACTTGTCCCATCAAGTGGAATATGGTTGTTTAGAGCTTGTTGAGTAGATAAATTACTGTATTTTTTATTTTAAAAATATTGGAAAACAAAGGTGACAAAATGAGAAGCCACCAAAGTCACCTAAGTTCCCATTGACCTATGAATTGCAAATTTGGTGATAAACATATATTTTACTAACAAATAGGTACCAATATATTGATAAATCATATTTTCTAATGTCGAAATGTTCTCATTATTCCTATTAAATCAACTTAATTTTGAGGTTTGATACGGAATCCTAAATGTGCGAAGCCCGACTCACTTGGCCGGTTTTTTCAACTATCCTTTCGTAGATATGCTGGAAGAGATTTCTTTAGAAATAAGCATTACATTTGTACTTAGTTTTTTGTTCATTCTCTTTGGCTATTTATTAATATGTGGACACAAAATTGATAAATAAAATAAATTTTAAATATATAACCAAACCTAAGGACCAATACACACAATAAACCATTCGCAAAATTGCAAATGCATCAAGCATTTTCATTAGCTTTTTCTCATGATCTATCTCAGGGCTTCCCAAAGTGTTTGATATCAACCCCTTGGGGTAGAAATTATTCCCCAGGGGTCGACACAAAGTCACCAGGTTCATCTACCACATGCAATTTTTAACCGACTGCTGCAATCTCATGTCTGTTTATTGTTTATACCATCTCATAACATAACATCACGCCAGTACGGTCTTAAGGGGTAAGCAGATCTCTCATTTGATCGGTTTTGTTCAAGTTTCATGATATTCGGGTAATCTATTCTGGCGTTATAGGGAACTTACTAAACAACTTGCCTATTAGGTAGAAAACTGGAGATAGCACTTTAAAGTAATTTAGCTATGGGGTTCTGAGGTATCAATTCATTTTGGAAAAGGGGTATCTAGCCTAAAATAGTTTGGGAATCCCTGATCTATATAAATTCTAGAACAAAAAGGTAAAGCACACCTCATATTGCTTGACAGTATGACTTCTCAAGACCTTTTAAATTTATAGTTGTAGCAAAATTCCGTACTTGTTTTGTAAATGTGTTCTGTTTTAGGTCAGTAACATGATTGTTTCTTTAAATACTTATATTTACTGACTTACCTTAACATAAGGGAATATAAGTTTCTCTTTAATCATGGACCAAATAATGCGGGTCATCTCATCACCATCCATTTCAACAACAGGGTTCTTGGCCACAACTCTCTTGGCCGTTGCATCTGAAAGAACAACAGTTTTAAGATGGAATATCTTATTGAATTCTGTTTTAGTGTAATAATATGAGTTAGAAATATCTGTACACCTTAAAATGCATGGTAGTTTGTTAAAAGTATATTAATACAAGCTTTTCTTATCCCAAGGAAACATTACACAGGGATGAAAAGTAGCCTATGTGCTGTTCCCGACTATTATATATACCTGTGCAGTGTGCCAAATGTCATCCAGATCAATTCAGTCGTTTTAGCATGATTGGGTAACAAACATCCACACATCCATCTAAACTTTCTTATTTATAAAATTAGTAAGATAAGTTAATAAAAGTCGAACAAAATGTTATAAATGGAATAAATGTAACACACAAAGAAATATTAATAATAGACACTGGCTCCTGTAACACAGGTTGATACCTAGCACAGGAGCCAGGGCTTCAAATAAGTATGTTACACCTGTATTTTGTGTCAATTATCAATTTTATTATTATTATTATATTCTAAAACTAAATTTCCTTCGGTGGTTGTAGAAGATGAACTTGTTTTTCATAGTCTTAACATAAAATTAACACTACTAACACGGTAGGTGCGTATTCAATTAGAGGTATTGCTACTAATTAACTACGCACAGGGATTAACTTATGCAGTACAGTCCCATTTGAGTTATTAGCAGGCAGATGTGAGCATTGCACTCATCATCAAACTAATAATACAACTTTTTTTTGACAGTTTTTAGCAAAGGTCTTTGACCTTTGGGCCAAAGTTCTTATTTCTTATTAAAAATATTTAATAATAGTCAGTCAAATTAGTGTCGCAATTTTAAACTGCTGTAAGACAAAGATTTCTTCGAAAATAAAAGTTTCATTCATTTATATTTAACAAAACTACCCCAGTTACCTAACCAAAAAAACTAGTCATGAATAAAACAACAACTTACAATTTCTCGACTTGATGCCGCTAAGTTCAGTAACATAGTTAAATAACTTTCTGCTGTTACCGGCCATTTTTCAAAATATATACGTGGCGCTTTTGCTTCTGTAATTTATTTCACAAAACCAAACGATTTCACACAATCAAACGGTAGATTTTTTTAGCTGTTAGCTGCTTGCTTGCTGCCAAATCAGGTACCGACCGGGCGAGCTTGAATGAATGAAGTGAAGTGAAAAGTGAATTGAAGTGAGTGACAGACGGCAGACGCCAAGCAAGATGCAAAGAAATGCACACATGCACAAACAAACGTGTTGACTCTAGTGTTGTATTACCTTGTTACATACGCCAGATTTTTTTTATCGACTTCACTTCTGTTGCATCATAATATTCAAAGCTTTCAATTACTAACTTTAAATTTCCAGAATCAAAGACATTAATATCCAGGGGTAGTCGGGTAAAAGGTCCGTTCAATGAAAATGAAAACATTTCTACGAAAATCAGCTATAAATCTATACTAATCTATACTAATCTATACTAATATTATTAAGCTGAAGTTTGTTTGTTTGTTTGAACGCGCTAATCTCAGGAACTACTGGTTGGAATTCAAAAAATATTTTTGTGTTTGATATGCCATTTATCGAGAAAGGTTATAGGCTATATAACATCACGCTACGACCAATAGGAGCGGAGCATACATGAAAATGTTGGAAAACGGGCAAATCTATTCCTTCAATCTAGAGCTTCCGTTGCGTGCCCTGCGTTAGCGGTTAAAGTTACGCAACATTCATGTATGTAGGGTAGGTAAGTACCCAGTTGACGGGAGCGAAGCCGCGTGGGACAGCTAGTAAATATATAATATAATATGATAAATAGTAAATATATAATATGATAAATAGACTTGTAGGGCAACTCAAGATAAAAAATTGATTTAAATAAAAGTTTTGATACAATTTATATTTTATCTTAAGAAGTGTCTTATCCGAATAACAAGAACCTAGAAAAAAAAGGGCTGATCTAAATATATACAGACACAGAGGCACTTTTATTCTTATCTAACTTGATTTTATATCGATACTTTGACTGCTGAGTGCGTCACTAGAGCAATTTTAGGGTGCCATTCAGTGTTTCAACTGGTATTTTTTTCTACTTTTTTAGTAGATTGTGCCAAGTCAAACAGAAAGTACTATCCATATCGTCCATAATGTGGCTTCTTGCAATCTACGAAAAGCAAGGTAAGCAAATTCATAATTCTTGTCAATGGGTTTACCTCGAACGCTTGAACTTTTGATTAGTAATCACTTACGTTCAGACTTGTCTTACGAACTACATTTCTAACTGTTCTGCTTCCTGTCGGTGGTGTGCAGAGTTTTATTCAACTGCACCTACTTAATATTATAGGTACATATTTTAGGTTTGGTTCGGTTAGCAGGTGCTATTATAATAGTGTTAACACACGTTCGAATTACGCAAAATACACGCTTGGTCGTGGAGTTGCGGAAAACATCCCTTTTAAACCTTTTAACCTAACCTAACACTATAATAGCCTTAAAACACGCTCGGATTTGGTATGAGCGGACCATGGATATGGTACGCTTCCAAACCATATCCGACCGTGTGTAACTGTGTAGAGTGGTCCGCCAGATATTATACATTCCACCTCGGTCCGCTAGTTTTCACATTGGATTTGGTCTGGATATGGACGTGTGTACGGTTGTCGGTTGGTTGGGCCGTACCAACTACGACCAGCGCTGAAAAAGTCACCGATTTATGGGCGATCTACTGATTTTGATTATTGTCACCCGACATCCTGTTATTTTTATAGTTCTCGGCAGACTTCTTGGCCGCCCTGAAGTTGGCTACCATGGCTGTGCAGTAGTAAATCTCATACAAAAACAGCACCGTTTCGTGCCTTGCACATCGGAAAGCAAACTTCATGGCGGCCCAAAAGTTTGGCGAGCACTATACATTCAACTAATAGTCATAAATATAAAATGGCAAATAATATTCTAAATGCAGCAACACTAGGATTTGGTAGGCTGAGTAGGTCTGTCGAACCAGATCTATTCGTGTGTAGCGAGAACGGAATTGGAAGGCGGAGTTAGGCTTAACACGCACTGCAATTTTTATTCGCGCGAATTATTTTTTTTATTTTTTAGTACTATTTTAGCGGGTTTTTTTTTTCCGCAGTGCGTGCAGCTTCATACATTTCCATAGGTCACAGAATGGGCAGAAAAAAAATCGCGGGAATAAAAATCGCGTTCGTCGTATTTGCCATACAAATGAACGAGACGGTAGCGTGACTGCGCGATGATCGCGTTCGTTGTAGAGGGCAGCCGACAGCTCACATTTTTGTCCGCGTACTGAATTTAACTAACACGCACTGCGGATAACATTTCGCGCGATTTTTGTCTCCTTCTACCTGTTCATAGAGTTCAAAATATTCGCGCGAATTGAATCCGCGCCGCGGTGAGGTGGATTCTATGGCAAAACGTGGCTTTCTCGCGGTATTATTTCTACGCGATATTTTTTCATACAATTCCATAGGTCGCAGAATGAGTGTCAAAAATTCCCGCGAATAAAGGTGGAAACATACTATTGAAACCCGACCCGACACCACCCGACGCGAACCGTGCACATATACAACACCCCACGTGATGCTACAACACGCTTCGTTAGTATAAGGTTGCCATCTATCCGGGATTCCCCGGATTTGTGCTAGTTTAGTAGGCGGGCGGGCGGGGTTTTATTTGTAGTCCGGGTCTTCAAATCACGAACGGCAATTTTTCACCGACTTCTCCGTCAATTGTTGACCGATTTTGAAAAAAAATTTTTTGCTTGGAAGGTTATGTTCCGAATTGGTCCCATTTAAATTTGATGAAGATCTGATGAAGAAATTCGGAGATATTCAACGGAACTCCTCAAAATATTACAGCAAAACACCCGGGATTGCATATCTATTTATTGTACACTAGCTTCTGCCAGCGGCTTCGCCCATGTCAAAAGTGTTTTATCAACCAAGGGAACATTATACCGGGATAAAAAGTAGCCTGTGTGCTATTTCTGACTATAATCTATCTGTCTGCAAAATTTCATCTAGATCCGTTAATTAAGCCGTTCTGGCGTGATTGAGTAACAAACATACATCCAAGAAGTAAGATTACTATAGAAATTGACCACTAACTGTGCCGTACCGTAATGTGCCACACAAAAAAGTGAACAATTTAAACTTTTTACAATAAACGCATTACCCTCCTTCGGCCGTCGGGTAAAAAATACAACCGACTTCCAATTAAAAATTTGACTCAAATAAGTTAATGATTTCTATTATAAGCATAAGCATAAAAATTACCGTCACCGAGTTTGTACCCTAAAAATTACCGTGCTGATGAAACTTTACTCTAAATTAGGGTAAATTACCCTTAGTTGGCACCACTGATCATAATTATCATAGTTTCGTTTCTAGTATTATTTCTAAAAGTATAATCACGGTATTGGCCTGAAAACATACAAAACATGTCTTTATGCCAGGCATGCTCTCGACTGACTGGCGTGTTGACTATCTGTTTCTGACCATATTAAATATATGGGATGGATTAGTACTTCAACGCGTCAGAAGGCGTCGGGTGGCGTTTCGTCGGGTCGGGTGTTAATAATATGTTTCCAACTTAAAAATCGCAGTGCTTGCAGCCTTAGACTAGAACTCGAGACGCGACTTTCAGTACATTAAAATGTACTCTGTGGTTTCGCGATTAACGGGACTAATCACAACGACCTTCAAAAAATATTTTAAAAATTTTGTTAAAGTCCGCGTCATGTAAGAAGTTCCACGGAATAACATTGGAACTTAAATGTGGTTTGCTTATATCTATAATATTAGAGCTTATTTTCGAATACAGAAGGCGACTGAAGCGCCACTCTTAGGGGCAATCTTACGTGAAACGGACTTTAGTTCTGCAATCTACTAAGAAGCTATATTAATTATAGATTAACACAATCTCTTTCGAAAACGATTTATTAATAAACAGCATTGTTGCAATGTAATAGTAGAAACAAAAATAATATACAAGGCACCCTCAAAACGTCAAACGCGCGTCGGATAGTTTTGTGTTGTGTTTGTGTTGCACAATGCACACACAGACCCACACATATTAATTATTAGTCGCTTCGAATCCGTATATTATTATTATCTGACGCGCCGGTCCGCCCGCCCGCCCGCCCTCCCCGCTGATTGCCTGTTGCACAGACCGCTACCATATTGCGGTTATTCTCGTTACCTATTGAATCGAGTGAACAATAAATTGCAAATGCCAACTTTATCGCAGTACCGGGCACGCCGGGCCGCAGATGTCGTCTCTGAGCATTGAATAAAATTCACAGCGAAATATAGAATAATCATTTTGGTGCCCCAATTTCAGTTTTCGCCAGTGGTGGCTTTGGTTTGTCTGTCTAAATATATTTCCTTTGTTACTTCGTTAACGTCTAACATCACGAAAAGCAGCTTAATTCCAATCAAGAGCCATTGCAGTTTTTTAGAGAAGTAAAGGCGGCACAAGTTTGGAAGCCGGCTTGGACTCAGGTATGTAATTGCATGCAGTTTATATAAGCTATTATTTAATTATTATTTTTTGTTTGCAGGTTAATTATTATTTTTCATTCACAAGTTTTCAAGTATCAAGTGAATAAAAAACATTTCGTTTCAGTAATTAATCTGCTATTTATAGCTCCTATGAACTTGTTAAATAGTTAGTTCTTTAAATTAAATGTGTGATCTATCTACATAGTAAAAAGTGCAGAATTTTATACTCTGATCAAATGAGTTTACTTAATCCAAGCTGTTAATTTATTATGTTGTAAGTAGGTAGATACTAAGTTAACACACATACATTTTACGACTCGCCTTATCTCCTCATGTAAACTTACATTGTTTCAAAGGAAGTATTGTAATTAATTAATGATGAAAGTGTCATTTAGGTAAATGTAGTTAAAATGTGTAAATTCATTCTTTTTCTTAGAAGAATTTGTAACCATCTAGGTATTGTTGTATTCGAGAAGCTAAATGAATTTAAAATATTGACA
This sequence comes from Orthosia incerta, assembly GCA_948252205.1. NCBI lineage: Eukaryota > Metazoa > Arthropoda > Insecta > Lepidoptera > Noctuidae > Orthosia > Orthosia incerta. The sequence goes on from OX411741.1 coordinate 17,037,134, forward strand.
ATTCTTTCAAAACAAGGCTATAATCCTGTAATTAAATACATGATAAAAAAATACTTAATTTCTGGTGAATCAACAAAGGCATTTGACTATATTTAGTACTTACTCTTCCCAGCTCCTCAATTAAACATATTGTGACACCATTTTATAACTCATTTACTTCTTAACACATTTTCAATACCCTGCATTTTTACAGAAAATACTAAATAAAAGAGTTTACTCTTAGTTAAATATAAAATAGTGGTATGTCACAGGGACATCTTTTAGGCCTTGTTCTTTTAAAACTTATGCCTTTTTTTCATGGCATTGCAGAAACTACAGAAAGCCACCTGCTACATACACATTCCTTTTGCTTTATTATGTTTGTTCATCTGGTTTTTTGCACACCTTTCTGAAGAACATCACCAATATTGTCTTTGTAAATTATTCTAAGGCGTCTTCAGCTATACCATATTAATCTTAATTAACATTTTATTGATGTATTTGTTACAGTTATTAGCCAATATGTCTGGCTCAACAAGGTTACTGACTATCAGCAAGCCATTACAGCGGTCATGGCACTTCCGACTTTCGAGTTCTTCTGCATCTGCACCGCCAACTCCAGGGGTGCCATACACTAAACTAAGCATTGGAATACCTAAAGAGATTTGGGATAATGAAAAAAGGTACCAGATAAAGATCTAAATAATACATGAACTAAAGCCAGTTTGTTTAGTTATTGTGATAAAATGTTTGATTATTAATTTGTTTCCAGAGTTGCTGTAGTACCAGCAGTAGTTAGCAAATTAGTAAAGAAGGGCTTCAGTGTCAATATTGAGGAAAATGCTGGGGTTTTAGCAAATTTTCCAAATAAGAATTATGAAGAGGCAGGTGCTAAAGTAACCAGTTTAAAGGACACATTCCAGTCTGGTAATTCATAACATATATCCATGGATTCTTCCATCTTGGTTTTTAAACAATTAACAATGTGTTCTAATGGGTTTGTTAATTTCAGATATCATTTTAAAAGTCCGTCCACTTGTAGATAATGAAGTACAAAATGTTAGAGCAGAGGGAACACTGATATCATTTTTGTATCCTGCCCAAAATCAGGACCTAATAAAGAAGCTATCAGCTAAAAATGTGAATGCATTTGGTAAGATTCTCCATGAATATGTATTTTTTTAAAGATATGCTGTTCCGAAACTTTATATATTTGGGTTTTTTTTTTTTTAGCAATGGACTGTATTCCTCGTATTAGTCGCGCTCAAGCATTTGATGCACTCAGCTCAATGGCGAATGTGGCTGGATACAGGGCTGTGATCGAGGCTGCGGCGCATTTTCCACGATTCTTTTCTGGTGAGACTATAATTTAAAAAAAAATCTACTATTACTCATAACAAAAAAAAAAGTTATAGAACTGGCATCACTTTTTTATAATATATCAACATCAACTCATGGTGTTAGGACTTAAGACATTGCCACATTTCCATGCATCTAATTGGTGTTATATGTATATATAGTGCTTTGGCCAGAATACTAGTTTAATTATCGTCACATCAGTATTAGCTGAAACCGACTAAGTGCGATTGCAATCAAACTTACTAGGGAGACCCTTCATCAAAAAATAAATCAATGGTTAAATTGCATCCATTTTTTTAATGAAACTTTACATGATGTTATTTGTTACAAATCGAAATTTTATTTCGTTATATAGGCATCATGATAAATTTTACCATCAGCTATCTGGTTAAGGTGAATAACCGTGTTATCCGATAGTCTGAACAGAAGTGGTGTAGGTAATTCTATAAGCAAATATCAGTTTTACACATGTTTAACGGCCGCGTGCTATCTCGGCCGTTAATATGGCACATAGACTTTTTTATAAAGTTCGGCTTTATTGATTGTTGTCTCTTTCACTTCATTCTAAAACTCCCCATATTAATGATGGAGTACTGTAAATCTATTGCAGTAAGAATCAACGTAGCGAAAATTTATCATCTGGAGTTAAATGGTCCGTTCATTATCGCGATGTACGCTGCCGCGAAAGTTCACTACTGCGATGTACGTTAATGCGAAAGTTTATCATTGCGAAGTATGCTGCCGCGAAAGTTCACTACCGCGATGTACGTTACTGCGAAAGTTTACTATCGCGACGTACGTTGTGACGAAAGTTCTTTACTGCGATGTACGTTAATGCGAAAGTTTACCATTGCGAAGTACGCTGTCACGAAAGTTCTTTACTGCGATGTACGTTACTGCGAAAGTTTACCATTGCGACGTACGCTGTCGCGAAACATGCAATTGCGATATAGGTCATCTAGGAGGGTTGCTGATAGTGGTGATAGTGGAAATATTATATTGTTGACTAACAAATGAGCAAAAATTGTAAGCATATTTAATCGGAATGACGTGAAGCGAGGTAAAGCGCGAAGCTCAAAACCAGTTTCGATAGAGGACTACTGTGGAAGGCCTCTGCCCCAGCCATAGGAACTTAATTAAGTCAATATGAATTAGTTCTGAATTAGTCTTGGTTCGGCATATTGATATAAATTTATTAAATAGCATATTATTTCCTTGAATTCGTAGGCTCGTAAAAGTAGTGTTTTGCTGATTTAAAAAAAATACTGTATGAGGTTTGTTTAAAATTTTATATTGAGGTTTTTCGTTAGATGTCAATCAAACAGATGTTTGTCAAATGAAAAACAAATGTTCGTCGCATCCAATGCAAGATAATTCATGTAAAAATGGATACGGCTTGTGAATTTGTGAAGTCTCGCAAAAATAAAGATCAGTTACTTCAGGATGGGTTCCTATATTCATTAAATAAACAGAATGGCAATACGTTCTATTGGTGTTGCACCAGAAAAGAAGAGTTGAAGTGTGGTGCGACTGTGTCTACCAAACAGGTTGGTGAGAAACATTTTATACAAAAATCAAATAGTATTGAACATCTTCATGAACCCGATCAAGATACTTCCAGAGATTTGATTCTAAGAACTTCTTTAAAAAGGCAAGCAAGTGAAAGCTTTGATAGACCAGGCCAAATAATACAGAAATGCATCCAGAATGTGCCTAGTACTGCCGCACCTCACATGCTGTCAAAGGAATCTATGCGTTCAATAATTAATCGCGAAAGAAACCGAAACATTAGAAAATTTCACGGTGCCAGAAAAATACACAAAAATAGATGGTGAAACATTTTTGATTGGCCATTATACTGATGAAAAGGAAACGATCATAGTTTTCAGCACAAATCGAAATTTACGTTCTTTGAACTTATCATTTTATTGGATTATAGACGGCACTTTTCGGTGTTGCCCCGAATTGTTCTACCAACTTGTTTCAATTCATGGGCGCGTTGGTGAGTCTGAAGACACAAATCAAATATTGCCTTTAGTTTTTTAGAGATTGTGAAAAGATATACACTGAGTGAACTACATATTGAACTTAGTCCAAATTTCATCATTAGTGACTTTGAATTGGCAATTATAAGGGCATGCGACAACGTTTTTCCAAATTCTCAGCACAAGTGTTGTTTCTTTCACTTAACACAAAATTTGTGGAGAAGTATTCAAAAAGCCGGGTTGGCGAAACTTTATATTAACAACAGTGACTTTGCACATAAAATGCATATTTAGATCCAGCGGAAATACCAGGTGCCTTTGAGATTATTCGGGACAAAGTTCTTCCTGAAGAAGCTGGTCAAGTAGCGGACTGGTTTTTCAAATATTATATTAACGGAACCTACCAACGAGTGTCATATCACAATCTGAAACCGAAATTGAAAAGAAGTCCCCCTAGATATCCTCCTAACATTTGGTCCGTCTTGAGCAGTATAAATTCAAATATACCTACCACTCAGAATGCAATAGAAAGTTGGCACAACAAATGGAACAATCTCTTGAACCGAAAAAAACGAAACATATTTAAAACATTTGAAGAATTATTTAAGGAGCAAAATAACACTTATTACGACGTTGAAAGAGTAAGAGCTGTAATAAAAAAGCGAAAACGAAGCACAACAAATTATATAAATAAACTCAAAAGTCACATGTCACGAAAGAATGACATGGATATTGAAGAATACATGGGTGGACTCATAGATTTAGAATTTTTTTTGCTACGCAAAAAGATACACGAAGCGTGCGAGCGAGAAATCCTAATCAAGTACAAACCACCCAAGAGAAAAAGAGAGCGTGAATGACGTACCGATATGTCATGTTTTTCGCGAATAAGTAAACCTAGCGGACAATCTGTTTTACGCCGCGGTGAATTTCTTGCATTTAAATAATAATCTTTAGATTTAAATTGATAATATTAATTATACAATTATGGTGACTTGTTCTGTGAGTGAATGTGACGTTACAAGACGAAATAACCCCAATAAATACACGTTTCACAGGTAAATACAAATTGTCCTTGGATTGTTTTGAACCATATTTTGACGAATTTCTGCTAGTAATCGGCTCAGAAAAAGATTCTTACAATAGTATATTGATTTCCAATGTTATATATAAGTATATTTCGTATATATAAACAAAATTGGAGAAAATATTATGTAAAAGAGTAAATTGTTTGTTTACGCTAGGGCTTGACAAAGCGGTGACGTCATGAGTATCGATAAAAACTTAATCGTTTTTAGTGACATCATGACATGAATACAAACTTATTTAGTCAGGTTTTGTTAAAATAGATTTAAGTTACGATTGAGAAGATGTTTTTATCGAAACTGTACTTAAAGTTGCATGTTTATTGTTGCCTTTATTTTTCAAAAAAAATCGGAGTGTTTTGATGTTTTGTTACTTTGAGTAGGTTTAGGAATGTCATTATATTCTTCTCCTTAGCGTGTCGATGGCAAATATAAAAAGTTAAATATTGTGTTTGGCCCAGAATTCAGCCACGGCAATACCATTCGGTGACGCAGTCATAAGGTCTTCGTAAGTACAGGTGACAGGGCATGCCGCGCTCTCCGTGAGATGGGCCATGGTCTGCGGAGAGATGCTGCATAAGCACTGAAGACTAATGCCATCAAAGAACCCCCACCTGAGGAGGTTTTCCTTGCTGCGGCCAACCCGAGTGCGGAGTCTATTTAGGGTCATTATAATTGTATGCATTTATTAGTTTTACAGTGGCTAGAATACATCAGTGCTCTGCTCATCAGCAATTTTTTCTGTTGTGTAAATAATAATATATAATATTTATGTACCTACAGATTCAGAGAAAAATGGATTCGAATTTTAAACAGAGATGGATTGTCTCCAAATAAAAACTCTACAATATGTAGTAAACATTTTGAATCGAAATACTGCATACAAAGAAAACATCGACGACTTCTAATGAAATAATCTATACCTACTTTAATTGTGCCTGTAAGAATGACGCTTCCTATCGTATGGTTAGTTAGGCCAACCTAGTGTTAGTTTTCAAACCATCTAGATACCTCTAACAGACCTCATCTACTTTTATAAAATATGTAAACGTGTTTGTACAAACCAACTTACAGAAATAATATCATTTATCATTGAACTATCTGCAGGCCATACAAATATTTGTTCCGTGCGGGAATCGAACTTGCGACACGCAGCGCAGCGCAGCAGCCGATCGCTCAACCACTACGCCAACCGTGTCGTCAATTTCAAATACCTGACTGCGGTATTTTTTTATTAGTACTTCAAATACTTGTGGCTTCAAAATACATTCAGCGATTTTATTAATAGATGCGTTCTGCAGAAAATAGCGCTTGATAGCTTTCATAAGCAAAATGGCGACCACGTACGTCAAATTTTCAAGTACCTTGTAAATTATCATTTTCATTTCAAACGGTTATTTTCACCGAACTTCTGTGTATTGATTAAGTTTATTAGTACGAATGTCACGATGAATGACCAATGAATGAATATTTTGTTATTTGTATTTTAAATAAAAATAGTTAAAATACTGTTAAAATATACGACTTAAAAATATTTTGTATTTCGTATAATACACGCGAGATATTATTTTGTAATTTGTATTTTAATTAAAGCAAAGCATGGTTTTTGCCCAGCAATCGTGTTTCACCAAGTATCGATATCGATATTGAACATGGACTTTTTATCAACACTTTTTTAACTAACACATGGACAAATTCCCTCACACATAGATTTTATATTTTCGGTTTCGTTTTCCATCTGACTCTGTGTATCTTGTACATACTATATCTATGGGTGGACTTGCGTACCTATGTTACATAAAAAAACATAATTAGCATTGATGAAGGTTATAGGTGTTATTTATGTTGGTAGATTAAGTATCTAGTGTGTGATATCCTTAGATAGACACCTATATGAATTTTGTTTTTGTTGATTTTTAGACTGCAACCTATCTTGGAATGTTCACATTGCTGAAGTAAGCAGGAGGGTGTTTTACTGTGAAGTTTTCTTCAGAAAACTTTGCGTGTTATTTGTCGTAGACTATATAATGCAAACAGACGAGAGCAAATTAAACATACTTTATTATGATTATTAGGAAGGATATTTTTCTATACATCCATTGTCAGTGTCAAACAATCAACGACCAACATTGCTAGGTAACCGGCAGAACTATAGAGTTCATTAAAGGCATAAAGTCAAAGTCAAAGTCAAAGCACTTTATTTCAAGTAGGCCAGTTACAGGCTCTTTTGAATTGTCAAAAGACAAAATAAAATATTACAAAATTATGGTGCTACAGTCCCAGTCACAAGACATAATAACTGTGAAAGTACCGTAGATGCCCATTCCAAGGCGTAGATCTCTATGGAGAAGAACGGGCAAGAAACTCCATGGACACTCTTTTTCAATTAGGTAATTATTACAAATCATTTGTTACATCATTCATGTTGAGATTACACATTATGTGAGAACGATGTAGCAAGTTAAAAGTGTCCATAGTAAATATAAAAAGACAATTCAGAAATAAAATTAGAATCAATTAAAATAAACCATGGCAGCTAAGAGATGACCAGTCCCAACCGACAGCGCCCGTTCACGAACATGACACATGTATCAGCACCATTCAGCTCAACCATTTTGAAGGGAGCTAAATGATCCGACACACGCGCCACCATCGGCGAGACATTTGAGTGGGCATGACATACTCTCAACCACCGGAGTCATTCAAGTCAATAGAAGACGTAGGTATCTAGACAATGATAGCTCTGAAGTACATGGTACTCACACAATGCTGGCTATGCTGCTATATAATACTAGAAAGATTAACTCTATATAATGCAAAGATAGTAGCAATCCTCATCAGCTATGACAATAACAGTAAACGATACCTACGACAGTCTTACCAAAAAATAAAATTTAAAAAATACACATAAAAACGAAATTAAAAAATAATAATATTTAACCTGACAGCAAGCTAATTTTGGTAAAAGAACACGAACATTGTCTTGAGTTCAACACAGCGACCAACTATGCTTATCATCTAAATAATCATTAATAGAATAGTATGCCTTAGAACAGAGATTAGCTTTTACCTTTGCTTTAAATGCGTTAAATGGCAAATCTAGAAAAGAAGACGGTAACTTGTTGTAAAAAGTTATACCAACCCCAACGAATGAACTATGCACCTTATGAAGTCGATGAAAGGGAGCTCGTAATTTGTCCTTATTTCTGGTGTTAAAGTTGTGAATATCACTATTGTTACTGTACAAATGAATGTTCTGCCTAATATATAAAATGTTGGCGAATATGTACTGTGAAGCCGCTGTGAGAATACCAATCTCTTTAAAAAAATCTCTTAGAGAAACACGCGCACCTAATTGGTAAATGGCACGAACAGCTCGTTTTTGAAGCACAAATATATTTTGAATATCAGCGGCTCTGCCCCACAGTAGAATACCGTAGGACATGATACTGTGAAAATAACTAAAGTAGACCAACCTTGCTGTATCAACGTCAGTGTATTGTCTAACCTTTCTGACGGCGTAGGCGGCCGAGCTAAGCCTACCCGCTAGGCTTGATATATGTGGCCCCCATTGAATTTTTGAGTCTACTGTTATACCCAGAAACACAGCTGAATCAACAGTTTCGAGCTTCTCATTGCCGAGCACAATGTTGGGACCCAGATTTCTAACATTGGGCAAAGCGAACTTTATGCATTTAGTCTTCTTGGCATTAAGAACAAGATTATTTGTTGTGAACCAATCTGTGACCATTGATAGTGCGTTATTCACGTCATCAAAAACTTGTCTATTCCTATCTACTTTAAAGATCAGAGAAGTATCATCCGCAAACAGTACAACGTCGCAAACATCCTTTAAATAGAATGGCAGATCGTTAATATAAACCAGGAATAAAAACGGACCCAGTATTGAGCCTTGAGGTACACCCAGCTCAACAGGTAACCTGGAAGATTTAGCGCCATTAACGTCTACGCATTGGTATCTATTAAGTAAATATGACTCAATTACATTTAGGGCTTCGTTTTGAACACCGTAATGGCGTAGTTTACGCAAAAGCGTATCATGGTGAACGCAATCGAAGGCTTTAGAAAGATCGCAGAAAACACCAATTGCATTTCGCGACTTCTCCCATGCGTCAAATATGTGTTTCAACAAAGCAACACCCGCATCTGTAGTCGAGCGACCCTTCGTAAACCCATATTGGTCATTGTGAAGGAGGCTATGTAAGTTAAAATGTCTGAGTAACTGCTTAAGAATTAACTTTTCAAATATTTGTCATAGAGGACCTATGCCTTCACATCCACGATACTTTTTAGAATTTGGACAAATCTTTAAGTCCAATTCTAGAGCTCAACTCGATTAGTCTGGGTCCGAACAATGGCTTGGTAAACATATCTGCTAATTGAAGTTCTGTTGAAACTTGTTTCACAGTGAAGTCTCCATTCTGTATGCATTCTCTGATGAAGTTAATGCTTTAGCTTTATGTGTTTAGTTCTCCTATGGAACTGGTAAGGAGGGTTCTCAGACAATTTAATAGTCGACTCGTTATCAACATATATCGTTGGTTTTTCATTCAACTGTGTTATGTCCGTTAATTCTCCTAGGAGCTCTTTTAGCCACAAAGCTTCTCTGGCTGTTTCTGTCAGAGCTATGAGTTCTGCCTCTGTTGAAGAAATCGCTATTGTTGGCTGTTTTTGGCTCTTCCACATTATCGGGCCGGAGAATAGGAAAACCATCCCTGACGTTGAATGGCCTGTCGTTGCGTCGCCTCCAAAATCAGCGTCACTAAAGCACATCAGCTTCTTGTCCCGACTTTTTGTGAAGACGAGTCCTTTGTCTGTAGTACCTTTGAGGTATCTAAAAATTCGCTTGACTCTCTTGACATCTTGCTTAGATGGAGTCTCTAGATTCCTCGACGCAACGCTCACAGCATAACTTATATCTGGCCTTGTAGCGACCATTAGGTATGCTAAGGCTCCCACAGCTTGACAATATGGAAAATTCGGATTCCCGTCATCTTCATTTTCATCGTTGCTGACTTTTACTGCTGGCGTTGGAGTTGCTTTGCAGTCAGCCATTCCAAATTATTCGAGTACTTTCTTAGTGTAAGACTTTTGGCTTAATGTTATACTGCCGTCTTTTGTTTTGTTGATCTCAAGTCCAAGAAAATATGAAGCTGGTTTTGTGGTTATTTTAAATTTATTTTTCAACTCTTCAATGAATTTTCTTCCGGAATATTCATTGGTTAAAGACACTAAACCATCATCAACATATAGCGCAATTATCACTTGCTCGCGCAGGTAGAGACAAGGATCTTTTGTGCTTTGCTTGAATCCTGAGTTGATGAGATACTCTGATATGCAATGAAAAGTGTTCCAACATAATGGGGCTTGCTTAAAGGCTGTAAAGGCTGCGTTTAAGTTTATACACTTTCTTGGTGCCATCATTAAATCCTTCTGGTTGCTTCATAAATATTTCTTCTTTTACAGCACCATTTAGGAACGCAGTTGATACATCGAATTGTGTAAGTACCAGGTTTTCTTCAGCAGCTATTCCTAGAACAGCTCTTATAGTACTGAGGCGTGCGACTGGACTGAATGTCTTCAAATAGTCAACGCCTGGTTTTTGTGAAAAGCCTTTTACTACTAGTCTAGCCTTATAACGTTCAATTGTACCATCTGGATTTTTCTTAATTTTATAGACCCATTTGCATGGCAATGGTTTACGATTTTTAGGCGGGTCAACCATTTCCCAGGTCTTCATTTCTACCAAAGATGTCATTTCGTTGTGCATGGCATTTAACCATTTGGATTTATCTTTGCTATTCATAGCATCTTTAAATGTTTGAGGTTCTATTTCATTTTCCATATCCATGGCGGCCATTACGAAATCGTCAAATACTTTTGGTTTACCAATTCGGGATCTATCACGAAGATTATATGTCCTTCGTTCTTCTGGAACATGGACCGAAGCATCAACTTCTATGTCTGATTCATTGTTTTCATTTAACTCATTAGCTTCATTTTCATTTGGTTCATTAGTTTCGTTAATTCCTCTGTTTTCGTCGATTTCGAAGGTGTCATAAAACTCTTCGTTGCTATTTTCCGTTTCGTTACGTACGGTTGCATCGATAGAGCTTGCAATAACATTTTCTTGTACTGCTGTTGGTCTACTGACATTTTTCTTTCTGATATCTTCAAAATAAATTTCCATTTCTTCGTCTTCAGTTTCTATATCACTTGATAGTTTGTGATTATTCAACTCTTGGAACGGAACAGAGGTGCCATTTTCTCTAACTTCGTAGAACATTTTATTTAAAATACGAACATCCTTGGAAATGAGTATTTGTTTCTTCGATGGTTCGTATATTCTGAAGGCTTTCGAAACTTCTGAGTAACCGACAAACATCCCGGGTATTGCTTTAGAAGACAATTTGTGTCCACGTTTAACTTTCTTTAGGAAGAATGTCTTAGCGCCAAATACATAAAGGTGATTTACAGAGGGCTTTCTTCCTACCCACCTTTCAAATGGAGTTTGACTGCCGATGCTCTGATTAATGATTCGATTTGACAAATAGTTTGCAGTGTATACCGCTTCTGCCCATAAATACAAAGGTGCTTTTGATTCCAGCATCATGCATCTTGCTTTTTCCATAATGGTTCTATTTTTTCTTTCGGCAATTCCATTTAGATGGGGTGTGTACGGAGCTGTTAACCTTCTTGTAATGCCATTTAGTTTTAAAAATGAATCGAACTTCAAATTTCGGTATTCAGTACCGTTGTCGCTTTGTAAGCATTTAATTTTAGTTCCTGTGAAGTTCTCCACTTCTGCTTTGTAGTCCATGAATTTTTGTAATACTTCATTTTTATTTTTAATGAAATATACTCGACAATATCTACTGTAGTCGTCGATGAAACTGACAATATATCTATTCCCATGAAGTGTGGGTTGTTTGAATGGACCACAGACATCACTGTGTACGATCTCTAAGCGTTGAGCCGTACGTGAAGTATTCTTGTCGCTGGGTTTACTTGGTACTCTGCTTAGTTTGCCTTGTATGCATATTTCGCATTCTCCTAAAGAACTATTCTTGTTAAAGTTTAGTCCAATCAGGCTTTCGTTCTTAAGTAAGAGCTTCAAGTCCCTTTCGTTCATGTGTCCCAATTTACAGTGCCATTGTTTAATATCATCCGACTCAGAGTTTGTACAATCATTATCACTACATTTTGCAGCATTGGCTTTGTGTCTGTTAACATCATTATTTTTGGTTTCTAAATAGTACAGGCCATCATCTTTTCTTATTGCTTCCATTTGTACTTCTCGCTTGTGATCTTTAATTATTGCTTTATTTTTATTGAATAGGTTAGTGAGTCCTTGGTCAGTCATCTTTCCAACTGATAAAAGATTAGCACACAGGCTTGGTACATACAGTGCATTTGTTATGCCGATTTTTCCTTCCTTAATTTCTATTTCAGCAGGGCCAGTGCCTTTTATTTCAGCAGTTTTGTCCTTCGACGCAAGTTTAAGAGTTTTCGAAATTTGTTTTATCTCGGTGAAGGGCTTGTCTGAATATGTCATGTGAGACGTACATCCACTGTCCAGTATCCAGCTTTTTTCAAAATTTTTATTTGCTAAATAGCAACAGAAGAGGTTTGTATCATTTTTATCAATTTTGATAAAGTTGCTTTTAGACTTTTCTGCTTTCTTGCGAGTATTTTTGTTCTTTGACCAGCATTTAGACGTATCGTGGCCTTTCTTCTTGCAAATCTTGCAGAAAGTGTAAAAACAGTCTTCATTATTGTTTGTCGCGCTGACACTTTGTGTATCACGACGACGGGCATCACTCTCTTCAATTATTTTGATCTTTAGCTTTTCAGGATCTGGAGATGGATAGGGAGTCTTGAGACTCAATTGCAGTTCTGAAGGTATCAAATTCTTTCGAAAGGCTGTAGAGCATCATTATTGACAGCAAATCATTGTTAATGTCAATATCCATGTCTTTTAGTTTATCAACGGTATCCATGAATTTCATTAAGTGTGCACGGACATCTTCGCCTTCCTCAAGTTTGGCTAAGATCAACTGCTTGAGTAGGGTAGCCTTTCTGGCAGGACCCTTACTAGCATAAGTTGCTTCTAGCGTAATCCATACGTCTCTGGCATATTTACATTTTTTTACTTGTTTTAGCTCTGAAGGTGCGATGAGCAACATCAGTTCTGATTTGGCCAGTTCATCTTCGTCGACCTCGTCTTGTGAAGCATTTTCCTTAGTTTAATTGTTCACATGTTTCCACAGTTTATTTTTAACTAGGTACGCTTTGGCGTGTATGCACCATGTGTCGTAATTATCTTTTCAATACAGTTGTTTAACATGGTGTACTTTCAGAGGCTATAATTATGTTTCGAAAGTTGAATCTTACGCATAGGCATCTTTCTGTTACGCGGTCGTGACTTTTGTTTACGAGCTCGATCATTATGTTTGCAGTTTAGTTTTAAATTTATAAGTCAATTTAAAAAAGTTTAGTAGCAAGGAGTTTTCAAACATAGAATAAAATGGGATAGATTTTCTACGAGGAAAAATGAATGATTCCGTACGTTTTAGCATTGAATTCTCAAAAGTCTTTTAAATGGTTGTTTAATATATTTAATTACCAGTTTTAATTTAATTATTTTCACACCAATATTTGTCAAAAATCGAATAGGCTGTATAGGCGATTTTCATTGAAAAAAAAAATATGTCCAGTTGTAAAAACGCGCCACGAGTCAATTTAAAAAAGTTTAGTAGCAAGGAGTTTTCATACATAGAATAAAATGGGATACGATTTTATAGGAGGAAAAATTAATGATTCCGTACGTTTTAGCATTGAATTCTCATTTTTTTTAAATAGTTGTTTCGTATATTTAATTACCAGTTTTAAGTTAATTATTTTCACATCAACGTTTGTCAAAAATCTAATAGGCTGTATAGGCTGTTTTCTTTGTAAAAAAATATGTCCAGTTGCAAAAACGCGCCATATTGAAAATTTTATTTTTTGTGAATCACATCACATCACATCATCAGCCTTTTAATGATCCCACTGCTGGGACACAGGCCTCCTCTTTGCAAGAGGGAATGGGCCGTAATTCACCACGCGGGCCCAGTGCGGGTTGGTGGATGTCACATGTCTTCGAATTTTTGGTTCTAGGACATGCCGGTTTCCTCACGATGTTTTCCTTCACCGTTTTGAGAGCAGTAGTGATGAAATGGTGGTTTTTGTGAATAAACAAATCTAATTCTTTGATTTGTTTTTACTGTTTATCACAACTGTATTGAAAAACGTCGTGTGATACACGGGTGTGTAGGTTATTGCAAACTCGTGTCATTAAAAACCCTCGCCTTCGGCTCGGGCTTGTTGATGACAGCTTGTTTGCAATAAACTACTTTCCACCCTTGTATCACAATGTACTATATCCCAAGGCTTGAATTTTTATGCTTGACATTTTCGTAATTTGAATTTTTTGTTTGCAAATAATATATATAAACTTACATTTTTCGCTCTGCTACCATGTGAAGTTTTCTTCAGAAAACTTTGCCGTGTTATTTGTCGTAGACTATATAATGCAAACAGACGAGAGAAAATTAAACATACTTTATTATGATTATTATGGCGCATCCACACATGCCCGGCGCCGTATGCCGCATCTCAGCTCAAGCTCTCAAGCAAGCCGGCGGCATGTGTGGATGCGCCATTAGGAAGGATATTTTTCTATACATCCATTGTCAGTGTCAAACAATCAACGACCAACATTGCTAGGTAACCGGCAGAACTATAGAGTTCATTAAAGGCATAGAGGACCTATGCCTTCACATTTACTCGTTTCGATCTCTGAAGCGTCTCCAGAAGTTCTGCCCATTCTCAACAAACCTTTAGTTGAGAAAGGCAGCTCTTGCTCAGTCTCTTCTTATTCCTCTTCTTGACTACGCTGATGTCTGCATCCTTGATGCGACTGAGGAACTTCATGATAAGCTCAAGCGTTTGCAAAATGAATGCATCGCTTCATTGCACATTTTATTTGCTGTCAGATAACCCAATTATTGGTTAAGCCTTAGTAAATATGTTGTCCTTTTGTATTTGTATGTTTTTTTGTGAACAATGAATAATATGAATATTAATAAGTTGACTTAGATAAATAGGTTGTTGTTGTTTATGTTTATTTTATTATTATTATGTTTTGGTTCAATTATAATTAAATATGCTTACAATTTTTGCTCATTTGTTAGTCATGTCCAACAATATAATATTTCCACTATCACCACTATCAGCAACCCTCCTAGATGACCTATATCGCAATTGCATGTTTCGCGACAGCGTACGTCGCAATGGTAAACTTTCGCAGTAACGTACATCGCAGTAAAGAACTTTCGTGACAGCGTACTTCGCAATGGTAAACTTTCGCATTAACGTACATCGCAGTAAAGAACTTTCGTCACAACGTACGTCGCGATAGTAAACTTTCGCAGTAACGTACATCGCGGTAGTGAACTTTCGCGGCAGCATACTTCGCAATGATAAACTTTCGCAGTAACGTACATCGCAGTAGTGAACTTTCGCGGCAGCGTACATCGCGATAATGAACTTCGCAACAATGGGGTACACCCGTACCTAGGGTTACTGCGAAAATATGTGATTAGTAAACAACGATCAAATCGTTGTCATACAATATATTTCCAAATAAACTTCGTGTCAGTTTTAATTAAGTTGAATTCAGAATAAGTATAAATAGTAGTATAATGTTTGAAATTGTAGCACAGACTGAATTTATTTTATTTTTTATGAAAGTGGTTTTTCAAAACCAATCTTTACATTTTTGGAAACTGAATTGCGAACGTAAATTAAATTTGTGGTGTTGTGTAGGTCAGATGACGGCTGCGGGACGTGTGCCTCCATGCCGGGTCCTGGTAGTGGGTGGAGGAGTTGCTGGTCTAGCAGCAGCTGCCCAAGCGCGCTGCATGGGTGCCGCTGTTCGTGCCTTCGACACGCGCCCTGCCGTACGCGAGCAGGTCGAGAGTCTTGGCGCGCAGTTCATCACCATGGATATGAAGGTTAGAGCGACACTTACCTAAAGGTACTAACTATGCCTTGAATACAACGCGTCTCATATATTTCAGTATTTTCAGTTGATATTCGATAGGGGTAAAAGACACTAGTGCAGTTTAATTATTCTTTTCGTTAACTTAGAATAAGGTGCAATGCGGCAGACGACACAGAAAACCTCAAACGATGTACGACATATTGTGCCTTTAGACATCTCTATTAGATCTTGTTACACACAATGTTGCATTGACGCTGCGACAATGCGGCTGTGGTCTGCCGTAGGACATCAAATGCTACCTTTAGGCAACTAGCAGTGAATGTAATCGCGCTTGTGCACTTCACCTGCACACTGGTTCCTTAAGCTTTGCAGTCAGTTACCAAACATCCTGTATGAAGCAACTTGCCGTTTGTTACATATTTATTACCTAACTATCGCTCTTAACATTGAGCTGACGATTGGAAAGGGAGAAATAATTAATGTCGACTCAACTGTAATTATTATTTCCAGTCACTCCTGAATAAACTTAATAGCTACATTGAATTATTAATCACAGTGCTCTCTGCTGTTTCTGTATTGCGTACAGTGAGATCTCGTGGCGTGACCTATATCTACTGATGAGATGGATATAGGAGGGGGAGGGCTCCTCCCCTGGGCCGCGACCAAACTAATACTTTGAATGGTCAACAGAAAATTTATCTCCATTGCAGGGAGCTAAAATTTTGCAAACAAAAGTTGTCTACATTCTGATACTTTTGAAGAATGATCAAAACCTGAGCTATATTTATCAATGAAGTCCAAAAATTTACCAGCTCGTTTCGCTCACTCTTAAACACAATGGTTGAAAACCATTGTGTTTAAGAGTTTACATCATCAAAAATCCTACCGGAGAACAAAACCAGGAGGTTATTAATACGACCCGATAATCAGGAACAGCATTTTTTTTCAATGACACCTTCCTAGAGAGCCATTTGCCTCCTCCTGAGCGAAATTCTGGATCCGCGCCTGGATGGATACTACGTGTATGTCATATTGTGCTTGTTTGCGGTCAAAGTATATGTATCACGTGCCTCATAACGAACGCAAGCTTGTTTGATGCGATGTGCACGTGTGTTTGTGTTATCAGGATACTTGTGCTTATGAAACCGTTTGTTTACAGAGGTGGGTGTACCCTAATCCTAGTGGTTGGGGTGCAGCGACCACCCTGCCCTTGGCTGCTATCGCCAATGGTAATTTCCAGATCAAATGACTCGTAGTTCTAGATACGTAGTCACGTAATATTTATTCATTTTATTTGTAACGTTTGTTTTGTTCTGCTAAATCTTTTATGTAAATTGCAACATTCAATGCACCAATCCTTGAGTAGTTATTGTTATCTTTACGTGATTTGCTACTTTAATTTTATTTATTGTAATATCATTCATTTACTTTAAAGGTACACTAGTCGACGGCACGAACTATTTTGTGAGCGAGGTTAAAATGCATTTTATATCAACCGACAACACGTACGGAAGAGATAGATGCTGTGATGAGCAGTAGGAAGCTAGTTCGCGTACGAATACACACTTTTGCAAATTTGTAGCGAAATGTATAATGATTTAGGACGAAACCGAGCGCGCGAAATTTTATAAACAGAGCTTTGGCAGTCTAGATATCATGAAAAAACGACTAAATCTATCTGTTCAAAATAAAATTAATTGCATTATTAAACTACTAATCTATCCCTACATGGAGGCCGTTTTGCAATTTTCCAATTTCTCATGGTATTTATTTGCGCCCAAAAATGCGTTAAAATAAGAGTCGAAATGTGGAACTTTCTACGCTCATAACTGCCAAATTTTTTTTTTTTTACTTTTTTGCTTCCATACAGGGCTAGATAATGATGGAAAAAATTGATATCACTTTTTATTTTGAACGTACATCGTCAAACAGTGGAATAATCCCTAGACTACGTTTGTATGGAAGAATTTTCGACTAGTGTAACCTTAAGGCATGCTCATTGTGGTAATTGAATGTCTGCGCTACATATTCTTATTTTAATCATGTGAGAATTTACACGACCTCTATGATATCTAACATAATGTTATAATATAAAAAATATCTAACTTTACATTTTATTTTCAAAAGACCAGTGTGTAAATAATGTACCTATGTATTTTTATTTACTCACACAAGTGTCACTCCCCCAAAATTACCGGTTTCACGACTTTTTATAAACATGTTTGCAAGTTGTAAACCTTCAAAATATTTAATTTTCGTTTATGGTCGAAGATAATGTATATAACACTAAATGCACCGACAAAATACTGACAATATCACGTGGTATGAACATTCTCTTACTGATAAAAGCAAAATAAACACCGATAAAAGTTCGTAAAGTTTGTTGTTTAATGATCTTGAACGTGTTGAACGTAAAACAAATTCAAATACACCGATATAAATATGTATTATCAAAGGCCAAATACACCAAAGAGTGTCGCACATTAGCAATTCTTTATTCAAATTATATTCGCCAGCCGTTTGTTTTTCGCAAGTTGAATGACCGTATTAACGTGTGTTTATTTGCGTCGTATAGGAGGAAGGCGCTGGAGTAGGCGGATATGCCAAGGAGATGAGCCAAGAGTTTCTTGATGCCGAGAGGGCACTCCTCGGGAAAGAGGCCAGGAATTCTGATGTAGTTATCAGTACTGCACTCATCCCTGGAAAACCAGCACCGGTTCTTATTCTAGAGGTAAGTGTTCTACCTACTGCAGTCCACTGTTGAACATGGTACAGCACCTTGTAACTATTAGTTCAGTTGCGTTAGTTATATGCTCTAAAATCACAAAAAAAGAAAAATTCGAACGACTCTCTGCATAATAATAAATATCGTAAAATCTTCTTTACATAAAATTTGGATACCTACCTACAATGAATTTTTATCATAAGTTTACATTAATTTTAACAATGTTGTTTGAAATCGTCGATAACATTGACATTCTGTGTTACGACAACATTAAATTGAACACGCTGTATTATAATGAACTAAATGTTTACTACGTTGGTAATTGCATATCCAATTGTGCGGAACTGTATATGATATGAGAATTACACCGATATGTTTGACTGTATACTGTGGTATTCCTAAAGAACCCATATTATTTTTAAATTACGTAATTGATGTTATAGTCAATATATCTTACTTGTTTTTAAGCGTGTTATCAATGTCTTGTCTACACTACACAAATATGGGCAGTAATGTTATATTGATATGAAATTATGAACGCATTAATGGGTAAATATTATGGAATTCATCATTCAAGATCTACAAAACAATGCTGTTTGACTTTCAATTCAAAACTAAAGCGTGGCGATTGTATGATAACGTTCAATCTTCAGAAATTGCTCTCGTCCTTATTTTCGAGTGTTCAAGCAATGCATTTTGATATCTTATTGATGATTTGCGATAAAAATATCAAAATAAATCGCGCAAGATTAAATTGAAATTGATTAATCTTTATAAAATAGGACGAGGACTAAAGTTATGCCTTAGCAGCCAATTACTGTCAATTATTATAATCCAGATTGTCTGTCTGCTGAAAAAATTGAAACAATAAAACCAGCGTTTTCTTATGGCTGTTATTTATGCTTTGTAGTTAATTAAGTATTTTCCATTCAATTAGGATGCCGTCCGCGACATGGCCCCTGGGAGCGTAATAGTTGATTTAGCAGCGGAGATGGGAGGCAACATACAGACAACAAAGAAGGGCGAGATCACAAAAGTGCACGGAGTGACGCACATCGGATTGACTGACATGCCCAGTCGGATGCCGGCGCACGCGTCTACGTTATATGCTAACAACATATCAGGGTTCCTCTTTAGCCTAGGTAAGTAATGTTATACCTGATTAGATAAATGTATGTTTATATTCATTTTCCTTGAAGTTTCGGCGAAATGAAAATATTTACAGAAAGTCGTAAATCGACTTGATATGTTAAGACACGAGAGAATTTTCAATGTTTTGAAAGCTAACACAGTTTGCAGACGTTTTATTTATAAATATTCCTATCTTACCTCGTAGGTACCAACGATCACTTCCACATCAATTTGGAAGATGAAGTGACTCGCGGAGCTATAGTCCTCAAGGCAGGAGAGCTTCTCTGGCCGCCTCCGCCTCCCCCAAGCATGGCAACCGTGCAAGCAGCTGCTACACCTACTGCAGTCGCTAAGCCAGAACCACCCAGCCCATTCAACGAGACCTTGAAGGATGCTTTCTTATATTCTACAGGTAGGTAATTCAAAAATATGTGTTGACATGGCCATTCGAATTTCAAATATAAAACAAAGGAAGAAGTGAAACAAATGACGGTTGGTGATTGTATTATATCTAATTTTGTTTGTTTCAGGAATGGCCAGTTTGATGGGTTTGGGAATGGCGGCGCCTAATCCTGCTTTCACAACTATGACGACCACACTTGCACTATCAGGTAAAAGATAACGAAGATGCATGTATCCTGTATATAAATCAGATGTTATCTATACTAATATTATAAAGAGGTAAAGTTTGTGACGTTGTAGGGGGTAATCTCTGGATCTACTGAACCGATTTTGAAAATTCTTTCATAAGTAGAAAGCTACATTATTCCTGAGTGGAGTGTCAAAGGCTATAAAATATTTTCAAAATAAATTAAGGTCTTTATGAAAATTGCAATAATGTAACCCAAAGTAGCAAAATTTTGTCTATAAAAATCATTCTTTGGCGTGCGCTGAGAAAACTATTGATGATACATAAAAATTATTAGGTGGGTAGGTAGGGTTCGGTAGGTCGGGTAGGGTAGGTGGGTAGAGTTGATACGACAGGTAGGGTAGGTAGGTAGCCAGTTGACGCGAGCAAAGCCGCGGGGGTCAGCTAGTACCTATTAAAGGCCAAGTCTTGCGTATTCTCAATGCCTTTCAGGGACCTCGATATGTAGTCTGACCTCTTACCAACAAATTCAAGTTTGATATGATCGGCGCTGATACTGTGTATTAGTCATGACCCCATTTAAAAACTATATCGGGCTATAATAACCTAATGCCGGGCACAAGCTTCTTCTCACATAGATAAGGAATGTGCATTAATTAAAGACCAAGATCGCTATTTCATTGTAAGTCAAGGATTCCTTTGATAAATGATTCCTTTCTACTACTTGACGTTGCGGTTATTCCGCGTACTATAACATTTTGTTTCTATTGTACAGGTGTGGTAGGCTATCACACAGTATGGGGTGTGGTGCCCGCACTGCATTCTCCGCTCATGTCGGTGACTAACGCCGTGTCGGGTATCACAGCCGTCGGTGGTCTATTGCTCATGGGTGGCGGGTACCTGCCCGAGACGCCAGTACAGGTAACATTACTGATTACATATGTTTGTGTCTCTTATATCAGAAAGTAAGAATGGTACACGCAGAAATAAGAAATATTATCCCTTGTCGATAAGTGCGTAAGTGAGTAAGCACATTCTATAGTGCTCGCCAAACTTCTGGGCCCCCTGAAGTTGGCTTTCTGATGCGCAAGGCACGAAACGGTGCTGTTTTGGTATGAGATTTACTACTGCGAGCCATTGTAGCCAACTTCAGAGCGACCAAGAAGATTGGAGAGAGTAATCCCAAAGGCAACTATAATATAATTTATCTCAATTGACATTGGATTTAACAAGGCACTTCGGACTTTCCATTCTAATAGTACACAACATCGAGAACTAGAACAATGGGCATACAAACTAACTCTTATTATTTGTTGACAGTGGCTGGCCAGCACAGCGGCTCTCATCTCATTCATCAACGTGTTCGGAGGCTTCCTCGTCACGCAGCGCATGCTGGACATGTTCAAAAGGTAACAATAATATTTGTTTGCTTAAAATAATCTTAATAGTAGCATGAAATAGTATAATGGAGGACGGACCTACGCAAGTGATTTACCGCAAGAGTGACCTAGTTTGATGTGTATTAAGCAAATAAATAATTTGATTTGATTTGAAGACAAAAAAATAAAGTAACATTCGACCTGTACTTCTATTACTAAGTTGTAACCCCCACATTTTACTTGTTATGTTATTACCCGGCTGCAAGGAAACGGTTATGTTTTTCGCGCGTACCTTGTATGTATGTAATATTCTTTATTACGTCGAATCTTTCAAACCACTTGACGGATTTTTGTAATTAAGACATCGTTAGATAGGTCTTGGCCGCCCAAGTGTTCTTAGATAAGTGCCGTTAAATAGTAGATTATTGCATCGAGCACAAAGTAATTTATTATTGCACCGAGTGCCTCATTTAGAGCCCGAGCGTTAGCGAGGGCTCTAATCTAAAAGGCACGAGGGCAATATAAATTACTTAAGGCGTGGTGCATAATCTGCTTTTCTTTCAACTATTACCTATAGGAATAGTAGATAAATGAAACTCATATCAAACAGTTAAAATAGAAGTTTAATTATTGAAATTAAAAGTTATACTTGAGCAATTATTAAACGTAAGGTTAAGTTTTGTTGGGCAAATTTATATTTGTTTGTTTAACTTGGGACTTAATAATATTATCAGACGAGTTAGATGGGCCTGGCTGATTTGTTACAATGAAGTCGTTATCACGGGAAGTAGATGGGCGCGGCCACGGGCGCGGCGATGTCGAAAATCACTTTTTTAAATTTCTTTCATAATTAAATCAGAGTTAGCAGCAATCATTTTTTAAATTTGGAACAAGTAGGATAGAAACGAATAATACGTACGTAAAAAAAAAGTATTGATATCGGCTGGCTGAATAGAGCTAATCCATTGAGATTGGCACCTTTTGGTGCGATTAAAAAAAAAACTGCAATAATGAAATTTCATACATTTTTATTGCTCTAGAGCAATAAAGACTCGCTTTGTACTGAGTTTTTAGTGTGATTGTGATGAAATTAAAGCATAGTTGGAAGAAAAAATTATAAACATGGCGGATTTTGGGCGCAATATTGTAGGGGTTGCAATTATTTTGTCTTCTAAACCCATCGAGTGGGGTATCAAAATGAAGGATTTATAGAGGTGATTACTAAAATATATACCAGTTATATGTTGAAAGTCATTCGAAAAAGAATATTAGGTATAACAAAAAAGTGTAACTAAAAAAAGTTAATAAAATCCAAAAACCCGACTGCTTAAAAGCGAACTAAAATCTTGCTTTGCAGTCGGAGGATTCATCTGGTTTTGTCAGCCAGCTCGCGAATATGTATCCTCCGACTACACAGCAAGATTTTCTTCTTGTTTACATCTTTTTAGTTCGCTTTTAAGCATTCGGGTTTTTTGATTTTATTAACTTTTTTAACTGATTAATTTTGCTGCGCAATCTAAGACTGTTGAACCGTTTCACCCGGACTCATCCAGTCTCATTGATTCGGTGCTTTCTGGTGGTCGTCACTGTTGATTCTGGCTGTCAGGACTTGCAGTGGTTGGGAATAGTGTGTTAGACTTGTTTGGTTCCAGGATCGAACTTCTAGACCTCCCTCAGTAGTAAAATTGATTAAGAAACCTATGTGTATCTCTTGTTATGCCTGATTTATTTTTGTGCTCACAGGCCCACCGACCCGCCAGAATATGGATACCTGTACGCTATTCCTGCTGCAGCGCTCCTTGGAGGCTACATCACTACTGCCATGCAGGTGATTTATAAGCATAGTTGGACCTTGTATAATTTGTTAGCTCCCATTGTGTGTTCTAACCATTAGAGATGCTTTCGGAATATGAATGCATCAATCTTAATGGCTACTAAATTCGTGTGTACTAATGTTTCTATTGTATCGGCTTTGTCAAGTAACAAAAGGAAGCAACTCCAAATATGTTTTTTTTTTCTTAGGGCTATACTGAAGTCCATCAGATGGCTTATCTTGCATCGTCTTTATGCTGTGTCGGCGCTCTAGCCGGGCTTAGCTCCCAGAGCACGGCTCGCAAAGGAAACTACCTTGGAATGGTAAGAAATTTTAACCAAATATCCCAATTTTATTGAAAATTGTGGTTTATGCAGCCGATGATTAGAAAAGGCATACATAACATTGCTAATTTCAGTGTCCGCAGCTACAGACTCGGCCCAAGACCCGCTCATTGTAATCTTGATGACATTAGACGTAATCTATTGATCATTGTAAAGGCATTGAGACATTATTGAACACATTGACAAAATTTCTGCATTGGTCCATCAATAAATCTATTCTACTCTTTAAAAAACTAAAATATCAGTCAAAACTGTTGTCAATATATTTACATTAAAAATCTATGGAAGATGCAGCAGTTTTGTCTAGTTCAGCTATGCTAGTACAGGATTAGTTTTGAAGTCTGAACTAACGCCGGGGTATACCCATAGCACTTAATTTATAAAACGAGGCAACTTGGGTTCAGCTCGGCACATTTTACTTTGATGACACTTTAGTAATATGAGGTTGCGAACACCCCAATATGACAGTAAATATATTCGTTTTGCAAATATTTAGCTGTGTCACGATAATCCCTTTAGATCGGTGTTTCGGGAGGCATCGCAGCAACATTAGGAATGCTCACACCAAGCCACCCAGTGTTGGCTCAAATGTTGGGCGTCGCTGGTATTGGCGGTCTCATTGGTGGCACTATTGCCAAGAAAATTGAAATCACCGACCTGCCTCAGCTTGTGGCTGGTTTCCACAGGTAACAGAACTTTTTATTAAATTTAACAGTAACATCGAGTTTTAGAATAAACGTCGACTTTGTGGAGCGACGGCCGTTCGTAAATAAAACGAGCGCGCGTCTTGATTTGACTCTTAGGTCATTGCAGTAATATATTTATACTAAGGGCTCGCCCCGGCCTTGCCGGATTGCATGATAATTGATAGCCTATGACCATCTGGAATAATGTAGCTTTCAAACGGTGAAAGAATTTTTTCAAGTTGGTGTTGTGTCAACTCAAAAATTTCGGGCCCTCTCTTTTCATTATTAGTGAAGATTATGGTAACATTAACTAAGATTTACAAATAGTCATGACTTCTTTCCCTTTCAGTCTTGTCGGCATGGCGGCAGTATTGACTTGCCTGGCCACATACATGCACGACTTCCCCGCGATGGCACTGGACCCCACTGCTGCCACGCTGAAGACTTCTCTCTTCCTCGGCACGTACATCGGTGGCATTACATTCACGTAAGTTTAACAGTCATCATACATCTGCCCTTATTCCAAATTATATTGGAGGCTTCTGATTAAGCCATGCTCCACTCGATAAGGTATCCTGAGTGCCTGTTGACTTGCATCTTTGATGACCTAAAGACCATTCCTCAAAAGACCATTTCAGACATCAGTCTACATGGTCTTCACATGATCTAACCAAGTTTTTGTTTGTCTGGACTTTAAAAGAGACTGTGACTGTGTGTGTGTGAATTTGTTTCGACCTTTCTTCTCAGAGTAGTCAGATAGGGAACGCCGACCTCATCTAGTTTTAAAAATATGATCGACATGTAAAAGTGTTTGTACAAACCAAATTACAGAAAATAAATCATTTATCAAAGCATCATCTTTGATGTCTATTGTTGTTTATCAATGAATGAAAAACTACTCAAGCTCTATACTCAGCTCTTCTTTGCTATAAATGCTCTGACTTTACACAAGTAACCCAATTAGCCATGTTGATAAAATTAAAATTTAAAACGATTAAACTATATAAACTGGGTTACTCGGCTTACTTGGCTTAAACCATATAAAGTGCTTAGTTACGAGTAATACCTTCGATTCGAAAAGAAGGTAGATCCTTATGTACAGTCAGTGCACCTATAGCAAAGAAGAGCTGAGTATAGAGCTTGAATAGTTTTTAATTAATTGATAAACAACAATAGACAATAGAGTTCAAAATAGCGTGTGTGGGATGATCGGTTATAGCGTGAGTTCGAACATACATGAACTTGCTGGAACACTTTGCTTTTAGGCCTTCTTCTATAGATCATTATCGGTCGACGGTCGTCATGTGATTTTCTACTTTCCTGTGTAAATAAAAATTATCTTGCAATCGAATAATACTGCATCGCGTAGATAAGCGCGCCCCAAATTGTAATTTTATCAAAATTAATCATAATGAATTGTTTTTCAAAATAATTAAGATAAAGAAACTAGATGGTAAAACCCAATAACACTTGGTCCGACCCGGGAGGACTTCATGCTCAACAGTAGCACTTGTGGCCACTAGACAGACCAACGAGGCAGGCAGTTGGTGCTGGTGGGTGTTTGTCAATTAAATGCAGATAAGATACTCGATATTTTTAACGCGTTTTGCCCGACTCACAAACATTGACAACTGTATAAAAAAAATGAACTTTCGTACAGTAGTCCATACTGAGAAGTATTAATTTACGAACATCATTGTCTATTAATGTCATATCAAAGGCTTATTGTCTAAAAGTATCCTCTAGGAAACAAGTACTTGTTTTGGAAGAACCACTTAAAAACGTACTTATTATGTTCAGTTTACGCTACAACTACAAATATTTTTATGACTTTCAATACTGATCAATCGGAAATCAACTTTTTGCAACATCAATTGGAACTAATCGGAAGCAAAGATTTGTATATGGAATATGTATTGAAGTATGGCAAGCTCCACGGCTCTCTATCCTCCGCGCCTCTAAAGCTCGGTCGCCACGCCATCAACGCGGACTTACTAGGTTCACTAGGCTTTTTAAGACTTTCAATAGTACTTATCATTCTGAAATCAACTCTATACACATGACATAAAGTTGATAAATGTTTCAATGAAAAAATACTCATCAAATAGAAGCAAGGATTTGTATATGGCATATGTATTTCAGCGGCTCCCTAGTAGCTTATGGCAAGCTCCAGGGTTCTCTATCCTCCGCGCCTCTAATGCTGCCGGGTCGCCACGCCATCAACGCGAGCTTACTGGCCGGTTCGCTGGGCTGCGGCGGCGCCCTACTGGCCTTCCCCGACCTGCCCGGCTTGCCGCTACTGTCTGCAGCTGCCGTGCTCAGTGGCATACAGGGGCTCACTCTTACTGCCGCCATCGGAGGTAGGTCAATTTGTAATAATATAGATATGCCTGTAGCAGTCATTGTGGTTAGTAAGAAATCAAATAATTTGACAGAATAATTTGAAACTGCCTCCTTAGTCACTTGGTCGCAAGCCCGACTACAGAGCGAGACGTTCTGGGTTCGATTACCAAGTAGACAAAAGTGTTACTTATAACGTTTGCACATATTCTGGCTAATCTCCTTTGTCTAAAAGCAGTGGTAAAGGCACCGACTTAAGTGTTTAAGCACTACTTCCGATCCTTATCAGAATTTGAGATCCGAGTTCCATCCGAATTGGAAACGTACTGAATTCGGAAGGATGGAGTTCGGATTCAGTGGATATTCTTTCTTCGGATAATTGGTTTTTAATATAATGTACCAATTTGAAATATGTCAATCACTTAAAGTGCTGATAATTGGGTCTGTCACTCTACTGCTTTGTTACTAGAGTGCGCGCAAGATAAGTCTGCGCGCGACGGGTGGCGTGCTTAATGTTGCCAGCATAACTGATCTTTTTTCCTTCATTAAATCAATAGTCATTTTTCATTACTCAAAACTTAAAGTAATTTAAGTTAAGCATAATTAATTAATAGCTTTTTCTAATTGCATAGAATAAGATGTAAAAAGTTTCATGAAATACTATTGTAAATCTTTTATTGAGTACTTAGTAGTATCTACTGTTAAATCTGGTCTAACAATGGTCATGCAGTGTTAGACCACTAATACCGTCCATTTCAATTTCAATTCTTTGTTAATTTCAATTTCAACAATTTTTGAAGAATCTGCGGCCACATAACCCTCTTGAGGTATATTGGTGACGGTGCCTTCAGAAACGCCTAAAACAAAATAACAATGATGCAATATATGACATGGTGCCGGCCCTGTCCCGCTGGTATATTTATGTACCACCCAAAAACCAATACTGTCAGGCACCGGTAGTACGAAAATTTAGGGTAATTTTAGTATAATGGTATCCCTAAAAGTTACCTGTCAAATAAGCAACACGGGCTCTATCTTTGTTAAACGGTACCGTAGGCCCGTTATTGCGTTGTTCACTTCAAGAAAACATCCCTGTCAGCACTTTAAATAACTTTTGGCATAATGATGGCGATTATTTACTTCAGAAACGAAAAAAAACTGAAATACAACACACCCTCTTGACACTTGACATAAATGACAAACGATTAGTTCCAATTTTGGCCGCGCGCAGACCATAAATTTAGTTTTTTTTGCTAATATCTATGGTGCAGAGTTAACTTGCGCGCACTCTACACAGTTATTTGGTTATGGCAGCATCATCTAGTTATTATGCAAGTCAATGTCTACCTGTTTCGGTAGGACTCTGGTGACCAGTTGATTGTTACCTGCAAATGCCAATAAGAACTTATTTATTTTCCTTTACTTATTTCTAGTCTTGAAATGTTAAGTAATACCGCGAAAGTTCTGTTCGCTATTAGGCCCTTAGCAGTAAAGTTGAAAAGTTTGTCTGTGAACGATGTGTGTAAATACACGTATAATATCATGTTTGATCACCAGGTGCCGACATGCCAGTCGTGATCACAGTGCTGAACAGCTACTCCGGCTGGGCGCTGTGCGCTGAAGGCTTCATGTTGAACAACTCGCTCATGACCATCGTCGGGGCCCTCATCGGCAGCTCTGGTGCTATCCTATCTTACATTATGTGCAAGGTGAGTCTGTTCTCTAGTGGTCGACCAGTCTGAAGCTAGGTGGCAACAACTTAGTGCAAAGTTGACAACCTCCACCCTGTCTAGACGTTCCGTGTGCAGTACGTCGAAGTCGCCAAATTCTTTTGGTTTTTTGTCGTTTTAAAGACAAGGGATTAATTTATATCTATAGAGAATCAATATTTATTGAGTTGATAGTTGACTGTTTTTGACTACTAGTATATACCTACTTTATTGAAATATTAACTTTATCTTTGTGCAAATAAAGTTAATTTTGGTAAGCTTTTCAACGCTTACTTTGAAGTTTATTTCGTGGCTCTTGGGATTAACAAATTCGTTGTTAGATATTCCAAATGCCATTTAGTTAATTTGTTTTTCAGGCTATGAACAGGTCCCTGCCCAACGTGATCTTGGGCGGATACGGCGTGACCAGCAGCGGGACGGTGCGTCCGTCCGGCGCGACGCACACTGAAGTCAATGTGGACTCTGCGGCCGAACTCATTCACCGCGCCTCGAACATTATCATCACACCTGGTAAGATAAACTAACGAAGGGAACCAAACGCGTGATTCATGGTCCATACTATTATTTTCAATACTATCATGATTCCACTGTGAAAAAGGGATAGTGTTAATCGTCCTTTACAGCTTCGACTCTCTAAACACACTGAAACAATGATGGCTTTAACACGTCACAATTCGTTATGAATGGAATTGATCTTATTTATGAGTTTCGACTTTGTATAGATTTCCGATTTTGTTTGTCTCTCATCATTGTTTTTTTTTTAATTTTAGATTTTCATACAATGTATACGGTCTGATTGTATTATAATACAGTTTTTGGACGTTATTTAATATTTTGTGTTAGCTCTCCATTCATTCATTACTCTGTGACAGATTCAAATGAGGCATCTATTTTGCAGGATACGGTCTCTGCGTAGCCAAAGCGCAATACCCTATTGCGGAGCTGGTAGACATCCTCAAAGGAATTGGAAAGAAAGTGCGCTTCGCCATCCACCCAGTTGCAGGTATTTTAATAATCCTTATCCATATCTATATCTGAGTCCTTAAGAGTCATATTGGAACATGACAGTAACTTGTGTATTGTTTATAGGCCGAATGCCGGGACAGTTAAATGTGCTGCTTGCTGAGGCTGGCGTGCCCTATGATGATGTGTTCGAAATGGAGGAAATCAATGATGAATTCACTGACACTGATCTCGTATTAGTTATTGGTAAGTTTTGCATCATAAGGTCCTTTTTTTACAAGCTTTTATTTAACTTGCGATGTATGTGTGTTCGGGTCAAATCGAATTTTGCATCTGGATTTTAAAGCAGTTATCCTCCACCGATAAAGATGAAATTTTGCATACACGTTTAGTTTGGATGACAATGCATGGTTAGCTAAGTGACGTCATTCTAAATCCAATTTGGTGGACGGCCCAAGATGACGGACCAGTTATTTTTTGTGCACTGCCATGAGGGTATCAAATGAAAGGGTTTGCTGAACCTGAAGAATACGAAAAAGTTTGTTCTAAAATAAGATTAATTACTGAATAATTTATTTGTCAATATCTGATCGAAGATTACCTGCTTAAATTTATTTGTTTCTTTAGGTGCTAATGACACAGTGAACAGCGCAGCTGAAACCGACCCCGAGTCACCCATCGCAGGCATGCCTGTACTTAAAGTCTGGAAGGCGAATCAGGTAAATAAATCATGTTGTAAGGTTACAGCTGATTTCAGTTGGCTGTCTCTGTTTAAGAACCATCTGTATCAAATGCTTTGTTTAACATTTTCAATTTTCTTTATTACAGGTGGTAGTAATGAAGCGATCAATGGGCGTAGGATACGCCGCCGTAGACAACCCTATCTTCTATAACAACAACACGTCTATGTTGCTCGGAGACGCCAAGAAGACTTGCGATGCGCTACTCGACCGCATCAAACATCTCACCGCTTAAGTAAGATAGTACTTAATTATACCAAATAGTACTTACACTCTACTATTCGCGTACTATATTTTAGGAAAAACGAAGCAGTTAGTCAATCAGATTTTATTTAGATGAGTGCCAGTCTTATTTTTCAAGACCAGTGGCATGTTCTTATTACGTGAATCATAGCTTCGGAGTAGTTAGTGAATGGAGTACTTATATGCACATATTTTCTGATTTCATTTGAATTTACTGTTCGTGTGAGTTAGCCGTTTGCATGATTCCCAACGGCGGCGTGCCACTCGCATTGCTTTTATTGACGTCTGACACCGTTAAACGCAATAAACACTATCTCAATGTATATTATCACTCCATTCGCTTACTACATCTCAATCGAAGATATGTAAGAGATTCATAGCTGTGACTTATTAGATCATCTATTATTTTGAAAAGGATCATCACAAGCAACATCACGAGATTATCATAAACACATGCAGTTTGTCTAAATAGTTAAGTCGCATATGGATATCTAAAGTAGTCTAAAAAGATCATATTTCTAGTTTGTATTGCATATTATCGCAATAATTTATTAGGTCGAGCTATGATAGAAATCATCATGTTTCTGAAAGTTATATTTGATGGAAAATATGACTATTTCATGAAAAATTATGATTCTGAATTGTGTTGAGTAATTAGTAAGAAATTTTGAATTTCGCGATTCATTTAAAACCTTCCAACCTAACTATTAAGAGAGCACGTGTGTTTATGAGTTTAAAATAAAAATACAATTTTATCTGTGCTCATTTTTAAGACTGTAAATTAAACCAACGTCTTAATCTTCTTGCAAGGAAAATGTTGTGTTACCTTTCTGAATAGGGACTACAATTGTTTGTGTAGTAAAGTTAAGTTTAGAGTTTACGTATATCATGTGTTTTTTTAAATTGTTTGTTCAAATTGCGTTTGACTAAATCCTGAAATTTATCTGAAATCACCAATGTGTTCTTCGCAATCGAGTGTCATAACGTTATTTTGCAACTTTTGGGACTGAATAGTAATAATGATAATAAGGCAACGCGGGGACGTTGTCGCATAAACAAGGACGCTTGAAATGTAAGGAAATAAATGTGCCTTAATTTTCTGTAATTTGAGTATCTTTTATCAGCTAGTCTATAAGCTATTATTGAAATTATTATACAAGATTTTAATGAAATTATAATACACTATGCATTTGAATTTTATGTACATAAAAAATATAGTTCATATTTGAATTTTACTATGTTAATAAAATTGAGATTTTTATATACCTCCGTATTTAACATTTTGTTTGCCTTTAACTTCAATTTTGGATGTGAGATTATCCCAAATAACAGGACTTTTACAAGTTACGGTGCCTGTAACCTCCTTTCACATTCCACCATTATGTAGACATTAGACATCATCATAGACGACTTAACGTAATTTAAGTGGACATAATGGAGATCCTATTATGAAACGACTTATAATAGTTTAAGTAGCCATTATTGTAGATACTGTTTAAAATGTTAAGACAAAAATGTTTCAGATGACTACATAGGTATATGTTTGTTTATAATTTCATAACTTTGCCCTAATAATTTTACTGTTACATGTGAAAAATATCATTCCAACAACATTATTAGAATATATGTTAGTGTATGCCGCTAGATCGTTGAGTGTGTGCTCCATTTTGTATCAAAATTATTATTGTGTCAGTTTTATAAAATGATGTCGGTTCGTCTTTTAATGCGCATGGAATGTTTTTATTCGTAATGATTATATTGTATCTTTAAAAATTAAATAAAGAATTACTTATAAAATATATTTTCGTACTTATTTAATTTTATTCTTAAGCATATACATACTTTTATATTCAACATCTTCCGATTTAAAATCGAAGTCTTTGAATGCGTTATGATATTGGTATGTAATCTCTGTAAGCTGATATTTCAAATGATTCATTTTATGTAGAAATTCCATGTTCTATTCGTAATATCTGAGTCTTGTAAATGATGTTATTTTAAGTTTCTTCTTCTCCAATCGGTCCCTCATTACTGAGGATCGTGGTCACTCGACCCCTTTAAGCAGAAAATCCGTTTCCATCGATTCCGGTCCAAAGTTGCCATCCCCACTTGTTGCAATTTTCAGGACGTAGCTCTTCTTTTACTTGGTCAGACCATCGTGTTGGCGAACGGCGACATGATGGTCGCCAGATTTTTCACCGCTAGAGCCCGAAATTCTGCTGTCAGAGGTCGAACATGCTATCAGACATCTCAAGAATAGAAAATCTTCAGGTAAAGATATAATGCCCGCCGAGTTATATAAAAACCTAGATTTCAAAGGTGTGAGACTGATTTTAAGAATATGCAATTCCATCTGGAAGACCAGGTAAAGAGTGGACGGAGTGCATGTTTATTCCAATTTACAAAAAACGCTCTACCAAAGACAGCAACTACAGAACCTTTGTACTTATGCCACATGTCAGTAAAATACTCCTGTAGTGTACTTAATTAAGAATAGGGTAAAACACTTCTTTGCCTCGATCCATAAAGCGCAGAACTACAAGCAGGGTTTGCTAAAGGCAAAGGCACGCGGGAACAAAGTCTGAACGTTCGCCAAATTATCAAAAAAAATAATAGAATTTAACAGCCCTGTGTTGTTGTTTTATCGACTATACCAAAACCTTTAATTAAGGTTACACTAGTCGAAAATTCTTCCATACAAACGTAGTCTAGGGATTATTCCTCTGTTTGACAATGTACGTTCAAAATAAAAAGTGATATCAATTTGACTCATCTTAGCCCTGTATGGAAGCAAAAAAGTTAAAAAAGAAAATATTTGAAAGTTACGAGCGTCCAAAGTTCCACATTTCGACACTAATTTTAACGCATTTTTGGGCGCGAATAAATACCATAAGAAGACGGAAAATTGCAAAACGGCCTCCATACAGGGATAGATTAGTAGTTCAACAATGCAAATAATTTGATTTTGAACAGATAGATTTAGTCGTTTTTTCATGATATCTAGACTGCCAAAGGTCTGTTTATAAAATTTCGCGCGCTCGGTTTCGTCCTAAATCATTATCCATTTCGCTACAAATTTGCAAAAGTGTGTATTCGTACGCGAACTAGCTTCCTACTGCTCATCACAGCATCTATCTCTTCCACGTGCTACTTAGCACGTGTTGTCCGTTGATATAAAATGCATTTTAACCCCGCGTACAAAATAGTTCGTGCCGTCGACTAGACTAGTGTACCCTTAATTGCTGTGGGATAAGCACTTATTGTCCTAGTCCGATCCCTGGACATCAGCAACTGCTCTTTCCTCAAAATAGATACTGCATATTATTAATTTTACTCTAAAAGACACCGACTGTTAATATGTGTTCACCATCAAGAAAGGCGTATGGGATGAATCCTCTTACCTCTGTTCTTCAATGTGTATGGTGAAGGCGTTTTTTTTTTGTTCTGTGGGTGAATATATAATCCGGCAATCTCTTGAGGGCTGGGAAAAGGAGTTTGCTGTTGGTGGAAAGCAGATTTCCTATCTGAGATAATCTGACAACACCGTCCTCCTTGCTACACTTCATGACATGAAGGAGATTCTCCATAGATGGAAAGTGGCAAATTTGGGCTTGTAATAAATAGTCAGAAAAACAAACTTATGGTAATAGATCGTGCATTCGTGTGGGATCGCGAGCTATCAGGAGCCTATAACGCCTATACTGTGGACGGACTATCTGGGCTCTAAAATTAAAAATGAGCGCAGCTGCGTTCCAGAAATAAAACGCCGGATAGCTATGGCTAATGCTATGACTTCCATAAAATCTGTAAATATCGTAGTATACCTAAGTTATAAAAGCAAAGTTCGATTGGTCAGAGTCAGAGCCCTATTTTTTCGATTTTCCTCTATGGAGTTGAGACTTGGATAAACCGAGCAAGAGAAAGGCAGAGAATAGACGCATCTGAAATGTGGTGCTGGTGTTGGATGCTCCGAATAGATACCATGGACAGCCAAACCCACAATTGTATCTGCCCTTTCTCAAATCGATGTCAAGATCCGATTGTCTACAGTATGCCTAGACGTGTCCTAACCTATTTTGATCACTTAATGCAAAGGGGAGACATAACAGTCTCGAAAACCTGCTCATTGGCAATACCGAAGGAAATAGAGTACGAGGCCGATCGTCAACACGATGGTCTGACCAAAAAGCTTATTTTAGTTACGTCCCTAGGCAAATTTCAACAGGTTGTGATGGCAATTTTGTACTGGAATCGATGGAGACAGATTGTTCGCTTAAAGGGGCCAAGTGACCACGATCCTCACCTTCAGTAAGGAGGGACCGATTGGAGAAGAAGAAACTTGATGACGTGCCCCTGGCACGTTTGCGTTTGGTGTTTTTTAGGGTTCTGTACCCAAAGGGTAAAAACGGGACCCTGTTACTAAGACTCCACTGTCCGTCTGTCTGTCTGTCTGTCACCAGGCTGTATCTCATGAACCGTGAAACCTAGAGAGTTGAAATTTTCACAGATGATGTATTTCTGTTGCACCTATACCAACAAGAACTAAAAATAAAATAAATACAACACACGTCACTTTTGGGCGTTTAATGCGATAATGGTACGGAAACCTTCGTGCGCGAGTCCGACTCGCACTGGGCGGGTTTTTTTAGTTTTGTAGGTACGCTCGATTAACCACCAATCATGACAAATTGCAGCTTCTAAGCTATTCTAAGCACAAACGGACAGACATAGTAAAACAATAAGGGTTTCTTGTTGTTGTGCTAAGGAACCCTAAAAATAACCTGTAATTGTACCTACATAATAATTCCATGTCTCGAACCATGATTTTTCCTTTTGGCCATCCTTTCTCATGCGTCAAATTCAATTTGACCAGAGACATTGTAATACCCATAGACAAAACGTGTTTAAGACGCAATTTCAATATCGGTATTCACTTTCGCACTAACAGATAACATCATAAGCAAAAATAGATAGATATACTTTTGTCTATGCCATCTTTTGTGACAGTGTGACCGAGGATGCTAGAGTGCGCGCAATCAGTGTTGCCAGTGACAGATAGTCAAATAGTACATGATACATCTCAAAAAGTTACATTTTCATGAGAAAAGTTACGTGGACTTATTTTATGTAAAATAACACTAAGGCTTAACACGCATAGCGATTTTTTTTGCACGATTTTTTGTCGCGCGTACTGAATCTGACTAACACGCACACACGATTATTGTCTTTTTCTAACTGTTCATACAGTTCAAAATGATCGCGCGAATTTCACGATTCTGTGGCAAAACATGGCTTTCTTGCGGTATTATTTCCGCGCCAATTTTTTACCGCAATGCGTGCAGTTTCATATAATTCCATAGGTCGCAGAATAAGCGGAAAAAAAATGGCGCGAATAAAAATCGCAGTGCGTGCTAAGCGTATTAGACGCTCACTCGCTCGCCGGAGTAAGCGGGATGGAAGATTTAAAAAAATACGTGAGTGAGTGAGTGAATAAGCAAAACGTCAATTTGTATGTCACATAATCAGGTGCGACAACACGACGAACGAAAACTTTCTTAGATGCGGTCCGTTTCACGATTATTTTTTATTTGCTGGAAAAATTTCGATATTTTTATTAAGTCCCTAAAGTTACGTAAAAGTTACATTTTGAGTCGTGTTACATGGAGGTTACATGAGAAGGTCAAAAGTTACGTAAAATGTAACAAAAGTTACGTTCTGGCAACGCTGCGCGCAAGAGAAGTCTGCCCGCGAGCGACGTGTGTGGCGTGCTAAATGTTGCCAACATAACTGATATTTTTTCCTCCATTTAATCAATAGTCATTTTTCATAACTCGAAACTTAAAGTAATTTAAGTTAAGCATAATTAATTACTAGCTTTTTCTACTTGCATAGAATATGATGAATAAATCTTCAAATTATTGTAAATCTTTTATTGAATACTTAGTACTCGTAGTATCTACTGTTAAATTCGGTTTAACAATGGTCCTGCAGTAGCTAATACCGCCCATTTCAATTTCAATTCTTATTAATTTCTTCTTCAACAATTTTTGAAGAAGCTGCTGCCACAAAACCCTCTTGAGTTATTTGGGTGACGGTGCGTTCAGAAACGCCTAAAACAAAATAACAATGATGCATTATATTACATGATGCCGGTCCTGTCCCGCTGGTATATTTAAGTACCACCCAAAAACCAATAGCTACTGTCAGGCACCGGTTGTACGGAAATTTAGGGCAATTTATGTATAATGGTATCCCTAAAAGTTACCTGTCAAATAAGCAACGCGGGCTCTATCTTTGTAAAACGGTACCGTAGGACCCTTATTGTCTTGTTCACTTCAAGAAAACATCTCTGCCAGCACTTTAAATTACTTTTGGCATAATGATGGTGATTATTTACTTCGGAAACGAATAATAACACGGAATACAACGCACTCTCTTGACACCTGACATAAATGACAAACGATTAGTTCCAATTTTGGCCGCGCGCAGACTTATCTTGCGCGCACTCTATAGATACTTATCTATAGACATCAATGAGGTAGGATAACTATGGAGACGGCATATTCTACTATATGAAGAATAGTTATACAAATATCTATAATATCGACACACGCATGTCAAAAAACGTTTTGTCTCTTTTTAACTAACCAAGAGCTGCATATGAAAAGAGAGACATCTAAATGTTTGGCAAGGACTAAACTTGGTAACACTTTTGAGTGACGTCAAAATCATGTCTATGCGTGACCGGTCGCCATGTTAATTGCCGAGTAAAATTGGTAGTTGTGTGCCGTATATGTACGTTTATCTGTGTAGTTGTGCTGTCAAACAGTTGCAAATGGCCTACCTCATTGGCAAATGGGCAGCCATCTTAATTGCCCGATTTATGTAGGTAATCACGCTAATTTCGTAGGTATGGCAAGTCCATAAGTTTATAAGTCAGTGATAGACATATATCAGTACTAGATCTGTGCCACTGTCATATCGATATTATCGAGTTCAGTTTAGGAGCGATCTACAAATTTGGTCAAATATCTGTAAGAATCGTCCCTGACTGCGGCTAATTTTTTCTACGTTTTTTTAGGGATTCTGTATAATTATTTAAAAAGCGAATAGTTTACTCGTACAAAGACTGAACATAAGTTCAGTCTTTGTACGAGTAAATTATTCGCCATTTTACACTTACAATGTATAAACATTGTAAGTGTAAAATGCCACTATTTCATCATTTTTCTGCGCATTATACGCGTTGTATAATAATGTGTATTCATACCTTGCGCAAAAACGAAGTACATCATCAGATCAAAGTGACAGTTTTTGGTACACTCCTAGGACTTTACAAACAGGTACTGATCAATATATTGATATATAGTATGCTAGTTCTTGTGCAAGACTGAAAATAAACTTTACAGACGAGTATGTATATAAAACTAATAACATTAATAATAACAAAATGGTTTAAATATAATAATTTAATTTAAAAAAGTAAAGTGTAAAAATAAACATGATTCATCAACCAGTGTCCATATATGGGTCAAAGGATAGCGATAGCATGATTCATTAAAATGCAGTGAACACAAGCGAGAATATAGTGAAGGTGTCCAGTTATAGCTCTTTTTATATTCTTGATCCACTTATTTCTTAAATA
Source organism: Orthosia incerta (assembly GCA_948252205.1). NCBI lineage: Eukaryota > Metazoa > Arthropoda > Insecta > Lepidoptera > Noctuidae > Orthosia > Orthosia incerta. The sequence goes on from OX411741.1 coordinate 17,074,938, forward strand.
AGTACTCTTAGGAAACCTGTGCACAATCGATATTAGATTAGATAATAATAACAAATAGCAAATAAACTTTATGAAATAAATTAAAGTAAGTAAAATAAAAATACAGTATCGATAAATCTTTCTCGTGACTTTTGTCACATCTCTAACATCAGAACGTAAGTACGTAAACTGTCATAGCTCTACGAGCGAACGTATAAAATTTAATTATTTCACTAAATAGAATGGTTTAAATGATACTATACGTCCTCGACGTATTTAGAGCTTAGATTCGTTTATTCCGGACAGCCTATGAAGTATATTCTCTGCACAATAATGTCAGTATGCTAGTCGATAACTCACCTGTGGAAAGATATCCTTTGATTATATTCTGTTAATACACTCATTCTACTCTTGCAACCGATAACCACACACGACATGGTTCATGCAGATAATTAAACAACAAAATTCTTCCTGATATAAACGAAACAAAGGCGTAAAAACAGCGAAAAACTTTAATTAGAACTGCTAACCGATGGGTTACAACAGTGACTAAAAAGTTGTCTCTTTGACGTTCAGGATGGTAGCGTTTGTCTATGTTTGCCTCTTTCTTTTTCATAGAGTTTTTCTATAAGTAAGAACGAAAGAATTGACAGTTTCTTTTTCATCGTAAACACGTTCCGTCTAGGTATTACAATGTCTCTGAATTTGACCTATTTACTCACTGACTTATAAACCTATGGACTTGACATACCTACGAAATTAGCGTGCATACCTTCATAAATCGGGCAATTAAGATGGCTGCCCATTGGCCAATGAGGTAGGCCATTTGCAACTGTTTGACAGCACAACTACACAGATAAACGTACATATACGGCACACAACTACCAATTTTACTCGGCAATCAACATGGCGACCGGTCACGCATAGACATGATTTTGACGTCACTCAAAAGTGTTACCAAGTTTAGTCCTTGACAAACGTTTAGATGTCTCTCTTTTCATATGCAGCTCTTGGTTAGTTAAAAAGAGACAAATCGCTTTTTGACATGCGTGTGTCGATATTATAGATATTTGTATAACTATTCTTCATATAGTAGAATATGCCGTCTCCATAGTTTTCCTACCTCATTGTATTTACTTGACGGCTGCCTGCCTTGATGCCATCCATCTTCCTTTTTAAGGCGGAAACACATTTGCGTGGCGTGGCGTGGCGTGGCGCATTCTGGCGTGGCGATGAGTGTGCACACTAAGCTGGCGTGTCGTGGCGCGCTCTGGCGCTATTTTTGAATTAGTATACATCGAACCTTTGCAACGAGTAGACGTATATAATAATAACTTCGAATTCGGATGATGATTTCGATGAAGACCTTCAATTTATTTCTATGCACCTGCCATGTTATATCTCCATCACCCTTCCACCACCTACGTTGACTGGTAGAGAATACCTTAGGCTTTAAGTCTGCCTATGTACCTTTATGTTGCATGAAATGTTAATAAATAAATGAATTTCTCCTAGCAATGAAACTCCTTTAGAGCAAAATCAAAAAAAGAAGGAATGGCTATTTCAAATTTAAAAGTTTCTAGAACAAAAACATAAAAAATCGGTTTATTTACATTTTGATTATAATGATATGCGATTATCTCGGAAAAGTGTGGACCGATTTACATGATTCAAACGGATCAAATGGTTTTAGACCAAGACCTTTCATTTAATACTAACCTTATCAAACAATCTCCACAAACAAAAAATCACGTTGAAAACGAAACGAGTTGCTCGCGTAATTATTAACATGTATGATATATCTTATCAATTCATAAAAAACTATCTATATCAACTTTTAAAGTTCAAATTAGGATTCTATATGATTATACACGCTAGTTGGACATACTTAAAAACAAATACAACATCACTCTAATTAGTGTTTAACAAGAAATAATTATCACTTACTAAGTACTTCGTCATTTCCTTACAATCAGTTTACTTACTAGTTGAAATCTTATCAGATGTATTTAACTAATACTTTATATGCAGTTTTATGTACTTTACATATGTACTTAAGGTACTTGCACGAGTAGGTATTGCCTAAACTTCGTTGTTTTACCCAATCAGCTTGTAGACGGGGTTTCGTCGCTGACAGTCGAATAGACGGATTTTTGAATATATGAATGCAAGGAGTGCGTACCTTACTCTATTCTTTGAACTTATACAATTAGGGTACTTATCAAATGATCTTTATACTGTTATGAAATAACAATAACGAGTTAAGACCAAATGTTGGCTTTATTCAACTTTAAAATATAAGGCGACATTAGGATAATATAATGACAACTTCAAACACTAGAAAGCATAGACTCCTAATGAGTCTGAATGCGGCGACTAAGAAGTTCACCACATTTTCCCCCGCTGCATTCTAGCTTGAGGTGTCGTAGTCCTGCAGATAGGCCGGTGGTCTTCTATTCCTGGTAGTTTGAAGAATTGGAGAAGTATCTGGGGCAGCACTCTCTGTAGAGACAAATGAGGAGTCGCTTTCTGTTTCTACAGTTTCAGTACGTTCGCCTTCTTCCCCGCTCTCTAACCCTGTTGGGGCTAAATGTCTGTTAGACACGGTCGTTTCTCGGCCGTTGTTCAGTCTCACAAAAGAATAGTCCGGGTTGGACTCCAACAGCTCGACTTCCTCGACTATGGGAGAGTATTTGTTGGTTCTGTTGTGCTTTTTGAGTAGGACAGGACCGGGTGTTAGAAGCCAAGTTGGTACCGAATGTCCGTTATTAGATTTTCTATTGTGTACAAACATCATTTCATGAGGGGTTTGGTTCGTTGCTGTACATAGCAGAGATCTTATTGAGTGCAGTGCTTGATTTAGAACCATTTCCCATTGCTCAATTTTAAATCCCTGTGATTTTAGAGCTAATTGTATTGTTTTCCAAATTGTTCCATTTGTGCGCTCTATTTGTCCATTGCCCTGTGGGTTATATGCTGCCGTTCGACTTGTAGATATACCTCTCTTGTGTAAGTAATCTTTTACTTCTTTTGATATAAAAGCGGAGCCACGATCGGAATGAATATAAGCTGGCAAACCAAATGTGCAAAAAAGAGTCGATAAATGTTTAATTACAGTGGCAGCGGAAACGTCTTGGTCAAGTTTCGAGTGTTCTTTCAGTATATTATGTCCTATGATAACATCAGCGCAAAGGTATTTAACAATGAGAAGCGAAGCTTTTTCGTAAACATTGCCGTTAAGAGCAATCTTTGCTTGAAGTAGCCCTTCACAATTGATTGTGTGAGTTGTTTGGGCCATTGTTATAGATTCAGTACATTGTGCTTTCATAAAAGAAGAATTCGAATAAAAATCATAATTGATAAAGCTTTTTGAGCTTCCGGAGTCAATTAAGGCGTTTGCTTTTTTGCCGTTAACTTCAATGGTGACAACTGATTTCTTTAAACTAGCCGGAGCAGCAATAGCCGTAACATCATTGAATTTATTTTCAGGAGATCCCGCATCAGTAGCAGTAGCTGCGTTAATATTTGTCTGAGGGCTCCTACAAACATTTGCAATATGTCCCTTTTTTTGTCAATTTTGGCAATTGGCATTTAACGCTGGGCAGTTCTGACGCCGGTGAACTTTATTTCCGTAAAAAAAGCATCGTCTCAAATGGTATTCTGATGTTAGTAATTTATTTTTGTCTTCCGTTGCCGTCTTTGGCAATGCCATGACCAGAGATTCACCAATCGTCGGATTGTTGAATGTTTGCGCATTATTTTCAGCAGTTTCAATTGCTTGTGCCTGGTTAGCAGCTTCGTCCAACGTCAGGTTAAAATTTTCTAGCAAACGCTCGCGAATTTTATGCGAAATAATGCCAGAAATAAATGCGTCTCTTATGCAATCATTTTTATTATTTTCTGCATCAACATTTTTAAATTGACAGTCTTTGCTTAAAATTCTCAGGTGCTGAAGATATTGTTGAATGTTTTCATTGCATTGCTGTTTTCTTGTGGCCAGAATATGTCTCGCAAAAACTTCATTTATTGGTTTAACAAATATGTTGTTAAGTGTACTTACTGCAGTTTCGTATGATGTGCACTCACTTATGTATTCGTATACTTTGGACGATACATGATTAATAAAAAGTTGCATCTTCATCGCATCATTAATTTTCATCTCTGCTTCATTCGAAATCAGAAATTTTTTAAAAGTTGTTACCCAATGGGTCCATTCTCGGGCCGCAGTAGGCGATGACGGATCAAGGTCGAGAATATTTGGCCGAAGATATTTCTCCATCGTTAGTTAGTATTGAAGAGTGTTTTTCATAATTAAAGTTGAATAAATTGTTATGAAATAACAATAACGAGTTAAGACCAAATGTTGGCTTTATTCAACTTTAAAATATAAGGCGACATTAGGATAATATAATGACCACTTCAAACACTAGAAAGCATAGACTCCTAATGAGTCTGAATGCGGCGACTAAGAAGTTCACCACATATACTCCCTAGACTTTGTGTCATACAAAACTGTACATTGACGTACAAGTTCAATAAACTCGTCCGTCATTTTCAATACGCAGCATACATGCGTTCGCTACGAGTTTGCGTCGTTGAATGGCGCGCCACGAGCAGTGTTGCCAGTGACAGATAGTCAAATGTTACATGATACATCTCAAAAAGTTACATTTTCATGAAAAAAGTTACGTGGCCTTATTTTATGTGGAAAATGACACTAAGGCTAAACACGCATAGCGATTTTGATCGCAAGAATTTTTGTCGCGCGTACTGAATCTGACTAACACGCACTGCTGATGGAATTCCGCGCGATTATTGTCTTTTTCCAACTGTTCATACAGTTCAAAATGATTGCGCGAATTTAATCACATGGCTTTCTTGCGGTATTATTTCCGCGCTATTTTTTTACCGCAATGCGTGCAGCTTCATATAATTCCATAGGTTGCAGAATAGGCGGAAAAAAAATCGCGCGAATAAAAATCGAGTTTTAGACGCTCACTCGCTCGCCGGAGTAAGCGGGATGGGAGATTTTAAAAAATACGTGAGTGAGTGAGGAAATAAGCAAAACGTCAATTTGTGTGTCACAAAATCAGGTGCGACAACACGACGAACGAAAACTTTCTTAGATGCGTTCCGTTTCACGATTATTTTTTATTTGCTGGAAAATATTTCGATATTTTTATTAAGTCCTAAAAGTTACGTAAAAGTTACATTTTAAGTTGTGTTACATGGAGGTTACATGAGAAGGTCAAAAGTTACGTAAAATGTAACAAAAGTTACGTTCTGGCAACGCTGGCCACGAGCCACGCGGTGTAGAAACACATTTGCCTGGCGTGTCGTGTCGCGCCAGAGCGGTGGTGGGGGCTATGGCGCAATCGGTCGCGGGCAGTCCGCGCCACGCCAGAGCGCGCCACGCTGCGCCACGACACTCAAATGTGCCTCTAACCATACTAAATGTATGAAACCGATAGGCTTCTGGCGTGGCGCGCCACGACACGCCACGCAAATGTGTTTCCGCCATTAATAGTTACTATACTCTATGCATCCATCTAACTGTCACTGTCATTGCCAGCCATGTCCATGAGCCAAGTCGGCAAGGTCGAATTTGATTTGAAAATTATCAAAAAGTTGCGGTGTGTGGACGGACTACGGAGACAAAGCTGAAAGCATTCTACTTAAATGTACTTGTTGTAATACATTCCCATTACCACGTGAAATCAAAAGCGACAAAATTATTATGATTTCTTATTTAGTTACCAAATAGGTAGATCATAAACCTAACATTGCGGAGTACAATGCGCTAGTCTCGCCAGGAAATTAGCATTCGGTAATCGGTTTATTTTGTATTGTGTTTAGTTATTATTCGTTTTTCAACCACTGCACTCCAGTGTTCAGCATGGTACGTCTTTTAGCAATTTTTATTTTATTTTCTATATTTTTAGTTTAGAGCTCGTACATGGAGTCTATAAATAAATATGACTTGTTGTCGTAAGTATGCGCTTTTTCCGAAATTGTTTTACGAATTTTTTGTAATTTGTTTAATTACTAGATTTATTCAAAATTCCTTAGTATTGAGCTTGTACTCCTGGAACCTGTTTATTTTATACCAGCTTAACAAATTTTTGTGGCAATTCCAATTTATGGCTCTATATTTTATCCTTTAAGTAGAAATGCGCTTTTCTATCATAACTATTGTGTTATTAGGCAAGTGATGAGAAGAAAATGGTGTCTCCAAGTAGACCTGCCCTGCCGCCTAGCAGTGAGGAAAATGGCAATGTGCTGTCTATGATATACAGATTCTTCAAGAAGGTATGTAATAAGTTGTTTTAATCATTCAAATGGCTGTTTGTTATAGGTATGTTATTTTAGGGCAGATGGCATCATCAGCACATTCTTATTAGAATAAAATGCATTGGCTGTGTGACCACATTGTCCAAACAAAAGAGGATATCTTGTTATGAGTCAGTGTGACCTTGAAGAGCTCTGCTTTGAATCACAAGCCGGGCATTCAACCTTCAAGTGTTAGTTCCTGTTGTTTATTTTATTAGGTGGAAGTTTTAAGTAAGTTATAAAGTGAATCCTGTGATGCATCATAGACTCAAATAAATGAATCATCCAACACAGTTACATGATAATATCATTATTTGAATAACAATCTCCTCAGTTCATTATGTAAATAAACTGTCCAGTTGTCTTACAAAACTGTCATATTCTAAATTCTAACTCAAACTATAGAAATGTGTAGAGCATGAGGTAAGTGTTGCTTATCAGTAGGTAATTGGTAACACACCTCACACCTTAGTTAATGAGTACAAACACACACACATTGGTATAATTTTCACATAACATGCTCGTTGTACAAAGTGATGTCATGCTCTTAAATTATTTCCCACAGGGCAGGAAATAATGAGTTAATCATTTATAGAATGAGGAAGAATGGTACCTTAATATGTAGGTAATCGCTAAATATTAACATAAAATAATAATAATTACACATTATCAAACAGTTATAGTATGTTTTACTTTAATATAAATGTATCCTATTTAAAAGTCTTATGACTAGACCTGAATTGTATGCTGAGTTTAGATCAATCAGTTATGATAAGGGCATTAACCTAAATAATAATTCCATTCCATTATGGTAATATGACACTCTTTAACAACCCCATTAAAAATGAAACAAACAACCACCTTAGTTTCTATTGCCACTTATTTTAGCAATAATACTACAATAAGTTTATTTTTTAGATAAACACAATAACTGATAATAAACAATAATAATAATACCCAATTATAACAAAATTGCACAATAAAAATAATCTTATCAGAACAGTTGTACTGAATGATGTAATAGTATATTTACCAACATGATAACATAGTCATTGAACACCCTTTAATGAGCTCAAAAATAAAAATGAAAAAACTGGCCAAGTGCGAGTTGGACTCGCATATGAAGGGTTCCGTACGATTATCGCAAAAAACGGCAAAAAAACACGTTTGTTGTATTGAGCCCCATTTAAATATCTATTTTATTCTGTTTTTATTTGTTGTTATACAGAAATACATCATTTGTGAAAATTTCAACTGTCTAGCTATCACGGTTCATGAGATAAAGCCTGGTGACAGACAGACAAACGGACCGCAGTCTTAGTAATAGGGTCCCGTTTTTACCCTTTGGGTACGGAACCCTAAAAATGATATCACAAAATGTTTGTTTTTGTCTATAACTCAAAATATAATTTTGTCAGATAGTGGCAGGTTAAAGAGTATGTTAAGCATTACAAGTATTTTGCCATGCTTCATCAACTATGTCTGCAGGTGTCGGTGGTCGGCGCTGTGTACCTGGTGGGTTACATGCAATGGAGCGTGGCGTGGCTGATCGGGCCCGTTGTTCTGTCCGTACTGCGCGACCAATGGCGTAAGGAGAACGAGTACCGACGCAACTTGGCTAAAGCCACGGCCACTTCATCCGAGAAAGATGTTATTTTGGCTAAGCTCGACGACTTGCCGGCGTGGGTAAGATATATGAACATGAACTCCATATAATTATACCAACCTGTTATTGTATTTGTATCTAGTTAGTGTCCGATTGAAGGTCGATTTCTGGGCGAAGCCGAAAATTTAAAACCCTAAGAAATTCAGTTCAAATTAATGTTATTGACGGTACATAAACCACTTAACGAGATTATTGATATTGCCTTGCCACTTGTCAAGAATGATTCGTACCAGTTTATTAAATTTCAGCGCTTGCTAGAAATCTTCGGCTTCGGCCAAATCTTTGGCCCATTTTGCCCAAAGCCGAAGGTTCGGACAAAATTGGCCGAAGCCGAAGCTTCGGTCGGACACTCAAACAGTGTCACAAATAGCCACAATGTCTGATATTATTCTTCTGCCCATTCTGCGACCTATGGAATTGTACGAAGCTGCTCGCATTGCGGTAAAAAATCGTGCGGCAATAATACCGCATGAAATCCGTGTTTTGCAACAGAATCCCCAGCGCCCACCGCGGCGCCAATTTAATTCGCGCGAATATTTTGAGCTTTATGAACAGGTAGAAAGAGACAAAATTCGCGCGAATAAAAATCGCAGTGCGTGCTAAGCCTAAAGCAGGCATTGTCACAGACAATTTAAAATTGGAATCAAATCTTTTTATAATAGGTACTAAAATGGCATTAAAAAAAAATATTGATATAAACTCCTTAGTGTTTAACTTCTTGGATTTTTCCTGTATCGTAATAGAAAAAAAATTGTTTTATAGCATTGTTTTGTTAGAGAAATAGTGTTATAATGAGATTCTATTTTTAAATTTCGGTATTGTGTTACGTATGAATGGCGCCAAAACCCAGCACATTACCGCATTATCCGCGCATGCGCTAAGGCTTAGCACACGCTCTGCGATATTTATTCGCGCGATTTTATCCGCCCATTCTGCGACCTATGGAATTGTATGAAGCTGCTCGCTGTGTTTTGCAACAGAATCCACCGCACCGCAGAGCGAATTTAATTCGCGCGAATATTTTGAGCTCTATGAACAGGAGAAAAGTGACAAAAGTTCGCGCAAATAAAAATCGCAGTGCGTAATAAGCCTAAAGCGGGCATTGTCACAGACAAGTTAAAATTGGAATCTTTTTTTTTTAATTAGGTACTATAAAAAAGGCATTTCAAAAAAATTTAATAATTGATGGAATCTCCTTAGTGATTAACTTCTTGGATTTGTCCTGTATCGTAATAGAAAAAAATAGTAGTTTATGATACTGTTGCATAATAAGGGGTATTAAAACATGAGTGTGAGTTTAAAAACCGAGCCGTAGGCGAGGTTTTTAATAGTATTCACACGAATGTTTTAATACCTAGTTATGTGCAGTTTCATACACTACTTTATCTACACTCATACATTTTGGGATTGAACCTACTTAATCTTATTTTTTGCATTTTCCATGCCATAAAGTCGTGATAAATGCATCATATAATAATCTCGACTTTGCTGGTAAGAGATTATGAGTAATTTCCTTCGCCGCATATAAACATTTGGCGGCGTCAATTTTTCTTCACATTTCTTCACATTCACTAATATCAGACATTTTAAGCAAGAATTTTAAAAAGTCATGAAATTCAGTACAACGAAACCTGCAAAACGTATGAATGGCGCCAAAACCCAGCACATCACCGCATTAAATTGCGGTAAAAAAAATCGTGCGGCAATAATACCGCATGAAATCCGTGTTTTGCAACAGAATCCACCGCATCGCAGCGCGAATATGATTCGCGCGAATATTTTAAGCTCTATGAACAGTTGAAAAGAGACAAAAGTTCACGCAAATAAAAATTGCAGTGCGTAATTTGCCTAAAGCGGGCATTGTTACAGACAAGTTAAAATTGGAATATTTTTTTTTTTATCAGGTACTATAAAAATGGCATTTCAAAAAATATAAATAATTGATGGATTCTCCTTAGTGATTAACTTCTTGGATTTGTCCTGTATCATAATAGAAAAAAAGTTATTTTATGATGCAGTTGTTTGAAAATCGAAGGAAAATGTTGAACTATAATGGTTTTTTTTTTTAATTCTACCTATCCACGAATATAAAGTACGTGTTTATGCAATATTTTTTAAATTCATAATTGGAACATTACGTTGTGAGTGTAGATAAAGTTATTTTATGATGCAGATGTTTGAAAATCGAAGGAAAATGTTGCACTATAATGGTTTTTTTTTTTAATTTTACCTATCCACGAATATAAAGTACGTGTTTATGCAATAGTTTTTGAATTCATATTTGGAACATTACGTTGTGAGTGTAGATAATAGTACATTATGGTACAAGTGCGTAATGTTGGTGATTACCGCTGAGGCGCCATTGAGACCCGAGCCTTTAGGTGAGGGTCTTAAGAGAGCCGAGGACGGTAATCATCAATACACACGTGTATCATACGACGTTTTTCAACACACTTGTGAAGAAAATAATACAAAAAAATCATTTTCAACAGTGAAAACGAGTTGTGATTTTTTTGTCGCAATGGCGGGGTAAATCAATCAGTTTTCCTATGCGCGCGCATCTTACAATGGCTATCGGCCATAGACTAAAACAATGAGGTTTCTTTTTTTTTTAGCTTTTCGCGGATAGCGTTTTAGCCACGTATAAAATGGGGTGTTTCAAGTTTTCTTTATTGCAGAGAAACAAAAGTTATATTTGAGGGCAAGTTTTATTTATTAAACACGTACAAGTTGAAATTATCTATTTGAATACGAAGTTGCATGAAATGAGCAAGCAATATGTTAGGTTCTAGCATTTTGCTGAATTGTTTCACTAGAAGCTATGCCACATTTTATGTATTCAATGGATATCATGGAAATAGTAATTACTACCCATATCATGTTATGGGTATAGTAAGTACTATTTCCATGACAGGAATAGAAAGGGATTAATGTCGAATGGGACACTTTTAATTGATTAACAGTGTTACATTTTATTATATTGCAAAAACTTCAATTTTAACTGGGTTAGAATTAATGACTTATTTTATTAATTTTCATTGGATTGATTTGTGACACTTTTATAATTAGTTTAATTTAAAAGTATTTAAAATGAAGGCAGGAAACCATTATAAAAAAAACTATAATACACTTGTGAATAATAACAATGAAAAAGTCACAGTTTGATTACAGGTATCATTTTATGCCTAATTGCGGTGAAATTAGAGCCACTTTATGAGCAAGTGTGTTGAAAAATATATTAAATCATCCATAAGAATAAAATGCGTAATATTTGTCAGTCAACAACGTGGTTCATAGCTAGGCTGATTGCACAGGGTGCGCCATTTCAATGCGTTATTTATCAATTTCGTCATTGTAATTTCAATCGCTCCTGTTATTGGCATTTCTGAGTTAATAGGCTAAACATAGGTAAACCATAGATTACGCAATATTAAAATTTCTATGCCAGTAATAGGATTTTAGATAGCCTTTTTAAAATTTTGTGATAATATATGTATAATTACTATTTCACTGGATGAAACAACTCTTAAAATAAAAATTAGAATATTTCCTTCGATGTCATTATAATTTTTGTATGCTTGTGCATTTCAATATGATTTCCTGGGCATTTGATTACGAAGGAAAGCACTCTATTAAAGTGCCAATAACAAGTTATCTTCCCCTAGATAAAGTGACAGTGGTTATTACTGAAAACTATTTTAAATCTTCTTTAATCCATTAATGGTCTATAGCCGGTTGCGTCATCCCCAGAAAGTGATGGAATGATCGATTTGTATGCAGCCCTAATACCAAGCTTTTGCAAACAAAATACCTCCCATAAACAATACGATTATTTACGATATGAAAATACTGCAATATTTGATAACCTTTTCAATAACGAAATGTTACTGAACCGCATTTGGAGCACGAAAAAGGTTTTTTTTTTTTTACAATAATAAAACATAAAACCAATCCTGTATAGTCAGTTATTTCTAAAAATAAATCGTCACGAAATTGTCGATTAGCGTGAAACCTAGACTGATCGACCCAGAAAAATGCCACTCTAAATCCATAGACGGACGGACGGCTATACGTCGTAAAGTAACTAGTCTAGTCCAATTCAGGCGGGTCAGCAATATTCATTCCGAAGTCGATATTATTACGTAATGCCAACTTCCACATGAGCATTCGCCACCAAAACAATTGCCTCACGCTCACGCGTTACCTAATAGGTCAATGACATCATTCGAATCGATCGAATCACCTCACCACTTTTATCTATAGTTAGGCAAAACCATAACGGTTAACTTTTATGTTTTGAAACTTTTGTAACTAAATGAAAAGATATTCTATAACAGGTTTCTGATGTCTTCCTAGTCATAATAAACCGAAATCGCAACGTGTATCGTAATGTCATATTTAATGTCCCACCAAAGGTTCGGTTTCGGCTACCAAAATTGCTTTCGGCCGGAGTTACGTTTACAGAAACTGCTGATAGATGTTATAGATAGACAATTAAAAACTGACTGCATCGTTCGTCTATGTAGCCTAGTCAACAAATGCTTTTTTAACCGACTTTCGAAAAAGGAGGAGGTTTTATGTTCACCGATATCTCCGTCAATTGTGGACCGATTTTGAAAATTCTTTTTCTGTTTGAAAGAATATGTTTCGAAATTGGTTCCATTTTAATTTGGCGAAGATCTGATGAAGAACTTCGAAGATATACAACAGAACTCTTCTATAAATAACGGCAAATCTCTCGGGATTGCTGCAATCGCATGTCTGTTTATTGTTTATACCATTTCATAACATAACATCACGGCAGTACGCTCTTAAGGGGTAAGCAGATCTCTCATTTGATCGGTTTTGTTCAAGTTTCATGATATTCGGGTGATCTATTCTGGCGTTATAGGAAACTTACTAAACAACTTGGCTATTAGGTAGGTATAACTAAATAGAGAAAAAAAAAATTACAAAAGAATACTACCGACCTCCAAATAAGAAAACTACAAAGTGAAAGTGTCCATAACGCAAAAAAATGCCACCTACGAAAGACACAGACTGCCAAAAATAAAGTTATTTTTCACTTTGTAGTTTTCTTATTTGGAAGTCGGTAGTATTTTTTTGTAAAAAAGTTTTTTTATTGTTCAACTTTTTTCAGCAGTTGCAAAAATGTCAGTCCAGGAGACTGAGATTTACCAATTTTTTTGTTTTCATTAAATTGTTTTTAACTTTAGCAATTTTTGCGAGAGAAACATTTATTTTTTAAATCATCTGCATGCTATGCCGTAGCATGCAGATGATTTAAAAAATAAATAATCGAATGACACCTTGCTCATATTTTCCGAGATTGCTAGAAAAAGTTGAACAAAAAAGCCTTTGTTGACTAGACTATGTGAGTGAAAGTAATCATTTGTAGGTTCTATCCAGGCCGCAAACCAACATGGGAGGAGCAAGCCTGGAGACAAAATTTTATCTCGGTTAATAGCAACAGGCATTGGCTTACGACCGTGCGTAATTCAATGCAATTTAAACCATATTTCAATGATGAAAAGGACAAATGACGCGCTTATGAAAAACAACGACTAATAAATGTGTTTTTACAAAATGTTTACTTTCATCCATCAACAATGTAAATATACCATCGTGAATAGAATGGAAACTGACAGTTGATAAACATTTCCAGGTATTCTTCCCTGACGTTGAACGCGCAGAATGGCTGAATAGGGTATGTAATGTATATCAATTTAGCAAATTACTTGAGCTACGTCCTACACCGAGTTAATACTCGCATATGTACACTCGCGAGCAATAAACTGGAAACACTTCGCGCTTTGCACAAAACAATTTTTTACAATTTATTTGAATTGTGGTATATCATTTGACAGGTAATTTTGTTAGCTTTCAACCTCTTTAAATATCATAACCAAAGATTCACCTTATGTCATGGAACGTACTTAAAAAAAAAACATTTTTTTAAATAAAACACCTATTGTTTGGTAGTTTGAACCCCTATAAAAAGTGGGCGTGTAAGAAAATTAAATATATCACTATCCAAATTTCATTGCATAGAAATTGTAAACATTTGTTTTGAGCAACGCGCGGTGAAGTGATTCCAGTATATTGCTCGCGAGTGTAGTTCCCCTCCCACGTCACTTAAACTATTCGCAGCGCACTTATTGATTTTGCGGGGAATTCTATGTGGGTAATTTCTAGACTACATAATATCATGTTAACTTACCACAGTGTCTCAAGAAGAAAGTCTATGACCAGTGTGTATTGCCAGTGATGACATATGGCTCTGAGACGTGGTCGCTTACAATGTGCCTTATCAGGAAGCTTACAGTCACTCAAAGTGCAATGGAGAGGGCTATGCTCGGAGTTTCCTTGCGTGATCGAATCAGAAATGTGGAGATCCGCAAGAGAACCAGGGTTACCGACATAGCCCGAAGAATTGTCAAACTTAAGTGGCAGTGGGCAGGGCACATTGCTCGCAGAACGGATGGCCGATGGGGCCGAAAAGTTCTGGAATGGCGATCGCGAACCGGAAGACGATACGTTGGAAGGCCTCCCACTAGGTGGACCGATGACCTGGTTAAGGTTGCGGAAAGGCGCTGGATGCGAGACGCACGGGATATGGTCAATGTGGCGACGCCTGGGGGAGGCCTATGTCCAGCAGTGGACGTCTTTCGGCTGAAATGATGATGATGATGACTTATTATGAAAGGTATCATGCCATATTCTTCGACTAACGATAATTCAACAACACACGATTGCTTAGTTTAGGGATCCTGGGCTAAATCCAGGATCGGGATGTTTACTTGGGATTCTCCGGTTACTGAGACTGTTCACCGCCCAAGTCGCACCGACGATAGAGTCTGAATATGTGCCCGGTAAATTATAGTAATTTCGACCCTTATTACTAACAAGTTGATACCGTAGCTGACCAAATGTGGGTGTACTTAACTAAACACCTCAGCCTTCGTCAGAAAATAAAGCCCTGATTTTATTATCACAGATTCTTCTCCAAGTGTGGCCAAATGTGAACCACTTCGCTCGCAATCTGCTTAAGGAGTCCATTGAGCCGGCAGTGGCGGAGAGCTTGGCCAACTTCAAACTCAGTGGCTTCAAGTTTGAACGCATTATTCTTGGTACTATCGTAAGTATTATTAGTTTTAACTAATGATTCATAACCTAAATACACAGTCTATCGCATCTCGAAATGCTGTTAGGATACCTTATCTGTAAAATCCTTAGAACAAGGTGAAATCAATTCTTGAAGTATCAACGGAATGGAATATAACGTGCTAGCAACAGAAAATAATCAAGAATTGCATGATAACATATCAAATTAAACGACTAGAAACTTATCTAGTTTTGTTAGTAGTTAATTAAATTTAAGCCATGGTCGTAAAATTTGAAGTATTAAAGTACGTGGTATTGCTATTAGCTTTCTACGGTGTCGCTGACGTCACCCGTGTTATAAATTTTTATAGTAGTTGTAACGACGATGTTATTCCTTACAGGCGCCGCGAGTTGGCGGTGTGAAAGTTTACGACAAGAACCTGTCTAGGGATGAAATCATCATGGACATCGACTTGTTGTGAGTAACTATAAAACAGAAAATGAAGAAGGAAATGCATAAGATCTCATTAGGTAGAGTCGTCAAAAAAACCCAAGTAACACTGCCAAAATAACACATCAAGACTGACATAAAATTATTAACAAAAAATGCTTGACAGCATTTCTTAAGACTCAATGGTTAATATTATTTTGTATGTTACTTCTGTTCCGTATTTAACTATATATTTGGCTCAATTAGTTAGATATGAGTTGTAACCTACTTTCTTTGCTGACTTTACATAAGATGATTAATAGTTTGAGTGGTCTCATATGCATCAGAACTATTGAAGATAAAACAAAAATTTGTATTTGTCATCGCAATTGACGATAATGACGGAACGTTAGTATCAGCTACGGTTTCTAATGCGTTCAAATTGATTTCAGCTATGCTGGTGACTGTGATATCTCCTTCGTTCTGCAACGCATCCGTGGTGGCATCAAAGATCTTCAGGTGAGAGTTAACCAGTGGGCCATGTAGAAAAGATTGATTTCCAGAAGACCTTATCAGAATATCAGCGCAGCGTTATTTCCTTCTATCGCTGCACATGCTGAGATAGGAGCCTTTTTGTTCTCGCACGGGGCTTTTTAACCGACTTACCAAAAAGGAGGAGGTTCTGTGTTCGACATTATGTATGTTTTTTTTTTGTGTATGTTCACCGATATCTCCGTCAATTGTGGACCGATTTTGAAAATTCTTTTTTTGATTGATAGAGCATATTTCGAAATTGGTCCCATTTTAATTTGGTGAAGATCTGATGAAGAACTTCGGAGATATACAACAGAACTCTTCAATAAATAACGGAAAATCTCTAGCGACTGCTGCAATCGCATGTCTGTTTATTGTTTATACCATTTCATAACATAACATCACGCCAGTACGCTCGAAAGGGGTACGCAGATCCCTCATTTCACCGATTATGTTCAAGTTTCATGTTATTCTGGTAATCTATTCTGGCGTTAGAGGTACTTACTTAGTATACAACTTGCCTATAATATTTAGTAGGTACAACTAAAAAGGGTAAAATAAAAAACATTTTGCAAACAAATACTACCGACTTCCAAATAAAAAACTACAAAGTGAAAAATAACTTTGTTTTTGGAAGTCGGTGTCTATATAGCATAAAAATTGGTACCTACGAAAGATGAAAGAAATTATAATTAAATTATTTAAATAGAATATATTTTATAATATATTTTTTATTTCAATTAATTTATTTTTATTATTGTTATTCATTTTATGCTTATTTCTCGTGTCTCCTGTGCGGGTCACAAATAAATATTTTTCTTTCTTTCTCTTCTTTCTATTTCTTCAATAAATATCAATTACATTGGAGATAGTGGTCAAGCGCGAGCCTATCAATAATAATAAAAAAAAGACTAGCTTCTGCCTGCGGTTTCGCCCGCATGGAAATTAGAAACTATCTCAGGGAAATGTACTTATCTACTATCGGGATAAAAACATCCTATTTCCTAATCCAGGGCATGGTCTACCTGAGTGCTAAGTTTGATCCTAATCCCTTCATCAGTTGAGAGCTTGGGGCGGTTTGTTAAACATACTTCCAACCATCCAGACTTTCACATTTAAAATGTTAATAGGATTATCCCTCATGGTTTGGAGAGCAGTGGTGGCCCAGTGGTAACGGCCGCGACTTACAATTTGTAGGTCGTGGATTCGAAACTGGGCAGGCGCTTTACTTTGTGTATGATTTCATCTGCTGCTCTAAAACGGTGAAGGGAAACATCGTGGGGAAATCGGCATGTCTTAGAACCAAAAATTCTAAGACATGTGACATCCACTAGCATGCACTGGGCCCGCGTGACCGCGGACCGAATGGGTGTCTTAAGTGTGGCAAAGAGGGTCCATCTATCCCATCCTATGCCTAATAGTTTGTATATTATGTTATAGATCCACGGTATGGTGCGCGTCGTGATGAAGCCCTTGATCACCAAGATGCCTTTAGTGGGAGGACTTCAGATATTCTTCCTGAACAATCCGTCTATTGACTTTAACTTAGTCGGCGCCGCTGATGTTCTAGATATGCCAGGATTCAGGTAAGAACGTTAGGAACTTTATACACAAAATTGGTTCAGCAGTTTTTGAGAATATATACATAAAGTTCGGTTATGAAGTCGGCAAAAATCTAAATTTTCTCTTAAAATAATTTATTATTATTCCAGTGATATTCTTCGTCGCTGTATCGTTGAGCAAGTGGCTAAGATGATGGTGCTACCAAATAAATTGCCTATTAAATTGAGCGACGAAATACCTACTGTAGATCTGAGAATGCCTGAACCTGAGGTAAGTACTAAAACCTGTGGCAAAACTTATCCAGCAAGGACTGATCTCTCAAGTATTATAATAATGTTATTTTTATGGAATTTAAATCAGTTTTATGTTTACAGGGTGTGCTTCGTATTCATCTCGTTCAAGCTCAGAATCTTATGAAGAAAGATATCTCAATGATTGGTGAGATAATTTAAAATAACTTTTCATGCATTAAGAAAATCTAAATCATTTACTATAAGTTCGCGACTAATTTCTATAACATAGTAAATTTTACTAAGTATTTGTGTACGTTGTCCAGGTAAGGGTAAGTCAGATCCGTACGCGATCATAACGGTGGGCGCGCAGCAATGGAAGACGAAACACATCGACAATAACGTCAACCCTCGCTGGGACTACTGGTGCGAGGTAAGCATGCAGACGAACCATCGATATCTTTCCCCGTTAGATCTACTATTTTGTTCATGCACATGGGTATATTTAAAACTTTTATAAAGTAGTGTTTATAATTAGATTTTTAACAGATTCAAGAGTTCGCTTAGCGAGCACACGATTTATTTCTTAATGTTGGTATATAACATTTAAGATGTGCTTGCTTATTTTTATTAATCGGGCTTTGGATATATTTGGTAAGTGAGGTAATGTCTTGACTCATTTCTGATTTATTCAAATGCATTGCGTATCATTATCTTCACTGAACACGCGCATTTTATTCTATCTACAATTTCTCTTCACGACGAGAATTGCAAGTTACTCGTAAAAGCTGTATGGCATTATGAAGTAGCAACCTATTAAAACTGAAACACTTAAGTAATGGGTAATTTTATATCCATTTTACCACCAACCAATTAACTAATTACGTTTTACATTAACGGGCAAAGGTGATTTTATAATAATATTTTGCTATTTCAATTTAAAATGCATTATCAGGAATGAGCATGACCAACGAAGCATTTTTATTTAATTTTATATTGAAGATTGTATACTGGCTGGCAGTGGTTATCAATTCAAAAACTCGACAGTTAGCTTTCTTTCAGTTTCAGTATATGATGTTCTCAGGATTGTATTACTTTATTTCTCATTTTTAACAACTGAGCCAATTGAGTGGTTATTAAACAATATATTTTATTTAAATAATTTATTTGCATGATAAAATTAACTTGGTTTAAAAAGGTCAATGATATTATTCAAGAAAGATATCTTCTAAAAGAATTAAGGCTTTTTCAAAATAAAAATTCAGGAATGTGATAACAGTTTTCAAGTTACCTACCTCAAATGATAATTATTCTACAATAACAAAGTTACATAATATTTTGGCTTCAAATTAGTTAACAATGTAAAATATGCTTTTTTATAAGTCAGTAGGTTAATGCGGGCGTAATCCGCACGCTGAAATTGGTCGTGAAATGTTACAAAGTAAGTAGTTATGAACAAGATTTTGTTTTCCTCACTTATGTTTGCGTCGGACTATGCGCGTGTGGCATACAGGCGCGTATAATGCAATCTCTGGGCCAAGCGTTGGAAATAGAAGTGTTGGACAAGGACGAGGGCAACAATGACGACAAGCTCGGCAAGTAAGTACGTGCACGCGGTGACGGGGGGCGGGAGGGGGGGGAGTAGAGGTGCTGGGGCAGGGCGCAAGGAACCGGGTATACGCTACGCTGACGGTTGCACTCGCTTCACCGCATTGTAACTGTCTTGAAGCTTCTGAACATCGGCCAACGCGACGCTTGTCTGATAGTTACAGTGGCATGTGGCCCATGTTCCACTGTAAACTAGATGACCTACTGCATAGCAATTAACAAGCAGTCGTCGAGTGGTGTCCTCTCAAAGCAGCGTAGGCTTGGTATTAGCAGGTCATGCGACCCCGAGTCCTTGTGCTTTTTGGAATGAGACCCTCGATAGAAAGTAATGAGAGATCTAGACAAACTTTAAATATTTTTTATAATTACAATGATTAATTTTTTAATATAAATAACATATTCCTTGTAAAAAGTACTATTCCAGATTCTCTCATTACAAAAGACCTAATTTAGCTGCATGTGTAGTCAATAGTGCTTTTAGAATATAGTATGTAGACGGTGAAGGTGAGTTTCCTAGATATGTCTCGTTATATTATTAATTAATTATTGTGCATTTCTTTTCTTCTAAGTTTTCTAATATGCAGGCATGACAATAACAACATTAGAGAGGTCGCATGTTTGATGTAGCGACCTCATTACTGTTGTTGACACGAATTGATAAACTTGCCAGATGGTCAGGGGTAGGAAATCGGGCCAAAAATATTCAAAAGTAATTAGTGTTCTAAATTCTATGAAAGATGTGTGTTTAGGCAAAATTTGGCATACAACTAATATATAGATATAATGTGATTTTGTCCCAAGGCGTTAATAAGCTCAAGGACGAGTCAAGTGCTGCAGTTCGAGCTCTGGGACTGGGACCCTGGCATGGGCATACAGAACGATGATTATCTTGGCAGGTCCGTCTCGCGCTACTCGTGCATTGACACATTAGCGACATTTCATTGCCGTGTTTTTTAATTTGTTTTATTTTTAATTTTGACTCTTATTATCACCGTTGCATTCAATAGCTCAACTTTTATTTACCATAATCTCATGCTGGTGATGCTAAGACTCATCATGGTTTTATCTGTTTTGACTACTTTGGTGTTCTATTTTATATCTACAGCTGTTGTGTGTGAGATTGATTTTTGCCTTCAATAGGAATACCGATCAGATATATGGGGACATACAATATGATATTTTAATCAAAGTGGCAAGTTGACTACCGATAACCGCTTACAATATTTACTTACTTTACAAATTAAGGAAATACATTTAAATATATTTACAAATTAATAAATTTGACACCTGCGCTTGTTTTGACATAATTTAACATGTATCTATACACCCTGAAACCTATTAATTATTCAGCAAAAATGTACAGAAACATAAAACTAATTTCTAATCTCCCGACGATAACTTAATATGTATGTATTTGTATATAACTTGGTGGGTTGTAACAGTCAGTACTCCGCACCAGCGCGACGATATTGGTCATCAAGCTTTTCGACTGGGACCGCACAGGACGAGACGAAAAACTGGGCAGGTCGGTCGCTGCCGCTACACAGAACAACTGTATCTGACAATGTACATACATTCTCACAGTCAACTAACATACTTGTCACTGAAAGCGACCACGGACCATACTATTAGCACACAAAGACCTAAATTAAACCCTACTGACCGAACATTGCGGTGTAAAATCACACAACGCATTCACTAGACACTTATATACACATTGCACAACGCTGTGTCATTTTATTGGGTCATAATAACACATCAATTTACTTTTTAACACACATTCGGTAGTTAGTATTATTGCGACTCAAATGGGAGGGATCATTCATTGCTATAAAACATTTTATGTAGCTTTTATTTTAACGCTACATAATCACACTATAACGTTGAAATGTAACATGAACGTAATTTTATTATTCCTTTGAGCTTTCCTTAAGAGGAAATATGGGCAGAGAGCGCCGACTGAATTTCCTTAGTAAAAAGTCATCATTCGAGGTTTGGCTCTCGTCTCTTTCCTCCTCCAATATTGGACCAATTTCAAATATTTTCCATAAACTGGTAAAGTAAGATATATACTATGTCCCTATGTTTTCCTTTTTAACCGACTTTCGAAAAAGGAGGAGGTTCTATGTTCGACTTCTTGTATGTTTTTTTTTTTTTTTTTTTTTGTGTATGTTCACCGATATCTCCGTCAATTGTGGGCCGATTTTGAAAATTATTTTTTTGTTTGAAAGAGTATGTTCCGAAATTGGTCCCATTTTAATTTGGTGAAGATCTGATGAAGAACTTCGAAGATATACAACAGAACTCTTCAATAAATAACGGCAAATCTCTCGGGACTGCTGAAATCGCATGTCTGTTTATTGTTTATACCATTTCATAACATAACATCACGCCAGTGTGCTCTTAAGGGGTAAGCAGATCTCTCATTTGATCGGTTTTGTTCAAGTTTCATGATTTTCGGGTAATCTATTCTGGCGTTATAGGAAACTTACTAAACAACTTGCCTATTAGGTAGGTAAAACTAAAAAGTGAAAAATAAAAAAACTTTTTTACAAAAAAATACTACCGACTTCCAAATAAGAAAACTACAAAGTGAAAAATAACTTTATTTTTGGAAGTCGGTGTCCATAACGAAAAAAAATGTTACCTACGAAAGACACCGACTTCCAAAAATAAAGTTATTTTTCACTTTGTAGTTTTCTTATTTGGAAGTCGGTAGTATTTTTTTGTAAAAAAGTTTTTTTTACATTTATATTTGTCAAATTTGTACACTAAGCCTCTGTTGACAGCGCAATTTTGAGCATTTTTTGAGGGCTCTAGTGCTTCTAAAGATCATCAAGAAGGAAAACATTGGGACATAGTATATATCTTTAATTTTCAGTTTACGGAATATCTATTAAATTGGTCCAATATTGGAGGAGGATAGAGACGAGAGCCAAACCTCGAATTATGACTTTTTACTAAGGAAATTCAGTTGGCGCTCTCTGTCCCCGTTTCCTCTTAATGTATAAAGACTAATCCAAACTGTATGTCCACAACCCGTTCCTCTCTGTATTCCAATACTTACACATACCTGCTTGTGTTCACTGAATGTTGTGTTATGCACTGATTGTATCTATTTCTACTTAAAAACAATGGTGTATTCCCGTTTACATCCCTATGGCCTCACCAATAGCAACTATTTTGTTGCCATGTAATATATTTTTATATTTGTTGGGAATACATCTACAAAAAATTTCACTTTGGAATGTTTACTTTATTGTGCTAACTAATCTATCTGGTAAAGTTTACTTCGGTGGAACATACGGGCTACAACTTCTTATAATTTCAGGTGTTCGCTAGATATCTCACAAGTTGTACGCTTCGGTCGTTTCGACACGGTAAGCAAACTTACATAATGATTGTATTTGTTAATTCAATTGGTTTACTACAAGGTATGTTAACGGCATTCAATTTTTTTAGTGGCAAACTCTTCAGGAAGCCAAACATGGAAAAGTCGAGTTGCGTCTTTCATGGCACCGTCTTACCACCGATGTGTCGGCACTTAGCCGCGTAAGTAGAGTTCTGACACCGATATTAATTATACATTTTGTACCTGTAACTTTTTGTAGGTATTTTAACATTATTAATTTCAGGCTCTGACGGAAACACTGCTGTTTAAGACGGGAGAACTAAGCTCCGCTGTCTTATCTGTTTACATCGACTCGTGCAAGAAATTACCTGTAAGTTTATGGTCTCGCTTTATATTTTTTACATTTTATAAAGAATATTTGAAAGACACGTTGTACATTTATTATAAGCGCTTTTAAATCTTATCCAAAGTAGTAGTATATAATAAGCTTAATAAAAAAAAAACTTTCACCAGAATGCACGAACCCAGTCTCGTCCCGATCCTTACCTGACGGTAACAGTTGGTAGAAAGACAGAGAACAGCGCTGTGCAGATGAGGACCGATGATCCTGTCTATGAGATTGGATACTCTTTCCTCGTACAGAACCCTGAGAGCGATAACTTGGAGATTAAGGTAATTCGATTGAAATATGGCCTAAGGCTGGCCGAGAGAAAGACCAATCTATTCTGATGCACAAAGACACAAATCAGGTTTTAGTTTTACCAAGCGGTAATGTGTTACCCAGTTACTGGGTTGTGGAGGTCAGATGCGAGCCGCAACTTTTATGTAATTTTTTTAAGGTTTTGATTTTACTCATACAAAGACGTACCTTGAACAACGTTGTATTCATTTTGATGAAACCTATAGCTTTAAACTTCATAGAGTGGACATTTTACGGTCAAGTAACTTTTTCACTTCTGTAGGCGGTGGCGTAGTGTACGAATAAGGTTGGTCTGGAAGTTTCTTTTCGTGTCGAATAAGTCAAATTATTTTTTTCGGCTCAATACTTAGCAACATGTGATTTAAGATAAAAACTATCGCTCTTATTTCACCCGGCTTATTCATACACATGCTACCGAGCAGGCACTAGCCTAAATATAAGCCTAGTGGAGTTATTCATGAAGTGAGTCCGAAATATGAATTTCTCAATTTTAGGTTCTGGATTCAAAAACAGGAGGCCAACTCGGTCAGTTGACGTATGGAATCTCAAACCTGTTGAAACAAAAGGATCTCAGCCTGTTGACTCAGCCGCTCACGCTGCAGAGATCCGGCCCCGAATCGAAGATTATCTTGTCTTTACAACTGAAGGTTAGTAACTAACTTATCTCACGTCATCGTTATCATTTCACCCGAATAATGAAGAAAATAGGTAAATTTATTTGTGACCCGCACAGGAGATACGAAAATTAAAAGCACAACATATATATTTTTATTCAATTTATGGAATATCTTTTAAATTGGTCCAATATTGGAGGAGCAAAAAAAGACAAGATCCAAACCTCGAATTATGACTTTTTACTTAGGAAATTCAGTCGGATGTATACGAACGCATTTCCTCTTAATCGGGCTTGCCTGTGGAGACTAAACTAGAGCCTGCAGCCAGAGCAGATCGCGCGCGTTATCGCTCGGCTTATACAGCAACAATGGGTGACAGCGAGTCCGATATACATTTAAACAGCGATAACTTTATCATAAATGTGCATGAAATGCTTTAGGTACCTAACTAACGTATTTAAAAGTTCGTAAGGATTAATAATGTATCCGTCTAAATAGCTTATGAATTACCGTTGTACGTGACCATTTTTTTAGAACTTAGAATGGGTATAGTAAATCCTTAAAAGAAAGATATATGCGTGTTTTCTCTAGACCTATAAAAGAGGAATAACCCGCCATACATTGTTGTTTTGTATCTCAAAGGGATTAGGCAACGTTTTCGATGAAATCAGCTTGACTTTTGCCGACATTTTCAACAATTATCGTCATATTTCAACCAATATACAAAACCCTAACACATTATACAGCTAAACCTTCCTCATGAATCATTCTGTCTATTGGCAAAAACCGCATGAACATCCGTTCAGTAGTTTTTGAGTTTATCGCGAATAGACAGAAAGACGGTAGGGACGCAAAGTGTCCTAGTTTTATAGTATGTAGTGATAGTGAAGGAATAACTGTATCATACGCACTGAGGTATTGACAGATTAAACTTAAAACTATTTCTTTCGCAATAGATTTTGAAGGAAGCAATCAAGGAAGAGGACTTTGAGGAGGAGTCAGAAGCCGAGCCGCCGAAGCCCTCGCCCGCACCCTCGCCCCCGGCGACTCCGGCCGCGCCGCCCTCCCCACCTGTCACCGTTGATGACATCGACATTCATAAACCTGTCCCGCCCCTGACCGATCCAGGTGTGTTTTTGAGAAACATAGTTATATATGAATAAGAATAAAAAAAGTTAATGTAAAAAACATAATAAATATGGTTTTGGTCAGTCAGCTCGCGATTATGTATCCTCCGACTGCACAGCATGATTTTCTTCTTGTTTACACCTTTTTAGTTTGCTTCTTAAGCAGTTGGGTTTTAATGTTTATCACAATATTTTTTTAACGAGTGGGTGTGTCTCTGTGGCGTCGAAGTTCCTAAACGGATAAACTGATTTCGATTTAATTTTTTTATAGTTTAAAAGGTGTCTGTACCGAGAGTGTTCTTAGCTATGTTTAATGAAAATCGGTTCAGTCGTTCGAATGGGCGTTTTACCGTCTGAGTCTGGATGTTTTCGCAAGATATCGACAATCTAGAGCAGAATGCTCGAAATTGTAACAGAAATATGCAATGTCCCAGAAAGACGAAATGAAAACCTTCCATCATTGATGCAAAATATCGGGTCCGTGTTAAAGTGTAATATTCAGCAGAGTGAAATAATTTCAATTCACCGCAATCCAGCAAAGTAACAGGCCCAAAAACATAGTTGTGAAATTGGCATCACGTATATTGCGTGACAATGTCCTTAGTTCACATCGATTAGGTAAGGGACTTGCCACTGACCAACTTGGCATATCAGGATCTTCCCTGCCAATATATATGCACGAGCACCTCACCTTGAAGAACAAGCATTTATTTCGTGAGTGTCGAGAGGCTGCCAAAAAGCACAATTATAAGTTCATATGGGTCAAGCACGGAACCATTCTTGTTCGCGAAAAGGAAGGGGCAAGGGCTTTCGCTATCAGAACTTCGCAATACGTCGCTAAAATCAAGCCTGGCTATCTGCACGGCTTTCGGCATTTGCAAGTGTCTTACTCATTGATTTCCTATGTACGTATAATTATTTGTATCTCCTGAGCGAATATTGTTGCAAGGTCGAATATATTTATATTTTTGTAAAATACTGTTTTACCTGCGTGGAAGTGATGGCTAATTTTGTAGGCAGTTTTATGCAGACATTTGCTATGCGTTTTTTGATAGGCGGCAACATATTTTTTGTTTTTATGGTACTTATTTTAGTCAAAGATTGTGTGTACTGGCTGGCGTATTGTTTGTTGTTATGTTCGATTTACTTTATTGAGCTATGCTTGTTTCCTGTATTTGTTTCGTTCCATTTTGTTGCTTTAATGAGCGTAAATATTGCGATTACGTTTACAACGGCTAATGCATGGGTGATTACTATTTTCTGTAGTGTCCAACACGACAATGACTGATAAATTAGTAATATATTATCAAAACTGCAGGGGAATCCGCACTAAATTGCATATTCTTTATATGAATATCTTAGCTAACTGTTATGACATAATAGTTTTGACTGAGAACTGGTTGACGCCCAGGGTATATAACAAGGAGTTCATTGATGACCGTTATGAGGTATATCGATGTGACCGTGACCGCGTGGCTACTAATAAAAAGGACGGAGGTGGTGTTCTCGTTGCAGTTTCGAAGGGTTTGCATTCGGTCGGAATAGCTTTGCGTTCATCTATGAAAAACAACAATAACAAAAACATATAACAGATTCTTGTTCAGTTACCTAGCACACCCAAAGGTAAGTTCCAAGTCATTGCGGCAGTGTATATACCACCTAGAACGCCTGAGTGTGTTTACGCTGAATATTTTGACGTTTTGCAAGCGCGTAATGAGGACAGAAGTATTGAAAAATTCTCATTGTTGGGGGATTTCAATTTGCCGGAGGTCGATTGGGTTGCTTGCACAGACAATAGCTCTCAATCTGCTCAGATCTGTAGAGGTAATTCACCCGTATGTAGTAACCTGAAAGTCTTTATGTCCTTTCTAAGTGCTCATCAGTATAACACCATAAAAAATCTGAACGGAGCATTGTTGGACTTAGTCATAAGTAATAATGATTGCACCATTTCCGCACCCACAGACTACTTGTTGCAGCTTGATCACCACCATCCCCCATTCTGTGTATTCATCTCGCTGCGTTTGACCCAGAGATCTATGGCACGCAAGACAATAAAAAAATATAATTATTTTAAGGCAAATTATGACATAATTAATGACGACTTGAAATAAATAAATTGGAGAGAAGCCTTAAGTTACCAATCCGTTGACTCATCTCTTGATAAGTTTTATAGCATAATTTTTGGTATGATTAAAAAACACGTACCCTTGACTGACTGCAGATCTTTTAAGTTTCCTGTGTGGTTCTCAAAGCCTCTTACCTATACATATTTATAAAAATAAGGCTAAATCCTGGGTTAGATGGAAAATGTATCGCAATATCTCAGACTACGAGCAATTCTCACTGTACCATTCTCGATTCCAAGATGGATGCAAAATGTGTTACAAAAAGTATATGAATTCTATTGAGGACGGCATTCGGCATAATGTTAAGCATTTTTGGACTTTTATCTCTAACTAGCTGTCCCACGCGGCTTCGCTCCCGTCAACTGGCTACGTACCTACCCTATCCTACCTACCCTACTCTACACCTACCCTACACCTACCCTATACCTACCCTACACCTACCCTACACCTACCCTAACCTACCTACCCTGCCCTACCCTACCTACCCTGCCCTACCCTTCCTACCCTACCCTACCTACCCTTAATACTATACGAATGTAACCTGTAAACTTTTGTTTCTACCGGCGGCGGCGATCTAATTAAAATTTAGAACATAAAAGCTGCTATTGTGAGTCAATCTTAAAGGATAGACATATGCTGTCGCGGACTTTTTTTTTTAAATTTTAAAGAAGAACAATTCCATAATACATTATATTTGCGTAACTTAAACCGTTTACGCAGCGCACGCAACAAAAGCTCTCAAAAAGGAATATTTTTGCCCGTTTTTGCAACATTTTTCATTTATGCTCGGCTCCTATTGGTTGTAGCGTGATGTTAGAAAAATTCTTTTTGTGTTGGATAGTCCATTTATCGAGGGAGGTTATAGGAACCTCCCTCGATAAATGGACTATCCAACACAAAAAGAATTTTTCAATTCCAACCAGTAGTTCCTGAGATTAGCGCGTTCAAACAAACAAACAAACTTCAGCTTTATAATATTAGTATAGATAGAAAGAAATCTGCAGGCATTCCGTCCACAATTAAATTTAACAACCAGACCACTAATAACCCGGAAGACATTTGTGATCTTTTTTCCGACTATTTTAATTCGGTTTATGAACCATCGACTTCGGCTAATATTCCATCTACGTACGACGATTGCTCTGAAAGCTGCACTCTGTTAAGTAACATACAGTTCACTACTGATGAAGTACTTAGTGCGCTCAAGGCATTGGATCCTTCTAAAGGGCCAGGATCGGATGGTCTACCAGTATTTTTCATTAAACGAACGGCTGATAATATCTGTACACCGTTGCAAATCATATTTAACCTGTCTATTTCCCAGGGATGCTTTCCTGAAGCGTGGAAACTGGCAAACATAACCCCTGTTTACAAGTCGGGACCTAGGGATGATGTTGAGAATTATCGTCCTATATCCATACTGTCAGCTTTGTCAAAGGTTTTCGAGAGACTAGTCCATAATAAAATACATCCTTTATTGCACAATAATAGCATCCACTAACAACACGGATTCAACCAACCTAGTTACTTTTGTGGACTATCTATTTAACAACATGGACTCACGTATTCAAGTTGACGCTATTTACACTGATTTTCAGAAAGCCTTTAACAAAGTTGACCATCAGCTGCTGTTGAACAAGATTGCATTTAATGGTATTCGTGGCGATCTTTTGAGATGGTTCTCTTCTTACGTATCGAATAGGACTCAGAGAGTGGTGGTAAACGGTTTCGTTTCCAGCACTTTAAGTGTTACGTCCGGAGTGCCTCAGGGTTCCATTTTGGGGCCACTTATGTTTATAATTTTTATTAATGACATCAATAAGTGTTTTCTAAATTCGAAATTGTTACTATACGCAGACGATCTCAAAATTTTTAGGCCAGTCGGAAATCATCGCGACTGTCTTCTCTTACAAGAAGATCAAGATAGGTTCACTGCGTATTGTTCAAATAATAAACTCCAACTTAGTATATCCAAATGTTGCTGCATCAGTTTTACTAAAAATAAAAATATTTTAATAGTAGTTTATGATACTGTTGCATAATGAGGGGTATTAAAACATGAGTGTGTGTTTAAAAACCGAGCCGTAGGCGAGGTTTTTAATAGTATTCACACGAATGTTTTAATACCTAGTTATGTGCAGTTTCATACACTACTTTATCTACACTCATACATTTTGGGATTGAACCTACTAAATACCTTTTTTTTCATAAAAGCATCATATAATAATCTCGACTTTGCTGGTAAGAGATTATGAGTCAGGAGTCATCCTTCGCCGCAAATAAAATATTTTGCGGTGTCAAATTTTCTTCATATTCACTAATATCAGACATTTTAAGCAAGAATTTAAAAAAATCTCATGAAATTCATACAGCGAAACCTGCAAAACAAAACGTATGAATGGCGCAAACAAAACCCATCACATCACCGCATTATCCGCGCATGCGCTAAGGCTTAGCACACGCACTGCGATATTTATTCGCGAGATTTTTTCCGCCCATTCTGCGACCTATGGCATTGTATGAAGCTGCTATGCTGGTAAAAATTCGTGCGGCAATAATACCGCATGAAAGCAGTGTTTTGCAACAGAATCCACCGCATCGCGGCGCAAATTTAATTCGCGCGAATATTTTGAGCTCTTTGAACATGTAGAAAGAGACAAAATTCGCGCGAATAAAAATCGCAGTGCGCGCGTTGGAATTGTCACAGACAATTTAAAATTGGAATCAAATCTTTTTATAATAGTTACTAAAATGGCATTACAAAAAAAATATTGATGGAAACTCCTTAGTGATTTACTTCTTGGATTTGTCCTCCCAAGTAACACATCAAAGCAATATAACGGCTGATTTACAGCATTTCTGTATCGTTTTCGTATTTTGAGTTTGTTCTATAGTAGCATTACAAACGATTATACGGCTACTGTAATTCTTATTTGGGCACAAATTATATGGCTTTAGATCCTAAATACGTTCACAAGAGTTGTTTAATTGCATTACGGGCGCATTATATTAGCATTATTGTGGTGTGGCAATGAAGTTGCCCATCGCTTTAAAGAAGCTATATTACAGTCAATGAAGTTACCAATCGCATTACAGAAGCATTATACTAGCAATATTATTGATAATGGAGATGTTAATTGCATTACAAAAGCATTAGACTAGCATTAGAATGGAGTAAAAGAATTATTGGAGCTATTTAAGTGTTCACAGTTAGAACTTAATTGAACCCTACATTATTGCAAAAACATCTCTAATACCACGGTACAAATGTTATAATAAATTATCGTTGTAATTTAACTACTTTGTCTCGCAATATAATATGGACGAACAGGGTCAAAACTGTGGGAGTGACACCATATTTGTTTTGTATCAAAACAAAATGTATAATACTGTTTAAGTTTTTGACTCTTTTGTTATTTCATGCCTTCAAATATTGCTGCGCAAAGTAGTTTACTGTAAATGTCTATATTAGTTTCGTTTAAAATTTTCACGCGCCTTCGATATTTTGTGGTTTTGTTAAAAAATGATTTATAAATATATGTGTGAAATAACCAAAACAATTGTGTATTCCTAGTATAGAACGAATTTTGCACAATTAACATAATAGTATTGTTTGAACAGTACTAAATTAAGTTATTTTATTACTATAAAGGCCTATTGCTTTGATAAATAGGTCCGAATGATAATAAATTTTGGATATAAAATATTTACAAAATGGTGTCGGTCTGTGGCAGCCAGGTGAGCCTTTATAATGGCTAATTAATGCCGCCAGCAGTATAAATACTCACACGTGAACAATTGTTAAGCCAGAGACCAGAGAGAAGACTTTTTATGAACCACTGTAGTGCCATTGTCTGTAAATTAGTTCTATATGGGTTCACCAGTATACCAGTAGACTTGATGTAGACTTAAATAGTGCTATTACTTGAACGCAATTTTGGGGATTCTTGATCAAAGCCAAAAAACCCGTTTCAGTTTTTTTCTACAATTTGTATCCGTTTGTCAACAGTCTGTTGATAAAACAGCTTTCTGAACGCATGATCTCCATATGCCTGTGCGTGGCTTATAAAAATAATGATGGTGCCTTCAACAAAAAAAGCATGTTTATAAGCCATGTTATGCTTTTCCTCAAAATGGCAGACAAAAGTTTTTACGAATTTAGTAAAAATGAACCTATATACAGCTTTACGCATTACAATAACTCACTTGTATTTGATTAAAGAGCTGCTAGCTATACAACAGAACTCAGTTGATATTAAAAAATGCAAGCATTATATTGATTCACGTTTATGCTGCTTAGCAGGTCTAGGCTTTTACTAACCACTTAAAAGTGCTATCAAACAACAAAGGGCACCAAAAATAGCTCAAAGCTGTATAACGGATTTACGGTGCATTATAATGGCACAAGTTTATGCTATTAAGGAGTATTAGGCATTATCTTCCTACTTAAAAATGCTATTGTAGACCCAAAGCAGGCCTCCGTCACTCCATGTACTTGCGCGCTATAAGTGCCTACCGCCCAGCAGAGCCTCGGTCCGCCGGCGGATCAAATTCAGTGCGGTTTTCGCAAGCGAAGCGCGCGCACGCCGTTCAATTTTAATAGTGCTGTTCGTTCGTACGCGTATTACGATACTAACTGTGAAGAAGATATCTGCGAGTTGCTGCAGAAAAACGATGGTTTTTTGAGACCACAGAGACATGCAGATAGCTCGCGCCACAATATACCTTCGCTTGTAAATTTAAGTGGTGAAATTGATTACCGCTTCGACTTGCCAACAGAAAACGCCTTAACATATATATCGGGTTATTTACTTTTTAAATGTAGCAAAAAGCATACCTGTCCTGACTTTGTTGCTGAATTACAGAACATTCCCGATTTAAATGAATCTATGAATAGATTGTTTATCCATTTTAAAGCATTCAACAAAACATCGTCTTTTACGGAAAGTTAAAAGTGCCAACAGATGCTTTTCATAGTGCCAACAGATGCTTTTCATAATTATGTAAAAGAACTTGAGACTATGTTCATTAAAAATTTTGAAAAAAATATGAAACAAAGACCGGCAGCCTAATTGCGTAAGTATATTATCCAAAGCAAAAGAATCGATTCCTTCCCAAAAACGACTTTTCGTATCAATATGCACTACGTAAAGTCGGTTTTGGGAAAGAATCGATTCTTTTGCTTTGGATAATATACTTACGCAATTAGGCTGCGGGTAGTACTCTTTATGAAATTTTAAATGACATACATTTTAATTCTCCCTGCCCTTGTTTTCCAAAACAATATCTCATAAAACTTTTTATTAGATTCAGGATTTTTCTACACTAAAATTTAATAATCGAGAATTTAGAAAAGGTAAGAAATTTATAAAAGATTATATAAAATAAAACACGTGTAACTTTAAAGATTTTTTTATTTTACCTACACACTGATGTCTATTATTATGTTTTATCTAGGTTTCTTCCACAGTCAGCACCAATATATAAAACAAAACAAACTTACAAATATAATAAAACAAACTTTAAAAAAGAGAACCGACTTCAAAACACTAAACTGTAAGAAATAATTTCTTCTTTGATGTCGGTGCTTTTTCGATTCGTAATTACCAGCTGTTAGCACTAACATAAAAAAAAACAAATTATTTCTTACGGCTTAGTGCTTTATTTGAAGTCGGTTCTCTTTTTTTAAGGCTTTTTTTTCATTTCTAGTGAACATCTCCGAAGATCATCATCAAACTAAGAAGTATTATACTTATTTTAAAACGTTCTCCTAAATGTAACAAATCCTTTTCTGAAAACCGCATCGATATCGGTTTAGCCAAACGCGAGATTATCGCGCACAAACATACATACCTACAAACCATACAAGTCAAACTTCTCAGTTTGGCCTGTATGTCTGATCACCTCCTTTTTTTTAAGTTGGTTAAATATTTTATAAATGATAAAATTTTTAACTGCCACATAAAAGTCAGAACATATTCACAGTTCTCAATAACATAGATAAAAAGTTATGTTAATTTAATTTTATCGAAGAGGCAGCCCTGCGATTACTGTGGAATCGCGCGGTGCGAAGCAATCACTGCTGTACGCTTGAGCATTTAGGCGCATTTTAGCATACAGTGGTTGTTGACGCGAGGGAGTAGGCAATTATCGTAATAGGTATTGGAAATTTTCTACTGAGTGAAGTATCTGTTACGTAGTAACTATTCAGTAATCTGTGCCCAAAGGCACTAAAACAGGTGAAAGCTGTATAGCGGATTTACGTGGCATTATAATGGTTCATGTATATGCTATTAAACAGCATTAAGCATTTATTTACTGCTTAAAAATGCTATTGTAATTCCAAATGCACTAAAAACAGCTGAAAGCTTTACAGCTGCGTTGTGGTTTGCTGCACTAAAACTAAAGGCTTTACAAAAGCATTTTGATATGCCATTATCCAAACTTTATACAGTGTAAAGCATCATAATGGTTTAAAAATACCAATATAAAGCGTCAGGATGCTCGGTGAGCTTATATAAGAGTTTATACGGACCTTAAGTTCTACATAAGTTTACTATTCGTTTGTTAAAATGCTTCCTGTGTTACTTGGGCTGTATCGTAATAGAAAAAAAATTGTTTTACAATGCATGTCCTCGAAAAGAGCGTTTTCCAAGCAGCCAAACTGTGCGGAAAGTGTCACTTTTTTTTACTAGTGCTTTTTACTTTCCTGTATTTTTTTAATTTTTAACTCCAACGTCAGCCCGCCGCATAGAGTTTTTATTATTTGAGAAAAGTTTTAAAATTAGTTAAGTACAGATTATCATTCATATAAAAAGTAAAACAAAACTAATACTTCATTTAAGGCGTTTTTAATTACTCTGGATTTAGATTTTGATCAATAAATTAATTTTAAATATTCATTAAATATGTTTGGCAGAATCAATATTTTGCTCGTGCCTTTTTGCGTTACGATGACAGCTATTTGCACATGCGCAGTAGAACTATGAATTATTAGTTAATCTGTGGATAGGCTGAGCGCCCTTGAATAAGCGCCATTTTATTAATTTCTTGCTTGGTTCAGATATATTTTTTTATTTCCTCGCACAATGCATAGTAAAATGTTGTATGATACACGTGCGTAAGATGATTTCCGACTCGTGTCGATTTATCCACTCACTCGCTTCGCTCGCTCGTGAATAAAACTGCCACTCATCGGCAATCACCTACTTCCCGCACTTGTAGCATAAATAACTATTATAGCATTATTTTGTTAGAGAAATAGCGTTATAATGAGATTCTATTTTTAAATTTTGGTATTGTGTTTATAAAGTATGTCAATATAAACTCGTTTTCAAGTTTACAATTCGAATATTACGATATGAGCGTAGGTAAAATATCCTTACGCGTTAAGCAGCATATTCATAAAAAGAGAAACACTAGTTCATGATCTTGGAGTTCTGTTGGATGAGGATCTACACCTTGACGCTCATATTGGTAAAATTATTAATAATGCTTTCCGTATGTACGGTTTTGTCATGAGATCAGCCAGCGAATTCGTACGCCCATATACATATTTATACCTTTTTAAAACGTTAATCAGGTCTCAGTTAGAGTATGCTGTTGCGGTGTGGAGTCCGTTCTACAGCAAATATTCAGATGCAATTGAAAAGGTTCAAAGAAGGGTTTTGAAGGCCATGCATTACCGTTGTTTTCGCACGTATGCATCCTATAGTGATCTTCTGAACAGATACAAGCTACAAAATCTTAAAGCCAGACGTTTTTTTTTGGAGAAAATGTTCTTATTTAACCTATGCAATAACAAATTTGATTGTATTGACATTGTTAATAAAATAAATTATGTAGTACCTAGAACAACTATTAGACGTGGGGTGCGCGTACGACCCCTTTTTGCCGTATCTTCTAGTCGCACGAATGCAGGTTTGCGAGCACCTTTACGTCGACTTGCGGATCAATATAATAGTTTCTTTGTCAATATTGATATCTTCGCTGTTTCCGCAGGACAATTTAGACGCCTTGCTTGTGAGATAATTAATTCTGTTGACATTTGACAGATGTAATTGTAGGTTTTCCGTTTGTTGCTTTTTTAATCATTCACAATAATAATTATATTGATAGTGACTTAATAAAATAATTTAATTAATGTTTTTTTCTGCAACTTCTTGTTTTTTTATTGTTTGACATTTTTCTGACATCTTGAATTTTTTAAATTTATTTTGTAATTCCAAATTTTAGTTTTTTTTTTGTATACCTAATAATTTAATAATAATATTGACATACTAATAATAGTTTTGTTTTTGGTTTTTTATATAACTTCTTCCTTTTCTTTCTTTTTATGCATGTCGTTTTTACTTTACTTGAAAATAATGTACTTTTTGATTTAAATATGTTAGGAATTGTTAGCTAACGTCGTATTAGTTTTGTAAGATTCCTAAATATTCTGTGGAAAACGTCGTTGGTTGTACATTTGTCACACTGTTTTGTTTATTTTTTTATTTATAATATAATATGTAATCGTTTGTTTTTCCTAATAAATAAAATATCTACACTAATATTATAAAGAGGTAAAATTTGTAAGTTTGTATGTAGGGGGTAATCTCAGGAACTACTGGTTGGAATTGAAAAATTCTTTTTGTGGTAGATAGTCCATTTATCGAGGAAGGTTATAGGCTATATAACATCACGCTACGACAAATAGGAGCGGAGCATAAATGAAAAATCTTTCAAAAACGGGCAAGAATATTACTTTTTCAGGGTTTAGTTGCGTGCGCTGCGTAAACGGTTACAGTTATGCAATCATGTATGAAGGGTAGGTGTAGGGTAGGTTAGGTGTAGCGTAGGTGTAGCGTAGGTGTGGCGTAGGTGTAGCGTAGGTGAAGCGTATGTGTAGCGTAGGTGTATCGTATGTGTAGGGTAGGTAGGATAGGGTAGGTACGTAGCCAGTTGACGGGAGCGAAGCCGCGTGGGACAGCTAGTCGTGTCATAATTATGTGTTCAATAGATTGTCGATCGAAGCGTGTCTAACACTATTTTTTTTAGGTTGGGATATTATCCAATGGCTTCGCCCGCTCTGGGTGAAGCGAGAGGGCGTGTCAGACTTTTACTGACTAAAACCCACCCGTGTTCCTTCAGTTGCTAGTGCCACGGCCGCGGTAACTCCATTTAAAATTTATCCGTGACCTAGACAAGCATCGGCCCTAGCGGGCCCCCTCACTTTTGCTGACATCTCTTTGAGGCGCGCGTGGAACACTACGCGTCGTAAACGCGGGCTTGGTCCTTATCGGACGCCGATAAACCCATTTCATGCCGTCTGCAAGCTCGCGCCTGCGGTGGCCGGGCACCGATTGCGACTCCCGACGCCCGGGGCGTCTCCTGCGGTGGCTAGGGGCGTAAGGGCGTGTCCTTTGCGTCTCCCTCACGCGTTCCGCCTCCTACTTTGCGAGCATTACTGCTTCGCAGAAGGAGGAGACAGCTTCCCATGCCTTCTTGCTCCATACCATGGCCTGGACAAGGGACCGACGCGAGAGGTCGCCACCGCCGATCGCCTCCACGAGGACACGGCGATGCTCCACCCAAGCAGGGCAGACCTGCTTGGGTACTACTACTCGTACTACTAGATAAATTAGGTAGCATGAAATAAAAATTCGTCGGGCTTTTTTTATAGTGCTCCTTACATGCTTGGACTAGTAAAATTTAACAAAACGTCCCTGATATACATACGTTATTTAGTTTGCCTATATAAATGTAACTAAGTAATTCTTTCGTCTAATATATAGATAGATAAAATATCTACACTGCCCCAGCTTTTAAAAATAAACTAATGATATGTAATAATTACATTAGCAATGTACTACATTTTGGTGACATCTCATCTTGGGCAGAAATTCTGTTTTTCTTAGTCCAAAATGACCATGATCCTTTTGCTTTATCAATTTTAAAGTTTAAGACGAATCGATTGATGTAAGAATCATCAAAATTGGCCTACGCGTTTGGCCTCTAGAACGCCACATAAGTTAACATACATAGACTGATAAACACATAACCCCCCTTTGCGTAGCGCAGTCGGGTAGTAAAATTCATATTTCTGATAATTACATGGTGCGCGGTGGTAAAGAAGGACTGTAACAGACAGAATAATTGTGTTTTACAGGGTCGAAAGTACGATATAACTCGATTCTTAGCGGCGTCCTATTTCCTCACATGATGTGCATAAAACTATACATACTGTATTTTCTATTTTGAATTATTAACAGCAATTAGCAATCTAAAGACAGCAAAAATATTAACAGCAATCCTTCACATTTAGCAATACATAAGATATTTCCAGTATCGGTACGTTTAATGAATTCGACACGTATTTATAATATTGTTGGAACTGCACAATATTCACATATGTTATTGTACGTGCGCTTCAAAACACGTGTGCCAAATTTCATAAGTGTATGTTTGTCTACGCATTTCTCCGAAACTACTTATCGGATCGTGATCATTCTTTTTGCGTTGGATTGAGTATCTCCTAACTTAGGGAAAATTGCAAGTTCCGTCAAAATCGGTCTAGCAGTTTTCATGATATGAAGCATACAACCGAAATCCTTAGCGACAAACAGCACGAATATGTGAATTGAGTTTATAGGTATTTTTTGACTAAAGCATTGTGTTTACTAGGTGCT
The DNA here is from genome assembly GCA_948252205.1 of Orthosia incerta. Lineage (NCBI taxonomy): Eukaryota > Metazoa > Arthropoda > Insecta > Lepidoptera > Noctuidae > Orthosia > Orthosia incerta. Next base: position 17,112,974 of record OX411741.1, read on the forward strand.
ATTGAATTATATTTATTAAAACTTCGTGTAACGTAAAGGTTACGTTACTTAAGCATGCTTTCACGAGTGACGACATTTTAATGATAAATATTCTCCTTATATTTTCAGTCACTGTACTTCCTGAACCCGTGCTGATGAATATCGAGGACGCTCTCCTAGACAGTAGTTCACAAAAGTCGGTGCCTCTAGAACATATTGAAAAGGAAGTTGGTAAGTACTGAGTTAATGACTATATATTCTGTAATGAAAACTTGTAAATATCTCCTCAGCCAATAGTTGTGCCTAATTAATTTTATTTGCTTTATGTTTTCTTCAAGTGAGTAGGCAATGTCATGTTATGCGGATTTACCAATTTTGTATTAAAAAATAATTTTGCTTTTTATAGACGTTCCTCAAGAATATTCACCGCCAGCCGGTCGCGACTCACCTAAGCTAGTACATAGGACCTCCTCGTTGACCACGTAAGTTTAAACTAAACTCTGATTTATAGACGTAAGGACAAGCTCTGGCTCAAAGTTATTTTTAGACTAGTAACAGTTAAGGTGACAATAGTCGACGACACGGACCGATTCGTGTGCGTGGCTAACACGTTTTCTGTCTCGCATTGTCGAGAAGAAGCGCGGTGGTTTATAAACTTTTGTTCTGGGGTTATTGTGAAAAAAGCAGAGTTGCACTAAATTTGTTTCGGTACTAATCTTTCGAGGCTCATAAGTCATAACTTTCAAATTACTTTTTACGTACAATGACGAACGATAAAGACGATACATATCGATATCACACTTTGGACGTAGAAGGCCAAATAGTGGAGTAATCACCCCACAACGTTTGAGAAAATTTTGGCTAGCGTATTAGCGACTAGATTTCCTAAGCGTAGTGGCGGAATACACATAAACTAATAACAGTCCACAGCCTCTCCAATCAAACCACAAACACATCTAACTCGGTCAGCAATGCGTGGTTCGTCATTTCACCTGAAGGCCACAACTTACCTTTGGCACAGATAATCCAATACTATAGGTTGCCAAATTCGTACGTGACACTCCCATGGTCCCCAGGCGCGGGGGTGGTAAACGTGCGCGCGGGACGGGGGCCACCTGACGGGAGCGTCGTCGCGTCATCGCGCCGTCACGTCATTCGGTAGTAACGAACCCCGCCACCCGCACGAACAATGGGAATGTCACGTACGAATTTGCCAAGCTTTAGCATACAGATCTCTCATAGGCAGTAACTGTGCCGATGTAACTAGCGTTTTACGACGGACTAATCGGACTATTTACTAAAAGTACCGTAAAATGGGGAGAATAGGCACAAATTTCAACTTCCACATTGATTTTCTCAGATATTTTGTATGCAAACTGTTATTAAATGATTGTGAAATTGCGAGTCGCGTTGTATTTGGCCAAATACTAATGCTTAAAATTTGCGAAAACATTTTAATAATTTGTAAAATAGAAAAAAGAAGGCGATTTCTATTTACCTTGAAACTGGGGTCAAAAGATACGAGAGAGGGGTGAATAGAAAAATTACAAATACAAGACTAAAGCCCATGAGGATAGAAAATATCAAAATTTAACAATTTATTTGAAAATCGCATTAACACTTTACATTTATTAAATTAGTCCTCGATTAACAACCCTGAAAATTATGTTTCTATAGACCCCATTCTCGTTTTTATTAACCCCTCACTCGTATCTAATCACCCCTTTCTTCGTGTCTTTTGACCCTAAAGGCGTTTCCATTAACCCCCCACGCGTATCTATATTCACCTCGAATACTGGCAAAACGCACAAGTGTCCTTATTTTACTAGAAATACGAATAAAATCATTAAATAGGTACCTATTTATACTTTCTTTGTGTCCCTAAGAGATGAGAAACTTTACTATCCAATTATATAAATTTTGAAGGAGATAAAACTGAAGAACGGTATGTTTGATAAAAATTTAAAAAGCCTTAAATCACTAGCACACGCAGAGGTCACTTTAACCGCTTTTTTCTTTATGTCAATAAACTTGACGTAAATTTGGGGGTATCCAGTATAATGGGACAATATTGCCGTTTAATAAAGAGAAATTAGAGACCAAAATAATAAACTCCCAGATTTGTTTCCATTCACCCCGCGATTTCTATTCACCCCATTTTACGGTACATCGAACATTCGGTTTCGTCTCACCGTGATAGATGGTTATAGCAGTAACTTGGAACTAAAAGGTTTACTTGGTACGTGAATATTTTATTGCATTTTTCTACAGTTTCATTGTACCAAAATGTGTTACAATACCAATTAAAAAAATCATGTTGATAAACCTAGAAGTTTAATACAGCGCCATCTAGTGCAATTTATTTGAACTAAATTTTCATTCCTAGCGTCGTTGGGTCCCTTGCCTTTGGTAATAAACTTTTGAACAAAATAGTTTTCTTTTTCAGATCTGCTGGAGAAGCTGGCCTCGGGCGTATTTTACTCTCACTTCGTTACAGCATGCAAAACCAAACATTGTTCGTTGTCGTCCACAAAATCATGTAAGTTACTTGGTTGAAGGCACTTATTTTTATCATTATCTTTAACGAGTCAATAAAATTGTCTCCTGATTATTACAGGCATATACCTTTGAAGGATCCGAGCAACGTGCCCGACCCATATGTCAAGTTATATTTGTTACCTGGTCGCTCCAAAGATTCCAAACGTAAAACTGTGGTAAGTTAAAATTTAATACAATTAAAATCTTTTAAGAAGTCTTTTGCATTGAGTTATTTTGCAGCGTCCAATACCACGTCTGACACGTCAGCCCTTTTCGAACGTCAAGGTAAACATAAAGACAGTCTCCTAAAACACCCGCCCTCACCACTTCTTAGTGTTTAGCTGGGAAGACATGCCGAAAAAAACTGCTCAGTTTAAGTTTATAATTTTAATTTACAGGTAGTGAAGGATAGTTGCATGCCGGAATACGACGAGAAGTTCGAGTGGGTCATCCCATTAGCTGAGCTGCACTCCAGGCAGTTGGAAGTGACTGTGGCCACCCACAAGGGCTTCTTGGGCGGGAGCCCCGTTGTCGGACAGGTAAGGTTCTTCACTGTAGTAATTACCGAAAACAATAGACAGGCGCCTTATTAAGGTGTCGAGTTCGCGACATTTGAAGCAGTAAATTGAGTTTTCATGTATTTTTAAAACCAACTTTTTACTACAGCTGCCATTTGTCATAACACCAACGTAATAGAAGTGAAATTGGTTTATCAGGCTGCAAAAAGGGTTTACTAATGTTATTTCAGATGGACTTTTAGAGACCTACTTACGCTTGCTATGCTTGGTTTTGAGTATATGTGCTGACTGTAATAAGCAGTAATCTACATACATGGGTGAAAAACAATATTTTTTTATAACAGGTGGTAGTTCATCTCAACCAGTATGACTTCCGTGAAGCAAAAACCATGTGGCTTGATCTTCTGCCGGAGACTACGCCAAGAGATTAGAGAGAACCGTCACAAATATGTTCCAATATAAAAGTACTTATGAATCTTATTATATTTTGCGAATTGCAAATGCTATAATTGCTGATCAGATCTGATTGCTGAATCTTCAAAATGTATACAGTCGCGTCTTTTACTGTCAGAAATGTTGTGCGACTGCCTTTTGCTAGTTATTTCCATATTATATATACAAATGTCGTTGAAGTCGTAATAAATTATGTATTTTTACACTTGTTATACATGCTTTCAGTGTTTATTTATCTTTTAATAAATAGTAATTTTAACATTGCGATTATGTAAGTGTTGTAGTAGCACTAAGTCAAAGTAACTTATTAAGTTAAGCTTATGATAACTAACTAATGTATGCCACAAAGCATTTACGTTGAGCTGCATATTCTTATTTGTGTAAATTATTTAAGCATTACATATTTTTTATTTTTGTTACTTTTAAATTTCATTTATGTGTATTTTTCGTGAAATAAATATTATAAAAATATAGTGGTTTTATTTTCTTTAAGCCTTTCCATACAGGGATCATATTTTTAATGCCGCCATCTCTATCCATACGGACGACTTTTTATAAGTTCGCTTCTCTAGAACGATGCTCGAGATATTACGTCCCAACAAATATGGAGCATATGTTATTCTGTACGGAGAGCGTAGTATTACGTCTCATCAAATTGTATCACCAGCCACGGTTAGCGTAGCAGAACAACCGACGAGGTGACATCGCTGTAGAGCGAGCGAAGCGAGCTCGGGAACTTAGGGCACACCGACATGGATAGGTTAGGTTCGAAGGGGATTATTAGGTTTTCCAAATTATATAGACAATATTGGTGTGACTGACACTGGCATGGCCACCATCAGGGATTTAAATTACGATAACACAAAAAATTAGTCGCCAAATATCAGATTTGAAACTGTTGTCAGAAGCACATACGCTCCTCAATTAATTTCGTGATTTGTGATAAATACTGTGAAGTGGTGCCCCAAAACATTATAAAAGCATAGTTGATGTGTCTCAGAAACAGTGATATCGTTGTCTAGTGTTTTTGTCCTTAAAACTATAAAAAAACTTGTCTAAATCATAGAAAATTCAATCAGTGAATAAAATCTACCCACATTAGGATTAATATTTTTCTGCCTCCTGTCATTTTTTTTTTAATATGTATGTCATAAGCCAGGGGTTCGAACTTTAGTATTCTATATGTACTGCCGAAGCAAGCAAGTACTGTCATAAGCCACTGATAATAGGGTTACCATCTTCAAACCAATGCTACCACACAAAAATCTAAATTACTTCAGAAATTACGGATAACGTAACCGAAAACCGCTCAGGAGTAGGTGACCAGGCTCCTATGTTGGTTAATACTACTGGCAACAATAGTAATAATAAAAAAACTCGTGCAACAAGCTTTTCATCCAACGCAACAAAGGTCCTCATCAGTAGGAAGTATCTCAGCTCAGACAGCTCCGCCTAGAAATGAGCCTGTTAACACCAACTTAGGTAATCCACATTGTGAACCTAATGTACCATGCCCCCCAACATGGCAAAGGGTGCCCGTAAAGGGCAACCCTAAAAAACGTAAAATATCATCCAGCCCACCCCCGGATGCTGTCAAAACATCCAACAGGTTCAGCGAATTACCAATCGACCTAACCGAAAATTAACCTGATCAAGGAGTGAAGAAACCCAGCAAGCCTCCACCTATCATCCTATATGGAATAGAAGACCTGAATAAACTAACTGAACTGCTAGAATCAGTTGCTGAAAGGGATCAATTCACTTATAAATGTGTCAACAGAAATCAACTTGGAGTAAGTAGCCTAGATGTTGTGGTCTACAAGAAGCTGATATCCCTTGTTCGAGAAAAAGGACTCATAGGCCACACTTTCAACATAAAGGACATGAGATATAATAACTTTATATTTAGATTTATATTTCGAAACAAACATTCCACCTTAAGAAATCATAGGTATTGTCTAGAAACTACTTAAAGTATTTTGTACTTGCTTGTACCAATGTATGGAGAAATTTATTACTTTAAAATCTTTTTAATTACACACCGACTAAATCTGTGACTTGGCGACTAATTAGCGTCTGAATCTGGGCGAAAACAGATCTTCGTTAGGTGCCCTAGTTTTTGAGATATAAATGTGGCCAAGCCAGGGAGAGTCTCTCCAGATCGGCCACCGATAAACCCTTCTAACTTATGAACCAGTGATCGACTAATTCTGATATTTGGCGACTAATTAGCGACTAAATCTAGGAGCAAACAGATCTTCGCTAGATGCCCTAGTTTTTGAGATATAAATGTGGCCAAGCCAGGGAGAGTCTCTCCAGATCGGCCACCTAACAACTCCTCTAACTTTTGAACCAGTGACCGACTAAATCTGATATTTGGCGACTAATTTCGACTAATTAGCGACTAAATATTTGTGTTATCAAAATTGAAATCCCTGATGGTGGCCAAGCCAGAGTCAGCCACACGTGATACGAAACCTCCATCCGTCCACACCCACAAGTATAATCAAGGAAGAAATAGAGGCAACGGGGAACACAGTTGTTGAGGAAATAATTGTTCGCGACGAAGCGTCATCAACCATACTAAATGGTTCATAGAAATTGAAGTTTGTATGTGTAGACATGTCTGCTTACCACGGCGCGCCACCTGATACTAAAATGAATTTTAGAGGCACGTTTATATTTATACTAAAATTTTACCTACATTTTTTGAGATAGTAGTATAATGTTTTTAGTGTTTGTCAGTATGTTATAGGGTTCAATAGTTCACCCTTAACAGAGTAAAATCATTAGAAAGCATACTGATAAGAGTTATCATAGTAAAAAACATAAATTTCTGTCATACGATACGTCCGTGCTCGACGACGGATTAGTTCCGAATGACCCGTGAGAGGGAACCACACGATATTTATAGTTTTGGTGGTTTTTGAAAATATTATAGTAATTAAAATCATGTTTTTAAGGGCTTATCCTATGTACTGGACATGAAATCGGTACATAATGATGAAACTATGTGAAGACCACATAGTTTCTGCTATGTAAATAGGAATATTGACTTGATATCTCAAACACCAAATATATGGTTTTAGGTCATTTTAGGGTATATGGGGGACCTAGACCGAGACAGGAAGCCTATATACACCTCATAGTTAGCGTAGTCTTTTATATAAAGCCCATTTACTTGAGATATCAAGTCAGTATATAATAGAAAAACTGCTGTTTATCTGGGTTTTGGCAATCGCTTACGGTTTTAGGTGCCCTAAGTACCTAGAAACATATAGGTGTACTGGTAAAAGTACTACCATTGGAAAGCTTGCTAAAAGGGCTTCCAGGCGGTTTCTAGATGGGAAGAATCGCTTGGATAGTCAACGAGATAAGCAGTCGTGAAAAATGTAAACAACGTAAAACGTTGAAATTTGTAGACCCTTCAGGTGGAATAACTCCATGAAGGGAATAGATGTACTCATGGTGTAAGTACTTTCGGATGGCTTGCTGGACTAGCTACCAAGCCATCACTTTGGAGCGAAAATCGCTCAAGTAGTTTAAGTACAATTCCAGAAAATAGGTTTCTGGAAATGTAATTTTTAGTCAGTTTTTGGCATTCCCCGGGACTATACACCCCTGGGAATTCCGAAAATAAGGAATTTTTGGGGACCTCCCGATGGCCCGTTAAACGCACCATCGTGTTGTCCCAATCTTATTAGTGTTTTTATATCTAATTTCTCTGATAGCTGGGCGCAAAGAAAGTGACCAGCTATCAAATTTGTACATATCAAGGCACCTTTTGTGCATATGATCTAGATAGACTTACATAAACACTAGAAATGTAAAGTGTGGTCTATTGGCTACCAGAATCCCCATAATAGGCGGTGATTGTCTGGTTAGCCTAAGTAGGAAGTCCTAAAGTCGGTGAAATGACTTAGGAATTTATAGATTCGTTACATAAGGGATGATATCCCATAGAAGATTCCCGAAAATAAGCTTTTTCTAGACGTCAACAGACAGCCTGCTATTGGCACCAGCAGGTCAACCCAACCTATAGATATCCTTAGGCTAGGTTAAAAGCTATTAAGGTTTTAACTGGGAAATAAAGGGAATTGTCCTTTCATTTCATGGAAATAGTCTAAGGAAGCTATCAATACCTGGAAATTAGGTATATTGATTAGATACATAGATAGGGGGCGTTACTGTGTTACAGTACGAAGGAATCCAGCTATTGATAGCACCATGGAAGGGGTGCGGTAACCCTATTTACCAAATATGTATAAGGGTTTTTTACATAAATAAAAATTATTTTCGGCGAGAATTTGCGGGGCTCTCAATAATGGCACGATGCGAGGGTATAAAGAACCCCCGGGCCCAAAATAGAATTTGTAGTCATCCAAAGCTAGTCGCTTGTACTTGTCTTAGTAAATAAGAAGTAATTCTTATATAGAATCACGTCTCAGAAATTGTTGAGAGCCCTAGAATCGTGCCGTGTACTGAATAACTTAGTGTTTCATTTAATTCATCAACTTCAACCCTTATGAAGACATCCCTTTTCGATCCTTTCGAGCTGAACCTCGGAACCTGGACACCAGGAGTGCTGATCCAGAAGTAGGCAACCCGGAATCTGGAAATAACTCAAGTACAGCCAACACATCGTTGAATCGTTAGAGTCGATTTGCAACCCTACGTCACTGCTGCAGCTAGGCATCCAAGAACCTTTGTTTTCGTTGATGTGGATGGGGCGTTCAGCGGCAATGGCCAGAAGGTTTACGCCCTTCTTTTCTCGGGGCCAGTGAACACGCTACGTCCTGCACATTTAATGGTCCTATCGAGCCGAATTTTGGAGCCTGGAGAGCCCCAGGACGTCGGGAACAGCAGATCCAGAAAAAACAACTGGGTGCCTGCATATTAAGTCGGCTACGTGCAACACAACGTTGACCCGTTCGAGCCGAAATTCGAAGTCTGGAGCGCCCCAGGACGTCAGGAAGAAACAGTGGTGGAATTAATTTTTCGAATTTTGGAGAAATTAATTTCACAAATAAAACAAAAATCGACGTGCACTGCAGGGAACAAGTCCTACGTGCCCTATTTGCCGCTGGATCCAAGAGGTAAAATTCTGGAGACAGTTATTGAAAATACCCTATTTTTTCAATAATTGTAAGAAAATAGAAGAAATTTTCTGTGAGCCGCAAAATGCTGTATGAAGACAGATGCGCATCCTTGAAGCCCCAAGAATAGTTCCTGAAGACTTATCGCTGAAAACTACCCTATGTTATCAGTGATTTGTTCTAGAACTGAACGCTTGTTTATTCAACCAAGAATACTCGTTCAGAAGATTGGATTACGTCTTTGACGCGGAAGAATAGTTCCTGAAGACTTATCGCTGAAAACTACCCTTATGTTTTTAGCGATTTGTTTAAAAAACGAGCGCCCGTCAGAAAAATACAAGACGTGCGTTTAGAAGGCTGATGTACATCCTTGATGATTGAAGAATAATTCCTGAAGCCTTATGACTGAAAACAACCCCTATGTTTTCAGGAAAATTTTGAAGACTGAATTTTCGTCAGTGAATGGAAGAAACGTACTCTGAAGACTTAGATACGTTTCGGATGTACTGACTATGCGGTTCCTGAAGCACTATCACTGAAAATAACTTTGACGTTTCGGTGATTTATTTGAAGATTGAATTTTCTTCAATCAAGCAAGATACGTGCTCTGAAGATTGATGCACGGCTCTGATGCTTTGGACAAGCAGTTCATGAAGCATCACCACCGAAAAGTAACCTTGACTTTTCGGTGATTTAGAATTTGATTGAATTATAGTCAATCAAATGGAACATACACGTTTATGGGAAAAATAAACTTGTATAGCAAATGCCTGAAGTTTCCTGAAGACTTATCACTGACCGTAAGTTTTTAGTGAATTTTTATTTGAAGATTGAATTATAGTCAATCGAAGTGGAGGTTAACTTCTGGAGATCGTCGGTTTGAACGCTGAAGCCCGGAACTGGGACTTATCTTTGAAAACTAACTTCGAGTTTTCAAAAGAAAATATTTCAACAACAATGCCGATAACCAGATCCAAAGGCAAGACGCCGGAGGCATGGACCGTGGAGTTGGATCAGCCAGCTGGCATCAGACATGAGCTGCCGCCGTGTTCACCTTCCACAACCGAAGGGACCGAGCCGTCGGACGAGCAGCGCCATCTAGCGCCTCAAACTGAAAGCACTCCGACGCATCAACCAATAGAAACTGATCAAGCGGTTTCTACCAGAGTAACCAGATTAGAAGGAGCTTCAGACACAACATTGAAACCTTCTCAGAAAGAGAAGATTTTCGAAGAAGACAGACGTACAGCGATGCCGATGACTACCCGGGGTGACGCCCGTATCGAACATAGCCGTCCGCCGTCAACTAGAGTGACTCGGTCACGAAAAAACATAGACAAAGCTCGCGAAGACTTACTCAAAATTAAGTTGGAGCTTGCACAACTGGCACTTCAGAGAGCGGAGGAAGAGGGTTCCGAAGCTGAATACCTGGATGACAGAAACTCGAATGACGAGTACGTGCGTTCATGGCTAGAAGAGGCACCAGAACCTCAGCCTGAGAAGGAGGATAACGTCGTGGAAGGGGGAACCAGAAATTCTATGCATAGACCCCTGACTGCGACCGCCACCAAATCGCAAATAGAAGGTCAGCATCCTAAGGAAAAAGAAGTGCGAAAACCTCCAGTTGCAGCGTCAGCTGAGTGTACAGGAGGTCAGAGGGATAGTCTCCGTCCATTCCTGACGGAGTTGACGTCCGCTATAGCGTCGCTAGCCGACAGAAAAATAGAACAGCGGGACCAATCGAACCCCTCTGCGTCGAAATTCGTCATGACATTGCCGAATTTCAATGGTTCTCATACTGAATGGCTATCATTTCGGGCCATATATGAGACAACTCGAGCGTATTTTACGGACATCGAGAATACAGCGAGGCTGAGGAGAAGCTTACATGGACGTGCAATGGAAACCGTCAGCTCAGAACTCATCGGACATGCCAGGCCCGATGACATCATGAAGGAACTCGAGCTGCAGTTCGGCCGTCCAGACTCCATAGCGCAAGCTGAAACAGATAGATTACGCGGACTGCCGCGCTGCAGTGAGTCACCAAGAGACATCTGCGCGTTTGCAAGTCGCGTAAGAGGTGCTGTAGTCACGCTCCGCGCGTTAAAAAAGGGTCATTACCTTATGAACGCGGAGCTTATGCGATTGTTAACAGAGAAGTTACCCAATTCGCTACGAGCACAATGGTACCGATCATATTCGGAGAAGTACCAATCGGTGCCAGATATTTCATTGTTCAGTAATTTTATATCTGAACAGGCACACTTCTGTAGTCCATTCGCCCCACCCGAAGGCATCGCTTCGGCCGAGGCGAACACCAACAGACGCGTCACACAAAGGACGCATATAGCTACGGACCAACCGGTAGGAAAATGCCGTGTTTGCGACGTGGGACATCACTACGCCACTGGATGTGCACAATTCAGGGGCGTAGCTGTCGAGAAAAGATGGGAGCTAGCGAAAAAACACAATCTATGTTATCGCTGCCTTCAACATCGACGAGGCAACCACACTTGTAAGAGAAAACAGTGTGGCCAAGACGGGTGCAGAGATACGCACCATCGGCTTCTTCATAGGAAGAAGCAACAGCAGAGGGAAGCCAACAAGAAGCCCGATGTTCCTGAATCCCGCAAGGATCCTCAGGAAACGGTGGCCAGTTTCGGGTCACCATCGAGCCAGGCGTACCTCAAGATAGTGCCGGTCCGGGTAATCGGACCGGCGGGAGAGGTAGCAACATACGCTCTCCTAGACGATGGGTCCACCGTTTCGCTGATGGATGAAGACATCGCGAGGCAAGTCGGGGCAGAGGGCCCTGTGGACCCGCTCAAGATCGGTGCGATAGGCAACACCATGCTCACCACCCCATGCTCAAGAAGAGTCAAGGTGACGCTGGTTAGCCCGCAAGAGAGAAGGGTACAATTTAAAGCACGTACTATACCTAAACTCAGCTTGGCAAAACAAACAGTGAGCGATAGGGTTGTCGCACGCTGCAAGCATTTAACCGACTTGAGAAAAGAGTTGATGTACAACAATGGCGTGCCAAAAATACTCGTCGGCCAAGACAACTGGCATTTGTTATTGGCCAGCGAGATTCGCAGAGGTCCAAGATACCAACCAATTGCGTCACTTACAGCGATGGGTTGGACACTACATGGCGCGCACAGTAGTTTACTACGACAACAAGTACATCATGTCAATAGAATAACAACTGATGACAATTTGGATCATCAGTTGCGCGAACATTTCGCCATAGAATCGTTGTGCATAAACCCACAGCGACCCGCCTCTGACCCAGCAAGAAGGGCAGAGGACATTTTGAATCGATCAACTGTCCAATTAGAGAATGGACACATCGAAACCGCCATGCTTTGGCGTAATGAGCATGCTGAGATGCCAGATAGCTTTGAGACAGCTCTGAAGAGGCTCGTCTCAACAGAAAAGAAGCTGGACAAGAACCAGGAACTTCTAAGAAGATACTCAGACCAGATGGACTCGCTAATTGCGAAAGGGTACGCTGAAAGGGCACCCGCAATTAGCACGCCGGGCAAAACTTGGTACCTCCCACACTTCGATGTCTTCAACCCAATGAAGCCAGACAAACTTCGCATCGTACATGACGCTGCCGCCAAATCGAGAGGAATGTCACTGAATGACTTCCTGTTAACTGGGCCCGACCTATTACAGTCGCTGCCAGGCGTAATGATGCGGTTTCGCCGCCACTGCGTCGCAATAACCGGTGACATAGCGGAGATGTTCATGCAAGTGAAGGTGCGGAGCCAAGACCGAGACGCGCTTCGCTACCTGTGGAGGGGAAACCGCAGAGAAGGAGCGCCAGAAGAATATAGAATGACGTCCATCATTTTCGGCGCAGTCAGTTCGCCTTGCACAGCAATTTTTGCAAAGAACTGGAACGCAAACAAATATATAGAGAAGCACCCTGAAGCTGTGGATGCTATACTACGTAGTCATTATATGGATGACTACCTAGATAGTTATAGAACTATCGAGAAGGCGGCAGAAGTCGCTAGTATGGTGCGAAAAATACACCTACAGGCGAGGTTTGAACTCAAGAAATGGGTTTCAAATAGCTCGCAGCTCCTAGAAAAAATGGACCCATCGCATATACAAACTGAGATGGTATCCATTGGAGATATAGATACGTCGGAAAAGATACTCGGCCTCATATGGAGGCCAGGCGAAGACACGCTGGGTTTCAACCTCACACTCGCGCGTCTGCCTGAGGGTATCTTGGACCGAGAGGCGCCCACCAAGCGAGAGGCGCTCAGAATAGTAGCGTCGCTATACGACCCACTCGGAATCGCCTCACCAGTAACCATCAAGGCGAAGCAAATATTGCAAGAAGCATGGCGGCGAGGCGTCGACTGGGATCAGAGGCTAGATGTTGACCTAGCATTACAATGGAAAATTTGGGTACAACATTTACGCCAACTAAAAAACGTTAGCGTACCAAGATGCTATCCTGGATGTAGCGACGCTATAGAAATGCAGGTGCATGTGTTCACTGATGCAAGCGAGATGGCATATGCTACCGCTATATACTGGCGGGCCACGACCGTGGAAGGCAAGCACTTAATAAGCCTTGTTATGGCGAAAGCGCGGGTGGCCCCACTGAAACTGCTTTCGATACCGAGACTCGAACTTCAGGCCGCGGTATTGGGAACCCGCGTAGCCGCAGCAGTGATGAGTGAACACGACTGCAAGCCCACGTCAGTAACGTATTGGTCAGATAGCAAGACCGTACTGACCTGGATTAGAAGAGGAGCGAGAGTATACAAACCTTTCGTTGCTCACCGAATAGCTGCTATTGAAGACAATAGCAAAGTCGAAGATTGGCGATGGATACCCACCAAGATGAACATCGCTGATGCAGCAACCCGTGACGTGCCACTGCGGTTCAACTCGGACCACGAGTGGTACTGCGGGCCGAGTTTTTTGTCTCTTGGGCCCGAATTATGGCCCACAGAGAAACCTCCGACTACAAACGACACGGGAGAAGAAAAAACTTTCGTTGTCACAGAAGGGGACAAGAAGAGCTTCATAGAAGCCGTTCCAGAGCCAAGCAGATTCTCCAGATGGGAGCGACTGCTTCGTGCACCGTTCTGCGTTTTATATCTCTTTGCAAAAATAGAACAGAGATAACGTCCTATAAACGGACGAGAAAAAACGCTAAAAAGGACCCAGACTGGCGCAAGAAGCCCGCTGTACCTGCACAGAAGCAGAAGCAGGCATGCAGAGCACCAACCCAGGTCAACAGACAAATCATAGAAGCAGAATTTCTCCAAGAAGCTGAGAAAATACTTGTCCAGGTCGCACAACAACAATCGTTCGCTTCAGAGTTAGCGAATGTTGAAGAAATAAATAAAAATAGCTCGCTGCGACCTTTACAAATTCAGGTCGTCGACGGCGTGCTGCGACTAAGAAGTCGCATAGCAGCTACGCAAGAGGTAGCTGAGGAAGTGATGCGCCCGCCTATATTACATGGCGACCATCACATAACGCAGTTGTACATAGACTGGACACATCGCAGTCTACAACATAGTGGCACCGAACTCACAATTAATGAGGTACGGCAGCACTACTGGGTCGTGAAGATGCGACCAACAGCGAAGAAGGTGATAGCAAGATGCCTGCATTGCCGTATACGCAAGGCACAGCCACCAGTACCTGCGACCGGCGACCACCCGAAAACGCGCCTCGCTCACCATAAGAGGCCGTTTACATATACCGGGCTCGACTATTTCGGCCCGCTATCCGTCACCGTCGGTCGGCAGCATCAGAAGAGATACGTAGCACTATTTACGTGTCTCACATCAAGGGCGGTGCACCTTGAAATCGCCGCCAGCCTTAGCGCAGACTCCGCCATATTGGCGCTGCGCCGATTCGCCGCACGCAGAGGATGCCCAGCTGAGATACACTCAGACAATGGCACCAACATGCACGGCGCCGACAGAGAGCTGCGAGACGCCTTCAAAACAGAGGCAAGTCGTAGAGGCATCGTATGGCGCTTCATAACGCCATCAGCGCCATTCATGGGAGGCGCCTGGGAGCGCCTAGTTCGTTGTGTAAAAAACACACTATACAATGTACTTACAGAAAAACACCCCACCGAAGAGGTGTTGTCCACACTGATTTGTGAGGCAGAGTACATTGTAAATAGCCGACCATTGACACACGTGTCGGTAGATGGTGATGATGATGAATCCATCACACCGAATCACCTTTTACTCGGTGGGTCAGCCAGACTACCTACACCTGGCACGTTCACCGAGCAAGATATAGACAGCAGGAAAATATAGCGACGATCACAGATCCTCGCTGATATGTTCTGGAGTCGCTGGGTCAGAGAGTACCTGCCGGAGCTCCAAAACCGGCGGGAGCCACATAGTAGTGGGCCCAGATTTAAAGTGGGTGACCCTGTCCTGATAGCCGACGGCCAGCTGCCCCGCAATACGTGGCCGCGAGGCCGCATTGTGGCCGTGTATCCAGGAATCGACGGAGAAATCCGGACCGCTGAGGTACGCACGCTTGGCGGTACCTTGAAGCGTCCGGTGAAGAAACTCGTCCCACTGCCCCAGTAACCAGAGAAGCCGTAGCGGCGACCGTCCTCTCGGTGGGCCTGGCCGGCAGCCGAGAAATGCCGTCCGTCGCTCACCGAAGGAATGCAGCGCCGCGCCGACAACACTTCGAGTCGACACAGCGAGTCGACACAGCACTGCACGGCGGGAGATATGTTCGCGACGAAGCGTCATCAACCATACTAAATGGTTCATAGAAATTGAAGTTTGTATGTGTAGACATGTCTGCTTACCACGGCGCGCCACCTGATACTAAAATGAATTTTAGAGGCACGTTTATATTTATACTAAAATTTTACCTACATTTTTTGAGATAGTAGTATAATGTTTTTAGTGTTTGTCAGTATGTTATAGGGTTCAATAGTTCACCCTTAACAGAGTAAAATCATTAGAAAGCATACTGATAAGAGTTATCATAGTAAAAAACATAAATTTCTGTCATACGATACGTCCGTGCTCGACGACGGATTAGTTCCGAATGACCCGTGAGAGGGAACCACACGATATTTATAGTTTTGGTGGTTTTTGAAAATATTATAGTAATTAAAATCATGTTTTTAAGGGCTTATCCTATGTACTGGACATGAAATCGGTACATAATGATGAAACTATGTGAAGACCACATAGTTTCTGCTATGTAAATAGGAATATTGACTTGATATCTCAAACACCAAATATATGGTTTTAGGTCATTTTAGGGTATATGGGGGACCTAGACCGAGACAGGAAGCCTATATACACCTCATAGTTAGCGTAGTCTTTTATATAAAGCCCATTTACTTGAGATATCAAGTCAGTATATAATAGAAAAACTGCTGTTTATCTGGGTTTTGGCAATCGCTTACGGTTTTAGGTGCCCTAAGTACCTAGAAACATATAGGTGTACTGGTAAAAGTACTACCATTGGAAAGCTTGCTAAAAGGGCTTCCAGGCGGTTTCTAGATGGGAAGAATCGCTTGGATAGTCAACGAGATAAGCAGTCGTGAAAAATGTAAACAACGTAAAACGTTGAAATTTGTAGACCCTTCAGGTGGAATAACTCCATGAAGGGAATAGATGTACTCATGGTGTAAGTACTTTCGGATGGCTTGCTGGACTAGCTACCAAGCCATCACTTTGGAGCGAAAATCGCTCAAGTAGTTTAAGTACAATTCCAGAAAATAGGTTTCTGGAAATGTAATTTTTAGTCAGTTTTTGGCATTCCCCGGGACTATACACCCCTGGGAATTCCGAAAATAAGGAATTTTTGGGGACCTCCCGATGGCCCGTTAAACGCACCATCGTGTTGTCCCAATCTTATTAGTGTTTTTATATCTAATTTCTCTGATAGCTGGGCGCAAAGAAAGTGACCAGCTATCAAATTTGTACATATCAAGGCACCTTTTGTGCATATGATCTAGATAGACTTACATAAACACTAGAAATGTAAAGTGTGGTCTATTGGCTACCAGAATCCCCATAATAGGCGGTGATTGTCTGGTTAGCCTAAGTAGGAAGTCCTAAAGTCGGTGAAATGACTTAGGAATTTATAGATTCGTTACATAAGGGATGATATCCCATAGAAGATTCCCGAAAATAAGCTTTTTCTAGACGTCAACAGACAGCCTGCTATTGGCACCAGCAGGTCAACCCAACCTATAGATATCCTTAGGCTAGGTTAAAAGCTATTAAGGTTTTAACTGGGAAATAAAGGGAATTGTCCTTTCATTTCATGGAAATAGTCTAAGGAAGCTATCAATACCTGGAAATTAGGTATATTGATTAGATACATAGATAGGGGGCGTTACTGTGTTACAGTACGAAGGAATCCAGCTATTGATAGCACCATGGAAGGGGTGCGGTAACCCTATTTACCAAATATGTATAAGGGTTTTTTACATAAATAAAAATTATTTTCGGCGAGAATTTGCGGGGCTCTCAATAATGGCACGATGCGAGGGTATAAAGAACCCCCGGGCCCAAAATAGAATTTGTAGTCATCCAAAGCTAGTCGCTTGTACTTGTCTTAGTAAATAAGAAGTAATTCTTATATAGAATCACGTCTCAGAAATTGTTGAGAGCCCTAGAATCGTGCCGTGTACTGAATAACTTAGTGTTTCATTTAATTCATCAACTTCAACCCTTATGAAGACATCCCTTTTCGATCCTTTCGAGCTGAACCTCGGAACCTGGACACCAGGAGTGCTGATCCAGAAGTAGGCAACCCGGAATCTGGAAATAACTCAAGTACAGCCAACACATCGTTGAATCGTTAGAGTCGATTTGCAACCCTACGTCACTGCTGCAGCTAGGCATCCAAGAACCATTTGTTTTCGTTGATGTGGATGGGGCGTTCAGCGGCAATGGCCAGAAGGTTTACGCCCTTCTTTTCTCGGGGCCAGTGAACACGCTACGTCCTGCACAATAATCAACGCCAAATTCGGCCCTGAGAAAAAATCTACCTCAACATTCTTTGTTAACCTAGCTGCAGGACCAAATTACAAAGCGGTAAAAGATCTCAGGTACATCTGTCACCAGTCTATTGTCATTAAGGATCCAAAAAAAAAGAAATCAATTGTTCAATGCCAACATTACGGACATTTCAAGAATTATTGCATGCGTCCATATCGTTGTGTAAAATGTGGATTATCTCATAAAACCTCGGAGTGCCAAAAGCGTGATCGTCTTACCCCTGCAATTTGTGCTCTTTGCAATGGGCCTCATCCAGCAAATTACAAAGGTTGCGAAGTTTATAAAGAAATACCGGCCTGAAGAACCAAAATGCCCTCACACAAAGTAGACATGACCCGGCAAGTTCTGGAACTTCAACCAATATCCATAGCAACACTACCAAGGAGAGAACCAAAAGTGTTAAAACTACCTTCGCTTAAGTTCTGCAGCAGAACAAAGATCATACATTTGAGATAAAGACTGGATATAACCCAACCCTATCACAGCTACTCCTTAAACAAACCGAAAAGTTTGAGTACATCTTCCAACAAATGAGTACTCTTATAAGTCTCATCACCAAGCTCGTCGATCGTCTTACAAAATGAATGCACTAAGAAAAACTACCTGGAACCTTAATGGACTAGCCCCTAACAAAAAAGAGGTCGAGATTCTAATCTATGAACACAAGATTGATATTCTTCCCGTAGCTGAAGCACATGGTACCTGCAACACAAATATCATATTCAAAGAACACCAATGCTATATGACAAACCACCCAGATGGCACTGGGCATGGTGGAACAGCGGTCGTCGTCAACAAGAAGGTGAAACATCACTTAATGCCAGAATACAGAACTGAACACCTTCAGGCAACAACTATTGCCGTGGAGGATAGCACGGGCGATATTAACGTGTCGGCATTGTACTGCCCCCCTAAACATAACATAGACGAAAATATGTTCACACGATTCTTCCACCAGCTCGGAAATGGTTTCATTGTGGGTGGTGACTGGAACGCTAAACATATTAGCTGGGGCTCTAGACTCAGTACAACGCGAGGAAGACAACTTAAAACTATCATAGATAAAAGCCACTTACTGGTATCCTCCACCTGTGAACCGACATACTGGCCAACAGTCTTTAACAAAATCCCGGACCTCCTTGACTTTTTTGTACTGAAAGGACTACCAAGGCTCTACCTCAAGCCTGAATCCTGCTACGACAGCTCCTCGGACCACACCCCAGTTATATTAACAATAAGCACTATTTTGATAGTATCCGAGACCGTAAATATGCTTACGTCCAAACACACCGACTGGGAATCCCTCAGGAATTATATTGACAACAACATACAACTGAATAATATACCATTGAAAACTCCAGATGACGTAGAAGAGGCAACGAAATACATAACAACACTTATTCAGGCAGCTTGTTGGATCAATACCCCAGAGAAACAAATAAAAGATCGGCATTGTAACTATAATATCCACTGTACATTAAAAATGCTCTACTCAATAAACGCCGACTTCGAAGAATTTGGCATCAAAGCAGGCTACCAGCGGATAAAACTATATTTAATAAAACCGCCGGAAACCTGAAAGAACTCCTACACAATTGGAAAAATAAGACATTGGAAGACCAACTGGAGTCTTTAACAGCCACTGCATCAACGAGCTTAATTGTGGAAATTCACTAAAAACTATAATACCCTCCTCTTAAAACCGCATCAGGATGGCCGCGAACATCCCAGGAAAAGGTAGACGCATTTGCACTTCACCTCGAAAAAGTCTTCACACCAAACCTAGCCATAAACATGGAAAATGAGGAACTAGTTGATAGCGTCCTGCAACAAGATTTTCAAATGTCGCCACCCCTGCACCCTATTACAGTACGCGAAGTCTGGCGGGTTATCACAAAGCTTCATGATAAGAAAGCTCCTGGGTGCGATCTCCTCACCAAAGAAATACTGAAACAACTACCCAAAAAAGCCATTGTGTTTCTTAAATCACTATTTAATGCCATTTTAAGAATCCAATATTTTCCGCTGGCATGGAAGGTATCCCAAATCATAATGATACACAAGATGGTTAAACCTCCTAAAGAAGTATCTTCATACAGGTCCATAAATAAGCCTTCTGCAAATCCTCTCCAGTCTTTGAAAAGCTACTGATGTACAGAATATTACCGATTCTTAATAATGAGAAAATTATTCCCGACCACCAATTTGGCTTCAGACAGGAGCATTCTACTACTGAACAAATCCATCGGGTCTACGACAAGATAAGGAAAAGCCTAGAAGATAAGCTATACTGCTCCTCAGTGTTTCTGGTCATCCAACAGGCCTTCGATAGGGTTTGGCATACGGGTCTGTTATACAAGCTGAAAATCAAACTTCCCCACCAGTACTACTCACTAATGAAATCCTATTTGTCGGAAAGAATATTTCAGGTAAAAGAAGCAGAGGTGACATCGCGATTCTGTAATATAACTGCTGGAGTATCGCAAGGGTCGGTACTGGGACCGGTTTTGTACACGTTATACACTGCAGATCTCCCGCCGGCTGATGAGGTTACTACAGCAACATTTGCTGATGACACCGCAATACTGGCGAGCCACACAGATCCCGTTATGGCCTCTCACATGCTGCAAGGGAGTCTCGATAAAATAACCACATGGCTACAAATGCTTCGGATAAAGACGAGCGCAAGCAAATCGGTTCACGTCACATTTACGCTGCGGAAAGGTGACAGTCCACCTGTACATCTCGAGAATGTCACACTGACCTCACCACGACAGTGTAAAATAACTAGGGTTACATCTCGACCGACGCACAGTGATCAATTATTAAAAGTTCGTGTCCCATAATTATTTTTGGTAAATGTGTCGGTAGTTCGAAAAATCATTTTATTAAGACTTTGAGGTAAGTTGTTTACATTATACTCAAACATCACCGATAAGCAGACAGTAGTTTAATAGATATGTCATTTCAAAGTTATCTCGAAAGCTAAATTATTATAACAAGACTGATTTATCGTTGTTATGCGCTCCTATTCAAGTTAAGTTGGCAGTTATTAGTGTAAATTGTAAACTGAAAAAAATGGTGCACATTAAGGAAGATCTGTACTTTTTATTTGTATATAAACAAAAAATAAAATAGATCAATGTATATTATAAAAAAAATATTTAACAATATACTGATATTTACTGACTTTTCTAAGTTTGAACTGTTACGTTTAAAAGTACAAATTATTACATTATCATTTCGATTCCATTATATAGCAGGGACTATTTACATCTACATTATATAGGGCGGGCCGCCGCCAGGCCCAGGGGTCGAAGCTCCCACCAAAGGCCACGATACAATACAAAACTATACCAAATTCGTGTGGCTGACTCTGGCTTGGCCACCATCAGGGCTTTTAATTTTAATAACACAAATATTTAGTCGCTAATTAGTCGAAATTAGTCGCCAAATATCAGATTTAGTCGGTCACTGGTTCAAAAGTTAGAAGGGTTGTTAGGTGGCCGATCTGGAGACTCTCCCAAGCTTGGCCAAATTTATATCTCAAAAACTAGGGCACCTAGCGAAGATCTGTTTGCTCCCAGATTTAGTCGCTAATTAGTCGAAATTAGTCGCCAAATTTTCAAACTCTAATACACCGTATGAATATTGAATGTGATCTTCTTGTTCTTACCGAATGTTGGCTACCGTGCTCTAGCAACTCCTCTATTCCCACTTTACACAACTATACAACATACAAAACAACCAAACACCTTAATCAGAGCGACGGGGTAGTCGTGTATGCTAAGTCGGATACTATCACCACTTGCGAAGAGCCTGACTTCCTTGGTTCAGCCTCAGGCCTACTCGTGACCTTAAATTCTGAAATTGCTGTACTTTGCGTCTACCGCTCCCCGTCTAACGAAAACATTCATACATTCCTTATAGCACTCAATAAT